>OZ037786.1:21653971-21736471 GCA_964035525.1 Porites cylindrica | reverse complement strand
TTGTTTATAGCGTAGGACTATAATCACCTTACCTGATGATCCTTCTGTTCATTGTACCACTTTCTACGAAGATAAAATGAACTCGATTTAGCACGAATTTAGATTTTTAACTTGCGCTTCGAGAAACTTGTAAAGAATATAAAAAGATTGTTATTTTGAGAAAGGCGGTCCTCCATTTTCTCCCAGAGATCCCTGACTGACGGTAAACTTTCTGTCAACAACGTCACCAGTACCGAAGGCAGGGAACTAATAAATTATGATCACCCAAAAATCTGCAAATGAAAAGACCCTTTCCAACGACGCTGAGGGTGTCTGAATTATGGAGTGTTAGTAATTGTGGTCTCCATGGCTCAAAAATGCCAATTAAATATATATTTACCTTTCCATACTACAATTTATATCACAAATTGGATAAATCCACACTAAATCGACAAGGGCGCTGCTTTAGGAACTTTACGATATACATATATATAGAAAAATATATATCAATGGAATAAATGTAACAAATTCTTACCCAGTATAGCAGCGGAGATGAAATATGAGCCCAATGATCCCAATCATCACAACTGCTAGAAAAATGGATATTGAGATGCCTGTAATAAAACCCACAGATGATGACCTGCCTTTTGTATCGCCCTCCACGTTTGGGCTGGGACGTAAATGAACCTAAAGGTGAAACAAAAAATAACGGATCCTAGGTCAGACTAGCTTTACAAGTATCTACTAGCCTTAGAAGTATCTATTTCATTATCAGCTACCGAATGTGCCATAAGTAACTTAGTGTTTATTGGATGTACACTTACATTTTATGCCAACGAAGCAAATTTGATTATTTTCTCTTCTACTTAATTCAGAAAGTTAAAAACTAGTTGGTAAATGGTTATGATGTCCAAAACCTTCCATAACCTCTCATTCGTGGGCTAGAATTTACACTCTTGTTTAGCGAGCATTTGGGAGACAAGTTGTCAGTGGGTATCTTCACAATTTTACATCAACGGGGTGGTTAGCAACTCTTCACGCCATGTTATGGCGCCAGACCAAATTATGGTCAGACTATTTGTTTCGTTTGTGTTAGTACTACTTATTTCTTAGGTTTTTATAAGAAGCATTTCTTTGGTAAGTCTTTTCCTTTGGCTGCCATTTGGAGTGAGTTGGGTTAGATTGTTTTCGACTCACATGAATCAGGAGAAACCTCATTTTTATTAACATAGGAATTTCCCTGACGGAATATTAGGGAAGAGAGAGTTACTTAATCGTGGAACGATATTTAAAGCGGCAAAGAGGTCTGAAATCTCGGGATGAAAACTTATAAGCATACACAAGCTTTCGATTCCATCATGGAATCTTTATCAAGTGATGGAGTTGGACGTGATTCCCTCATCTGAAGGAGTTTAAGGATGACCTAAAATCTTTGACTTTAAAAAAACCTCTTGAGAAAGTTTGAGGAATTTAATCAGTAGAAAAGTCTGAGGACGGCCCTGGCAGCTTATTGATGAACCTGGAGAGTTGTGAAGGGTGAATTGAGAGAAGCTGCCTTTGGATAAAGTACACTAGTATACTTACATTTGAAGGCAAAACAAATGTCGACTGGTGCAAGACTCTGGACCGAGTAATAATGTGGAATTTGAAACTGGTCTGTAATGTGCTGGATGTAATCCGCGTATCTATCGAGGATGGACGATTCACTTTCGAGGTTGGATGATCTGCAGACGGCAGCGACACTATAGACCGAGTAAAAGAGAGTTTGAGTCTAGTCTGTGAAGGACTGGAGAAAATCCGTGTAGGTATTGTGGGTGGACGAATCACTATTGAGGTTGAACGTATTACTGTCCAGGTTGCAGAAGCTATTATCGTGGTTGTGTGAATTATTTTTGAAGAGACTGGCTCTGTCGTGTTGGCAGAAACTAAACTCGATTGCAAGGTTGCAGACCTAGTAGCAGTGTTTCGGGCTACCAGAATGGTCTGTGAAGAGTTGGGAAAAGTCTGCGTAGCCATCAAAGTTGGACGGAATACCGTTGAGGTTGGGTGATTTCCTGTGGAGTTTGCAGAAGCTATAATCGCGGTTGTGGAAATAGGTTTTGAAGAGATCGACCCTGTCGAGGAAGCAGAAACAATTATTGAGGTTGTAAGACCCATTTTTAAAGACGTCGACGCCGCTCTGGTAGATGTGTTCTTTGGCATCGCCGATGAAGGCGGTTGTAAATTGGGCACCATCACAGGACCTTATTAGAAATAAAAAAGGAAACAATTAAATGATGTTTGCCCTTTCCCTGCCTCTGTAACGGGTCCTAAACTTGTTGTTTTAATTAATATTCTTTACTATATCACCCAGAACCTTCACCCAAGAGCACGCTCCACTTATTGGTATTAACCTGATTATCAAACTGTTTGTGTTTCAGTGGCTTTCATCCCCTATTCATGCAGAGACACCACACCTTTCTTATCCTATTTGCACATATACCAATGACCAACTTATTTCAACATTGCGAATATATGTTCTTCTCGAATTAAGACGGTTTTATTGCACTTTTACCTCACTAGTTACCTAGAGACCAAACTTCCACTTTATCTTTTATAACAGTAATTAACAGAATAATTGCAATCCTTGGTCACTCACATGCTAACTTTCCCTTTAATTTGATCTGTATGCAGCCGTGATATTGATGTCCCCCGGATTCGTGGCATAGAATGCCAAGGTTAATCACTCTTCCTTGTAATAATTCAGCTTTTTGTACTCCACGTTTGACCTATATCATGGCACATGATGATACACCGTTTATTGTTTGCATTTTAAAAAAGGCAAAAATATTTTACTAATCCACGAACTTAAGATAAAGCCCTTTAGTCCAGCTTTATGTATATTCTGGGTTGATGCAAACTAAAGATAGTCTCTCAGGTTAATTTAAGACAGACATAAGCGTAAATATGTGGACGTTAACACCTATGATAAAGTTAACAGCTCTTTGACCAAGGGTCAACTCCCTGCCTAGAAAAGTATCCACGAGTCAAGGTGTTCGTCGATTTTAGGAGGTGCCCGTCTTCGATAGAAAGTTGACCGTGAGGAGACAGTTTGAGAATGGTAATAAATCTAATAGCAAGAAAATGAACGGCAAACCTTAGGGGGAAAGATTGGATGATTTATCTAAAGAAATTGAAACGAAACTATTATATCAGATGTTATATTGGTCCAGCAGCATTTCTAAAACCACGTGCAATAATGAAAAGCGCGGAAATTGGAACAAAGAGAACAACTAACTACATTTGACTCTTGACTATACCTCGAGAACAAAGTACATGGAGCTGACTGAACTATTAAATTTAAAGGCAAACAACTCCCCAATCTTGCGCAGATGCTGACTCGAAAAAAGTAGCATCCCATTACAACCAAGATACCAAGAAGAATTGGGATTGACATCGCAGTGTTGAATATCCAGACCGTGTAAAATATCAGTAGGGATGACGTCACCGACACTCAATGCTGACAACGGAGGATCTGGAAGATGGTCTAACTCTGGCAACAAGTAGTGAGTGTTACTGCAGGGCTCTGGGAATTTAAAAATGATTATCCGTTAGAAAACATACCATCCCACAATTAAAATAAAAGCAATCTTTCCTGCCCTTCCAGTCACCAAGAGGTAGAAGATGGTCTACCTCTGATAGCAAGTAGTGAGTGTTGCCGCAGTCTAATAAATAAATGTAATTTAAAAAGGCCAGCCGTTAGAAAACACACTATTTCCCAGTTACGATGAAAGAAATATTTCCTGCCCTTCGAGTCATCGAAGATTAAGGTTTAACAATTGAAAGCGATTTGTTTAAAATACATAAATAGGCATTTAATGTAGCTTTTGCTTGCCCATATGGCATCTGGAATTCCAGATGGAAATGAAAGTCAAGACTTGTAGGGCGTTTTGAATAATGAGAATGCATCAAATGCAGTGAAATCACCGCAAATAATCTCTAGGCTCTAAATTACCATTTAACAACAACTTCAGTATAGATTTCCTGCCTTACCGCCTTGAAAGTCTCTAACTATCAAATCGTCAAGACAAGTCCATTCTCGGTCATAAAAAACAAAAGTGGATCTGTCAGATGGACATAAACAAGAACAGTTTCTCTCGCTATCTACATCTGCAGCAAATGGAACACATCGATCTCCTTGAGTTGTTTGTTGACATGTCGAAGATGGAATCCTAAAAGAGTCCCAACTCTCCCAAATTTGATTCGTCTGTAACCTGTTTCTGTAGATTACGAAATCATTTCCAAACGATAAGGCGATCAAAAATTGGAAAACTGTTACCAACGATGTAAATATTCCTAACTGCATCAAAGTCGTCGACAAATACTACGAGTAAGATTCACAGCTCACCAACCAAGCCCTGATGTGTTACTGACCAGCAATGATCGACGATAATAATAATCATTCAATGTTAAAAGGAGACAACAGTTTGAGAAATATGTATTCTCTCTCATGCTCCTGCTATGCTTGTTCGAAATTATTGAATGATATTGTTCCCGTTAAGGTACTTGTATAGAGAGAGCTATATTTGTATCGATATTAACGATTAGCAAATAAAAATGAAGAGTGGTTTTACCAAATGTACAGTTTAATGTACATAAGAAAGGTAAAAAGGGGGTAACAGTCCTCTATAATAGTGAGCTTCCTAATTTTGTATCAGGTAGCAGAGTTTATACCTTTATGCAGATAACACCACACCACTTTATTAATCACTTGTGGCCAGCTTTCGCCAATCAAAGGGCACGTAAAGCGTCATTTCATTGTGTATATAGGCGTTTGTCTCCAATGCGCTGAGCCCTCAGTACCACTTGAAGGAGAGGGACAACATTTTATTTTATTTTTTATTTTTTTTTGGCACGATCATGACTTTAAGACAGTGTGCAGAAAAATTTTGCTTCTTTCGCTTCCAAGATCTTTGCTCTCAAATGATGTCAGGTGTATACAGCTGTGTACAACCAGTTTGCGCGAAGATATTGAACTGCAATGCAGGCCATGATAAGCAGCTTTTGGATACATTTCAGGATCATTATTCAAACACTTAGGAAGTATTTTTTCATTACGGGGAGGTACATCTACCTCTGGGCCTTTCTGGGATGTGCATGCATCCACCCTCCAATCCAAAGCCAGGGTAACTTTTTAAAGGTTCCTTTCGATATTAGTAGCTGTATCCTCTTATCAAAAAGGCTATCAAAGTTAAATTGGCTTCGCATATGACTGAGCAGTAAGGCCAGCAGAAGAGGGCAAAAGCTATCCAAAACTTTTTGTGGTTACAAAATATGGATAAAGAATAACCCAAGCCTTTAATACAATTTAAAAAATTGTCACCTGACAAAATATCCACCTGTAAGGCGTCAGATATCAGCATGATCCAGGCCAATAATAAGAAAATGAGACAAAATAAAAATAGTTTTCTCAATTTCTTGTCTTTATTTGACGATGAGTTACTGACGAAAATAAATTAACTTGTTAAAATAAATAAGTTTCTTCCCCATTGCAGCGCCGAAGTGTGCTTGCAACCAAATGCTTTTTTCATTTTCTGCTGACGAATTCCTATAGGAAAGACTATTCACCTTAGCATGTAAAAGACTCACTCGCGCTCTCTAAGTTTGACTTTCCAGCCATTCGTGACCCCTTCTTTTCTAAACTAATTTAGATTTCTAAATTATTATTTTTTTATCTGCTAATATTGCAGTAATAATGATGATAGGTTACTTTATCTTATCTTCTGTGATTTATTCCCCCCAAAAATATCATGAAGATCAAGAGGTACGCCTACTCACTAGTAATCTCGTTTAGTTGGTAGGCTCAACTAGATGTAACTATAACGCACTACCTCCAGGTGTCTTTGAATTTTCATTGCGCGTTTTAAGCGACGTAATTTTCTGGTGGGAAAAACGTTAACTAAAAAACTTGGAAGAGTATGCAATATACTTTTTATCCTCGTAAAAGAAGGAGAGACGATATGTTTAATGGCATTTGTATATATTGTTAACTTTTAAATGTGGAGGCAGGAATATGACTTATCTAGGCTACCGGAAGCACCAAATTTAACTAGGAACGATTAAAATACTTTTCATACTCTATAATGCCTTTAAAGAAGAGAGAGTTCATGCCACATCAGTGTTCTTCATAACGTAAACTCTCTATTTATAACCTTTATAGTGTTTATTTCACTAAATAAATATTAATATCTCTATCATACCCAAATAATTTTCAGGGTTAACTTTTCCAATGCATTTGCCTCCAAATTTGTCAATGAAAGGACAGAGAAATATCTATATATTGTTTACTTCTTGTAGAATTCTCGTCGAATAATATTAGATTAACTCTCCTAAACATTAGATAATTCCTGCATTCGTTGCAATCATTCAACTACTTGCTTGTAAAATTTATGATACATTACGCATTACCAGTCAGATAATCTTGAAACGTTGGGAATGAACCAAATATTCTTCGTTTTTTCAGGTTACTTAAGTTAGGATGTCGTAAGCCATTAACCTTCGATAGTTGATGCAGTTTTCAAACGTCTCTAGACATAAAGTCGCCTGAATCAAGTCAATGACTCCGGGTTCTCGAAGAATTCAGGGAAATTTGAAGGCTCTTCTTGTGTACCCAGTCAGTTGTAAATAATGGTGGGAAAGTACTGAGTACATAGCTGGGGTGTCTATAAAAATTTCAATATTCAGTTCACGCACATTACACTTCACAAATTTCAACAAAATACTGATTATACTTCATCCTCTTCTTTAACCCTTTAAGCACCAATATCCACATACAAATTCTCCAAACTGGTCTCTATACATTTCCATAAAGAATAAGTAAAGAGAATTTGATAAACGATAAATGCATTTTTTCTCAGGTGATTATTTTATCAATTCTCACAACCTATTCTCTTCATTATGTATTGATATTATTAGGAGAAAATTGATGTTTGCCAACATAGGGAAGAGACACCTCCTCCAAAACGTTATATATTGGTTCATTTATACATTCCGGATCTTCTCCCGATCCAAAAGGACTTTCTAAAGTGTTATAAACTGGCTGTTCTGGAAAAATAGAGTCAAAATGATTGGGATTCCCTGAAAGTTCCTGATCTGGTTCGTCTGGAACGTTGTACACGGGTTCAGAGCTCTCTTGTGTAGGCTTTTTCATTGGTTGTACTGTGGTTAATTCTTCTAGAAGGCTGTAGATGGGTTGTTCTATAGAAAAGGCACCATAATTTTGGTAAATGCTGTCATTAGTATCTTGATTACCGCCAAGTCCATAGATATTGCATCCCTGTTGAAAGTTTAAGGGAGCGTAGAAATGATCATCGATGCCGGGTTGTGTCTGGTTCTCATCCCTACTAAGTGTCTCGTCTCTGTATAGAGGGTTGGGGATATCGTAGGTGGAAGCATACAGTGCTGCTGTAAGAAAACATACAAAGCATACTCAGCATCATACAAGAGTGACAAAAAAGTCATTTTTTAGTCTATTGAACAAATTTCCAAGCTGTTTAACTCGATTGCTTGTTTACTATAGACTTCCAAATGGTAGGCCCGGCTCGATTTCAGACGGAGCCAGCACTCGAAGATAACCACGAAATGACCGAAACTGAAATAGCAAACCCTCTGTCTCGATCGCACTACTTATACATAAAACAAACTCTGTAAGGCTTAGAGAACTACTTAAGACTACTAGAGACGTATTATATTTCTGCAAGAGGCCAGCACTCCTATATGCGACGTGTACAAGGTGTACGATGAGGTGAAAACTCCTGATACAGGAATAACCCCGAATGCCTAATACCTTACCCCAGATGTTCAGAAGGAAACATTTCTCCACATATTTGCAACTTTGACACTTACGCGGTCCTTCAAGTGTGAGCTCATTGTACAGGTCATCACCGTCTGGTTTATGAGCTATCCTAATTTGGCTTGTTTTAGACGAACTCGATGAATTCTATGAGCAGAAATAAAATAATGAAAAACATGAATCACAACGGCTTGTAATTATTTCACTAAAAGAATTATACACGCTGCTTACCTCTCTCTTCCTTCTTGAACATGGCATCTCACTGAAAAAATATAATGATACATTGTTTATAGTTGCATAATTTCTGAATCAACCAATTAAGTAGTAAGCTTTTCTTTTCTATTTTTTTTTCTCCGAGACGTGAGCATTTCCTTGTTTTGGTACAAGAACGGGTACTGAAATACATGAATGCTATTGTTAATACGACTCCAGGAACCAGCCATGTTGAGTTTTAAAAGGAATAACCAGCGAACCTTTTGTGCCAAGCTAATACTTCTCCTGGTTCCCAATGGGTTTCCAGTCACAGTTTCTCCTCTTAATTTAAAAATGACACTGATAACGACAACCAATACAAAATGTCAGTTGCACAAACAGATATGCAAAATATCAGATACCTTAAGCCGCCGTGTCGGTACAACAGCAAGCCAACAATTATAAAGATTATAAGTAGACTGGAGGCAACGATTCCGGAGATGATTCCTAAGGAGGATGAGTCATCTGCACTGTGTTGCTGCTCTTGGCCGGGGAAGGACTTGCTGAGAACCTTTACAGGGGACACAAGAAAAATATACATAAACAGTCAGTACATCACCTTGTGAAACAAACTAATTCCAATCAACTCCCTTAACAGAGGACAATGTAGGGACCTCGAGTCAGTTTCATCATTATCTAGAGTCCATAATAGCGGGAATAAATTTCACTCAATCATCTGTAAATTATTTTCGCCCGGGATCCATATAGTTGATGTCCCAGTGATCGGGTTGTCCTTTATAGCTGGGTGTCCGCAAGGTGAGAATCGACTGTGGAAACAAAGTCATAATCTTCCTTGATTATTTTTTCCATTAATTGCCATTTAATTTTACATATACGATTTTTACTCCAGATATTCGGATAAACGTTTTCCGACCCTTAAACCTGCGTCTTTGGTAAGTGATCGACATTTGGTGAGCCATTTTCAGCATTATGGGCATACTAAACATCTAGAAACATGAATATATATGTTGATATAATTGTCATTTTTATGTTCATCAGAACAGTAGTCTTCACCATAAATGGACGTTTAGCTTCCATAAATGACTAACATCTGGTGACCTATTTTTATGATTATTATTATTAGAAAAGTTCATGCTATACAGCAAGGTACCTTATCGTCATGTCGGTATCATTGTTGTATACTCTTAGCGCATTGGTATTTTTACAATTAATGCAATGCTTACATGAGGACTTTTTCCTGGATCGGCTGATTTTGTTGATGGAAAAAAATCTGCTGGAGAAATTTCGGAGCTTGTCGGTAGAACTTTTGATGAAGTAGACTGGGAAGAAACAACGCTACTTGATGCGGGTGTGGCAATAGAGGTCGTAGGTTTGATTATGGAGATGGCTGAAGTAGAGATGCTGACCGATGATGGAACAACGCTGCTTGAAGCGGGTGTGCCAATAGAGCTCGTAGGTGTGATTATGGAGATGATTGAGGTAGAGATAGTGACTGATGATGGACTGTGAAATAATTGCACGGCTGCAGTAGTAGTAGTACTTTGTAGACCGTAGGAAGTTGTCACTGGGCTGTTAGAGAAGCTTTGTGTACTATCAAAGATTAGTGATGGTGTTGTGAATACAGTCATAGTTTTGTGAGAGATAATCGGTGGAATGTCCAAAGTACTCGTGTAAGTAGTTTCTGACGTACTAACCAAGGGCAGAGTATTACTTCTGGAAGCTGTTGTTTTAGTTGTTGTTGATGATGGTGATAACAAAGACGAAAACGGCGATGGTGCGGAGAAGGAGGATGAGAATGAGGTTGAGGATGGTGATGGTCGCGATGACGACGATGACGATGACAATGATGATGATGATGATGATGATGATGATGCTGTTGCTTCTTGTATTGCTGTTGTCGTTGTTGTTGGGTCTGACGGTTGCAAATTGGGTACGGAAATCGAGCCTACAAGAATAACAACGTAATAATGCATTCAAGCAAAATAAAATGTTTTTTTAGAAGCCGACTACACAAACCCAGCGTTTTTTATATATGCGCTGTATTACACGAAGGTTTTTAAAAGGAATTTGTGCTTAAAAAATATAGCAAAAAAATGATGAGCTAGCTATAATCACTTTCAAAGTCTGCGTGATGTCAACTTAATAATGATGAGCTGTCTTAGTTTTTAACTATTGGCTTATTTTTCTTTGAAATTCTGTAAGGTAACGAACATAAAGACTACATCAGAAGAAAAATAATACGTCATAGCTTACAATTTAATGCTCCTTCGAATTTGAACAGCATCTTCCTGAAGCGGTTTGGCTTTGTGCAGTGGATGGTTATTTTGATGATTTTCCCTTTCAGTATATCAGTATAAGATGGATTGCTCGTCACCTACAAACCAAACGATATTTACATTTTTAGAAGAGTATCTGCGTGCCTTCTTTTTAAGCCGCAGCTTAAACCTTCAGTAAGGAAAAGCTAAAACCACTCCCCTCCACATACACTGCTTTTTTAAATCTATACTGATGTTCTAAATTATACGTAGAGCAGTGCAGTGTTGCTTCGTTCTTCTTGGCCAAAAGTAGTAACAATCTTAGGTGGAGGATATGCTCTTTTTCTCTTTCGAAAAGTGCGCGAAGATCACACAACTCCCTCACTTTTGTGTTTCTGGGTTTGTAAATGTTTGTGTTAACAAAGGTGCTAAAAATCTTTTTCGTGGAAGCAAAGAACATATTGAGAAGGCCTGCATAGTACAATGCCAACTAATACAGTGTCAGATAACTCGAGGATTTTCTCACCTTAAGATGGTATTTTCTATCCTTTCCTTGCCATATGTTGAACGCTTTGTTACTGATTCCTTTGGTGACGCCTTCACATCCAATAAACCAAGATGAAGCTACGTCCACCGCACAGTTTCTCCAATTCTTTTTCAAAGAGATCCTTCTGTTGTCATTAGCACGTAACAAACGAAGTTGACTGTCGTTGTTTTCATTTTGGAAGAAGGCGTAACTCAGACTGTCAAAGTCTATTTCAAAAACACAAAGCACTTTTTTTAAATCCTTATTAAATTTACTTCTCTCAGGCATAAATTAAAAAAGGTAAAAGTTAAGTGGTGGAGGGGGGGGGCGGGCAGATTTAAGAAAGTTCTCCTAAGTTGTCATTAACAGTGCTTCAAACTATTAAGTTTGCACTCCCTATAAATAATTTCACAAATGGCCCCTGATCATGAATCATAAGTCGAGAGAAAGAGACAGCTACTCGACGTATTTAAGCAAACTATGTCCAGTGGCTTTAAGCGTTTTTTTTTTTCTTGTTTTTTTCTTTCACTTTATTTCAATTTTTTTTTTTAGTATTTAGCTATTTAGTTAGTCAGTTATAATCGATTTTTTTGAACAGTCCAGTTTAAATCTTCAGCTCAACGTTTTCAACAATCATTCCACTTCTGTCATATAAAATGTCCTTGATCAATACATTATGTTCTACGATGGAAAAGTTTAGCAACACAAGCAGCAGCGCGTTTCTATTTGTTCAAAAGAGTTTCCGTTGATTAATAAGGACGTAGAGTAAAGTAATACTACCTTATATAACATTTGAGGTATGTACGTTGAGGTTTTTTGGATTTGCCACGCGAGTTCGAAGAAGTAGTTTATTGCTTTATGTACTAATATTGGTATCCCCCAAAAATATGCAAGTCAAATAGCGTTGTTCGTCACGCAGCTTGCTAAACTTCACTCTAAAACGATATCACATTTACAAAAACAATATAGTATAACATGTTTTTCTTTGACATGAAGTTTAAACTTGAAATAGCAGTTTTTGGATAGTATTAAAGAATACGCATAGACAAAACGACGACTTTTAATGTCCTACCATACAAGTCTTTTATGTGAAAAACATCTTTAGATCATTTATAGCCTTGAACAGCGGCTATTAGTTAGTACATTTCGACAAAGAAAAATAGTTAAACGCGGCTTAACACAAACATCAATACACTGACTCAATATTGGTCATAAAGTCAAACTTCAAAAACTTACTCACCAAGCAATTGCCGAACTTTTGAATTCATTACACATTTCCATTCACCCGCAGCAAATAACAACGTAGAGGTATCGCTGGGGCACGAGCAGTGCCACTGGTCATTGCTTTCGCTTTTGGCGTTGAAGTTCTCGCAATTCATAGAGTGGTCTCCAGGTTCTCCACAAATAATAGTATAAGGAATCAAAAATCTATCTGTGCTCCTTTCCCATCCGTCTGATGCATTTGGCATTGTTCTAAAAATCTTTGAAATTTCTGAAGTGGCGATGGCAACCATGTAAATCAAAATTAATAGCGTACACTCAATCCTAAGTATATCCATTTGTTGTGAAAGTTTTATATCATAAAGGGGTCATCTAAAATGATACCAGTGCATGCTTGCTTTACTTTAGAACGTAAACGTGGTAGCAGGCTGCAGCATTATGAAGATCGTGTCAGTTTCAGGAAACTCAACAACGTCAAACGTTATGTAAAGTTACGCATATTATTGTTACGGTACGGTTCAATTGGTATCCTGACATTTTGAATTTCCTTCTTTGGTATATCATTAGGAAGGGGAAAAGGTATGTTGAGTACGCAAATACTTAAAAAAAACCGCCACAAGCTGTGTGGACTAGTGGATTCAATTAGGATCATTAATGATTCTGTCATGATGGAATGAATGTGTAAAATACCATGGTGTCCTTATTGATTCTAAATTATCTTGGACGCATCATATCACATATATTTCCATCAAAATCAGCAAATCAATAAGTATCCTTGCAGGACTAAGGCATTTTGTCCCTTCTTCCACTTTATTAAACATATATTGTTCTCTTGTACAACCTTACTTCTCCTATGGTATAGCCGTCTGGGGCCAAGCTGCTCCTACAAATTTGGAGAAAATTTTGATTCTTCGAAAACGTGCCCTTCGATTGATTCATTTCAAACCCTTTAGGTTCGACGCTGTACCTCTGTTCAATTCTTCCTCTTAATTTTCTCTATTTTAAGACAATCTGCATTATTATGCACAATGTATCCAATAAGGTAACACCTCCAAACGTTTCCAACTTATTTGCCTATTCTTCAAAAGTACATCATCATAATACACGATTTTCTGCGGCTGGCAATTTCTATAACTTTTTTCTTTTCCTTCCCACCTCGATTAGCTATAGACTACTTTGCGGGCAAGGATTAATTATGGCTTGTATCAAAACTGTTTTTAATAAACTTGAACTTGAACTTAAACTTGAATAGCTGAATTGATTACCCTTTGTGGAACTCTTTTTATCAATTTAACCTTCCTGTAGGCTTAGTCAAAGAGGACGTGGGTAAAATATAATGGTCACTTTATAGTATAGGAAATGTACTGAAAGACAGGGCTATTTGCACGATGACGTCATCTGACCACGACAACCACAATCCTTTTGTTTTCTTATGTAAATTATGGCTGGTTCACACCAGCGACGCAAACGGAAGCGCAAACACCAGTTCAAGAAAATATCGTGTGGACAACTTCAAAGCAAATTCAAGCGCAAAAGGCACCGTTGCAAAATCGTTGGCGCATGCTTTGCATTTGTCCTTACCTTTGCCTTTGACAGGTGGCAACAGAGAAAAAGCAAACGCTTTAAAAAAGCTGAAATGCGCGTATCTCCCTGTTCTTGCTTTTGCGTTAAACGTGTGTGCACCGGTTTTGCTTTGTGCATGTGTTTCAGTTTGCGTCGCTTCTGTAAGCCAGCCATTAGGGCCTTTAATTTAATAGCGATGGTGGGATATCTGGATTAAAATAAGAGAGGAAAACTTTCCCCGTCGTTTTTCCTGACCCAACTGACCGTCCCTGGATCTCCGAGAATGTAAACGACGCTATCGTGAATTTGTCTGTTGATACCGTGACGTAATAGGTCCTTTTGCAGTCTTCGAAGAATTCAATAAAGAATTAAAGTTCAAGCCACAGACAAAACCTCACACTGAATAAGTTTCAAGTAGTTCCGTTTTAGTATGTATCAGTCACTGTCCTTTCCTCGAGGAAAATGATAGATAAAAAGCCCTAAACAGGCCTTGATAGATTAATATGGTTATGGTCTTGCAACTAAGATCAGAATTAGATCCTACAGTTTAGGTAGCTTTTTGTCCATATATTAGACATAACTGCAGCTGATAATAACCATATTTTGCAAATGCTTTAAAATTTAGAATGCATGTTTGTCTCTCCTGGGATATTTTCTTACAAATGCCGCTCAATCTCTCTACTCGATAATTTCGCCAGGTTCATTCGAGACTGGGAAAGTTCATCTTGATTTGGTTTTTTGGCTGTATCTTAGGGCCTGTTTACATGGAGTGGGGGACCCCGGTCTAGTGGGGTTGGTTTCTTTTGTTTTCACGCTCTGAGGGACACAAAACAAAAGAAACTTACCCCACTAGACCGGGGTCCCCCACTCCATGTAAACAGGGTCTTAGACGATGATCGGATACACTAGCAGCACAAACGAACAGCATCCTTGCCGCTGACATGTAGTTGACAGACAAACCTTTCATCCCATTAAGGGAATCAAAGACAGTCTAGGATTCTGGTTTCCGCGCCGTGTATTCCGGATTCCAAATAAAGCCCATGATTCGGGATTCCTGGGGCGAGGGATTGATGCGAACTTTGCAGTCCGCCGCTGAATTTTTGCGCAAAGTCAGTAAGCGTTCCTCTGTGAATTCATAACCGGTCCTTATAGTAAAGGACTCATTCTGTTTGATAGATTAGTAATGGTTCAGCCACGGTACCGACCCTGGCTCGAGATCAAGGTCAACTTCAAGTTCATGTTCAAGTTCAAGTTCATTTATTCACACTTATTCAGTTACAATACAACAACAATGAGAAAAAAAAAAGATGTAAAAACAGAGCTAACTGTACATTGAAGGAGAAAAGTGTGTAGAAGCCAAACAAAGGAGCCAAGCTTTCGAGTTGGCTACTACCACAGAGTGGTTACAAGTGCATGGAGGTTATACCCACTATTGCTCAATCCTACTCAAAGTCCTAAGAATACTACGGACATAATCCTTCGTAACAAAATCATCGTCCGCTGTATCGTTGTGATAGAGAGTATCTTTCGTATTGTTATAATCTAGTTCATTTGTTAGTTCAGAATCCTTATGCGACCTCGTTTTGCAAACTTGAGATGACTGACGGGAAACATTTTTATAAACAGGACCATCCTCGCAAATGGCACCATCAGGATCAGGACCCTCTGACCTATCATCAGAAGGGTCCTCTAAGACATTGTACACTGTGTCGGCCTCTTCCTTTTCGGAGAATTCGTAATTCTCATATATAACTCCTCTGTCAGAAACATGTTCCTCTAGTACATTATACGTTGACTCCTCGGTTTCTCCAAGTCCATAAATGTGTTGATCTTCTGGAATGTTCAACTGTGCGTAGTGATCTTCCTTGGTGTTTGCTGCGCATGGCTGGATATCCTGTCTTTGGTACGAGGCATATATTGCTGAAAAGATTCAAAATGAAGCATATCAAATGAACTGCTTGAAGTAAAGGAACAATTTTGTTGCCTTATCAATGTTTTTTGTCTTATAATCAGACGGAAGTTGAAGGGGTTATGCCGTTCAGAAATGGGCCTGATGTGACAACACCACTGTTTTTCCAAGCTATCATCAAGAGACGATTTATGGCAAAACAGCAATTTAGCCCTTGATGTACTACTAATCGCAGCGTAGTGGATCCTGACTTTTTAAAGCTCATTTTAATTTGTAACTGAATTAAGACTCATCTGTCTAAGAAGACAGAGGACGCATGAAGACTTGAGAGGACCTGTTTTGTTGAAGTGCCGACACGCCAGCGGGCTCCACTTATGAAACACCTGTCCGTATTTAACACTGGTATCATGTATGTATTCTTTACTCCAAAGAAAAACCCTCGGCAGCAAAGAATGTACTTAAATGTCAGCAAGTGACTACACACCATCTTCTGAAATCGACCGCGGATTTTGGCTCACTTAGTGAACAAATTTTATAGTACATGCACAGAAAATGCCACTTGGCCATGATTTTAAATGATGCAGGGTACCAAAATGAAAAATTATGTACAATTCAGGCCTAAAGACCTTTCTTCGAAGACCTTTCACGCGTGAGGAAGTTTTCGTCTGCCAGGCCTGATCGGACTTCCCTAATAACTAGTGGTCACCTAGTGGTCTATTATCAATGCTGCGTTCTGATTGGTTGAGTTATTACTAGGCTATATGTTATAGCCCACTGGTAGCGAAAAGCGCCGGCTTTGAAAACCAAAACAGTGGCAACTGAATCGCGTTTTGCTACCTAAAGTTCTTTTGTCTCGATATTTTTGACCAACTAGTTGGATTTTACTAAAACAATTATTCCTTTCGCCCTCATGGTCTTTGAGTCAATAGCCCATTCGGGCTCGAGGAATAATTGTTAAGCATCCTTACTTAAGTTTGAGAGACGTTAGCCCGAGAGACAGGTCTACCATCATGGGAATACGGCCTTCCATGCCCACCGAGGGAGATTGAAATAAACACGTTGGATTAGAGACCTCCCTAAACCCTCGTACATGCAGTAAAGTATGGACACTTACGCGCTTCTTGGAAGCTGAGTTCTCTGTACAGCTCTTGGTCGTCTGACTGATATGCGCGGTTTATTTGAGGACTTGAAACAACGGAAACCTAAAAAATAAAACCCAAAGATAATTGATAATTTCAGTATCTTCATCTACCACTTTTATTTTCCTTTTATTTTGGTACCAAAATCAATTCCCTACAAAATTGCCTCCGACGACTTTACCGCTTTTCTCATTCAAACCTTTTCCTGAAGGCCAAAAAAATGCACCATTTTTGTCTCTAGTAGTGACTTTCAGATTTAGCTTAGAAAATGACAATTAATAGACTGGCTTTTTTATTTTTCCCCAGAATAACTGGGCCTCACACATGGTGTGAACTACAAGAAATATACTCCTTCAGGCTCCAGTTGTTCAAAAGGTGGGTAACACTATCCACTGGATAAATCACTATCGAGTGGATAAAGAAATTGGTCTTCGTACTACTGATCCGTTCGAAAGTGATTCATCGGGTGGATAGCTAGCGCTATCCAACTTTTGAACAACCAGGATTAGTGGACTAAACAAGCTAAACTACCGCCACATTCCGCCCCAACCAGTATGTTTGAGGCACCACTTACCCTGTTTGTGTTTACATCATCTGTATATACAGTAGTTGCGCTTGGCATTTTCCTGCGGACACAACAGTACGGAAATATATTCAGAAAAATCTCGCAGCTCTAGTTCATGACAAAATTGTGTCTGGTATAGAGAGGATGGTACAAATGCAAATAAAACTGTCCATTTACTATTTTGGTTTCACGAAAGATCGGCAAATGCGTGAAGTGCACTTTATAAGACGTATTATATCCCATTCATGGAGAATGCACACTTTAACAATCGTGATTATTTCACCCCAAGTAAGGATTCTACGCTGTGGATTTCGGATTTCGGATTCCAGGTACTGGATTCCTGTATTTGTCAGTCGAACTTGGATTCTGGGTTCCAATCGTTAGTGGGATTCCGGATTCATTGAGCTGTACTCCAGATTCCAAAACACAGGATTCCCGATTCCACAAGCAAAAATTTCTCCGATTCCGGAATCCGGATTCCCATACATGGGGCGGATTATTCCATGCAGATGTTTACTTACTTAAGCTTCCGCCGGCAACAGATCAGACAGCTAATGGTGACTACAATGAATAAAACTGAAGCTGACGCTATTATACCAGCCTTGACACTGGGTAATAACGCAGTGCTGTCGTCACTGCGTCCTTCACTATCCAATTTAGGCCGTGGAGAAACCTGGTAACAAAAGGTGACAAGAAAACGTCATTTAGCAGTACTGATATCGTCAGGCAAGTCGTTGTGATCCAGGTGCCTAGTTAACTCAACAGTGATTCATGTGGCACTAAGAAACAAATCGTAGAATGTCATTATTCTACATTTTCCCCCTTTTAATTGTTTTATTTCTATTTTTCCTATCCTTAAAACGACTAACTCTTTGTATCAAAAACAGCTGGACGCTGAATGAATCATCGGTCATCACGTATCCACTCCATAAAGATTAACGAGAGGGTGTACGAATCGTGTTACCAAAAAAACTGGCTTTAGAAAATAAAGGACCTGTTTCAAGTAAGCTCGAAAAAGCATGGCGAAATTCTTAGTAGCCAACTTGGACATGCCAAATTCCTTTCGCTACACACATTCGATGTGTAGCAAACAAAACTGACAGCCGAAGTATTCTTTGAAATTGATAATGTTATTATTGATGCAAATCTTATAAAGGACTCACTTCAGAGGCAGGTGTATTTGGTAGTGAGGGGACGACAGCTGTTTGGATGACAAAGGTGGAAGACGGAGTTGCGGAAACGGTTGATAAGGCTCCAGTTTCAGTCGCTGGGATATCGACCATTGTTGACTGAGTAGTGACTGTCGATGTTGACATGATTTCACTCGGAATAGTGGTGACAGTGAAGATCGGCAAAGAGAGCATAGAGTCAGTTTTGATTGATTTTGTAGCAGTTGTTGTGTGCCGCGTCGTATGTGGTAATGAAGGTGAGTGCAAGGCTTGTTTTCCGAAAAACCCCTGTTGTGACGAGAGTGACAAAGGACCTAGAGAAGTAAAGGCAAAACAATACTTACACTGCTACACAATGTCTAATAACTAAGGAAGAACAACTTAGCTAATAGCAACAACAACGAGCTTTATTTGCATGACTATAACCAATACAGCATTGCAAAAACTTTTGAGAACTAAGTATCGATTCCTCAATTAATTTTTAAAATAACTTAAAATAAACTAACAAATAAAATATGTTAAATCCTTGCTTATTTTGAACTATTCATGCACAAAAGCATCGTCACACATCTCCAGTCAACACCAACAAGCCTGCAAGTCATTTTTTGTCAACTGAATCTTAGTAGATTGTATTAGTGTATCATGATTAGATCAAATCTATCATGCAGCTATATCATTCGAAAGATACATGTTTGATTTTGTCCTGTGTTATTATTATAAAATAAGGAAAATGAATAGAACTTACAGGTAACATTCCCCACGTATTTGAACAACAAGTATCGTGTATACTGACGATTTAAAGGCTTCGCCTGGCCATTGTCGCATCTTATTGTTAGCCTGGTGATTCTTCCTATGAAATCCGCTGTACTTGTTCTGTTGTTATAAACCTGGAAGTACAAAACAAATATTGTTATATGCTACATTACATGGAGTTTTAAGTAATTTTCCCCCGTTCCGTTCCAGTGAAACTGGTTGTCAAACAGTTTTAATTTGTGGACTTTCCTCAATTTTAGTCTTTTTTACCACGTGCCCGGTCACCTGACCACAAGTCTACCTTAGGAAATAGGAAGATCTCAAAATGTTCGTACAGAAAAAAAAGAAATTCCCGTTCTTGGGTAACTTTACAAAAACACCACCTATCGTATTTTCGAACATACGATTGACTAAGTCTTGAGCCAGTTAAGGCGTTTAAGATAGCACTTTAACACCAGGCCTCAACGGCCAGAATAACCCCGCCCCTCACCCAACCTCCATTTTTTGTTTAACAGAAGTTCCATATAGAAAAACAAAGATACTCATACCTTAAGAAAATACTGAATACCACCATCTGCGTCAGAACGTCCTTTACTAATTATTGCAAATTGATTGCTCCTGAATGAAACTTTCACGCCATCGCATCCAAAATATGACGAAGCCGCGTTATCTACTTCACAGTTTTCCATCTGATGTGAAGACAATATCTTTAGTCTTTTTTCGTCACCGCCGTCTAAGATAACCAGTTGATCAGGAGTTGTTTGGTTCTCGAGGTAAAAGTATGTGTGGTTTAGGTCAGAATACCCTATAAAACATAAAAACAATTAATGTAAACATAAACTAAAACTAAACGAAGAAAAATGCACTGCCATTGGTACTTTTTCGCAAAACTAAATCACAGAAGATACAATGTTCATAGGGATGAAACTAGGCATTTCAAATTAACTGTACAGTCCCAATGTAAAGATTTATAAGGGGTCATGATCAGAAGGACTGAAAAGGAACGGTCTTTTTTTTTCTCGAAATCTTTTTCTATCGTGTATTTCGTAAAAAGTTGTATTTTACACGAAATTGTTAGATCAAAAAAGTTGAACAGAATCTAACAAAAAAGAAATATTCCTTAACAACATGTATTCCTGACTGCGCGCAGCACGCATGAGTGCTCAAACGTATAGACCCTAGAGGTTTTATAAGTTGTTTGACCATTCCCACACATATATTTGGATTTCCAGTCATGTCTATAAAATTCAGATGTCACCAAAAATGCATTTTGAACATATGAATTATACAATCGTGATCATTGTCATGTCTCTTGTGAGGAACATGATGTCAGTAAGACGCGTAAATATAAGAAACCGTTTTGGGTAGTAACGTGATCGATCGAATACGGATATACTCAACTGTTCTTTACAGACAATGGATGCTCAATTAAACCATTACAATGTATAACTTAAAATAGTTTCTGCTTTGCGGGACGCCACGTAGAGCACGCAACAAAATATCCTTCTGAGTAAGTGGTGATATTGGAATCACCAAACAAGTGACTTTATTCGTTTCATCATAGTTCATGCCAACGAATAAAAGAAAAGTAAACTTGCAACTTAGTCAACTTTGCGCATCAAAACGTTTTACCTTTATAAAATTAGGTTATCTTTTTCATTCTTAAGTGAAAATGAATCAAACAATTTTGCAATCAGCGTACTGAGATTCTGGGAAAATGCCCACAAACTCTTCCCCTAACCCATTGCTAACTGAACAACTTCTTACTCTTGACTGTATGTTGGGTTTCCCAGAATCTTACAGTGCCAATTTTGGTGGTTCCGGTTAGGATAATCGTCAATCTGTTGCAACAACTGATATCACTTCTGCCGGTCCTGCGTTGAATGTAAACGGAACCTACACTTAAATATTTGCTATATGGTAAAATCGAGGTTACAAAAGCTTAGAGAGTATCAAGAGTTTAGGAGAGCTTAGGGCGACCGCGTGGTGGCTGTAGTCGCAGTAACCTCCTATGAAGCCTACTTTAGGCCGGTACAATCGCTTAAAAAATCCACCAATTTTCTTTACTTTCTAAAGTAATTTTAATAACAAGTCTTATACAAGGAAAAATATCAAAAAATAACGTCATTAGCCGATATTGTAGTGATATTAGAAAAAGATAAGAGTAACTGTTTCGATTGCTGACTAAAGCAAAGCAGGGCGAAGCACCTTTGCTGAATGCTTAAGCGTCTGTATCAGTGCAGTGCTTGCATTTCACGAAGTTTTACTAGTCTTTAAATGATGGCCAATTGAGCTTTGTGTTTTCCTTGTTTCAGCATTTGACACTGCACTAGGTGGTCTAAACTGTTGACTCTTTGACGTAACTTCTAGGAATTCGAAGCAAGCAGCAATTAAAAGCTATGGATATAGAGTATACGAAATTTGACGTTTTATTGCATATTTCAAATATCTCCTGCAGCGTGGAAGTGTTTAATGAGGTATTGGAAAGCAAAACAGCTAAATTTTAGAAGTGAAACATTAATTTAAACTGAGCTCTTTTGTTTAAACAAACACTCGTACTCACCAAGCAACACACGAAGAGCAGAGTTCTTTAGACATGTCCATTGACCATCAGTGAATATAAAAGTATTGTTTTCACTACGACATGAACAATAGCACTTCTCGGAATTATAACTTACTGGTCTGGCATTGAATTTTTTACAGTTTACCGCGTCACTTGCATTCAGTTGACACAAAGAGAAAGGAATCTTGAATGAATCGGTTGCCCCTTCTGATCCACTGACGCCTTCTGGCTTTCTTCTGTAAATCTTGAAAACCTCTGATGCTTTGACAACAGCCAACAAAATTGAAATCACGGTAAGTCCAATTTTCATTTTCTTCATTTTCTAATCTCTTGTTTGCTGAAACAATGGAACCCTAAGCGAAGATTTAAGGGTAAATTTGTTTCCACTTTAGCTGTCCTCTCCTTTGTTGTTTAAGTTGTATACGAGAATAAAATATAAGTTATAATTCCTTTTTCAATTGTGATAGGAAGCGTGTTTAAGCAGTGGTCTCAGTTTGATTTCACGCTCCATAAATTCCTCTTGAACGTTTACGTTAAACATTACGTTTGTTTCCTGTATGTTGTTTGGTCGACTATATGAGCGTTCTGCATGTATAATAGGAGCTTGAGGAACAACGACGGCAACGGCTACGAAAACGTCACTTAAGCCCCGTGCAAACAGACGCAGCATTGTTGGCCAACAACTCCCAGCATTGTTGGATGTTACATGTTGCGTCCGTTTGCACACACTGTTGCATGTTGTTGGATGTTGTTGCGTGTTGTTGCGCAAAGTTTGAAACCGGTCAAACTTTTCAGCCAACAACTCATTCCCAACATTTCTTTTGTTTCGTTATCGCCGAAGCGTAACGCAACAATGTTGGATCCGTTTGCACAGCTCTCCCAACATTGTTGGGGCCGCGCACGCTCATTATGCATGGTTTACAAAGACCTATGGGTTGTATCCTTCCCACGATGCACCGCGGGTCCCGACATTGTTGGGAATTGTTGCGTCCGTTGCACACTACTGCCAACACGCACGCAACAACTCCCAACATTGTTGGCGCAACAATGTTCAACAATGTTGAGAGTTGTTGCGTCCGTTTGCACGCAGCCTTAAAAAGTAAATTCGCGCTGCTTCAAACTTTATCGCGTTTATTCCATCTCGTTTACTTCGTAAAATGTTGGCAAATGCTTTTGAAGTTGAATTCTAAAGGACTGTATCAAAGTTCAGGAAAAGAAAAAGAAAGATGATTTTTCAGGGGCAACACCACTCTCGTTTGAGCATTCACTGCCTTTAACAAAGATGTAGGAAAAATTCACCAAAGCAGGACTTCATACAAGGATAAAAATTTAATGAGATCAGTGATTTACTGACATTGAAGTTGATATAGCAACGTAGTGTAGTCATTACTTATTTTACTTGTAGTCGTTTTGCTCGATGCTGCGAAGAAGTTTTCTCCTACTTCGTTCAGGGCAGCTTGTTCCTGAAATAGCTGCCTGTATACTCGCAAACTGACTTTAACCAAAAAAAAAAAAAAAAGAACTGCGAGAGCGTTCGCCCAAAAAATTCCATCATGATGGCGTAAGTTTGTCCTATCTGGTTAACGAGCGCTGATTGGACGACGTTTCAGCTATTTCATTCTTTTACCAGTTGTTAACAAAAATTAATGACATGCTTTCTTGAGTGATTGTTCGGTTGACATATATTATATTACATACATCATTTAAAACATATTTACAGAAAAATCGCATTGTACAACTAGTAACATTATTGAACTTTGTTAACAAAAATTAATGACAGGCGAAAGACAAGAGGTCACAAAGATCAAATGTAAACGCACTTCAGTGTGACATGCGCAGGAACTTAATTGTTTTACAGGCATTTTTGCGTTATTCTTCTTTTTCGAAGCTTTCTTGAGTGATTGTTCGGTTGACATATATTATATTACATACATCATTTAAAACATATTTACAGAAAAATCGCATTGTACAACTAGTAACATTATTGAACTTAGTCTTTGCTCTTAACTTATTGTTGTTTCCCCCGGAAACTATGAATAAGCGCATTTTATAAATAATCTACTCTTCTTTTCCGCGTATTTTTTGTATTTCTTATTGCAAGCAGTTATTGAGGCCCTGTGTAAAGCTGTGGCACGTCTTCACTATGTAAATTTTTCACAAATGCCTGTTCCCTGCAGATGAGGGACCTCTATGAAGAACATTGTAAAGCTGGTCTTGCTGATCGCCGACACCATGTCGATCAACAGATTCAGCACCATCCGATAGTGGCTTCCTCAACACGTCATACACGGAATCTTGCGTTTCACCTTGATAATTACCTGGATTAATGTCCTCGATTAGGCTATAAACACTTTGCTCCAGGCTAAGAGGGGTTGTAGAAATAGTTTTATCAGGGCCACAGTCAGGCTTATCATCGGTGTGTTTCGTACGTAAGGGCTCAACAAAGTTGTATTCGCGTTGCTCAAAAGCGCCCAGAGGTGTTTTGTTCTGGTATTCTTCGGTAGGAACATATTCGTAGGGTCCGTCCGTTCCGGGGGGCTCCAAAATGTTGTACACGGGTGGTTCCAATTCACCTGGTTGAGCCTCTTTTAGGTGTTCTTCAATAGGAACACATTCAAATGATCCATTTGAGGTGTCTGCACTAAGCGGCTCCAATATGTTGTATACCGGCTGCGCCATTCCGCCCAATGGTTTGACTCGATGGTAATCTGTAGTAGGAACATATTCATATGGGCCACCTGATGTCTCTGTACTACGGGGCTCAACAATATTATACACAGGACCCTTTTCCGCACCAAATGGAGCGTCAATCTGGAGGCTTTCATTGGAAATACTCTCATATTGGGCCTCTGTAGAATCTGTATTTGCAATGGGGATCCTAACGGCACTCAAGATAGTGTTATTTGCGGCGCCACTGGGGACCTTATAGTTTGAAGCATATAACGCTGGAAAAGAATTAAATACCAGTAAATGTTATATTTAGCTACTTGTATCATCTCAGCTATTGCTATTAACGGAGTTCTTAGAAAACTTCGTTGATAGTTTACTCCGCTGAAGTAGCTTGAATTCACCATTACATAGGGGGCGTCATTACGCATGCCTTCATTACTTGAAAACTGCACTATAAGCAGTCCGGAAAAAAGTCCCTCACTGTTGTAAATTCTCCCTGAAAAGCTCTGAGGGGACTGCTGGATAATAAGACATTGGCGATTTTATTAACAATTCTGCTCTCTTGTCATACATGTACTTACTGGATCCACCGCTGCTTATTGTGGCATAGCCTGCATTTTGTTCACCGGATTGGAAATTTGGTTGACTTGTTTGCCCTGCTTGATCTCTGAGGACCGGGTGACTGTAATCAGCCTGTTTTCTGATTTGAAATAAAAAGCTAAATTTTAGTGAGTCCAAACACAAACCAAATAAAGGATATCAATTATTAGTATAGGTAATAGCATGATTTGTAGTGATATTTGGCATAAATACCACGAGTGATATTTCAAACTTGTTTTACGTAAATTTGAAACAATGTTGAAATATCATGAGTGGTATTTACGCCAAATATCACCTACAAATCATGCTATTATTTGTTTATACCACTACCCGCAAAAGGTTTGTAATTTTCACATGTAGGTATTTCAAATTAAGCTGAAATACCACTGCTCTAAGCCAATCAAATTGCAGAAATTTCTCATGTAGTGGTATAAACGTTGTCACTTGAGCTACCTTTTGTATTTCCATCGATAAAGAAGGAACCCAACAATGAAAATAAAAATTAGACAGCAGCTGATTCCAGCGATGAGACCCACGGATAAACGAGAAGTTCCATCATTGCCTTTTCGATCTGCAGCAGAACTGGGACCAGCAAGAACCTGAAAAGGAACACGAAGAAAAACTTTACACCTTATTTTGCAATTGACCAGGAATGTCAAAAGCCTTCTTCCATTGAAAGAATTCACTCTGTTTCTCTAAACAGGCAGCTCATCATTACTCGAAAGGCCACAAAACACACTTCAGATAAAGGTCATATAGGGTAACACCATTTACTGTTAGTATAAGTATTTTCCTTGTAGCCTTTTAAGGGTACATGACAATTTCATGGGTTATTTTATGTCCCCTTCTAGGACGAGGGTGACAGGGCCAACGGTTTAACCTAACCTTCTGATGACACGATCATCTTAAATGATGCAGCGTTTTCCTCACAGCAGCTAGCAAGATCTTACTAGATTTTGAAAGGACCTGGCTGGTTGATATTCCCGCTTACGCCCTCCTGCTTAACAGACCCGCTCTTCTTCCAGCTAAAAAGGTATCCCTGAACATTAGCATGGGCAACAAATGGACAAACCAAAGTTTCTCTGACACAGGGATTTCCGCATTATTTTGGTAGAAAATATAACTTAGAGTGGTTCATTTATGAGAGGTTGCCTTTATCGACTTTACCTCAGACGGTGACAGAGATGTAGTAGACTCCAGCTGGGTGGCTTCAGTCACCGTGGCAGTTATTGTTACAGCTGCGTCAGTCATTACACTGACTATCTCTGTAGTCTCGGGTACAATTACTGGGCCTAAAAAATAAAAATAAACCCCCAATACTTGACGTAGAATTTTAAAACTTTCTTTCATATGCCGGTCTCTTGAGACTGAGTTCCGAAGTTTTCGAATAATGGAAGAGAAAAGTCATCAATTTATCGAGGATTACTTGCCTGCTGTATAATTTACATTTCTACATTCGTGGCTGAAACCTTTTTGCTGGCACATTGCAATTGAATTGTGTCCCTCTTGAAAAGAAAGCTACCGATAAGTTCTTCTTTTTTTTACTCTGCTCTTTATCACCGCGTCTTGCTCAAATGTCTCATATAACTGGAATGTTTAACTTCATAACAAGTTTTTAAAGCCCTTAACATGGGCCCTGTTGTCTGGTTGTCAGGGGTTATTGGCTTCAGTTCACCGATCTGAAATAAATCCGTCCTGTCCCCCTTTCTTCCCCCTCCCCCCTCCCCCGTCCGTAACGTTTTCTTTGCTGAATAGGGTGTTTCTTACTTTGCATCCGTACATGAAATACCTTACTCTTGTCATACGTGCAAATTTGTAGATGATTAACTTTCTATAAACCAATTCCCACGTTCGAGTGAGAGCCACCAACTCGAGACGAATGTAAAGAAGTCTGTCGTGGCTTCAGAGTAACCAATGGCTAAGCCACTGTTAGTGATACCTAAGACAACCGGCCCTGGATGAAGACAATTATACTTTGAAGCCCTTTTCGTTTTTGGTGCAGTTACAGCTGAAAAAAACTTACATTCTGTTTTTCCTTCAAGCTTGAAAAGCAGACAATAGTGTTCCGTCATAGAGTTTGATTTGCACGTAATTCCCAAGTTAACGATTCTCCCCCTCAAGGGATCTTTTCCAGGCTCCTTTTTTACCTAAAGGAACAAATATTTAAGATAACTAAGTAACGGTGCAGATGGATATAGTTTAGCAACCAGGATTCAAAACTGCCTATTCCATTCTATTAATACGATCTCTCTAAAAATTCGAAGGGGCCAGAGGCCAAATCGCTGTTGATGGAAATAAGTATAGTAGCGTAAGTGATGTTCATTAGTAGGATGCCTAATAAGTGTGCGATTCCCCAATTGATTTCTCTCCATTAAGTGAAACCCAATGCCAATTGAACAACAGTCATTTTAGGAGGAGCCACCCACAATGTAACCACAGCACAAGGCAAATGAGTTAGGAAAACAACGCAAAGTAAATGCAATGCCTTTAAAGAGTGTTTGTTCGAATTGCTTGCAAAAAATGCAAAATTCCCTTGCTTTAAGCAGGATGTACTTTAACCTCTAGTTTTCCAGCTACCTTATTTAGGAAATACAAATAGGTGTACTAGTGCATTTAAAATGAACGTGACATAAATTAACGCGAAGTAAAGAAGAAAACTACCTAGCAACAAAAGAACGGGGTAAAGTAAAAAATAATAATAACAACTGGAATTTACTTGCTCTGAGCACTGGAAAACTGTAAATTTCAAAAGCAAGGGCTTACACAGCAAAACTAAAAATCCCATTCCACTTATTATGGCATAATTGGCACTGTTCTCTACACAAACATAAGTTATGTTTCTATTTATAATTTCCAATTAACTAGTCTTTGTTTTCATCGTTTGTTGTAACTTTATCTTTCAGTGATTTTGCTTCTGATTTTTGCAAATCACTTGATTTGTAACCCAAGAGTATCTCCAACTCGATGTGTTTACTGAAATTCCCAATAAAAATTAAGATGATGTATGTTAATATGATAAGACATGAAATTCTTCGCTATGAATTGAGTGGTTCAATACTGTAAGCACACTTAATTGCGTATAATTGAAAGCTGCCCCCCTAAAATCATGCGTAATCAACGATAGTGACGAAATTTCCCAAAATATGGCCTAAATTGGCCCTTATAATTGTTTGTCTGATTATTGGCTGGGAAATTGAGATATCGTTTTTAAAGAAAGAAGCTGATCTATAATGATACAGCTATTTAGTAAAGTCTTATTTGCACCTCAAGATTTAGCGGCTCTTCTGCGTCTGATTTGATTATAGTAAACCGCCGTGTCGGAGGTAAGTTCATCCGTTTGCCTTGGCAATCTATGTACCAGGAAGAAGTCGAGGTAACCACGCAATCTACATCCCCCTTCAATGACAGCTCTTCCTCGGAAACAGATTTCAGATACTTCATTTTCGATGCTGGCTTTTCATCCTTAAAAAACGTCTTCTGGGCACATCCTATGTAATAAATAGCAGATTTATGACAAAAACGTAATTCGACGTCACAAACCACATGATCAAATGCTATAAATGTAATGGCTACGCAGAGAGAGTGAATGTGATTGCTGTTTATCAGGGGCACCCAACGAGAATATAGTTCAAAACCACTTTTACATAGCATTGTTAAACGTATTTTAGAATTTAAACGATAGATATAGGCATATTTTTATCCTGTAAAAATTTTTCATCTGTTCGGGTTTCCTAGCTGAACGTCTAATGATCCGAAAGTTATAGGGATCCAAACTTAGCTTTTCAAAGATTTCAGCCAGAAAAAAGGCTCCCGAAAATTCCAGGTGACCTTTTCAGGGCAAAAATCCGTTAAAAATGGACAATTATACCATTTTTTAGATGTTCGAAAATACCGTAAAATTCCGAAAATAAGCCCCGGGGCTTATATTTTTAAAAGGCCCTTTTTGAGAGGCTTATTTTTGGAGGGGCTTATCTACGGAGGGAAATTTGCGTTTCAAAATGGATTGGGCTAGCCTTATAGTTGGAAGTAAATATACTGTTTTTGCTTTGTTTTACTTTGTATTTGAGGGCAATTTTCCAAGTAGAAGCCCTCGGGGGGCTTATATTTGGAGGGGGGTTTTAACGTAGGGTTTTTTGCGTTACCTGTTTGAGGGGCTTATACATGGAGGGGCTTATTTTCGGAATTTTACGGTACTAGGAGAAGCAGGCAAGCAAGAAATTTTACAACAAATGTTCCGAAAATTCTAGATCTCAAATCGTCTTCCGAAAAGATATTTTCCGAAAATTGACGTTGGGTGCCCCTGGTTTATTGCTGCAAGCTACTAGATTTCAGTTGTATTTGTTTTAGGTGTGTTCTCCTCCGTCATAAACTAAGCAAATGTTGGAAGATCGCATTTAGACAATTATCAAGTGTTTACCATTAATAGCTATTAGTAGACATAATAGGGAACTTAAGCAAAGGCCTTATTGAGCGACGCACGTCAACCGGAACTGAGATCATTTTCATTTTGAAATAAATTGACAATACCAAATTTGTATTTCTTTGTCTCTTTCTTACTATAGAGACGAATTGTCCATAAATTTGGCAAAAATACCGCTCAAGAATTAATAAAGTTCACTTCCGGTTGACGTGCGCGCGTCGCTCAAAAACGTCTTTGCTTAGTTCCTTAATTTCCGAGTATCATCGTTTGAAGAGAGGCTGGAAATGGCGTGAACTTGTAGAGACTTTTGGAATTCGAAAAATAATAGATTAAATTGCTTACCGAAAAGGTTTCTTGTTTCCACATCGCTAAGGCAAGACCAGTTGAACTCCTTGTGGAAAGAAAAGGTCCCTTCACATTCGCATTTACAGAAATTCTTCTCGTCTTTTCTAGTTGCGTTGTACAAAGCACTACAATCGTTTTCGTCGCAATTTGAGGATGGAATGGTGAAATCGTCTTTTGAAACTTTCGAATTCCGGTTAATTTTAAAACGCTGTGACGAGCAAATTTCAGTCCATATAAGCAGACATACGGCAATAAGTATTCCCTCAGATAACGCTGACATTTCGTTTGTGTTCACAATACAAATGATGCCAAACTAGCATGATCCCTTCACTGAACTCTTCTCTGAAGCCAAGCCACTGTATGCACACGGACTTTCGATGCTCTTACTCAAGAAACTATCACTTTCTAACAATCAATTTAGTTGGAGCCATTTAACGGGAAAATGAAGAGCTGTTGTTGCAAAGAGCACTTTTTTTTGAAGATCTTAGTGACTCACTTGATATTAGACCTGGGGTTTCAAGGAACATGCACCTTAATTTATCTCAATTAGAGACGTATGAGATATTTTTGTCCTTGTTGACGTCAGTCATAATACTTCATTTTGGTATTTCCCGTAAAAGGCAGTTGTTTTTCTAATTCTTTTTTCACATGGTACCAAACAGCTGTTGAATAGTATTCTGTTTTTCATACAACAGGAAACTGTGTATAATTGCGAGTCTCTAATGGTTGGAGATCTCAGGTGAATACCATCCAAAACAAAACCTACTGGAGAAGTACATCAAGTCATTTGCCAATAAAGAACGCATGTTGTGTTATCTAACTTACGAACCTCTAAAAGAATGCTATGATAACGCGAAATGAAAATGAAACATCTCGGGAAGAGCTGTTCAGCTAAGATACTATTTCTGATTCGTTATTAACGTTAAAGTTATATTGAACGATGTTTATTGAAGGGGTGGAGATTTAAGGCAAACGCATAATATTACGTGGCGATATGGGACTTTCGAAGTGAAATTAAGGCCTTGAACAAAAAGATTGCATGTGCATCGGAACGTTTTACTTTCTTTTGTTCTCCAGAGGTATAAGTCAATATCTATTATCTGCATGCCAAGTCAAATATCACTAAGAATTTTAAGTAGCGGTCCATCTTTACACTTTAAATAGGCTAGCTCTATAACACAAAGGTGTTGGCTTTTAAAAATGTGTTTGCGATTTCGGGCAAAGAGTGGAAAACAAGTGTAAACGTTTTTGTTAAAGTAAGTAAAGTTTTGCTGGGAGCATTAGAGATTTAAAATATAATCTTCGTGGTTTTTATCATGGCACAAAGCGTCCGTCGTTACGTAATATCTGTCTTACGGAGAGTGGAATGAACTGAGATAGTAACGAAACGCAAGTACCACTAGTGTCAGATTCACCGACGTTTCCGTCTTATAGAGGCGTCCGTTCAGAGATAGTCAACTGCTGATTTAAGTGAAGTTATTCGATATATATATACATCAGTAGTGATTCCTTTAAGAAAAGGTAGCCCAAGCTCGAAATATGAGCATCGGCGAGCATCGGCATTGTTGCGTAACATTCAAAATATACGGATTTGTGTGGGGAAAAAACCTATCGTTTCTGTAACCTACGAAGATGAAAGGATTTCAACAAAAAACAGCTTACCTTACATAAAATGTGTGTTGCGTCTCTCCTGTGTGGTCCACGGGCCGATTTATGGCCATTTTATGGGTTTTTATGTAAACGGTTTTCTCTATTTCGTAGGTTAGAGAAACGATAGGTTTTTTTTCCATACAAATCCTTCTATTTTGAATGTTACGCAACAATGCCGATGCTCGCCGATGTTTATATTTCGACCTTGGGCTACCTGTGCTTTAAGTTAGCGGATCTCTATTTTGCTTTATCACATTTCTTTGGACAGATAACGACTTCTCGCCTTCAATAGGGCACTGCACATTCTTTAAGAAAAAACAACAAGAAGAAATGAACTGTAAAATATATCTTTAAAGCTTCAAACAACAGAGGTTAATTTTCAAAAAGTGTAGGACTAAACAGCTCTAAACATCACGATTGAAATTCCTTTTTACTGTCCTTCAATGTTGTCCGTCTCCGACCTTCTGCCTTGACTGTGTTATATCAACCTTCCTTCAATGTTGTTCAAAGGTGTTATCCTAACGTTCCGTTCAATTAGACAGGAAAATGCCAGTGTCTAAATTACTATTTTAGGCTAAGTTTCGGGACACAGCTTTTTGCAATTACCCGAAGCGATTCAATACAGCATTTCAATTTGTTCAATTTACCTACAAACAAAACTGGCGTTTTGAAAGGCTAAGGTTCCATTTTTCTTCCTCGCTCCGTTTCCTTATAATTTAGCAGTTAGAACAAATAACACGTTAAATTTATGGACGCGCCTATTTTGCAGTTAAGATATGAAGGAAAATCAAGATGATTGATATCAGCTATTGCGATCATGTGACAGTTGAGCTGCTCGAGTAGGCTGGTGGTGTGATATTCAAATAAGAAACGGTGATCAAACACCTCATAGTTTTTGTCAGCTTATATTGTGATGTCTGACAATACAATTACAATAGCTGTCAACTGAAACATTTCGGTTTCGAGGGAACCAAAAAAAATTTTTTGCAGAAAAAAAAGAATCCAAGAGATGCACCCAAGAGTTTCAGATAGGGCAATGTCCGAAAACATTGTTGACGATATGTGAGAATTAGAATTGTGCCTCAGGACACAGAAAGGTGTCCGTTGCTCATTTAACCGTCGGCCGTGTCCCACAAAATTAATGACATCTTTGTTGGAACAAACGAGCCTGTCCGTTGTATAAGGTGAGGTAGAGCGGTGATAAACTTTATCACTGGAAACCATTCGGAACCCATTCAGGTCGATGCGTTACATTCATAAAGTTTGCGCATGATCTCAGTATGAAAATCCTATTTGGGTCTATATCAACGGAAATGTTTCAGATCCACTCGTTATTCCTGCTACTCTTTATCTCATGATAAGTAACGGCACTCAAAACAGATCTCTAAAAGTCATTCCCAATTCCAGGCCGCGGTTCCAGACTAGAGCATTAAGGCAATACCTTGATACCATTTTCCAGACCATGCATGACATGTATATCTGATTTCAGCCTTCCAACTGTTGATTCATACCTTATTTGAGTCAAGCCAAAGGGAATTATAAAAAATTACCCTTTGGACATACGTGAAAAGCAGATATCAATTAAAGGGGCCGACCCTAAAACCACTTGTTGTAATTTGTCCCTGGCCAGTTCTTTTATCAAGACAGAACGAGCAGAAGTCAGACTTGTTTAGAACTTCTTTCACGGGTTAGCACAACTTTGTTGGAAGGCATGAAAGCTACTTATATACAAAAGCTTCCTATTTTATTCAATTTATAAAAAATATCTTTTCTTCATTTACTTATCTACTTCTAAGAATGTCTTAACTGAATATTTATTCTTTCTGTAGGCATTTCCGCCCCAAATTAACCGAACAAAAACAACAATCTGGGGGTCGGCTTAACCCTTGGAACGAAGCGACCATTTGCGTCATCAATATTGATCAGTTACCTTCGAAAAATCATAAGAAAGGTCAACAACTTTAGAGAAATTTCTAAACAAATATAAATGAAGATCAAAGTCATCTAAAAGTGCTAGGATAACAATATTTTGAAATTATGCACATTGATAGAATTAAAGGCCGATAGTTTTCATTTTTATCATAGTTTCACTCTGGCATTTAGACTGAAACAATAAACCAAACTTCGCCACTATGGTAATAATAGTAATAATAATAATAATAATAAATACAAGATTAGGAAAAAAGAACAATAACAACAAAACCAATATCAGTAATAATAATAAACAGAATACCTCGCTCAAGTGTGTAGAAAGTGTGGAAGCCATGATGAAACTATGCAGAATATTTTGTGTAGTTGTTCCAAACTTGTCCAGTAAAAATGTAAAATGAATCATTTTTAATGACACATTTGGTCGAGTGGTTTTGGTTCTCTTAGAACCTCACGACTGCTAGTTTGCCACCTTTTACATTTTAATAAACACTGAGTTCCAATAAAATGGTTAAAAGTACAAGGGACTTTCGTTGGGGAATGACAGACACATTGCATTTCTTCAAATGCGGAAACGGTGGAATTTCTTCTTACAGCATTATGAAAAAACAACAACACAGAGAAATTCTGCAGCAATATTAGCATGCAAAATAAAGCTCTTTTATTCGGCGGAAGTGTGAACAACTTGGAAGCACCTAGAGTTGCCTCGTCCTTTCTCTTCTCCCTTTATTTTTGTTATTAGAAGGACATTATTCTAAGACGGCCATTTTTACTGTCGGTCCCAAAGTTAGTTAAAGTTGTCTGGCTTAGAGAGAGTTGTCTGTAAGTTGAGTTTCAGATCTGTAAAAGGAGTGTGGTGCTATTTAATTTCATTTACAAGTTTGTTGAAAGAGTTTTGTGGTCCTAAATCCTAGTTGTGACCATTCATACAAAAGCTGCTACTATGTACTGCAGAGTTTCTATGTGTTGCTGCCAAACTCTGAGTTCCAAAAAATGGTTAAGAGTACATGTGACTTTCATTTCATTTAATTTCTGCAACCCTCAGAGCAAAACAATGCCGCTGTATCAAAGTCAAAAGATACCCCTAGTTAACTCAATAACATCGCTGCCTTGAATTTGTGAGTTTGACTCAGAATTTATTTGATAACGTTTGCTACAATCCCAATATAATAATCATCACATCAGCTAGTTAAGAAGCACATTCACCAACGACAACGCGACGTGAAATGAGATCACGAAAGCTCGAGCGCGAATTCCGGTGCACAATTTGCCGCTCTACCATTGGCCAAGTCGGTAATCAGATCTGCGCGCACCGTCAGCCGCCCGTCGCCACTTTTGTCACGTGGTGTTTGCTGTCATATAGTCTAGTGAGAACGTCTGAATCGCTATAAATAAAAGCCGCACTTTTTTATATTACCGGATACTTGTTTAAGAGCCTTGATTTTGGAGAACATTTGTCAGATGAAAGACAAACTATCTTCCGAATACAATGAAAAAGTTATAATTACGGACCCCAGTATTACCTCCACCAAGGGATGATAGTATCCTACACAGCCGTTTTTGTCCCGTCACCTAAGCTAACTCTCCTCAGAGACAAAGAGGGCTTCGTGGGAGACGAGGAATATCATGAAGATGCCAGAGATTTCCATTTATCATTCTTAGAGAAAAAAAATAGAGAGTAATGCATTTACACTAAGGGTATCCCTGTGATTAACTAGTATCCAGTTCCCATCTCGAGAGTTGCAAGGTGGAAATGATGTTGAGTGCTTCTAAAGGAATTTTAAAGTCAACGGTTGTTCACGGTATATGAATTATGATATGTATTATGATATGCAAATGATGTTTTTTATTGTAGTTTTTAGGATTTAGGTTTTATATTTTACCTTTTCATCTTTTATTTTGGGAAATCTTTTATATAGGGTTAACCTCTGGATGTCTCCCAGGCATGCCATCCTCGGAGACCCAGGGGCAGATAGTGGGGGTAGGGAAAGAATGGACATTCCCTTTCGAGAGATATTTTGTGACTTTGGTTTTTTTTTTATCTCTTGAATGAAGTATTGTATTGTATTGGTATTCAGAAGGTTTCCAAAAATTCCGGTTCGAAAGTACTTGGAACACGGCTCTTCAGGTCATACCAAAGGAGCGTTTCCTGGAGAAACGGGACTTTTGAAAATGGTCCCTACAGACGTTCCAAACGGAAAGCTATGTTTTATTTCTTCACCATGCTTCACCTTTAATACCAGTTATAAGTTCTCGCTGCCATACTTTTGATTTGCTTGTCATTTTTGTATTATAAATGATGAATACAAGTTTCAAAATTTTGCTTACCATTTATGTAAGCAATCATTAAGCAACTGCTGTGTTTCCTTGTAAATGCTAAACAATTAAGGTCTGACAGAAAGGGCTGCCTGTGTTTTAACTAACTATTTTCCTTGTTGCCCAAAGTTTGGTATACCTGTGTTATTGTGACTGGTTTTCAGAGGTGTTGTGAGATTGAACAAGGCGGGAAAAAAATCCAGTTTTGTTCTGTAACAGCACCTCAGGCTTATCAAACTCCACCACTAGACCTTGATCCATAACTATCACTTTGTCATAGTCCATAATGGTGTTCAAGCGATGAGCGATAGTTAATATCGTGGATTCTTTGAATCTGTTTCGGATAACATCTTGAATCAGATGATCTGTCTTGTAATCCACGTTAGCGGTGGCTTCATCCAGTATGATTATCTTGCTTTTCTGTAACAGCGCACGCGCTAAACAGAGCAGCTGACGCTCACCAACACTGAAGTTGCTCCCTGACTCTTTCAACTTGTACTCCAAGTAACCCGGTAATTGTTGTACCAGGGTCTTCAATTGAACTTCTTCCAAAGCCATCCACACATCATGGTCGTCATACAAAGAAAAAGGATCAAGGTTCACCCTGAGGCTACCGCTAAAAAGGACAGGGTCCTGAGTTATAACAGCCATGGATCTACGCGCCGCCTGTAGATTGAGATCCCGGATGTTCACGTCATCTATGACGACCTGTGACAATGAAAAGATAGAATTCAGCCAGATTTTGACAGATTTGAATTGATTAATGTAAAGGAGATTATCGCAGTTGAATATATAAGAAATTCCTATAGTTGAATAGTTAGAATAGGTAATTTCATGATTTGTAGTGATATTTGGCATAAATACCACGAGTGATATTTCGAAATTGTTATACGTAATTTCACGAGCCGTTAGGCGAGTGAAATTTGAGACAATTGTGAAATATCACAAGTGGTATGTATGCCAAATATCACGTACAAATCATGCTATTATTTGCTTATACTACTATCCACGGAAGGTTTGTAACTTTTACATGTCGGTATTTCAAATTAAGCTGAAATACCACTGCTCCAAGCCAATCAAATTGCAGAAATTTCTCATGTACTAGTATAATAAATGTTGTTCAGTTGTACAGCAGAACCTCCACTGGCGGGCCACCTCTCCATAACGACCACTTCTCTAGAACGGTCACTTTTTTCGACGGACAAGATCTACATTAATATAAGGGTCACTTTCTTTTTGGCCCTTGTGGAGAGGTTCTGTTTTCTTCATCATTTCTGATTTCAAATGCTTCTTCAATATTAATAACTTACAGTCAAGTAGCCAACTACATTTTTTCATTTGCTGTTCATCTGACGAATTAGATGACAGTCGGACTGTCGTTATGGGACCTTGCAGACGAACGCCTTTTTGACCATCACAGGGCGATGTCAATCACCAAGCCATAAATAGCCGTGTCCTCAGTTCTAAGGGCGTTTTTTTTACTAAGGAAAAATAAACATCGGAATGGGAAATTACTCCATAAGAAAGAAATAGTTCTTACGCTGCCTTCAGGCTCTGGAAGGCGGAATAAAGCAGCGACTAAAGACGATTTTCCTGCGCCCGTGCGGCCTACTACACCAACTTTTTCTTTGGCCGCGACAGAGATGTTTATGTTATTCAGCGTTGCAGGAGCTCCTTTCAAATAAGCCAATGATAAGTCACATAATTTTAAACTGCCTTCGGCTGGCCACGTTTCAGGAGGTTGGGTGTCGGTGTTGTACCCAGGCTCGGGATCAATTTGGGTGTAGGTAAACACCCTTTCTACCGAGGTCATGTGATTTTCTGTTTCCGCGGCCATTTGAATGCCAAACTGCATGCTATCCAATGTCTCGGCTGCAAATGCCAGTGAAAGGCCTGCCAAAGCTACAACAGAAAATATCAACAATTTAACAAGTGAAGTCCATTGGCCTGAGTTAAACAAAAATAATAATATATGAAATTTAGGCATTGTGTAATGTAAAAAATCCATCCATATGACATCCATAGATATGACAGGTTCATTTGGTTAGTAATACCCATGTTATTTTTGGTAAATTCAAGGTTCATTCAGGAGAAGGAGATCCCCAGTTCAATTGAGAATTCGAGCATGTGCTGCTTTTAACGTTCTTTGTAGTTTACTAAACATTTAATTGAACACATTCAAATTACTTTATTTCAATGAACATGTTTGGTTACGTTTTAGACAGAGGATACTCATTGGGGTATTTTCCATTGATCACTCAAACACACTTTTAAATGCGTATACGAAGATCTTACCACACACGCTTCCTTAATCTTAAATATGGCAACACCCACCTGGACTTTGCGAAGCAAGCAGGGCTCCAGCTGATACAGCAGTAACAAGAAATGTGGTTAACATATCTCCTCGAAAAGAAAGCCAGCGTTTTGAGGCCATTAGCATTATCAAGGCTGATGTGTTCTTGTCCTGGTACCTAAATGGAGAGCCAGAAGTCATTTACAGTCAACACTCTATTAAGTGATACCTCTATAAAAGACGAACATCTAGAGTTGGTCCCTTCCCTTCTCTCCAAAGAAGGGTCCCAAATGTATTCGTCTTAGGGAGAGTTGGATGATTTAAATGTTTCTTATCGTTTCAGAATCTCAACTTTTATTTTCTACTGTATACCTTACTAGTCCACTCTCTCTAAGACGGACACTTTTGGTACCAGCACTTATATATTAAGTGGCCTTCATGGAGTAATGTCCCTCTTATGAAGAGTAAAATAAAGGGAGTGAAGAAACACAGAAGCCAATGCTATGTATCCATTTTACCGAAGTATCCGTCTTATATAGAGGTGCCTGTTAAGAGGAAGTCGACTGCATATGCCTCAAAATTTTGCCATTATTTTGTGGACGAACAACAAGAATAAGTAAGAAGTATCTGTCTTTTACCAGCCTCATATTCAGGCTGCCATAAAAACAAATGGCGTTCAGAACTGTATCTTGTCACTCAAAACTCCTCGTCCCTTAAATCCTGTGGTAATAAACCTTGGTTCAGCCCTCGCCCCTTCCGTTAAGTTTACTTCCGTTTCGTTTTCCGGAACTGTTACACAATTGCTGTCAACCGTTAAACACTATGCAACTAACATAAAGGCACAGATCACCTAAATCATGTAGTACAGATCTTTGGCCTTCTACAAACAGAATGGAAAAGGTTCAACACTAAACAAATCAGCCGATCTGTTCATTGCTTGGTATGTTTACTTAAGGGTTAACTAAAACACATTATTTATTTATTATCATTATCATTATCATTATCATTATTAAAGTTTTTTAGCACAATTTTGACCAAAAGATGTGATGCAAACCAAGACATGGTCCATTTTGGAGAGAACGCAGAAATGCTTATAGCTATTACTGACCGATAAAACTTCTTCAGGAAGGCATCTTCCATTTCTGAGGAGCGAATCACTTCCAGACCTGCCACAGTATCAGCGAGAAGTGAATACACTGGACTGTTTGTAATCGCCTCCAGCCTCCTGATCTCTCGTGATGACTTCAGAAAATATTTTGTAAGGTAAACAAAGCAAATTATCAAAGGAGTGCAAACTAAAAACAACCACACATTTGTTGCTGCTGAGAGACAAGTGGCGCTGAAAAAAAGCTGACATAACTGGACTGCGAAGAGAAATTGTCCTGGAAGGAAATCGTCCATATTCCTGATGTCTTTAGAGAAACGATTTAAGATGCGGCCAGTGGGGTTGGTGTCAAAAAACAAGACCGGCGCCCTGAGTACTGCTTTGGTCATCTCATTGTGAAGGTTTTCCGATGCCCTTAGGGCAGCCAGATAGAAGCAATATGATGAGACCACTGTAAGAAACAGAGAGACAGCTGTAATGGACCCGTAAACAAGAAGCGTGACTTTTTTTTTCTGCTCTTCATCAGTCATCTGCGTCATTCGTGAAAGCCACCAATAGGGCAAGACCCAAGACACTAGAAAAAAAACATGTTTTTTATTTGTTATATCTCTGATCAAGGCATCAGCTCAGAAGTCATATCTATAGATTGAAACGCAGAAGCAAATACTACCATTTGAAGACCTACAATATGATTCTAACATGGTTTTCCTCTTTTTTTAAGGTTTTTTCAAAGTTAATGTTGAATTTGTCTTAATCTTCTATGTTAGTTTGTGCACCGGCGTAAGTTAAATGTACAGCAATGTTTATATCTCAGCGGCTAAAAATTGTTGTCCATCGCGTAAGGATTTTGATGACATGATTTTAACCACTGTTACTCTATAAAGACAGGAGGCTACAATACTCGTCAAAAATCTTGTAAAACTTGTGTGTTTCCACTTCCCCAATGTTGGTTTGGGTATTGCAGTCGTCTCAGTGCTCCAAACTACGCGTGGCTGAAACACTGGGGAAGGAGAGGGGCACATCTGAGTGAGAACAAAGGTGTGAAGAGTGAATGTAGACTTTTTGGAGAAAATTCAAGAGAAACGGTTTCTGTTTCAACGATTTGTGACGAGTATTGTTACAGTAGTTTCTAAGCTGAAATTAAACCGAACAGATACCTTGGACAACAACGAAGAAGGCAGCGAGGCTGACAATCAAAACTGCTGGAAGCGCCGCTCGAAAATACTTCCAGTAGACTAGCGCCTTGACAGTACCAACCATTCTGTCCTCATCCTCTTCCTTCAGATCCACTCTTTCTTCACGTTTATCTATAGCAGTCACAGCACGGACAGTTTCATATCCAGGAGGGACCTTCATGGTATCCCTCACGTCGGTATCAAGCCTTTCCTGAGTCAAATATGGGAAATTTCCTTGTCGATCGTTGTCCATTTGGCTGAATGTGCCTTGATACACAACGGAGCCGTTTTCAAGCATAAGAACTTTGTCTGCCTGTTGGAGAAACTGTAAATGATGGGTGACCAAAATACGCACTCGTCCAGCTAAGAACTCTTTTATACATCGATTGAATAAATGTTTGGCGACTTTCGCGTCCACCGCGCTAAGTGGATCATCCAGTAAGTAGATATCCGCATCTGAATAGATTGCTCGCGCCAGACTAACCCGTGCACGCTGACCGCCACTTAGAATTATCCCACGCTGTCCAATTTCAGTTAGGTCGTTTTTTGGAAAGCTCGTTAGATCTTTTTTTAGGTCGCAGACTTCAACAATCGCATTGTACGTTTCTTCACAGAAAGGCATTCCAAAAACGATATTTTCGCGCACGGTCCCAGAGTATACCCAAGGCGTTTGGGATACGTAAGCCATTTTTCCAGTGCAAGAGATATGGCCAGACGATATCGGAAGTTCTCCCAGGATGCTCATCAACAAAGATGTTTTACCACTTCCAATTGGTCCCGTAATTCCCACAAGTTGCCTACAAGTTGCGGACATCGATACATCTTGGAAAGCTGCACGATCCGATGAAGAGTTCCAAAAGCTGGAGACGTTTGCTAGAACGGCTTGGGCTTGAATTTCGTGATTTTTCTCGCGTTTTCGAGCACTTATCAAAACCGGTTTTCCTGGTCTAAAGCTCTCAGTTCTAATAAATTGTGGTTTATATTGTCTGCCTTTGCAGTAAACCTCCAAAGGAAGCAGGGTATGCGCATCTCCTACGTTGACCTTCGAAGGAGCTTTCTTTTCAATTAACCTCTGTAATCTGTCACATGAATTTTTTGCATCTGCAAGATTGCGTAAGCAGTCTCCAATTAATATTGTTACGTACAGTTTGAGGTTGCTTAGGATATTAAGTAACGTGAACACATTAAAAGACGTGAGAGAATGTCCTGAAAGAACAAGTGCCATGACTGAGATAAATCCCGCTACAGTACCGCTGGTGAAGAACGACGCATAGATACTTGAGATGATGAATCCTCTGGCACGGATCAAACTGATTTCTTTCCTAAAAACATTATTATAAAATTCAAGCTCCGGACCCGATTGTTTAATTGTTGGATAGCACTATCCACCAGATAAATTTTAGCCTAAGAAAACAGCCTAAATTTCGCGACACCACCACTGGTTTTCCCGCGAAATGATGAAGCACTACCCAAATCTGGGTAGAGCTTCTGATTGGCCGTGGCGCGAGGGAATTTTGCTTCAGCCAATCAGAAGCACTGCCCAGATCTAGGTACACTGTAGAAGACACTTCATCAGTATAGAATTTCTGCAATCGTTTCTCAGACGTCATTTCGCGGGGAAACCAGTGGTGGTGTATGGTATTAGGGGAAGCAATTACGTTATTCACTGCATAGAGGTTTATCCAGTGGATAGCTTTATCTACCTGTTGAACAACTGGGGCCTGATTTTCATGTAAAGCAATTTAACTCCTAGGTTCAAGATTAAGAAACAGCATACCCCGAAAAAAAATTCTTCTCGAATCTAAGGATTTAGAAAACTATTTAAAACATGCATTTGAAAAACGGAAAGTCAGACCTTTGACCACACGCCAAATTGTGACACATTATCTGTTCGGTACTAGTCTTTCCGCTTAGTGTATATTCATATGATTCAGAACCGCTAAGAAGGGTCAGATGAGAATAAGCTTATTTATTTTACTTTTTGATACTAACTTGGGGATAATTACTTATACCTTTCATTTGCTGAGCTTTTAAAGGAATCAACAATGCCTGAGTAACAACACCGTATTGGTTACGTTTGAGAAATTAGAATAAGATAACCGTTTTGAAAACTCGGCTCAAACCTTCTTATTTGGGCAATCAGATCTCTAAAGTTCCATTCCCAAGCGTACATCTTTACAACTCGGATTCCAGTCACAATTTCCTTTATAACCGTGAGTCGTTTATCGGTTTGTGCAGCTGCCTTGTTGCGAATCTTTCCAGCCTTGCTAGCTGCAATCGAATTGTACACGGAGACCAACAGAAAGATAGAAGCTCCTATCATCGCTTGCCAGGCGACTAAATACCACATTAGAGCCAGCGCGCAAAGAATATCCAGGGGAGCCAAGGTAAACATAAAGTTATAATATATCGATCTTTCAATGGCTTGAGCATCATTAGAAACCAGGTTGATCGTATTCTCAGAAATAGAATCTTCTAAAATGCATCTGTTAAGACTGAGAATCTGAAATCAGAAATGATAAAGAAAACTCAGTGTAACATTTCTTTAAAATATTATGTACAGGCAGGCAGAGTATTTCGAGTAGATTTAGGCTATTTGACAAAAAAAAACAAGTAGAAAATGAGGCTTAGTGTGATATGAAAAATACGTATAGATCGAGAAATCTACCTCATTCTTTATGTTGCTGTTTTTTATTGGGGCAATATACTTTCTAAATCAAGTTGGTTGTTTAGTATAATTACTAATAGGTGATTATACTGAGATTCGTGCGATCTGATTGTCAAGGGTTGCGTCACAAAGTTTAAGGTGCGGACAATCAAACCGGGACACTAGGGAGAAGATTGTCCAATCACAACGTGTTCTAAAAACAAAAGATTCTCAAGGTTATTTGCAAACGGACCAATAATATTCATTCAGGTTCAAACGGTTCACAAAAAAAGAACTTGAGAACTTTTTGCTTTCAGTAAACTTTACGTACCTTCTTTTATGTTTTCCGGTTTTGAGAGTTCGCACTAAAATAATGTTATGGGGTATGTTGTTATGTTTTCATATACGAGACTAATCACTGCTGCTTTCAGTGAGCGTCTCCAATATTAGGTTTTCCGCGATCCTGGATTTCCCTTATTTGAAGCTCGGCATTCGGGATTCGGGATTCGGGAAATCCAAGCTAGACTCGGGATAGAAAATATCAAGGGAGGTGGGATGCCAAAGATAACCATTGGGATTACGGGATTGTACAAAATATTGGGTGGGGATTACGGAATTGAATTACCCTTAAGTAGTGGTACGGCTTATTATGGCTTTTTATGTTATGTTTACTTCTCTTACTTACCCTTTTATACACGAGACTAATCACTGCGGCTTTTAGTCTTATGCCTACTACATCCGCCTTCATTAGTCCTTGATTCACCAGAACAGTTCTAACCATGGAGGTCAGAAGTAGACACAAAACAAATGGTAACGTGGAAGCGTAACTGTTTTGAGAAGGCGTGGCAGTGCTTTTTAAAAACAGCCACAAGACCCAAGGAAAGATGTTCATTGTTATTGACCACAATATCCTCAGTACTCCCATGACAATTATATCCTTGGAGGGGATGATCCTAATCAGGACCCTCCAAAGACTAGGCTTTGTTCTGCGTAGTTCACACTTTCTTTCTTCAGCCATCCATTCAATTTCTAAGGCTTTCACAAGGCCCTCTGCTTCCGAAGCTGTTTCTGTCGGATGGAGGTGCTTTTCTTCTAGTGGAATTTTGCTGCCTAGCTTTAGGACATTGTCCATCCAAGAGATTGTTAGAAGTGACAAAAAGCCTGCTGTCTCTCTGGGATTTTGTACAGAGGTACTAGCCTCTGCCATTGGCCCTTCCATTTTTTGCTGAGCACCTTAAATAGGAAGAAACAGTGAGAGGGGCGATGAGCCTGAGCAGGAAAAGTTAAACTTATTCCCAGTGGCGACCTAGTCCCAGCCCAATAATGGCTAATGGGGATACACTATAGTGTACGCAAGTACATTCAGTGTCACTGCAATGCTTTCACCACCGCCTGGTTCAGGGTCAGTTGGGAGAGCCTATAGTCTAGGGTTAAATACATTGTGCCGGCATAATTTGGGGCCTAATAGGCGGAGCATTGAGCATAATGCAGGCATAATAAAAAAAATAATATTAAAAAATTCAGTAATACTTCCGTAAATATAAATATGACACATTTTAACTTTCAAGTGATTTTAGTAAGAAATTAACTTAGTTCAAAGGTTTAGTTGCTACTTTCAGGGTCTCGTTGAGCCATCAGCCAGGCTGCAAACTGATCAGAAAGTAACCTAAAGATAGAGAGCTCCATTGAAAGAAGGCATTTTGAGTGCTTTTGAGAATTATTTGTCCTATCATTTCTTGTAAATTTGTAATTGATTCAATACTATTTGTGTTTCAGGCTTATGGAGGTATTATTTTGTCTGCAGGTATGGAAAGGGCAACAAATATAGCTAAGATCAGTCGAGCAGAATGCTACTTTTCGAGCACAATTTTAAACATAATGCTGCTGTTTTGATGATGTGCTACGCCGGTCTGCGGAACGGGAGGTCGTGGGTTCAAACCACGGCCGGACCAACACTCAGAATGGTTTTTAAATAACTGAGAAGAAAGTGCTGCCTTTGTCAGTAATGACATCTGCAAGCGGTCAGACTTTCTAGTCTTCTCGGATAAGTACAAAAAAAAACCGTAAGTCCCGTCTCACAGCACTTTCACCTATCTGGTTCTTGTGGGAAGTAAGAGAACCCACACCACTGTTCACAAAGGGTAGGGGATGACCTAGGCCTACTTTTCCTCATGGGCTGCGTGCGTTATCTGTAAGGAGAGATTTTGAGCTATAAACTCGAGATCCTCCTTCAAGTGTTCTTATGGCTACCCGTAAACAGTGTATGTGTGTGAGTGAATGTTATTTCAAAAAACAATGAATTTTTAAGAGTTTTTTAACAGTGCATTTTAAACATTTTTGCATGTTTCTCCGATTTCTAAGAGCACAGACTATGGAAATTTTTATTAGTCAGTGGTGGTAATGCGAGTACGTGACGACTAATTCGGCCAATAACATGCAATAAACTTTAGACTTAGTCAAGCATTTATTTCTAATTGTCTCCTTCTTCACAATAACGGAGCATGCAACTGTGCAACCACAGTCCTACAGAGCGGCTGACTGTTATTGTTCAAGTTTTATTGAAATGAATAATTAATAGAAACACTTCCCTACTCAAAGATCTCACAACTTATCAATAACTTTCAAAAAGTTAAACCAAAACGAGCTGTTTATTGCTGATAGTCATGTTCATGGGCAAACGATCGCTTGGGCAAACTATGCCGGGGACATAAGCAAGCTGTGTTTGCGTGTGGTAGCCATCAAAGCGTGGAGAGCAACCAAAAACAAATTTCAGGGTTGATGGTCAGTTCATTTAGGACTCAAATTACACTGACTTATACGTATCTTGTACGGTGCTGAATTCTTGACTATATTTTTCAAGAAACTTTCGAGGGTGCTTTTAGGAGATTGCGGTAAAAAATCAAGACAGACTGAAAATATTTGACCTTCAAAATGATGCCTGTAATCGTCTAATACCTCGTCAGTACGTGTTCATGTTCAGTTTGCAAGGGGTCGTAGCACCAGTTTGCACTCAGTTCCCTTGAAATAGGAACAGTTCCCTTGGGGTGTTCCAATGAAGGTGAAAGAGAGTGATACTGGATCAAAATTATCATATCCTATTTTTTTCTAAACGTTTATAATTATCACTGATTCTGTTGTAGGCAATAACAACATATTCGTTACACTAGAGATCGGTCATAAATCTTGCTTTCCTATATGTAATAAAGGCAATATAAATATTGTTACCGGAAGGTTTTTTATCTGCTCTGACGAATCCCAAGACTCAGAGCAATAATTTCAAACAATGGCCGTTTTTATACTAAGGACGCATTATCCGTCTAGATGAACTTGGGCAAACATTAACTTTGTAGTTCTTCTGGTTATGCGTCCCAAGTAAAAAGACGGGCACAAGACGCATTATCCATCTGGAACAACTTTTCTTCGAAATGCGTCTTGAACGACGCACTACGAAAGGAAGTTCTTGTAGACGGATAATACCTCTTGTGCCTGCCTTTTTGCCAGAGACGCGTAACCAGAGGAACTACAAAATGTTTGCCCAAGTTTACTCGGACGGATAATGAGTAATACATAACAACATTTTTGTTACCTAACCTCATTTTGCATCGCTGATGAAGTTAGACTCTAGCGATTCAAACGAAATATTCCGTCGCAGTGACGACGGTAAGGTCGTTTAGTGGACAACGTCTAATGAAAATTCTTAGCTATAACTAAAGGACCTAGTTTTCTATTACGGGGGCTTACCGTTGGATTTAGCAGAAAACCGGCTTCTGGAACTGAAATGACCTGTCGACTCAAGCCGTAATAGTGTACACGGGTTGCATAAATGTAGTCAAATGAGCCATTCCAAGCCAATTCAAAATTATACAGAACCAACGCATTAGCAAAACAAAAAAGACAAACAGAATTATGTTTAAACTTAACCAACCGTAAATAAGTTAGCCCGTCCCAGGCTCTCAGATAGTATAGTGGGGACGTAATAATACGAGCAAAGCGAAAATAAGACGCGTGCGACTTGGGAAAGGGCGTGGTTTTCGCATTTCTTTTTACTGAACGACTTTTCACCACTGTCTCAGAGCCCGGAACGGGGCATAAATAAGTTCGAGCAGTAGAGAAAAAAAGAGAAAAAAACACTTCCGTAGTTCGAAATACTTTGAGATTCTGAAGGAAATCCTGAGCTGTAAATGTAACTCAAACAACATCTCGGGTGAAGCGTATGTTATTTAACATGGAACGTTTTTTTCTGCCTAATTCATTTTAGTCATTTACGAGTCTATTAATGAATTTGTTATCAGGAAGTTGTATCTGTTGATCTGTGATAGTTGTAGAGTTCACAAGCGAGGCAGTTGTGAAATTTCTACCAGCTCAGTCTTCTTGAATTTGATGTAATGTCTTCAGGGCAATTTTATCCATTCAAAGCTTTTTCAGTCTGACCGAATACAGATAAGTTATCTTAAAAAATTCACTGCTCTGTAGATTCGAATTTGAGACTGGTTGAAGCAAGGACCAACGGATTCATTTTTCAATTCATTAATATAATCTAGGAGGTACGCATGACCTGACTCGACTTAGACTTACCACAAGTCGACCTCACGAGTTTCTACTCGAGCGACGAAGTCGCGAGAGCTGAGGTCCCGAACCATATTAAAGCCGACGAAGGATTTTTTTGAAAGTCTAGACTCTAGTGTAAGGGCTCTTCCAATTATGTTAAACTTTTCGGAAATTTCGGTCGAGAAAAAGGATAAGATACTTTGGTTCGCTTAGAAATATCCGGTTAAAGTTAGTGGTCCACCTCCTGAGGTGGTCCTCTTTGACCAGTTGCACCGAAACGTGCCCTTCGATTTCCAAAAATTCGCGTTTCCAGTCCTACTTTACTAAGCAGTAATCAAAATTTGGGTGATGCTCGATATACCAAGTCAATATATGCACTATTGTCTACTTCTATTGTGTGAAGTCCATTGTGTTATTGTGTAAGTGCTAGGGATCATTGTTGTATACTTTGTGACGTAACTCGAGACTTGCCATTCACTTGGTATAACGTGCACCAGCCCAAAATTGTGGTCGAAACGCACGTGATTTGTGGCAAATCAGGAGTCAGCATTCGCTTAACCGTTTGGAAATGGTCTGCTTGAGAGTCGGTAGCCAGGGGTTCTTTCGCCCGTGCTGGGAAACGTTCGTCGCACCTTTTATCCCGGTCCGACTGACTGCCCTTGGGTCTTGGAGGATGGTGTTATTAATGTGCTTATACTCTTGATTGGTCCATTGGTAAGATACCTCGCACTAGTGTTGAGCCAGTCTAGGCCAGACATTTTTATGTAATTTTTTTTTTCTTAACTAAATTGCAGCAAAGAAAAAGAGAAAATAGAAGGCAGCAGGAGGAAGCTGCCGAGTTGTAAGGTGAGCAACAGACAACTGCAACTGGCATTAAGTAAAGCAATTTTTTGTAATCACTTTATTTATTATTGCTGCTAAGAGTACCCATCTTGTTAGCACCTGAAATCAGCCTTTATCAATGAAGATTTATTGTGTCTGTATGTACATAAACGAAAGAACTCGGCCGCACTATTTCCTTACTTAGAATGACTTTGTATTCATAGGTAATGAAAATCTTGTCTTCAAATGATAATGATGATGATGATGTTGAAGACAATTCATTTTCCTCCCTTCACTTTAATTTAGTCAAACCATATACGAGTGAATGAAAAGAGAATGCTCTCTTCTTCCCTCTCCACCTACTTGCCCTTAACCTCTGTCAGTTTCGAAAAGCCATTACCAACACTGGCTGGGGTGAACGGGATCCCGTCATAGACAAGCTTTTTTATCGCATGACTAGAGTGTCATCTTAAAAAATGCTTGCAGTTTCTCTTGGGGACTAAATTTGCTCTCTGAAGACTCCAAATCGTTAAAACACTGAGCGTTTTCTATAGATTCCGCATTCCTTTTTTGAGGACAAGTTCCCTGGCTCAGTTGAGCCAATGCATTAAAATGTTCCTTAACAGCGTTCACGTGACCACGCTGGATATTCTCACTGTCTCTTTTCCCTGTCTCTGCCGTATCGCCCAGCAGTACTGAAGGAGATATGGAGATATCCTGAAAAGGATCTTTCGTTCCACGCGTTTCTATCTCTAAATCTTCGACGAAAACATCTTTTAATCTGTATCGGGCTTTCCGTTCCATATTTGGAAGGTCATCCACGTTAGTTGATGAATGGTGGCCCACACTGGCGCCTATTAGTCTTTCCTGTCTCGGCTCGTTAAAGAAAGGCACAGGCTCAGATTGCTGAGTTTCTGAATATCGTTCAGTATCTGAAAGTACCTCTGTGGTGCACGGTAAATCTCCGCTGATGCTTGGTGCTTTTAGAAAGGCTTGGTCGGTGCATTTGTTAGAAGGTCCTTGGCCAAGCTGCTCAGGCACGGAGTATCGCGATGCATATAATACTGAATCGATGAAAGAGAGAGAAAAACAACATTCGGCTGGATCTTACATAACAAATGACAGAAAATATATATATATTTCATTGATAAAATGAAGGAATGTATTAACGTAATGGACGGATGGACGGACGGACACACGAACGCACGGATGCACCGGGGAGGGAAAGATGGATGGATGGATGGATGGATGGATGGATGGATGGATGGATGGATGGATGGATGGATGGATGGGGAATGAGTGGGGTGTATATGAGGCCAATTTCTTCCTTTATCTCGCCTTTTCAGGCTGCCGAGGTGGCAGATAATAATTTCCGTCCAATAATGAGTCATGACCGAATAACAGACTGACTTTATGTAATTGCATTTACAAATGTTGTTTCAGTTTTATAAATTGTCTTACCACTTTCTGCGCTTTTTCCTATAAGGCTCTGATATGTATTGGATGTAGTGTCCGGTGATGATGCCCCACCTGAGCCGGTTAAACTAGTTAAGCTGGTATCATTGCCACTTTTAACAGGCAAAGGCGCAAAGGGCTCTGCGTAGATAATCTCATTGTCATTTGGGTGCCTGATAGCGTGCGAAAAATCTTGGAGAACGAGGTTTCCTTCCCTTTGATAGTTTGGATTTGTCACTGTGTAAACAAATAAAAGACTTAATGGTAAGTATAACCAGGGCCCTTAAGTTAAACAAAACGCATACGATATATCCCTTGATAACGATTTTCTTTCATACAAAAAAAAGAAAAACTGTATTTAATCCACCTTTTTGGTACCGAGTCCACAGCCACAATTTTACCATGTTTATACGACAGTGCAAAAGCTTTATGAGACCTTTTGGCAACAAAAAATTCGATTCTTTACTGAAAGTCGTTGAAAGTGCTGAAAGTGTTTGAGCATTCAAAATATGAATTTATTCACCACTCCGATCATTATAAGAACAGATTTCCAGCGCCTGGCCTGCAAAAAAGTTCTCTCAGGGTTTATAAGGGTGGGGAACACACCATGACCCCCGCGGAGAACTTGTTCGCAGGTTATCGCCCGGTGATGGTCTTACACTATGAACTAATTTCTTATGTGTTACGAAGTGGTTCACACTTCAAGTGCTATAGCATATTTCGCGTTGTTTGGTTTAAAATAAATAAATAACGATTTAGATGAAGCGCAAAAACTAAGTGGTTCTTCGCCTACCTGATTCCTGTTCGAATTGGAATTTGGAAGTGTTGGTTTTCAAGGGGAGGGGAAAACCGAAGCACCGGAAGAAAAACCTTTAGGAGCAGGGCAGAGAACCAATAACAAACTCAACCTTAATATGGGGTCGATGTCGGGATTTGCATCCGGAATAGATTGGTGAAAGGCGAGTGCTCTCACCACTGCGCCACTTTTGCTCCCTTGGAGTAGAGAGTGAGACGATGTATACCTGTCTGTCGAAGTTCCGATAGATGTGCATTATTGCCTCTTTCAACTAATTCGTAAACAGAAAGGTTTTCCTCCTCACTTCCATTAACAGTAGCGTCCTGTTAGAAATTGATGATATTAAAACATGATGTGAGCTGATACAGAATTGACCATTACTAAGAGTACTTGTGCAATTGATTCAGCTTTCCTATAAAAGTACTTCACGGCATTCTGAAATCCGGGAAATATTTGCTTGCGAAATCCAGAGCCCTGGGATTTGGAATGCAGAATTCAGCCGAGGGATTTGCAATACCGCTATTGAATGAAATCTGGAATCCAAGTTCCACTATAACACAAGGAATCCAGAATCCATTGCCTGTGATCCGGAATCCACAGTATGGAATTCAGAATCCGACACTGTCTTGAATTATCTTACACGGGGTGACACAGATGTTTTCTGCATTTTAAGCAATCTTAATTTGACCAATCAATATAGTCGAATTTCTTAACAGACACCTCTAAAAGTCGGACACCTAGAGTTGGTCCCTGCCTTTCTTTACTACGTTAATAGGAACCTTAAGCAACAATGACAACGACAGCTACGAAAACGTCAGTTAAAAAGTGAATTCGCGCTACTTCAAACATTTATCTCGCTTATTCCAACTCATTCAATTCGTCAAATGTTGGCAAATTTTACTGGAGTTGAATTCTAAAAGACTGTATGAAAGTTCAGGAAAAGAAAAAGAAAGTCGTTGTCTTGAGTTCACGTCGTCAACAAAACAAGAAATTAGGCACTTTCAGGTTGTAGTCGTGCAGTGAAGGCAAAGAAATGTACAAATGAGCTTGATGCACGTGCAAAGTTGTTGTTTTACCAATCTAAGCCTATCGCTTTTTTGCCGTTCTCGTTGTCGTCGAAGTCGTCGTTGGCTTAAGCTCCCTGATTTGACTGTCCATGAGCCGGACATTACTCTAAGATAGACACTAAGTGCTGTCTTAGACAGTACTAACTGTACTACCGGTTTTTTCTATTGAAAGCTGTCTTTAAGTATAATTATTATTATTTTTTTTCTATTTAAAAGGCAATTGAACAAAAAAGCTAACCTCACTTACAGATTGCACTTCTCCTAAAAATATAAAGGAAAAAATAATATTTTTATTTAGTATAACAATGTTCAATTGGTTGCAGTAATTTAGTTCAGTCAGCAGCTCGTAACCCATATTTGACCAATCATAGAAGTCTGTGATGCTGTAACTCAGTGAACCAAAAGGAATTCTAAGTTCAATCTCTTTCCCAGTGTCCTCTCACTCCACAGGGACGGGTAGGAGAGGACCCTGAGAACGAGCTTCTTCTAAGTTAGGGCAAGTGACCGGCTTTTTGGGCGGGAAAACTGAAACTGAAATATAAGAAAGACAGGCACGAACCAAATGATTTAATAATTCAATAATCTTCGTTAATTTTGCCGAATGTATCATGAGTAGACGTCATTTACTTAGACCGCATAAACATAACACATTTCAAAACAGGGGGTATCATTATCAAATATGACCTTCATGTCTTAATCGTCTCACTGTTTTACACGTCTTTCACGGTGTAATTAACGTGAAGGCAAATTCAATGTGATGTCATCAGTTACGTTAATTTGGCTCGTTAGAATATGATTTTAGACATCGTGGTATTTGAAATTGATTTTTTTTTATGTTTATTGAACCATACTTTTTGATCTTTTCATAAGAATCTGGTATACTGAGGTCAAATATAAATTTTCAGCGATTTACAGTTCCAATATCAGAGTTGGTATTTTTATAGCTTCCTTAGACAATGATAAGACAAAAATTACTATGCAAACAAGATACTCTTCTATAAGAAACGTAGTTATTTGCTTGGTTGATTTCATGTTTAAATAGCCGAACAATGTTTTTCGATGAGCAAACCTCTGATAAGTTAAGCCTGTTTCAAACGTCGTGCTACTGCCGTGCTAAGCTGGCTCGACTGTAGCTAGACTGAAGCACGACACTTAAGCACGACTTGGTTTCAGACGTCGAGATTAATTCAGTCGAATGGAACGGTTGTTGCCGAAAACAAAACACAAAAATAAAGGAACGGTTTAGCAAACTTTTAAATGTATTCTAATGTATTTATAATTTATGAATTGAGTTCAGCACAGCAGTAGCTCGACTTGGTTTCAAACGTCGCGCTAATGCCGTGCTAAAGTCGAGTTCAATTCGATCAACTTACATCGGCACGGCAGTAGCACGACGTTTGAAACGGGCCTTAAGGAACCCCCAAAAGGATGTATTAGCGGTCGATGTGATTCACCGCAAAGTTGAAACTAATATATCTAGATAAACGACAGTCTGCTTAAAAATACATCGACCGACCTTGAGCCCCCTCGTTTCTATCCGTTCCAACGCGTCTGAAAAAATACAAAAGACCATTAAAACTGAAAGGGACAGTTAACTATGGACAGTTAATAAAATAAATAAAATAAAATAATGGGCAGAAACAACAAAACCTACAAATAACCTTCAAATTACTTACATCAGATTGCCCATCCTTCGAGCAATACAGAGCAACAGCAGCGAAACGGAAATAACAAATATTCCTACCACTGTTCCGGGTAACACAGTTCTTAATAACATATTCATCACGTTATTTTCTGGAGGACTTGTAGTGCATATCTGAAGCGAAACAGGTGGAGGAAATCTCAGCAAACATGTCATTATTCCAAAAGATAAACAAATAAATAGAATGACTGTCTTTAGGTCAATCTTTTCTGCTGTGGCTTTTTTTGCCTTAAATCTAACGATCTGGATTAAGACGGAATCCATCAGGAAATTGAGTAATTTTAGTTAATGTTCAGTGGACAAAAACCTTGTACCAGAATAATTTAAAGCATATTTCATTCATTTTTACATTTTTCAAGGGCTAAAGATGTAACCAGTCATCAGCAATAACACCAAAGAAAATTTCTCATGGGAGCCCAAGAAAATGAATGTTAAATTTCACAAAATTACATCTTACACATGAATTTTTCAGAATTTTAACTGTGTTTTCACAATTCTTGTGAAATTTGACAATTATTTTGTCAGACTTCCATGAGGAATGTTCTTTGGTGTTAATGCAGAAAACTAATTACATCTTTAGCATTTGAAAAACGAAAAAAAAAGAATGCAATATATTCTTTAAATTATTTTGGTACAAGGTTTTTGTCCACTTAAAATTTAAATTACTCAATTTCCTGGTGGATTCCGTCTTAAGCTGAATTTCAAGCCCGTTTGCTTGGATAGGACCAAACAAAACCAACAATAAGAACAGTTCTGCGATAGAGATAACGTTTAAGAAATTGTCTAAGAATTCATGTCTATAACATCACTCAGTTATGCTTTGTGTTTTAAACTTTTCAAAACACACGTGCTCGTTTTGAAAACATTACGTCAACAAATCTTACATATAAAAAGTTCACGTAATTATAGTAAGTGAATTCTAAAAGTATCTTTGAACTGTGCGGGAAACATACGGATGGATCAAAACCTATTTATTTTGCAACATAACGAATTAGGCCCTCTTACATATACAGACTAAACAGACTTTGGTGACTTCAGTGGAGTGTCGTGACACCAACACCGAGGTCAACATATAAATAATATATGCTAAGAGATTGCAGAGGTAAAATACTAAGAGAGATTGTATGATTGGTTTTGGTTTAGTGTATAATTGCCTAAGAAAATGGCGCGAAATACTCCAGCCAATTGCAACGCATGGTGATGCAGAGGCAGGGAAATAACGATGGTATGCGACAGGTAATATGGTTTTACTTTCACTTCTGTGGTGGAAGTTCTCGACAAAAAAGTACCAAATAACATGAATTGGTTCGTTAATTTTTTTTAAATAGTGACTGAAAAAGGCCGTGACTTGTCTTTACCAGGCCAATATCAGAAAAACTACCTTTTCAAAATGCATCTCTAGACATCTTAGACATTTTATTTATTACTTTTTTTTTTTTCGTAAGGCACGCACCAAACTTCAAAATCTTAAGGAGGCAACTTGCATACTGACTACGAGACTGCCGGGAGCTGAAGAAATGAAAATTCATCTGGAGATTAAGAGGTTTGATAAGGTGAATTACTCTGCCTTATGAAGTGATATGGTTCAGGCATTTCTGATGTATTAATTAATTTAGCTCGCAATTTTTCAAAGTAAAGAAAAACTCGTAAGGAAACAAGGAAAAGCAACCTTAAAGCTAAATCAAACCTGTTAAAAGACTCCAAAGTGAATTATGCCAAGCGAAGACGTTGTAAGGGACAAACGCCACAGCATGTTCGCAAACAACCACAAACTCAAATCATTTCTGATCACGTTTCGTTTTTCCTTTATCATGTTACCCCTCAAGTGATTATTCAGTTCTTCTTTCTTTTTTTTTTTCGAGAGGCCGTGGGCATGCGTAATCGTAGGCTTCCAATACTGCATATCTTCATATCGGAAGAAAATGTATCTTTATTGCTTCAGAGATACCAGATAATTTCAATTAACTCCATCAGTTGCTTCAAACAGAAAACAACTATCGTGTTGTTCGCAAATATAAGTTGTTTGATACAAATTATTCTCTAATACTAACAATAGTCGTGCCTTTTTTTATAATTACTCCTCAAAGTTTCCTTTCACAAATGAACGAAAATAACAACCCACGATTACCAATTATCTCTGCTATTTCCGATTTATTGACGTAAGATTCTAATTTCCATTGAGTTGAACAAAGATAAGCTAATGAGTGGTCATTTAGTTCTTAAATTTGTCAAAAGAAGTCAATCCAAACTGCGCACACGACATTTTATTGACTGATTCAAAGAGCTCTCCAGTGATTTTTGTCAAAGACAACAAAACGTCACGAAGAGCTACCAATTGTCTAAAGCCCCTACATTCAAAGCATATCCGTGTATATTTGCCTCAGGCTATGGGGTTTGAAAAACAACGACACTGCACGTTCTTTTATGAATATTTTCTTCGCTGAAAGTAAATCTGCCAGGAGGCAAATTTCTACTTAATAAGCTGATTTGTACTGGCCATTAATTTATAAACCCAATATTTAACAGTGAGTTTAGCTTACGGCCTAAAGAGGTCATTTTTTAACTTTTGTTTTCTTGAAAAAGTGCCAAAGGCGAACTGATTCAAGAGTAAGTTATTTTGATTAGCAGAATAGTGAAAAATAATTGGAATCGATCAGGTGAAATCACCGCAAGAATCGTCACACTTCACGATTTCCTCCACATACTCAAAAGCTATAGCTATTATTTTTGGCTAATGCCAGTATCACAGGAATGTAGCTTTCATTTGAATGGTCACACTTAAGGATTTCATTCACAGACACAAAAGTAGAACCATGCACCTCTCACATAACAAAAAAAACAGTACCACAGGAAAGTACTGCTCAGTAGCTTTCATTTGCTTGGTCACACTTAAGGATTTCATTTAAAGACCCAAAAGTTAGAACAACCTTTTACAGCACAATAAACAGTACCACCGGAAAGCACTGCCCAGTACCTTTTATTTGAATGGTCACACTTTGGGATTTCATCCACAGACTAAAAAGTAAAAAACACCTTTTACAGCATGATAAATATTAACCCACAAAAGCACTGCTACGTAGCTTAAATTTGAATGGTCATACTTTAGGATTGAGTGCTCGGACTCAAAAGTTAGAGGTATACATATATATACCCTTTGTGGTAAGATAACCGGTGCAACAGGAAAGTAGTACACGTAAGCTTGATTGTCACAAAAGATTCCACAGAGCTATATTGTTCGTCTGCACAACTGATTTTCGGACAAACAAATTACAACAAGTCACGATCCATTCAAGAAAACCGTTTGTTCGCTGAGATGGTCCTTGGATAGCAATAGCAAACAATAGCATTAATAACAAGCAAAAGAAAAGGAGGAATAACTCAATAAAGAACTTAAGCAACAACAACATCGACGGCTACGAAAACGTCACTTCAAAAGTGAATTCGCGCTACTTCAAACTTTATCGCACTTATTCTAACTCGTTCAATTCGTCAAATGTTGGCAAATGTTTCTCGAGCTGAATTCTAAAAGACTGTATCAAAGTTCAGGAAAAGAAAAAGAAAGTCGTTCTCTTGTGCTCAAGTCCTCGACAAAACGTTAAAATACGCCACTTCCACATTTCCCATAATGCACCTTATTTGCCCCCCAAAATTTTGCATAATCTTTAGTTTTCATTTCTCCTGGGCATTACAGTCCTCCCAAGAGAAATCGAAAACAATGCTTATGCAAAATTTTGGAGGGCAAAGAAGGGGCATCATGGGAAATGTGAAAGTGGCGTATTAGGCGCACTTTCACATTGTAGTCGTGCAGCGACTGCGAAGAAATGTGCAAAAAAGTGTGATCCACGTGCAAAGTTGTTGTTTTGCCCATCTAAGGGCCTCTTCATATGAGTCCGGTTGACCGGGCTGGCTCGGTTACCGGGATGAATTTTGCCTTGGGTTCATATGAGAAATTTCAGCCCGGTTTCCGAGATGAGAAAAGGTCAAAGATCATGGGTACGGGTTCCGGCGCCAAATTTGGGAAACAAAGCAAACATAGCAAAACACAAAAATTTTAACTTTCGGGCCTGTCTTAGAATCGGTAACTCTTAAAGCTGTATCACTGCAGTTAAATGGGATGCTTATGATGTGGAAAATACAGCAGCCAATGCAAGACAATGCCATCCGGACCGCCAGAATTCATCCCGCCGTTCATCCCGGTAACCGGGATGAAGTGTTCATATGGGAAAATTTCCAGCCCGCTTACCGAGATCTCGGCAACCGAGCCAGCCCGTCCTCCCATATGAACACATCGAAAATTTTACAAAGGATTTGGAGGTGCGGCGAGTTCTCGGAAACCGGGCTCATATGAAGAGGCCCTAAGCCTATTGCTTTTTTGCAGTTCTCGTTGCCGTCGTAGTCGTCGTTGCTTAAGCGCCCTAATATAATACAGGACTACCCTTTACCTTTTCTGATAGAGTACTCCGATTCCTCCCTGCTGTCAAATTTACTCCAGTACTTTCCACACCGTTAAACATAACGGCAATATCAGTAGTTGAATACTGATAAGTGTGTGAGGTCCTCGATTGATGCGGTACAAGCTGTGTTCCATGCCCTTTACACGGCAGTATTACGAATCTACTAACAGTTGCTGGTTTATGAGAAGATGAGACTGCAACATAACCAGTTGACGTCTTTGTTTGTGAAAACAGTGTGGTACATATAGATATTTTATCCCTTGATATCGTAGACCCTCCTTGGATTATGCCCGTGGTCGATACAGGAAAGGTTCGGAAAAGGACAGATTCGTTTCCTATCGGTGTTTTTAATTGTAAGAACGGCGTTGAAGAGGCATCAAAAGATATTTTTTCCGTAAATATTGTAGAGCTCCCTTGGCTTATAGGCGTGGTTAATGTGTCAGAGGTTCGGAGAGGAATAGAAACATTTTTAGTCGGCGTTTTTACTTGTGAGAACGATGTTAAGGATGCAGCAAAAGATATATTTTCCGTAGATATTGTAGGACTTCCTTGGATTATGGGCGTGGTCGATATGTGTAAGGTTTGAAAAGATCTAAATAAAGGAGTGGTTTGTACCACAATTTCCGAAGATGAGACCGTCGCACTTTCTGTCTGCTTATAAGAATGGACCGTGGACTTGCTCAAAAACTCTTTAAAAGGTGTGCTTGAATATATTTGTTGCACAGTTGATGGTGGAGAGGCCATTATTGTTGTGTGGGAGTTATCCTGCTCAAAGGGACCTGTATAGATCAAATAACACTTATCAGAAGCTGTTAGCGTATCGTTTTATAATTAGTACGGCCTGCAGCCTCGGTGGATGAACATATTTCTTTATATCATACTCAAACTCATTCAGTCACTGTTAATATTATGTGTCTTAATGATTTTATTATAAAAAGGATAAACACTTATCATTTCTTCTCACTTATTGCCGACATTTTTGTTGTTGTTGTTGTTTTTTGTTTTTTGTTTTGTTGTTTTTTTTTTAACATGCCAAGGGTTGGTTTGAGACTCTAAAAATCGTGCCTTCTCATTATGAAACTGTTTAATGATTACGCGAGAAAAAGGACCAAATTGGCATGCTTTTCAATGACAACACAACTTTCATTTTGAATAAATTAAACTATTTGTCATGTTCGTCTATGTGCAAATTTCAACCTGTTTGAGTTTTGATATTACCTCCCTGAAGAAAATGGCCAACCTTCCTCTCAATGTACCTGCGGGCAAGCTTACTTCCTCCAGCTCTTTTCGCCCGCATCTAGTGGAGAGAGGGAGGTGAACTTCCTCGTCCCGTCCCCAGAGTTGAGCCCGGGCATCTCCAAGAGAGCGTATACGCACTGTCTAACCCTAAATGGCTTCCCTAGCTTTGAATAGCTTGGGTTGAGGGCTCATTTCCCTGTTAAGTTAAAACTGTGAAACTTACCGTCGGTAGTTTAATTTTAGCTAACTTACTTACATTTGACTCAGTGAATCAATTTGTAAAAAGTTTAGATGTATAAAAGTAAAACTTACACGTGATGGATCCCTTAAGTTTGAAAATCAAACATAGCTTTTCAACCGAGGTAAGACATGTTATGCTCAGCTTTATAACTCTGCCGTTAAGAAAAGACGAGAAATTGCCACTGAGAACCTGCAAAATGAAGATCATTTGTAGATCAGTTTAGGTTTCCGGAAAACCTACCCCTCCCCTAACTCAAGGTCAACTATTACTTCTCACTTAGGGCAAAATGGTAGGTTAGGGGAGGGGTAGGTAGGCAATTTCCCAGAAACCTAAATTACTTATGAGGGTGCTACAAGCTCCTCCCCATTAATGGGGAGGAGCGTTGCGTGATGACACTAAAAACGGCTGTGTAGCAGACTACAAGCTCCTAGTTGGGAAAGCTAATGCAACTCCGAGATGCCGAGGACAAATGATTTTCTTTAGTTCATTTATTTTTATTTCTATTCTTGAAATTCCTTAAAAACCAGGAGGCATGACATCAGCTACCCTTTTTCTGCACGTGACATCCGCCGCAGGTTTATCGCACGTTTTCGCACGCAACCCCTTATGGTGGCACACATTCCATCGTATAAAAATCGCACGTTTGAATCACTCCGAGATTAAATGCTATGATTATTCAAATGAGATTAGTCCTAAGTTTTAATTGGACGTTTTATGTTATGTTTAAGACACGAAAAGCATTGTTTAATCAAGATCAAAAACTTGAAAAATTTGAGTGCGAACTCGAAGCGCAAGAGTTTTTAGAATTGACAAAACACGAGCAGTGAGTGTTTAAAAACTCTTCCTCTATTATTTTCTTCTTGATAAAGAGTTGTTTCTTGACATGGATTGTTATGGTGTTTTCCTATCTTCAAACAAATAAAAACACTCCGCTAGAACCTAAAGGTCCTTGCGCGTTAGTACGTAATTGATTCCTTGCATTCAACTGGACAATATGGCTGCTGAACATCTATGATTTTTTTTAATGTTACGTACTAGCCTGAAGTATCAAAAGAAAACTTACTTTTAAGATATGATTATCCATTTTCCGGTGAGTCAAGCGAAATTTGTCGATCACTATCATCTTATCAATTGGCCGCCAAGTCTGGCAGTCAAGGTACATGCAAGAAGAAGCATTGATAGAGCAATTCCGTGGCGGAAGGTTTATGACCATTTCATCTCTGTCCGCTAAGAGTTTTAAAGGGGTTTCTTCACTCTCCATTGGAAACCGTAGTCCACAGTCTGTAGAAACATGAAATATTTTAGGAGTAAGAAGGAGTAAATCAGTGTTATATTTCTTTACTCATAGTCTAAAAGTTTATTCCCAGTATGCAAGAGATTTTAAAGGGAAGTCCTCAGTCTCTTTTGGAAACAGAGGTCCACAATCTGTAAAATCAGTCATGGAATTTTTTAGGAGTTAGAAGGAGTAAAACCTTGTAGTATTTCTTTGCTGATAGTCTAAAAGTATATTTCTATTATCGTGTGCTTCTGTATACGTCGAAATGTTTCAGCATGCTGTGGTCTTCATTTCAGCATGTTTTAGCCTCTTAACGCTTAATTATATCTAATCAACCACCTGTCGAGTCATTAATACCATCTTCAGAATAAGGCTGTTATGAGCGCTTGTCTCGGCGCAACTAGAGTCGACGGCGCAATATATTTTGTTGTGTCAACAATTCAGTGCAGGTGAACTGCGCCTTCCCTGTATGGAAAAAGGGGCTATGTCACGGGGCTATTTGCTATCTTTCTAAAACCTAAAACGTTTTTCTCATCAATTGAATTCCAAAAATAATGGTCTTAACTCGTTTTGTTCTTAAGTCGATAATTAGACATTGAAACTGCTTCTTGTCGTCAGTTGTAACGGATCACAATGGATTAAGACTTGAAAAAGTTGGGCCGCGGCGTTTTGAATTTTTGAATGCTATGCCTGCAGAAATCACCAAAAAAAGTTATCATGGTTAGTGTTCCCTGATGAAATTGCTTGATATCTTCTTCATAACTATTCCATAGCTTCACAGGAGCATTTTGAGTATGGGTAAAGACATTAAGTAATGACTTCAACCCTGAATTAACCTAAAACAGCAATATCCTTGAGAGATAAGTAAAAACTGTACATGCATCATCTTGTTCTTTTTGATGACTTTTAAGGCAAGGTTTCTCCCCAAAGTTACTAATTCAACACCTTTTTGTAACTCAACATGAATTTAAGCAGACTTTACGTACCGGTCGTACTCACGTGCATACGTGGTATTAATGTTTTAGCTCGTAGCATCATTACAATCGCAGCATAGACAAGGGTTAACAAAGACAAAAAGCCAATATCCAATAATTACGCAAGCGTGAAAATCTTTTTTAGCTTATTTATTTTCTCAATTGTTATTGGGGTTATAAGAAAGGCCAGTTTTGGTTAATCACGAACGTCCTCTTCATAAATGAAATATATAAACAAAGTAAAAGAAACAAGACGATAACTGCCTGCCAAGAAAATAACGGAATTGGACGGCTATTTCCGCAGTTACAAAATCGCCTTTTCATTCAAGTTTTATGAATAATATCTCAGATATTCGTTAGATTTAAGTCGGAAATTCACAGTGATGCTAGCAACAGCAGTGGCTTATAGCAACAAAAAGAAAAGACAATACAAGCAACAACAATAAAAGTAACTTTAAAAAAAGTCTATAGGTAAAATGGTGTTGGAAAACAGAACAAGGAAAAATGGCTGTAATAGTTGCTGTTAATTAATAACAAAAAAGGGGTTACAGTAAGTAATTTTTATAAAATGTACCTTCAAGTTCCCTAAAATCTTCGTTATCCACACATTGCCATTTTCCTTTGAAGAAACTAAATGTTGCGGCATCGTTGCTGCAAACGCATCTGTCAGAAGGCATTCCAGCTGAAACGCCTAAAGCATTAAACTTAGAACAATCCACATTACGTCCAAAGGCCGGAACTATCCGAAAACCATCCTCCATTGAATTCAGCGGCGCAACTGATAGAAAAGAAGGTCTGTCTATAATAAGTTGCTGATGCAGATATTCCTTGCTTGATTTAAACACGAGGAAAAAGAAAATAACGAAGAATAAATACCACATCTTTTAAAACAAACTGGACGAGAACACAATGAGAACGCTTTCAACTAAGTGCTGTGATTCATCTCTTGAATCAAAGCACGTATAAGAAGATTTCTTAAGACTTCTTTTTTCTCTTGTGTTTGAGTTCAATTTCCTCGCCTGGACGAATTAATGCATTTTTTTAACACACGAAAATGTTATTCACTGAATAAAAGGCTAATACCTAAAGTTTAATAGCGATACAATATCGTTTAATTTAACTGCCTTCGTGTGGGACAATAGAAAAATAAATACAGTATGGCTTTATCTACATTCTCGCGAAAATTATAAGATCGAGTATGAAATATCTGACATTCATGTTTGGACTTTTTTAATTAACCGGTAATAAAAAAAAGACATTTGAAAGGGAATTAGCTGACAAATTCCTGAAAATTAAACCTCTGACTGCATAATTTTAAATCATCTCCTTAATTGTACAATTTTTACATTATTTTCTATAAACGAAAGTTATTGACTACGGCCTAGTTTTAGTGTTTAACTTTGGATATTCCTCTTTTTCATAACAGATTATGTATTCAGTTGTTCAAAAACATTGAACAAGATTATATTTTATTCTACGTGCAGTTTATTAGTAATATAAAGTCTGATGTTGGCGACCTTAAAATTAAAGTTATACAACCAAATCGACATAGAATTTATACTCTCTCTGTGCATTTCTTGATTAAAGTAAAAATTATTAACATTTATATTGGAAACCTAGTTATGTTGATGTTATGCTATTCTAGACTCTAATAAAGTTATCTTATACTGGATTGTAGGTTTCAAAACGTTTCTCACAATCAATGAGCTGAAAATGTCAATTCGTGTGCACGTTTTTAATATATTCTTGTAGAATTAGGTACGATTTCTTGTTTACAACGCTTTGGTTGGTAAAGAATTCGCCCTCGCGTGCACAGAGTAAACTAATGATTAATTCAATGATTAAAATGTCACTTAGAGTTTTAAGATATTTACTAAGTTTACTTCGCTGTGTCGTCATTAATACCAGATGGCAAAAACGTAGATGAAATTTCGTTTTGTGTCACGAGATTGGTTTTAGCCACGAAAGATTCATGGACGTGTGTCTGGAGGCTTCCCGGCTTGCCGTGCTCGATTTTGACTCTCAGAAAAACACCGGACGTGAAAACCGTTAGAATTGAATGTTCAAATATAACTTTGAGTTTATGGTTTTTAATCTTTTTTCTCTCATTAATTTGTCAAATTTGTATGATAGAGGGGGTATTTGTGGGGGGAGGGGGGTTGAGTTCTTTTTAAAAGTTTGATTTGTGGTTTAATGTAACCTGTAGCGTACCTGAAAACTAGATTTATAATAAAGAGTGGTGACTACCTGAAATGAAAGTTTCAAGACTTAATCGATGCGCAACTTAAACAAAAGAAAGACCTCTTCCGATGCATGTCATAAAGTTTCAGTGGTTTATTCAAAACGGCATAAGACACACACAAATACGCGGTTCTTGCTTAATACTGATCATCGTTTTCGGGAAAACTATCTCAGGAATAAAGCCTAGTAAACTCCAAATAAAAGGAAAGTAGAGAAAAATGGGGAAGAGAAGAAATAAAAAACTAGGAATGAAAACAGTTTTCTTCCTTGCATATAGAAGTGAAAGCTAGCTGAAAGCAAGTCCCATGTGACTTTATTGTATTGTCTACTGATTGATACATTCAGTAACCATTTGTTACAGTCAGTAATTTATATGCATTTGTTATTTGATGATGATCGCATCACATATGGTTAAATTAATGAGATAGAAGAGAGTTTTTCGTAGGAATAATGTATAAGTACGACTTAGGCCTAATTGGATAATGGATGATCTTCTTTTTTAAAGGATGCTGACGATTCTGTCCTTCGCTAGCCGCCTATAAATTGTTGCAGTCAATGGTTTGCAATCACGCTGACTGGGATGAGAACTATGCACGGATTCTAAGAGAAAAGGCCGACTGTAGTGTCTTGTGTCTAACAGTAGAGGGAGGTCTAGGGGATTTCTCAAAGTTGTTACACAAATTTTTTTTCGAACTTGTCACCTTAAAAATTACACGTTTTTAAAAGACTGTTTATTACTTTTGAAGTGATTTATCGTTCTTCTTGAGCGGATGATAAAACGATTGTGTCGTCTCGTCTAAGGCTTGGTAGTCACTAGGATTAAGGACTCTCATCTGTTCATAGGAATCGTCCCTGGTTTCTCTCTCAAGGCCCTGGTACTGAGTGTTGGACCTCTCTAAAACGTGATACCTGGGATCCTGCCTATTAGGGACTTCTTGTTGATTCTTTTTACTAACCTCTATGGAAAGGTCCTCGTTAGCTACGCTATAACTACAGGAATACTCAACACTATTTTCTAAAGCTTGTTGGCCATTAATGATTCGCCTGGGATTACGATTTTTATCAATAACCTCGTATTGAGTGTCATTTTTCTTTGCATTTACTGCTAAACCAACCACTGGTAGTGCTGCTCGGTCGGAAGGTTCGTCGTAGTCGGAGTCTGATCGGAAACGCTTCGGTGAGCTTTCGGTGTGAGCTGACAATTCTTGGGTGTCATTCGTGGTGAGGTCGTTAGGTCCTTCTAGCACCTGATACAAGGGCGAGTTTGGAATGGACTCTGTGTCAGGTAACACTGAAGGCAATACGAAAAGATAAAATTTGACCATGTCAATAAGCCCAGAAATTCAAAAAAGAAAAGCAAGTTCATCTAAACAAGTGCGTAAAGGATTGTTTCGGTCAGTTCCTTAAATTATACGGAAGCTATTTAACGGGCGGGTGGTGGGAGACTGGGGCTAATAGCATTTTGCTTGAAAATCATGTTCTCCTATATTTGGCAGTGTGTATATGTTAACAACAACGGCGAAAAAATCAAACCTGTAGGTAGAGGTGACTTTCTTTGTTGATCTAAGCTTCCGCTGAAGGAAGAAAGGAAGGAAAAGGAGACTGGTCTGAATACGTAAAACGGAACACAGAGTTCAAAGAACAAAAAAGAGGGGGAAACCGCAAAAGGGAAAAAAAATTAAACTGAGATTAAGAACAAATGGATAGAGGGACAGACGGATGGATTGGATGGATGGATGGATGGATGGATGGATGGATGGATGGATGGATGGATGGATGGATGGATGGATGGATGGATGGATGGATGGATGGATGGATGGATGGATGGATGGATGGATGGATGGATGGGTGGGTGGGTGGATGGATGGATGGATGGATGGATGGATGGATGGATGGATGGATGGATGTATGGGTGGGTGGGAGAAGGAACAACCAAAAGAAGTAAACACTTACGTGTTCTTTTTTCTCCAAAAGCAAAACAAGAGAAGCGCCAGAATACCAATAACAACGACAGCACTAGCAACAATGGCCGACAACAACAAAGTATCGAGCCTGCTGCTTCCTGTTCTCTCTAGTGAGTCCTGAAATTTTACGAAAAAAAAAAACTGAGTCGAAACAAAGCAGTGTTTGGTTGAAAAAGTTCCTTGTTGTGTTTCCTGATTGGCTAAAAAATATTTTGCCCCTTTTTATTCAACCAATCAGAACTGAAATGAAGTGGGTAAGCATGCATTTATTTTCTCGTGCTCAGGGCTGGCTAAATGTATTTGTTTTGAGATCTGACTGCATGGCTCATTTGTGTGCCTCAACCAACTTATGTGACTGGGCACAGATCCACAGAAGTAGATTCTTTGTTTTAGTTTTAGAATAGAGAAAACGCACTCATGATTCGGCAATAAATGACTTGTAGACGTTGTCATCTGTTATGCCTTAGTCAATACATAAAGAGCCCGTCCATAAGGTTTTAAAAATTCTATTAATCTTTAAAAGAACGTTAACAGTCGTAGTAAGGCAACCTTTGTACTGTCCTCATAGGTATTCACTCCTGTAGAAAGTGAAGTATTCTTTGCAGCTGAAAATATACAAAACGGAGACGGTCCAAACGTGTTAAGCATAAAGCGTCTTGATAATACAAATTGCGTCTAAGCTATACCTTGAATAACATAACTATTACTCTGACATTTTGGAGAGGACTGCCAATAAAAAAAGTGATGGGAGACAAGGACTATCCTTGACTCACTGATACAACCCAAAGCTGCAAATCCATTAAACCAGGAAAAGTTGGAGCAGCAAGCGCTATCTTCATTATTCCCTCAGGGGCACCCAACAACGGTTCTTCTAAAATGCACTGAAAAGTCTTTTTAGGCTATCCAGAGTACTCTTAGATCTCTAGAAATGCATTCTAAGAGGCGCTAGAAAATTTGAGTCCCCCCTGTCATCCTAAGGGAGCTTGAGGCTTTTCGAAATTACAACGGCTTCAGTGTTAATTTTCCCGAAAAGTTTAGATGCAACTGAACGTTTCACGAAAGTGAGATTTTTTCTTATTCCTCCCTCCATCATATTTTTGAATCCGAAAATTTTAAGTTCCTTTTTCTTCGAAAATTAGCTTAACAATGAGGGTAAAAAGAAAATCGTAGGGAATTTTTTAGATAAGCTTCCAAAATTGTACCTGTAGAATGGAACGATCATCTAGAAAATTTTTTAGCCATATTCAAGCCATAGAAAATTCTCGGGAATAATGCTTCTCCGTACAGATATTTTACAGAAAACAGTCGTTGGGTGCCCCTTGCCCTTTAAACCTCCTTATTATGCAGTTTATTTCTATTCTTTTCATTTTATAAGCCGCTTACAGTTGTTTGTAATAACAAAATCTTATGAATTTTTATGAGTTCAAACAAACTACCTCCTGAATGAGAGGGAGAATGGGTACCAAGTGACGTCATTGCAGTGACGTCAGTTGTCCTCCTGTGAACAGTTCTGTAGGTCGTTGTCTGAGGCAAGGTTCTGAGTTTTGTTGACGTGTCTGTTGTTGTTGTTGTTGTTGCCGTTGTTATAGTTGCCTTTGGCGAAGTCGTTGCAGGAATGGCAGAACAGCAGCCGCACAAGCAAGTCTTCCTACAGTTTTTAATCAGTTTAGGAGCATACGATTGAACCCAGCAGTTCCGAATATGAAGATGGCAGTAAGCATCATTGTAAATATTGACACACGCTATGAAAGATCCCAATGATAGATGCAATGTTAGTAAAACCACAGGTAAAAAGAAACTAGATACAATGAAAGCATAACAAGTAATCAGTTAAAAATATGTAATATCAGGAGCCTATGGGCTCCTGGTAATATAAAATTCCTTTATGTCAAGGTACAGATAGCCATTAAGTTAACGAATTATGCCCTTTAATTTTGCAGAAAAGCTTTCATCTGGTATCAAATATAACTTGAACAAGTCTTGTCGGTTTTATTATCTGCGAGGCTAGCGTGATGTTGTCATTCACAGTCTGATGATGGTAATGGTAGAAGTGGTGAAGATAATGGCGGTGTCAAGATGATGATGATGTTGATGATGATGATGATGATGATAATAACGATGATGATGATGATGATGATGATGATGATGATGATGATGATGATGATGATGTTGATGATGATGATGATGATGATAATAACGATGATGATGATGATGATGATGATGATGATGTTGATGATGATGATGATGATAATAACGATGATGATGATGATGATGATGATGATGATGATAACGATGATGATGATGATGATGTTGATGATGATGATGATGATAATAACGATAATGATGATGATGATGATGATGATGATAACGATGATGATGATGATAATGATGATGATGATGATGATGATGATGATGATGATGATGATGATGATGATGGTGATGATGATACTTTTTCTATTTGCTCATCAGCACAAATAGAGACGTTAGGGTAAAGAATGGTCTGGGAATTGACTTTTAAAGGTACACGAACTAAGTTTGCAAGCTAACGGTCCCAAATGACAGCTGTTGGATAGATTATGATGATAATTTCGACGAAGACGACGTTAAAACTTACCAACCGTTCCTGAACAAACGTTACAGCTCTTAGGGCAGTTCTGAAGCATCCAAAAATAACTCTTTTGACACTGTCCTTTTGTAGCCCAATAGTCACAGTAGTTATGGGTGTTATTGCACGCACCTAGTTATCGTAAGGAACACAGAATCACACAGCCAACCTCGCGCAATTAAACGCACCCCCCCCCCCCCCCTTACAGTTAGACGCCTCTCTCTCTGATAAACGTCTCCCGTTTAATGGAGGCTCCACCCTCTTCTCTCGACATTAAGTAACCTGATATTTATTCTACAAATAGCATCTTCATCTTCAAATCCTGTAATACAATATAAATGGCTTGTACAATAAATAAATGGAGGAAAAAGTAAACAAACAATAAACAAACAGTAAGAGACACGTTTCTCCGTGCTGAATGAGCCAAATTTCCCAAACCTTCCTATCTATTAAACACCCTCCACCCCCGGACACCTAAAATTAGATAACGCGTTGCAAGAAATTTTTGCGATTTTTCCAGCGATCCGCAAAAATAAGATCCCGCAAATAAAAATTACTGCAAACTTTTTTTCCCGCAAAAATTTACTCCCGAGTCATCCTCGGAGACCCAGGGGCAGATAGTGGGGACGAGGGAAAGTCTAAACGGGCGGAAAAATATGGCACGAAGAAAAGTAAAGAACGGCGAGAAGAGCCCCTGGGACAATGTCTTACCAGACCAGTTCCAAACGGTCGCTGCCGTTCTGTCTTCTGATTGGTGCCAGAAAACTTGTGTTTTTCTGGCACCAATCAGAAGCCAGAACGGCGGCGACCGTTTGGAACTGGTCTGGTAAGACATTGTCCCCAGGGGCTCTTCTCGCCGTTCTTTACTTTTCTTCGAGCCATATTTTTCCGCCCGTTTAGACTTTCCCTCGTCCCCACTATCTGCCCCTGGGTCTCCGAGGATGCTCCCGAGTAAATATTCTCTAACTTCAATTCGGTACACAAAAATACAGTACTAGGAAATCATGTCTCTTCAATCACAACTTGCCTCCTAGCTTCATTCAGAAACAAAACAGTATACAATGAATTACTGGTTATAGGGTGCGAATACCGTAGTACAGTTTGAAAATATGTATTTCTATTGCACATACTTAACAAGAGGGTTTCAATGGGGTTAACCGATAGGCGTAAAACGGCCAAAAATTTAGTCGATAGCCGTAAAAATTGAAAATTTTTAACCGTTAGCCTTAAATAGGGTAAACAAGAGTTAACCGTAAAGGAATTTTTTCCCTAGATTTGTTAATTTTAAGGAAGGTGCTACACTCACTTACGGAATGCGTTTTTTATTTCCCGGGTACTGTGACTCCGTACACACGTTACGCCAAGTGCCTGTAAGTTGTGACTTAGACCTAGTCTCCATTTCCGCTGCTCTCTCGGGGAACTACATGTAATTTGTTCCATAGCGAAAGTTTGGCTTCTTACTGAGGATTATTATTTGAAAACACTAGTGAAACAACACGCAGAGATATCACTGTTTGTAAAACACGTTGCTGATAAACAACAATTTCCTGTTTTTCTCCGACGCTACGGTAGACATTGCCATGCCTAGTCCCTGTACAGCTTTTATCCCACGCAATCTCAGTCAAGGCATTTCGGTGGCGAACTCTCTCGGACCACGTGACCCGAAACGCATTAGCCGCGCGGAATGATGAGGCCTACGGACAAGTCAACGGCAGACAGTCGTTCTGTACAGTCCTTCGCTATCATTAAAAACACTGGACACGGGAACTTTTTTCATCGGCCGTTTTCACACTAAAGCTAGAAATGGATTATTCGTCTGAGACTAGCCTGTGTACAGTCGCCCCCTCCCCCACAGACACCCCTTCTCCGATTTTTTTCTGAGGGGAGGGGGCTGCTGTACACAGGCTCTCTGAAATGGATAATCCATCTTCAAATTGTCCGTCAAAATTGATGGATAAAGTCAGGCGGATTGTTCATTCAAAATTAAAACTATTCCATTCAGATTAAGACTTATTACCTATCTGACGCGAATCATCAAACGGATAACCCGTCTCACACGAATAATCGGTGTTTAGTGTGAAAATGACCATTTCTGTTACGAATGTCGCGCCTCGGCCTTGAGTTGGGCGCTCGCGTGTCTGCTTTAATTTGCTTTTTCACAAAGATTATTTGATTATTTTTAAATTGACTACTGACATTTCTATGTGTAAAATAATATTAGAAATGAAATACTTTCTAAAGAGTATGATCTATCAAATGTTAAAATTTTTCAAAAGAATTGCTTATTTCATCCCGAGATGATCCGAAGACCTTTATTTTGCTTTAAAGATACCAAAAATACAGGATAATTAATATTTAACTATTTGAAACAAAAGAAATTAATTTTTTACTTTTTTGTTAACCGTAACTGAAAAAAAATTAACCTATAGCCGTAAAAGAGCCAAAATTTTAGCCGATAACCGTAAAAACCACCACCCCATTGAGACCCTCTAACAAAAGCGTAAATATTATCAATTCTGGGTGGTGGGTACTTTCTCAAAACGCAAAAATGAATTTCCAGTGAGAAAAACTAATCTGTCCTAATCGCAAAAATTAGCTCCGGCAAAACACAAAAAATGGCCAATCCGCAAAAATAAACTCCCGCAAAAATTTCGTACCCCACAGTAGACGCCCCGGGCGTCAATTAGATCATTTACGGTAATAAAAGTTGCGTGACATTTTAATCTTACACTATAGATCGAGTATGGATGAAAATTAATGTTTAAATTGACGCAAATAGATTTCCTCATATGTAAAACTTTGTATTCATTTCACTAGAGAAAGCTAAGTCTTCCCACATACACAGTCCTCCCTCGTTGCCTCTCAGTTCTTTTCAAATCGAATCCCTAGGACCAAAACTTACCAACCCCTTTCAAAACACCGAATTTATCAAAGCAAACCTGGGATGTAAAACATGCCTAAATAATATTCTTCCCGTCCTCCGATTATTAGATTAATTTCTCTTTCCATCGACCTTTTATGGGATGGCTCTCTGAAAATAGACTGTCTATCACGGTCTTAATTTGTTTTGCCCGAAGGAAACATGACACTTAATTTTTAATACGCATTTGTAAAATGGGGCTGTGCTGAGGGCATCTGGTGCCCGATTTAGGCGTAATGTAAATGAAGAGAGATTTTGTGACGCCTCACACATCACACGACACTGGACATGCGCAAACCGATACGATCTGATAGACGCGACAGAACCATTCGGCTCTGCACTTGCAAATCGCTTTTTAACTCTAGACCTTTTTTGTTTTTGTCTTCCAACCATGTGATGATGTCGTTGTGCACACACTCCGCGGCAAGGCAGTGACCCCGTCTGAAGTTTTCGCTATCATTCCGGAAACAATTGCGACCTTATGACCTAACGATATCATTACGGGCTGAAGAGTTTAAACCGTACGAGCCCAGACCTTTCGTGGTGGTCAGTAAATTGAAAGCTACTGGACTTCCATTGTGCTTTATTGTGAGTTTGTTTTCGCGATTTGTGACTCTTCTCTAATCACAGTTGGCTCAGGTTTTCCGGCTTCTCTTCAAGCATTTTGGCTTCTCGATGCAGCCGAAAGTGCGGTGTGTTGCGTCCACAACTTGCGGTTTCTTCTTTCGCCTACACTGTAATGGATTTGCGTAGCTCCAACTTACCTCAGTTCAGTATATTTTGACACAAAAGCATATCAAATTTTCGTAGCGTAGCCGACTTTTGATGTGTAGTTCAGACGCCGATCAACTCCGTAAATTTGAATTATATTTTGATCTTCCCAGGTGGCTTCTAATTTCATGGTAATTTGTATAATGTTGATTTGCATAATGGATTTTGTCTGAAATCTTAAAAATTCGTTTACTGTCGTTATAGCCAGAATCTCTTCTTTATACTTTATGAAAATAATGTCAAAAATAGTCTTAAAATATTTTTTTTGCTGTGGAAATCCGCCTTTTATGTAGCAGCATTACAAAAGTTAAAACTTGCAAGAGGTGACAGGCCGCATATCTTCACCGGCGTGAAACCTTTGAAACCTTTTATATATTGCTCCATTGAGGAGACCTCTTTCAGGGGATCTTACAGTTTAAAATTTAAATGATGATATCGCTTCTATATAGCGGACCAAGATACGGCTCGGTACAGTTTATGTTCAGCAAGGGAAAATTTTGTAAGTGGAACAGAACCTTTTAAATGTTCAACAGACAATTTATTCATTGCGCGCGTATTCCTGTTGAATTTGTAGCCCGTTTATGAGATATGTCTACTCAAAAATATAATATTTTTTCCATAAAAACCATGCTTGTAAAACTCACATTTCTTCAGAAAACTAACATGGAGGGCGATAGTGAAGACGCCACTTCTCAGAGCCTGCTCAACATAGAAGTCGAAACCTCTCAGAGCCTGCTTAACACAGAATACGATCAACTGATCGGTAGAGGAGACGAAAATAGCAGCGACAACGAGGACTATGGGCTGACAAGCTACCAACAACCTCCACCACAAGAACCACTAAGGAAGAACGAAGCAAAAAAGAAAGATTTAAAAAGGAAAGCAAGCGAAGTTCCAACCACCACAACAGCAAAGATAAAGAAAACAGAAGATTCCATAAAACTTCTGAAAAATCATTTGGAAAGGAACACTTGTCCGAAGCCACTTAGATACTCTGCACGGGCCAACATACCGGCAGATGAACAATTTAAAAAGGACATTAAGGCCATCAAACAGAAAGCCGAGCGCGGTTTTGTCGAAGCCCTAACTAAGTTTCACTACCGTCGGCTAGAAAAACAGAAACAGAAACTACATAAGGAAATGTCCTTAACAAACCGTAAGGGCCGCAAGGACAGCAAAAATGTAAACGTATCTACTACAGAGGATCGTAATGAAATCAAAGCTTTAGCTTCAAAACTAAAAGAGCAATACGAGTACCTTTTGTCAAAACTTAATAGTGACACAGAGAATAAAAATTGTGAAAAGTACTCACAAATGTGAACGACACCGTGGGTGGGTCAAACAAAATTACAGGGAAATCATTCTCTAGAAAAATACAAAGGAAAACTGCCACACGCAAAGAAAGGGGAAAAAAATCTTCCAAGAAAAAAGTCAGTTATCAAACTACTAAAGGGGGAAAATATATTAAGAACCTCTCAAACAGAAAATTAACTGACGCGCAAATTAGTTTAATCTCTCGAGGTCTCAAATTTATACCAGTCAACAAATCTATTAACAGAGACAAAATACGACGACAGTTGCTACGAGATTTTGAAAATTTTGCAAGGCGAATGCGCCTTAAATATATGTTCCACGGAAAAAATAGGGAAGTTCACCCTTTCTACGTTAAATCTGACTGGCACCCACCGGTTCAACCATCAGTAGCCCTCGAGAGTTATCTGGAAGAAGTTAAATCACAACTCGCAGAGATAAAAATAACAAAGCCAAAAAATAACTTGTCAGGCAAGGAACACGAAGCTTTAACAGAATTAAAGCAAAACACAGACATCAACCTTAAAAAATCGGACAAGGGGAGCACTACAGTAGTCATGAACAAAACCGACAAAATAAGAGAGGGTCAAATACAAATCGAAGACAAACATAACTACAGACCTCTCTCTGAACCCATGGTGAAAGAAACGCACAGCAAGGTCTTGCTCCTAATTACAGATCTTCACCGTGAAAATCATATTGATGACATGACAAGAAAATGGCTATCTCAAACACCTAATCCACCCAGAATACCAGAGTGCTACACTCTAACGAAAATTCACAAGCCAACCATTACAGGGAGACCAATTATCCCCGGCTGCGATGGTCCAACAGAAAGAATTTCCTCTTTTGTTGATACATTACTGCAACCAGTATCAAAAATACAGAAATCATACCTTAAAGATACCACCGACTTTATAAATTTTATTGAAAACACAAAGGTGAAAAAACGAACATTTCTTGTTTCGATGGACGTCACAAGTCTTTACACAAATATACCACAAAACGAGGGCATTGAAATTGTCTGCAAAGCATATGAAAACTTCTACAAAGACAACCCTCCTATTCCTTCACATTACCTGAGGGAAATGCTTAGACTAATCCTCGAAGAAAATTCTTTCCAGTTCAATGGAAAACACTACTTACAAACCCATGGCACTGCAATGGGTACAAAGACAGCAGTTTCTTTTGCCAATATTTTCATGGCACATATTGAAACGACAATTCTAAGCAGAACCGTTTTTAAACCTACAGTTTGGAAACGCTACATTGACGATATCTTTTCCCTTTGGGACATCAGTAAACCAGACATCGAAGCCTTCATCGAACAAGCGAACTTACATCACCCAACTATCAAATTCACGGCCGAAATATCTGACACTGATCATGAGACTGTGTTTTTAGACACGATTGTATACAAAGGCACAAGATTCGAGGAAAAATCTATCCTTGATGTAAAGACATATTTTAAAAAAACGGAAACCTTCCAGTACACACATTTCACCTCTTGTCACCCGCCGAGTGTTAAAAAAGGATTTGTCAAAGGAGAAGCCTTGAGAATCCTACGAACAAACTCCTCAAAAACTACATTTGAGGAAAATATTTCAAATTTCAAAATACGCTTGATTGACAGAGGCTACCCACAAACTATGATAGAAAACCTTCTATCAGATATAAAGTTCACAGAGAGGGAGTCTGCTCTCCTGAAACACAACAACAAAGAGGAAAAAGAAATATTGCCTTTCGTGACACAGTACCAGCCCTCAGTGTCTACTTTAAAAGAAGTTTTAATGAAAAACTGGAATCTTATACAAAACCAACCGTTACTTCGCCAAATTTTCAAAGAAGCACCTATCATTTCCTACAAGAAAGGAAAATCCCTAAAGGACATGCTCGTTAGAGCTAAAATATAAAAGGTTTACACAAGGTTTCACGCCGGTATAGATGTGCGGCCTGTCACCCCTTGCATTTTCTCTTTGGCCTAGTATCAGGCATCCCATAGTGCAGCAACCTAACATTGTACCAGAACGTTCACCCTGTAGTCCTCCAGCGGATTAGAACGCAATTTACGTACGTTCCAATCCTTGCCTTATTCTGTTTATGAATGGCGTTTTCTCCACTGAATCCAATAACCGAGAACTACGAGAAACAACCGTCTCTCATTCAATGGCTTCCGGTGTAAATTTAAAGTTTGTGATCAGAGACAAATCACCCCATTAGCTGAAACATTTTTCACAACCATACTCTTAGAGTCTGTCCTAGTGATGACCAAATCAAGTGTACGATTCCGTCTGTGGGTTGGGGCTGTCACATATACCTCAGGCCGATCGAGACTTGTATTTCTGTCAGGGATGGTTCATTCCTCGTGACTGTTCGGTGGGTAACAGACATACAACGCAATTTCACATGAATTCTGTCGATGAAAACAAACAGTACAATTACTCCGATCCGGTTACTACAAGCTCCCTTACCTTGTGAACTCATACAGGTATGGTCCTGCATCACAGCCTTGCAAGGTTATGGAGGTTGTAATATGAGTTTATGCCGGAACGCAGTTTACAACATAAACCTGTGAGGAGCAACGATTTTTCTGTTAGAATTAAAAAATAAAACCGAAAAGCTCCGGTAATGCCATAGAACTGACCTATTTCCTTAATAGCGAAGTACGCCTGCGCTCACACATGGCCATTTTTGTAAATGTTAATGCCGTACGGAAATACAATTTTGTTGATTGTTTTTTGTTTTGGTTTGTGTACAAAACCTGTGCTGTAACGATCGATTCTAAATATCATTACGGACTTTTCGGTCACGAATGTTGACATCTTTGGTAAAACACAAGTCAGTTTCTAGTTTTTTTTTTCTTTGCTTCTGGTGTTACATAGTGTACGTAGTTCCTTTTTTTTCACCCATATGCCTTTTTAGTGCCCCTTTTGTACTAGGGGAGTCGCTTATTTGTTCAGTGCTGACCGCTGACCGCGGGAAGGGGGAATAGGACTGGTATGTACGCAGAGATCTTCGTTTCATTATTTTACAACTTTTTGCTATTTAATTCTTTAATTTTTCTTTGGAAGACTTTTTTTACCCACTACATTTACCCACACCCAGACCTACGACCCACACCCACGACCCACGACATTTAGCTACACTGCAAAAATTCATGCGTCCTCCATTTTTGGAACCTGAAATACTGAAAAATATTTGGGTGCAAGTTACAGAAAAAGGAACTGTAATCCATACTAAGTAGAACATGTCTTACATCATTTCTTTTAAAATGCAGCCAATCCGAGCAAGTACTTCACTCTTCATTGATACTTGTGATGCTGTGTGATGCCTTGTTATGCCTTGTGAGCCTTTGATATGCTGTGTGATGCCTTTTGATACCGTATGAGTCCTTGTGTCGTTGTGTGAGGCCTTGTGATGCTGCGTGAGGCCTTGTGATTCTGTGTGATGCCTTGTGATGCTGTGTGATGACTTGTGAGGCCTTGTGATGCTTTGTGATGCTGTGTGATGGCTTGCGATCCTTTGTGATGCTGAGTGACGCCTTGTGAGGCCTTGTGATGTTGTGTGATGCCTTGTGATGCTGTGTGAGGCCTTGTGATGCTGTGTGATGCCTTGTGAGGCCTTGTGATGCTTTGTGATGCTGTGTGATGCCTTGTGAGGCCTTGTGATGCTTTGTGATGCTGTGTGATGCCTTGTGATCCTTTGTGATTCTGAGTGACGCCTTGTGAGGCCTTGTGATGTTGTGTGATGCCTTGTGATGCTGTGTGAGGCCTTGTGATGTTGTGTGATGCCTTGTGAGGCCTTGTGATGCTTTGTGATACCTTGTGATGCCTTGTGAGGCCTTGTGATGCTTTGTGATGCTGTGTGATGCCTTGTGATGCTGTGTGATGGCTTGTGATCCTTTGTGATGCTGAGTGACGCCTTGTGAGGCCTTGTGATGTTGTGTGATGCCTTGTGATGCCTTGTGAGGCCTTGTGATGCTTTGTGATGCTGTGTGATGCTGTGTGATGCTGTGTGATGCCTTGTGATCCTGTGTGATGCTGTGTGATGCCTTGTGATCCTTTGTGATTCTGAGTGACGCCTTGTGAGGCCTTGTGATGTTGTGTAATGCCTTGTGATGCTGTGTGAGGCCTTGTGATGCTGTGTGATGCCTTGTGAGGCCTTGTGATGCTGTGTGATGCCTTGTGAGGCCTTGGGAGGCCTTGTGATGCTTTGTGATGCTGTGTGATGCCTTGTGATCCTTTGTGATGCTTAGTGACGCCTTGTGAGGCTTTGTGATGTTGTGTGATGCCTTGTGATGCTGTGTGAGGCCTTGTGATGCTGTGTGATGCCTTGTGATGCCTTGTGAGGCCTTGTGATGCTTTGTGATGCTGTGTGATGCCTTGTGAGGCCTTGTGATGCTTTGTGATGCTGTGTGATGCCTTGTGAGGCCTTGTGGTGCTTTGTGATGCCTTGTGAGGCCTTGTGATGCTTTGTGATGCTGTGTGATGCCTTGTGATCCTTTGTGATGCTGAGTGACGCCTTGTGAGGCTTTGTGATGTTGTGTGATGGCTTGTGATCCTTTGTGATTCTGAGTGACGCCTTGTGAGGCCTTGTGATGTTGTGTGATGCCTCGTGATGCTGTGTGATGCCTTGTGTGGTTGTGTGAGGCCTTGTGATGCTGCGTGAGGCCTTGTGATTCTGTGTGATGCCTTGTGAGGCCTTGTGATGCTTTGTGATGCCTTGTGCTGTTGTGTGAGGCCTTTTGATGTTGTGTGAGGCCTTGTGATGGTATGTGAGGCCTTGTGATACAGTGTGATACCTTGTGAAACTACGGTGATGTCGTTTGATGTCGTGTGACACTCAGTGTGTTTCCTTGTTACGCCCTGCAATGTCTTGCGACAAGGTTCTCGGCCCATACCTTCTCTGCCGCTGTTGACTACGCAACCGCAGATCAGACAATAATTGGGTTACTCCTCCTCTCGTCTGTGTCGGTTGTGCTGTGTGATGTGTGATAGATCACAAATTTCATGCGGTCATTACACTCTTCCTAAATCGTGCATGGTATAGCTGAGGGCGGGAAGGTGACATTCAAAATCTACTCTGTTAGACCTATTACTTTTGAAGAGTTTCTTCTCATACAAAACAGCTTTCCTTACCTGATGTAGATATATTCAACATGAGCTGCAAAGCGAAGAAAATGAAGATCGATTCGATCGAAACCCTCCGGACAAAAGTCATGATAATAATGGCCTCTATATATGTGACTGTTTCATGTAGTGTTTTTACGTTGCAAAATATTCTTCTCGACAACCATACCAAGGGCAGGATTTTCTATCCATCGACGAGCGAAGCGCTAGTAGTTTAATTTCAACAGACTCTACTCTACACGTAGTAAACCGTTTGAACAAGTACTAGTTTATAGAGAACTCTTATTTGGGTCTATTTACACTGTCTGAAAACATTTCGTAACACCCAGTGCAAGTGTTGAAAGATTGAAATGTCCATGCTAATCCTAAAACCTTTCATTTTCCATGGTCAACGCGGTTAAAAAGTTCAAATAATTGCGAACAAACGTGGATTACAAGTATCGCGTCTCATATTTCTCAGGGACGGAGCTAGCGAGGGGGATTTAATTAGCACCAGATCTCGCCTAAAAATCGTAACAATCGAGAAAGGTGCCACAGGGATGATTCTCTCTCCTGAGCTCCTGCTGGGTATCCCAATAAGAGCTAGCAATAACCTTTCTCCTTCCCATCGTGCCCCGCGCGCTTTCTTTTTCTTTAGCCTCCCTGGGGAATATCAGTCTGAGGGTATAAAAATGGACTGTGTAGCAAAAAAACAGGCTTGATTTTCGTCGCTCCCTCGGTCGGGTCTTGTTTTGCCCCGAGAAGAGTTTTTTTCGTGGGGGAGGCGGGTTCATTTCCCGGACAACGGCTGGTCGGCTTGTAGTGGAGCCTGAAAAAAAAAAACATAGAAAGATGAGGGACTGGCTTGTAGTGTAGATCATTTCTCAAGAAAAAAGAGCAATGAGGAAAAAACATGATACTGAAAAACATAGCATCGAAAGCGTACGCGTTTTTTTTTTTTTTTTTTTTGCAAATGTTAAATATCCCGCACTGACATAGTATCACTCAGATTGTAAACATCGGTGGACATCTAGTTTTTTGGGACGTAGGGCAATTATTTTTCGCCTAGCCGAATTTTTAAAATACCTATCGAACTTGCTTTTTTTTTTTTTTTTTTTCCATGCATTCAACGAACCCAAAAATCAGACTATGGAAGAAAAAGGAGAGAAAAAATAGAGAGAGCGGGGAAAAGAGAGGAGGGCAAGCGAGTACGCTGTTACTTTCTTACACTGGCTCTATTTTGGGAACGTTTTTTAATAAACGAAGAAAAACACTGCGAAAAAAACTGGCTCTTTTGGCCTGAGTCATCTTTCCACTGAAAATCAGGCTAGACTCCGTATTATTGACCGCTAAACTTAAAACTTGCCTCATCAACTCGAAAAAATCAAGACTGGCCGGGACTATCACTTTCTAGTTAATATTTATTTTTTACTTATTTAAATGTAAGTATTTATTTATTGCTCTTTTGGATGTGTGTGTTTTTTTTTTGTTTTGTTTTGTTTTGTTTTAATAATCATCCGGAACACTTGGCGTCATATACAGGCGGAGATCACAGTAATTTCCTATGTGGGAAAGTCAAGTCCATTAATGGGATAACTAAGCTATGCAGACAGTAGCTCAATTTTATTGATTCTAGATCGACGTACATGCTTCCGGCTTTACACTGGGCTTGTTTTCGCATGAGTTGTTTTAGTCTTAGAACATGACCAGTTTAGAGAACAGTATTAACTTTGATGGCTTTACCCCTTTAATTAGAATTAAGAGTGTCAAGGCCTGAAAAGGACCACGGAAAATATTATATACATTTCCTGAAAATGACACCATCTCTCAGTTCGGAAAGCTTCTTGTTTGTCGGCCGGATGCCTTCTAGGGTAATTTGTTTGTTTCGTAGTTCCTAAGGTTTGGTCAACAGTATGCCGGATAAGAGAGCAATCAGAAAATTTTCTGCCAAAATAATCGAATCATCATTTGAAAGATCATGTGATGTCCAATAAAACTACAGCTATAGATAGAGAAATCATTATTTTGTTGTTTATTTTAATATATGTGGTTGTTTGTCCGGGCTTTGCTTTCGACACCGTAAGAATAGAAAGTCAGAGGCTATACTTCGAAACTTGGCAATCGCGTCTGAACCTTAAAATCAATGAATTCTGAGGATCTGAATAGCTCCCAGTAAAGTTCAGCATTGTTGGTGATGGCAGGAGAGAATACTGACACGTGATACTGTCAGAAACTATTCGGAAATGAAGAATCCCTGAATTTGCCCGACTCTGTTATCACGATAATCCTTCAGTTTCATTTTTAATAACCATCTATGATCAAAAGCATTCACGAAGTGTGTCCTTGTACCAGAATAACCTAATAAGCATTTGTTTTTTTAAAAAATTCTATTTAAGAAACTATAAATAATTTTTTCTATAAAAAAAATGTCAGTTACATACTTCTAGGATTACCGGCCTTCGAGTAAGATTTCCGGACCCCTCCCCGGAGAAATACAAAAACAACGTTATCAAGCTACTCGTTTCAGTCCACCTCGTCTATTTTTCAGCTAAAAATCGTGGACGGACGTTCTGACACTTGCGGCTCTCGACAAAGTTTACAATTACTGTTCTGTTATAAAGCCGACTTCGGTGGTTAAATCGTGCCTGATTCCACGCAGATGTTTTAAACTGAAGCTTCTCTCCTATCATTGTGGATCAACCAAAAATAGCAAGTGATTCAATATTTGGATCGCGTCTACAAACTCCGCAGACAGTATCTCGACAAATGAGGTTCAAGAACGGAGAACAACATGGAATAATTATGCAAACGCTTCAACAGCTGATAACTTATTTCTTCATTCCACGCAGGGAGATTGTGTTTATGCTAGAAGGTAGCGTATTTCAAGTTTAAACGTGAAAAAGACCGAAGCTGCTGGCCGAAGTTTCAGGAATAAGCTTGTGCAAAACCACATTTTCCGGTCGAAAAATACAAACTTATAAATGAGCCAGTGTTGACGCATTCCGAGTTCCTGGAAAGATACGTGACAATGTTGTCAAAAAAGGACTTCAAGTGAAATCGCTGAACCAAAGTTAATATATATTGTAGGAAACAAAAACTTTTAAAACACTATTAATCAGAAGATTTAGGAACAGGATCTACAGGAAAAGGGATTTTTGCGATGCTGGGGACTTTGATGCGACTAGACGTCATTCAGAGATTCAACACACTGGCATGTTTGTTCATTTTACTACAGTTACAACTGTTTGAACTTTTGTTTGCCAAGGAATTGACATGTTCAGTTACTCGTCAGTATTCTGGAGATCGTATTCTCTTTGTTAATTACAGCGGAACGTGCAACGAACAAGTTAACCCGTGTCAAAGAATTAGTAACAGCGCGTGGAGAGATTCTAACAAAGGCTGCCGTTGCCAGTGTAACAAATCAGCTGCAACTTACAGAGAAGATAATGGGTCTTGTGTTGAAAACGGGATAAACAGAGAAGGTAAGCCAAAGCTACATGTAAATTCGGCTTTTTATTTTATACTTTGTTTTTGTTAACTGAAATGCAGTGATATTGGCATTCTTTTAAGAAATATACCATCTTTTTTCTCATTTCTTTTCCAGTTAATAACACTTTTTAGTATCCTGGAGTTGGGGTTATTGGCCGTTTTTACACTAGAGGACGTATTATCCGTCCAGACGCATAATGCGTCTATGGCCGTTTTTATACTAAGGACGCATTATCCGACTGGACGAACTTAGGCAAACATTTGTTGTTCATCTTGTTATGCGTCTCTAGTATAAAGACGGGCACAAGACGCATTATGCTTCTGGACGAACTTTCCTTCGAAATACGTCTTGAACGACGCACTACGAAGGGTAGTTCGTCTGGACGCATAATGCGTCTCGTGCCCGTCTTTATACTAGAGACGCATAACCCAGACGAACTACAAAATGTTTGCCCAAGTTCGTCCAGACGGATAATGCGTCCTTAGTATAAAAACGGCCATTATCTGTCTTGAGACCAAAGAACTACGTGTATATATTTTGATTGCCCTCTGCAACTGTTGCAGGCTAGTTTTGATTATTCTTTTATTATTATTATTATTATAAGAAAGTTCTCCATCAGTTTCCTACGTCCTAAATTTTTTAACTCTCTTAGTTTTGAAATTCAAAATGCAACAAGTACC
>OZ037786.1:21593971-21648971 GCA_964035525.1 Porites cylindrica | reverse complement strand
GTGAAGGAAGACAAGCTGGTGAAAGCAAGCGAAGAGACCTGTGTATTGTGTTTAAGGTGAATGGCTACACCCACAGTAATCAATGCCGTAAGTACATTTTATAATCCAAAACAACAGCTGCAGTTAGGGATGTCACTAAGATGTCATGTTGCTGGGTAAATACAACAAGTAGGCGCGTAGGGGATAAAACAGCTAGGGATTTCTATTTGGTTCTATTTTTCCTCTATTTTCCCATGAAAGTAGCCAGGGACCTCGTTCATAGTAGCTGGGGGAAATTCCTGGCACCTGCATCTTAATGACAGCCTTGGCTGCAGTTGAATATTGTATATAGCTGAACCTCTACAGTACATTGCAAGGTGCTGCCAACAGGTGGAAATACCTGTCTAGTTGTCATGGAAGTCCCAGCTACTCCAGAAAATAATTGAGCGGGAAAGTAAATCCATAATGATTGTATTTGATCTTCAAGAAAAGCAAATGTAGGTGAATAAAGGTGCCATATTTTTTTTTGCTAAAATCTCTCCCTGATCACTCAAAATGCACTGAGATACAGGGGCCCCAAAATTATTTGTTTCCAGAGTAGGCCTCCCTACTATATTATGGGCGAGGGCAACCCCCTTCCAAACTTGCCCCCTCACTTGACTCAGTGTTGCGGTAAGTAAACTTTGCATCTCTTTATTTGATGTGTGATTCCAGAAAATATCCATACCCCCCCCCCCAAACGGATGGTTCTTCCAATTAGACCCCCCCCCCCCCACCCCCTCGCAATTTCTGTTCCAGAGGGGTCATGCATAATCCCCACCCCCCAGGAATTTCCTATTTTCCTTTTCATGGCCTTAATTTGCAGTATTTAGAGATAATCGACCATGTACTGCTTAAAATTAACTGTTCTCGTCTTAAGACACGATTTTTTATAATCTGTGACCTTATAATTTGTAATCTTTTACAACCCAGTAGAAAATTTTTCTCGTGGGCACCCCCCTACCCCTTGGAAATTTCTACCCTTTAGCCCCCCCACCCCTAGGAATTTCCATTGACCACGGTGTTGGTGGGGGGGGGGGGAATGGATATTTTCTGGAATCACACAATCCATTGCTATGTACTCAAATTTTTTCTCCTACTGACTGCAACCCTGCCGCACACGTCAGCCACTGTCCGCCGTCTATAGACATCAACAAAATTATTTTTATTAGTTGCCATCATAAGTGGAGTCATAGAAAAGTGCCCATGATCAAAAGATTTTTTTAAAAAAAAATTGTACTTTGCACTTTATTGCACTAACACTATTTAAAGTAAGCTTTTCCCAAGAATTTTACTTACGTACTTAAAGAATTTTTCACATTCTGTAACAACAATAGCCATAATGACTCTTGGTAACAATTATAAATAAATTACAGTGTAACATGGTACTTTCCTTCTGCAGGTCTTTCTTCACCAGGCATGAACAGCACAGCACCGACAGTGGTATGTATCTCCATTATTATTATAAACTCATTGGTTCTTATCCAGCTAGCCTACTAAGCACATCTGCTCGAAAGGGCAAGGCTAATATTGAGCATACACAAAAATTTTCCCTATAAACATTGGACAAGACAATGCTTCCACAATGACAGTGATTCTATTATTTCCTTCGAGTAACTTGTTGTTGCTGAAACGACAAACAACAAATACATTGTACATGTACAATGTGCCATATATTGATGATAATTAGGCAATCAGCAATATTATTTTGGTCTACAACCTTTAACCCTGCATATTATTTTATTTCATTTTATTTTCACTGCATAAATTTCAGAGGCACCCAACGAGAATATAGCTCAAAACCACTTGAAAATAGCATTGTTAAACTTATTTTAGTATTTAAATTGTAGATATAGGCATATTTTTATCCCCTAAAAATTTTTCATCTGTTTGGATTTCCTAGCTGAAAGTCTAGTGATCCGAAAATTATAGGGATTTAAACTTACCTTTTCGAAAAATTTTTTTAATTTCAGCCAGAAAAAAGGCGCTCGAAAACTCTAGGTGACCTTTTTAGAGTAAAAATGAAATCCGTTAAAAATGGTATAATTGCCCATTTTTAATGGATTTCAAAAATCCTAGGTGAGGCAGGCAAGCAAGAAATTTTTACTACAAATGTTCCGAAAATTGTAGATCTCAAGTCGTCTATCGAACAGATATTTTCAGATATTTTGAGTGTCCCTCAAATTTGATATAAAAGTGTCTTAAAACCCAGAGTGACTTTATGTAAATTTGTTTATTGTAAATTCCAGACGGTATCAAACAAGACAAGACCTTCCAATGAAACAGCACAAAGATCCGCAATTGATGTTGTTACTGTGGCAACAGAACCTGCCACAACTTCATCACTAAATAAGAATGCAAACTTATACATTAGCAAAACAGTTGCTCTCCCCATCTGGCTCATAGCTGTTATTGCTGGGGGTGCCGTGATTACAACTCTCGCTGTCACTGCAATTATATGGATTTACTGCAAAATGAGACAAAGGTATTAAAGATAACTATAAATTTTATACATCAAATGAAGAATGATCCTAGCAGTTGTAAACACAATTTATGCAACTGCCTAAGAGGCCTGAAGAAAATTCAGGACTTCAACAAGATTTGAACCTATGAGCTTGCGATAGAAGTATAAGGAGCCTGAAATTTTTTTCAGCCTTCTTATGCAATTGCATAAATTGCGTTCACAACTGCAAGGATCGTTCTTCATTTGATTTCATTTCCACAGTTCTCAAATGATTTATAATTTTCATAGACCAAAATGTGTACATTTAAAACATTCATCATTTTCACGGGAACATATGAACACATAATTTACCAGCTCCCTACATCAGTGGCTTCATAGCTTAGTTGGTTTTAATAGAGCATCACACAGGTATCGTGAGGTCACGGGTTCAAATCCCATTTAAGTCCTGAATTTTTCTCAGGCTTCTTATGCTACTGCATAAATTGTATTCACAACTGCAAGGATCATTCTTCATTTGATTTTATTTCCACAGCTCTCATGTGACTTATTTCATCTACACCTAGTTATGTATAATTATACAGCTCAGCATGCAAAGAAAGTAGTGTCTGATAGCCTGGGGCTAGAGGATTTTGCTATCTGCTAGTGGCTTTTGTTCTTAGCTTGCCCGATGGGCAAGTGAAGTTTTTTGAGAATTCAAATTACAGAAGAACTGTGGATTCAAACCTGCTCATCAAAAAGCTTTTAGGGCTAGTTAAAGTGATGACTGTTTGGGCTAGCACATGCTAGCTACAGCTAGCCCGAATGGCAAGCTGTAAAACTTTCTTTGCAGCTGTACAGTCAAACTCCCTTAAGCCTTTCAATCCAAGTTATAACCTCCCTTAAATGACCATCCAAAATGTGGTTGCTTACAGCAGGTGGTCAGTTATGAGAATTGAACTAAAGAGGGTCTCTACCAAGAAGAGGTCCCAACACATCTACTTTATGGCAGAGAATTTATTGCACGCGGTTTCTAATTTACAAACTGTAAATCCTCTGTTAAGCCCCCTTCTCCTCTCAAATAAGCCCCCCTCCCTCTAATAAGCACCCCTTTTTCAGGGGGGCTTTCTATTAAGCCCCCCCCCCCCCCCCCCTCTCCTCCTCTAATATTATTATTCCTAACTAATAAATGATAGACTGTATTAATCAATCACCGCTGTAAAACTTTGTGTGGACTGATCCGAGATGGTTTATTTAGCAACTGCAAGTTCAGATTTGATCCTGGTCCTCGGCTGCATGACCTAAAAATAAAATGTCTTGTATCTGAGCTTTTCCGCTTTGTATTTTAGTTCTTTATGGAGAACTGATACTATCATTGCTTCTCAATTAAATAAGCCCCCCTGTCTCTATTAAGCTCACCCTCAAATGGACTTGAAATAAATAAGCCTCCCAGGGGGGCTTAATAGAGGATTTATGGTATATAAAGGTGTGGAGTTCCACGCTGCTTACAAGAGGTTAGGAACAATGGAAAGTAGAAAAGAAAAGAAAGTGGCCTTGGTCACATATGAAAGGTAGCCTGAGAAAACAACCGACATTTGGCGACGTTACCACTGGTTTTCCCGCCAATTGACGTCTGAGAAACGAGCGCAGAAATTCCATACTGATGACGTGTCACTTCCCAGATCTGGATGATGCTTCTAATTGGTCGTGCCGCGTGGGAAATTTGATTCATCCAATCAGAAGCACTACCGAGATCTGGTAGTGACACGTCATCGGTAAGGAATTTCTACACTCGTTTCTCAGACGTCATTTGGCGGGGAAACCAGTGGTAGCGTCGCCAAATTTCGTCTGTTTTCTCAGGCTATTATTAAAGGTTGTTTGACTAGGAAAATTTGGGTGTTTTGGATAAGTGGCCGCTTATGGGAAGTTAGTTTTTTCTTTACCATTACTACTCACCAGTGCAAATTTTAGCGAGACATAAATTTATTGTGTTTTAATTTCGCTTTAGGAGTCGCAGGAGACGGAAAAGAAGGTCAAATAAAGGTAAGAATGCAGTGTTACTGTTCATTTTTGGTTGTCTCTTGAGAACGGTAGTATACCTTGCCTCGTTGTTGTTTTCTTTTTTTGTCCGGGCTTAAATGTACAACCTGTAGTTGCTTTAAAGCACTTTCACGCAGGTTGATGTGATTCTGGTTGCGATTTTTTAAGCGTTGGTTGATGCATGCGCAAACTGAGGGGTTGTTTTGATGGCGAATTTACCCTGTAAAATTCTTTTTCCAACGGTTTAATACAGGAGAGGTACAAAAAGGCTATGGTTGGACGTCCCAGGGAGTATTTTGTGTATTCGCTGTCCCCCCCCCCATTAACCCGCAAAAAAATTTACTTAAGTATTGTCTTCAATTTCTCCTGGGACAACTGCAATACCCAGGAGAAATGAAAAACAAAACTTTTGCAAAACCTTTTTTGTGGGGGAGGGAGGGGGGTCACCAAGGTGTATTATGGGAGATGTGCAAATGGTGAATGGGTAATTAATGTAGCACAGTCATTACGTAGTGACCTAAAACAGCAATATCCTAGCTCGTGACATAGCACCTTTAAACAAACCATTTCCTCTTTTTGTCTTCCACCAGAAAATCCGTTATACAATAACGATGACGATACGGTTATCACTTTTACGACCTCAGGCGTTGCGTCGGGAAGTAGTGAAGGAGGGTATGCCAGGGCGGGAAGCCCCTGTCGAAAAGGTTACGCAGTCCTGAAGCCTGGACCACAGAGGTGTAAGTCTGACTATCAAAGGCTTCTGAAACCCGGTGAAGGTAGGATAAGTTACAAGGTATTTTCTAGACTGTGTGTTTGTATACAGACAGCAATACCGTAAACTGCCGCTTATAATTCCCCTCAGTTCTGTTAGTTACAGGCCATCTACCTGTGAACCAAAAAAAATCCGATTGTGAGCTGCCTGGATATGACCCCCTCCAAATGTATGGATATGAATTCCATAAAAAATCTCATTGATAACAGAAGTCTGTGAAAACTGCATACCAAATAAATAGTGCGATGTGAAAGTACTGCTGAAGAGATTTCATTTGAATGGCAACATTATAGGGTTTCAACCACACATTCAAAAGTTAGAACTACATACTAAATCAATAGTACCATGTGAAAACACTGCTGAAAAGGTTTCACTTGAATGGTCACACCATAGGATTTTGTTCAGAGACTCAGAAGTTAGAACTACGTACTAAATCAATAGTACCATGTGAAAACACTGCTGAAAAGGTTTCACTTGAATGGTCACACCATAGGATTTTGTTCAGAGACTCAGAAGTTAGAACTACATACTAAATAAATAGTACCATGTGAAAGTACTGCTGAAGAGGTTTCATTTGAATGGTCACACCATAGGATTTTGTTCAGAGACTCAGAAGTTAGAACTACGTACTAAATCAATAGTACCATGTGAAAACACTGCTGAAAAGGTTTCACTTGAATGGTCACACCATAGGATTTTGTTCAGAGACTCAGAAGTTAGAACTACATACTAAACAAATAGTACCATGTGAAAGTACTGCTGAAGAGGTTTCATTTGAATGGTCACACCATAGGATTTTGTTCAGAGACTCAGAAGTTAGAACTACATACTAAACAAATAGTACCATGTGAAAGTACTGCTGAAGAGGTTTCACTTGAATGGTCACACCATAGGATTTTGTTCAGAGACTCAGAAGTTAGAACTACGTACTAAATCAATAGTACCATGTGAAAACACTGCTGAAAAGGTTTCACTTGAATGGTCACACCATAGGATTTTGTTCAGAGACTCAGAAGTTAGAACTACATACTAAATAAATAGTACCATGTGAAAGTACTGCTGAAGAGGTTTCATTTGAATGGTCACACCATAGGATTTTGTTCAGAGACTCAGAAGTTAGAACTACGTACTAAATCAATAGTACCATGTGAAAACACTGCTGAAAAGGTTTCACTTGAATGGTCACACCATAGGATTTTGTTCAGAGACTCAGAAGTTAGAACTACATACTAAATAAATAGTACCATGTGAAAGTATTGCTGAAGAGGTTTCATTTGAACTGTCACACCATGACGTTTCTTCCACAGACTCAAAAGTTAAATCAGGGGCACCCAACGACAATTTTTTGAAATTATCTGTTCGGAAGACGATTTGGGATCTAGAATTTTTGGAACATTTGTTGTTAAATTTCTTGCCTCCCTGCCTCTCTTAGGATTTTCGACCCCCCCCCCCCCCCCCCCCCCAAAAAAAAAAAATTTAATTGCCCATTTTTAACGGATTTTTACCCTAAAAAGGTCACCTAGAATTTTCGGGAGCCTTTTTTCTGGCTGAAATTTTCGAAAAGGTAAGTTTTGATCTCTATAATTTTCGGATCACTAGACTTTCAGCTAGGAAATCCGAACAGATTAATAATTTTTAGGAGATAAAAATACACCTATAACTACCGTTTAATTACTAAAAACGTTACACAATGCTATGTTTAAGTGGTTTTGAACTATATTCTCGTTGGGTGCCCCTGTTAAAACTACCTTACCAGATTTTTTTCTGTGTTTGCTCAGATGTCGCAGGATATTTAGTCCCAATGGAGCAAAGATCCTCAGTTCTTCCATCGACACCTGTGGAAACACTGCCCCCATCTACGGAAGATACAGCAATATACAGCGAAGCCAACAGTCCACTGCCCCAAGACAAACTCAAGAGTAAAGATTATGACTACGCTAAACAAGATGATGTCTGCGTGATTCGGTCGAGCGTAGACAATTTGGATGAAAATAAAACAAACGAAAGAGAGACAGGTTATGCTCGTAGTAGAGAACACAGTAATAGTAACGAGACTGACCCCCCGTCGCCTTTTTATGCTGTGGTTGAAGTGGCGGACTCAGGAGGATTGCCCGCTGATGAGGCGACCTCGTCAGAAAATGAACTGGATGCTGATTCTGCACCAGAGTATGTTGAAGTTTTACCTGAAGTAGATTCAGGGAGTGGAAATCCTTTGACAAAGGGAAATTGTGTGGCATAATATGGCTGATGAGACCTTATTTGTCATCCTGGGCTATTGATTACAACGACGATGACCTTGACAATGACCTTGACAATGACTTTGATGATGATGATAGTGATGATGATGATGATGATGATGATGATGATGATGATGATGATGATCAGTCATGACGATGATGACAATGAAGTTTACGTTGACAATAACTATAATGATAATGGTGATGACGACAATGAAAGGGCTCGCACTGTCTTAAAAAGTCCTTGAATTTTAGGGAGAGTCCTTAAAAAGTCCGTAGGTTCCATTTTTCCTTGAAAAGTCTTCAAACTTTTGTGCAAGTCCTTGAAAATTCCTGGAATTTTCTTCAACTTTTTTTTTTAATGCTTTTTTAGTTTTCAAAGACAGAATATAAGTCATAGCTTAGAGAAGTTAATTGATTTATGTAAAGCGTTATTTGTTTTATACATGAATCAACTATCAATTTAAGACAAGTAAACTGAAAAATGTAAAGAAGTTGATGGAGCAAGCATTTCTAGCGTTAATGTCATGTTGGAATGGACTGGGAATGTACCTTTTTGTACAATCTGTGAGATTACATTCCTGGTAGGTGGTCCTTGAAAATCGAATCTGGTCCTTTGAAAAGCCCTCGAAAAGTCTTTGAAAAATAGTTTCAATGTTTTGTATGAACCCTGGATGGCGATAATGATGATGACGACTACTACGATGACGTTTACGTTGACTTTGAGGATGAGGATGGCGTTAATTATGATACTAAGAATAATTAATATTGTTAGGTTAAAACTAAGAAGTTCAAAGCTTAGCTAAGGAAAAGGCTGTGCAATTTTAAATATTTCTATTTTATATTTACGCAACAAGGATTTCGGCGCAGTTTCGCAGACGGAGTTTGCCAGAGTTAAGTTTCGTGTGTGGTGCAGGCTACAAAATGTAATATATATATTATAAAATATTGTTAACAATACTTTCTTTTGCATATGGAGAAACCCTGAGAAAACAGCCGACATTTGGGGACGCTACTACTGTTTTCCCCGCCAAATGACGTCTGAGAAACGTCGTGCCGTGTGGGAAATTTGATTCAACCAATCCGCAGCACTACCCAGATCTAGGTAGTGACGCGTCATCAGTATGGAATTTGTATGCTCGTTTCTCAGTCGTCCTTTGGCGAGGAAACCCGTGGTAGCGTCGCCAAATGACAAATTTATTTGACTTCCGAAGATTTTAAAAGATGTAAAAAGATTTTAAAATATGTATGCCTTCTGAACAAAGAGGAAAACAGAGAAAATTGACTTACAGCTTAAGGACGTCAATTTCTACTTTTTATGCAACAAAGACTGGCGATATAAAAGATTCTAACTTAAAGATTATTTAATAATAGTAATAATAATATTAATACCCGTACTCAAATAGGAATAAAAACATTATAGTGAAAGCTGGTTTTCAGAAATGATATATAGCCATAATAATCCAAAATCTGTATTGTTTTGTGAACCACCAAAGCCGTAGGTTTGTAATCTTGGTAAAAAGCTCCCTCTGCTTCCTCACGTCTCTTGATATAATTATTCCTACAGGAGACAATGTTTTCCTTTGTTTAAGTTTCATTAGCCCACGGAGAAGGTTTGTCTCCTGAACCAAAATTTGGAAATGAAAAACTGCCCGTCTAACCCTCCCCTAAGCCAAAATCAACACTTACTTTTCACTTAGCCGGGCAAACTGTTGCCTTAGGGGAGGGGTAGGTGGGCAGTTTGCCAGAAACGTATATCCAGTGAATACACCTTTATACAGTGGATAAGGCAATATGATTCCGTAACACTTTTTGTTTTATTTAATTTAGTTTGCGGTCTTAATTAGTCTCTTTAGCAGAGGCCCGTCCAGACCTTCAGTTAAATGGGTGGGGGGGGAGGTCATCCAGACCATGAGATAAGGGGGGCCCGGTCTCAAAAAAATTTTTTTTCGGTCCCTCGGGTCTCAGTTCAGTCTCTTGACTAAAGATAATGGGGGCTGCCCCCCGGGCCCCTCCCTGGATCCGCCCCTGTTTAGTGTTACAATTGTCTGTCAAAACCAATAAATTTTTTGAAAAGATTATTTCAGTAATTCATGAAGAAAATGCAAAGGAAATTTGAATGCAATCATTGATATTTTTAAATTTGATTAAATGTGACTGAGGTTTTATCGACCCAGCTGGGAAAAATCATCAAAAAACAGGAGCCTAATAGGCTCCTGAAAAACGTAACGATTATATTGGGAGATTGAACAGGAGAAACAACTCGTCGGCTCATAGTCAGCTATGGAGACATGCTGTACCTGCCAACCTACCTACCCCTCCCCTAAGACAACATTCTGTCCCAAATGAGAATTTCGTATTTAACTAAGGTGGCATCCTCGGAGACCCAGGGGCAGATAGTGGGGGCGAGAGAAAGTCTAAACGGGCGGGAAAATATGGCACGAAGAAAAGTAAAGAACGGCCAGAAGAGCTCTTCTCGCCGTTCTTTACTTTTCTTCGTGCCATATTTTCCCGCCCGTTTAGACTTTCTCTCGCCCCCACTATCTGCCCCTGGGTCTCCGAGGATGCTAAGGTGGGGGAGTGTACTATCTACGGCAAGCATAAAAACGGTTTCAAACCCTTTGCATCAATGCCATTAACAAATGTGCGCCAAGTATCTCATTCCTTGGTCTTTAGATACCAGCAAAATCTGCCCAATCTCTTTTGCTCCTGTAGCCAGCATAACAGGGGCTATTTCATTATTTTTTTTTTTTTTTATTTTCGCGTGTGTGTGTTTTTCAGGCCAGCGAAGGCAAGCGCGAAGCGAGCTAGGAGCGCCAGAAACGCGCGAGGGGGAAAGGCGCTCCACGCACTCTTCACACTTGCCTTAGCCTGCAAACGGCAGACGTATTTTCGGTCGTCGCTTCTCTCCCTCCGAAGCGACGACCGGAAATTTGTCTGCTGTTCGCAGGCTACACTTGCCTTCGCTCGTCTGAAAAACGCAAAAAAAAAAAACGCCTGTTGCGCAGGCTATCACCCCTCGGCCGAGATTAAAGGTGGAATTTATGAAAAACAAAAAACAAAACAAGCCCACAGGCAAGAAGAGAAGGTCTTGTCTGTTAAAAAACAAAACGTGTTTTGAACGGAACGAAGAGACTGTGCGATTAGCTGATAGTAGTGTCTCTGTTGAATCAATGCGTTCACTTTTGAGACTTCTCATATTGATAATAAAAGTTTAAAAACCCTGGATACTGTTTTATCGTTGAGCTGCATTTATCAATAGAAAGGGCATAATCCTGAAAAAGAGAAATCAGGATCAGCAAATGTTTTTCGTTCACGGGAGAAAATTTCACGACTTTGTCAGTTTTTCTTTTACGTTTTCCGTTCTCGCCAAATTTAGAGCACTTACCATATTTACGGAAATTTCGGTGAAAAATTTCTGTCAAATGGTGCTGGTATTTTTTTGGGCACAGAAAACAGGAACGGAATTGAGTTGTACCATTTACCAAATACCGGTAAATTTTTCGCTTTCTCTCGACTTGAAGCCTGGCAGTGGTAATACAAACAAATGGTACAGAAAATTTCGGTCGTTTCGGTAAAAAGGGTAAAAAGGTAATACCTCGAAAGGTATCACTTTTTTTCCGGAAAATTTCCACCGGGCTGAAACGTTCCATTTGAATTCTCCCCGGAAATTTCTAGGTTTTCCATACAAATGGTGAGCGCTCTTAATAACCGGTTTTTTCTGCCTTACAAATGGTTCACTAGCACAAGATCTTTTCAAAGAATTTGTTTGAAATGCTAATTAACCTTACAAGTCCCAGGTGCCCTGTGGTGTGTGTGGTAAACAAGCCTTGTTCTTGCTACATAGGCACGTGCACAACGAATATCCAATCAGAAATTATTATTCAAATCAGAACGTTGCTCCGCGCCACATTCAAAACTTGATAGCTTCGAGAAAGCTGACGAAAGCTGTTCAAGAAAGAGAAACAAGACGCTTGCACATGAACTGGCATTGAGTCCTTCTTAGCTTCACTTCAAGAAAGCTGCCTGCTGTGGAAAACTTCTGGGATGTTTAAACCAGCGCCTGAGGTAAATTACTTGTTAAAGTTATCGTCAATTCGGTTCACATTCGTATTCCGTCAAGTCCAACTTCAAATTAAGTTATGTCGTTGTCGAATGTCCTTGTTTTGAAGTTAATTTATTTGTTCTCAGAGGAGAAATAGCGAGTATAAATGTAAGCAAAATGCTCAAGCAAATTTAGTCCATGATTTTGAAAGCCCTTTGCTGTGCAAGGCCGAACACGTGGCTGTTAGTAAAATACACGCAAAACTTAGTGGAGACCTCAATGTCCAGATAAAGGGACCCGGCAAATTACGTCTTTATTTCCTTCCAAATTTATAATGTTTACTAGAAAAGGAATTTGCAGAAACGACAAATTCCATTCAATTTTTCTAGGTGTACAACCTTGACAGCGAGATTTTGACGGAGTGAGACCTCATTCATGTGGGTGTCACGCGCGACCTCTCGCGCGAAACCTCGTATGAATAAACTGCAATAGAGCCTGTATAGCTACTATGATGTTGAACATCACAATTTTCGATACTTATTATGAATAAAAAAAATTCGCAAAGATCGTCACCAGAGCGGGTATTCATATGATATAACTACACAACTCGCGACCTCTCGCGTGAACTCTCGAGTGAATAGATTGCGATAAGGCCTTTAAAGTTACTCTGACGTTAAACATTGCAAATTAATGACACTTAATAGAAATAAAGATGTTTGGAAAGATCGTTATCAGAGTCACAACCTCATATGATATAACTACATCACGTGCGACCTCTCGGGTGCCCCCTCACTTAAATAGATTGCGACAGAGTCTGTGTGGTTACCAAGATGTTTGACATCGGAATTAAAAGAGTGGCAGCGAACGTCACTAGAGCCCTGAATATGTTTGGTTTGGTTTTTGCAAACCTTTTTCGGTTTAAAGCTTCCGGCTTTTCATAGTTGTAACTGAATTTTAAAAAAAAAAAGTATTTCCGTTTTTTCTCTGTTTCTTTTTACGTAGCTAACGCTTAATTTAGTCATTTCACTGCTATCAACTCAGCTTGTTATCTTTTCAATTTTCAGCTGTCAGACCAGACTATCTTCCTCAGGCAGACTTCAAGATAAGACCATGAAGCCAGTCCAACAGACCACCGGACCAGACAATCAGATCAGAAATCAGACCACCACAGCCTAATACCACAACAGACCATCGTCAGACCCGACCACCAAATCAGACCATCAGAACAGACCACCAGCTGCCAAACCAGACCACCAGATCAGATCAGATCAGATCACCCCAGCAGGCCACAGACCAGCATCCCCCAAACAGAACAGCATCCCCAGCCTCTTGAAATGGTACAGGTCAGGTGCATTCCTTGTGGGTTGGCTTAAGGGGGATATATAGAGCTCTGGATGAACCTTGCAAAGCATACTTTCCACACACGTTCGGCCTGAAGTTTCCGGAATCTTTTTAGGCTTAATTTAACTGTAGTTAGATTAGCTAGCGGGTTCCCTGGGTTGGTAAGGGCCTCCCCTTCCCTTTTTCATAAGATGGGTTCCTTTGCAGGTGTTCGGTCAGCAGTAAGTTCGGCTTTTAGGAATAGGTTCGGTTTTTTGGATTCGGCTTCGTCTTTTTGCGCTTTTTCCAGATGGACTTCCGCTGCCTTTGTCGTCGTCGTCGTCGTCGTCGTCTTCACCTCCGGCTCCCGCTTAGTTGCGCCAAATTTGAATTGATCTATCACACTTCACTTGATAGTCTATGCGCTGGTCAAGTGAAGCTTTCATTCGCAAGGTTCAACCAGATAGTGATTATTCTAGGACATAACTTAGTAAACTAGAGACTTCAGATCATTCAGCTATAGTGAGAGGACCTCATTTGGTCACTGCTTACAAGCCTAGTGGTCTCTCTGGTTACAGGTAGATAGTTAGAATAGCCCCACAAATTCGAGTCTGCTCCTACCAATTTGGCTTTAATTCTAATGTTAAATAGTAAAAGTGTGAAGTGAAATTTTTTCATGAGCATTTGCAGACCTCGAACTTGTGATGGTAGATCAGTTAACAGCTTTAGTTGTACAACAAAGGTAATCTGCCACCAGGCGTTTCTTCCCGCGAAGAGTTAACACCTTGTTGCAGGTTACTAGGGCAACATGGGACAACCCACACACCGCAGGCTAGATCGTTTACAAATCGTAAGCGTAGGAAGCCTTCGAGACCAATCTACGACGCAGTTTCATCGTTGGAGGAACACGAAGAAGCCGACAAGCTAACTTTAAGTTTATTAGCCTGCGAAGTAATCACAAGAATGCTATCGAATTAGGCCGAATATTTCGGGGACACACATGTGGAGGCCCACCATACCTTACTATGCGTGCCCCTGAATTGCATTCAAGTGAAAACCTCGCCGGTTATAGATAGTATTTCCCGTTAAGTAGCAGGAGAGGATACTTTGGCTTGGCATTGTTGACACTAAGACGATCTGATTTGTCTTCCTGTTAATTTTGCCTGGCCGGAGGGTTTTCTTCTTAGGAAGTCCTGCATTGCACTATGTAGGCACAGATCGTCTACAAATGGTAGGCGTACGTAGTCTTCACGCCGACCGTTCGTGGTTATTGGTTTCTTCGTACTCCAGAGGTCGTCAGCATTTTCTACCTCGAGCTCCAACACCTCTTGAAGTACGTTATGACTGGGACCAAATCCTATGCAGCACTTTGTTTCTTCAACGTTTTTCTGAATCTTGTAACAAAATATTGGAAATGTGAATAAAATCTATTTCATTATATTGTTTGATATTGTGTTGTGCGTCCAGCGCTAAATCAAGGGAAGAGGCCGGCCGAAGAAAGAAGAACAAAGAACTTTGAGAGCCATAGAGAGATAGTCCACCAGCCCAGCTAATTAAGTAGGTCAGGTACCTTTCTTTGCAGCCATGAACGGAGAAGAATCACGTCGGACCAAACCGGACAATGATGATGATGATGATGATGATGATGATGATGATGGATGATCGTTTACACTAAGACGTCATTTGACTTCTGTGAAAACAGAAGCAGACGACATCATAGTATAAACGACTTCATGATTAGGAAGGCAAGGTAAAGCCAGAGGAGACAGAATAGAGAAATAAATTTAAAGAGCTGTCTTAACTAACGTTGAGATTTCCATAATTTAAGGCGTTTTATATTTCTCCCCTCTGTGCATGAGAGAATGAATTCGAAAAGTTTTTAAACGAATCTAACAATTGTTTCTTAAACTTTTGCAGTAGAAAAAGGCAAATTTGAAAGCTTTTCTCAACAGAAGAATAATTTCCTCTTATCTCAGATCCCATTTTCGGCAGTTGCTGTTCTTGCTGTTGCATAGCACAACGCTAGTGGAGACAGCTACTAGTATTTAATAATTCTAATTTTAATTGGCCGGCCGGACGTCATCTTTAGAGCAACTCCAAGTCACCTACAACAAGAACAACATCGTCAACAACAACAACAACGTCATGGACTATACATATTTACGCCTTGGTCTATTGGATTGTTGGTTCCAGTATCTTTGGTCCTTTGTTGGAGGAACATGACGACAGAGTACAGCAGCCCATATAAGGTAGGGCTGATTAATGTTGGTACAAAGTTTGCGCAAAGCAGACCCGTTTGGTCTAAAATAGCGTACGGCAAATTGAATTTCCGCGGCACCGTTGCTCTTGTAAGATTTTCGTAGCTAATGCAAACTTTGCACCACATCAATCAGCCAAAGTAATAATTCAGTGTGGCACAAGGTATGTGGATTTTTTTTCTTTAGTTAGGTCATTAGATTTTCGGTTCGGTCCATTCCGCTTCTTCCGGTTTTCGATTCGGCTCTCGATCTCATTCCGGATTCGACTTCGAAAAATGTGAAGGCTTGGTATCGACGATGTTTTGATAGCAAGCCGCCAAATATCCTTGCGTACCGTCCGGGGGACCCTGGTGTGTTTCATTCGAGGTGTCAAAGTTTATGGACACATGTCACACTCCTCGGTCTAGCGAACCCGGACGCCAAATTCTTTTAGGAGCGCACCCCATATACTACTTAATTTCTGTAAACAGCTAACTCATTTCAATAAAAACACTTCATCTAATGCGTTGTCTGTGTGATTTTTTTAAATACTTAATTATAGAGTAATTAATTATAAGTACTAATGATGATTTGATTTGCAGGTAATTTATAAAATACTTGTTGTAATAAGACCAAAAAAATAAAGCAAAAACAAACACTCAGTTGTCAGGAGTGGTGTCTTTTAAACAGTTGCGCGCATTGTCTGACATTGTGTCACATCAGTGTGTTTTACTGCAAATACACAAATAACTAACTTTTTCATTTCAGGTACTAGTACGTCGAGCATCATTATTTTTCATTTTTTTGGACTCTGCCTCCATTTTTTTGTTCTTGAGTGAATGGAAACACATCTTTTTGGGCGCGCCCTCTCAAGATCGCACAAGTTTTTTTCCGTATCCTTGGACTACTTTTTTGGATGCGTTCTTGAAGAAACGCATGGCAACACCAACTTGGAAGTCGAAAGGGAGTGCTGAATGCAGGGTTGAAATTAATTTGTAATTGAGTTGTACGTAATAAAAAAGCTGATGAAAAATAAAGTTTAAAAACAAGAGAAATTCATCAGCTTGTTTTTTCGCCTTCACACTAGTACTAAATAATTAAAATAAGTTAGACGTTTGTTGTAACGTAGTTTCTTTTCTTCAATAAACAATAAATGTTTGACCAACACAATGTCGTTTCATCAGCGTATTTTTTTATGTTAAAGTAATGATAAGTAATTTAACAGGTTTTATTTCAGGAACTTCGGCCGTTATCTTTTTACACGTTTTTTTCGCTCGAACATCGCCGCCTCGGAGACGTCTTTTTGGGCGCGCCCTCTCAAGACTGAGCACGCCAAACTGATCGTTTGACGTATGCTCTCAAGAAGCTCGTTTTGGGAGTACTTCTGGCTGCGTTCCTGAAGAAACGCATGGCGACACTGGTAACGACTGAGAAACGACTCCAAGTTCTAAAGGTAACACAGATATTTGTTTCTTTTTTCAGTTGTTTTAACTGTTAGATGATCTTTTTGTGTTTCAGATTTAGTGCGTCGGCGAAGTGAGAGTTTTTTCTAGCGCCTAAGAGGTAAGGAAAATGAAACGGACCGTGATGAGAACACAAAATCTGATTCTGCTGATACAAGCCCTGATCATGAGATGGTTTTAAAACTTATTCTTGAATTCAGACTTTTAGTGGGATTCAAACCCACGATCTTTGTTTACTTACTGGTAATCAAAATCCACCAGAGAGCGCAATTTTCAAGACGTAGGATTCCCAATGATGCACTGAATATCTGTTTGATGATAGCTGACGGAAATTGATTGGATGTCAGTAGTCAATTCCAAGGCCTTTTAAAGGAAATGGAGTCTGCAATCGGTTTTCCTACTGCTCAACAAAGCCAGCAAATTGATATTACTTACTTTGTGTTTTTAAGAAGTATTTTATTTAGGTCAGAGAAATCCAGCCGTGTTGCGACAGTCCTGAACTCCCATCAGCAGCTATCTGCAACCTGTAAGTTCCAGTATATAGGAAAGTCTTCGTTTTCGAGAGGAAACTTTCTTATCCAAAGAGTGCGCAGTTTTGATCAAGGAAAGAGCTTCAAAGTCATTTGTGCTCGTGCTGCACCAAGAATCGTAAATTTATAATTTAAGTGGCTTCTCTTCCAGTGGGATTCCAACCCGTGAACATTGCTTCATTAGTAAGCAAATTAATATGAAATATTACTGGTATTCAAACTCCAGGACGTCTTAGCCTCGTCCCCAGGGCGAGGCATGTGAAGGAAGCTGTATAGTTTGAAGTTGATTTTCAATTGTCACAATACAACGTTATCTTTGATAATCTGTTTTAAAAGCTTTTTATTTAGGTTTGTGCAATTCCAGTGCTTATCTCCAACACACGGACGGTCCTTCCGTAACGTTAACCGGCGCAGTGACGTAGTGGCATTAACACGTGACCCTTCCTACAAGATCCAAGGTATGTATCCTAACGCTAAGTTAAAAACTTTCACCCAGAATATTCTAAAACGACCGAAAAAGCCTTTGATCATTATTTTAAGCCATGAGCTTAATTCCAATGATCATTCTACTGAGGTGTTTGAAGGTGACTGTCGTGTTACGTTTTGATGAAATGCAAATTCAAGAAGTCAAGTGAGAAAGGGCGATAAGGCTACTATCTAGACCAAAACATACAAGCAAGAGCGACGTCCCAGGATTAAAAGGGATTAATATCAGTATTCAATTGTAAAAATCAAGGGGAAATTGTTATTTTGCTTGAATTCTAAACCATGTTTTTGAAAAAACCTTATATTCAGGTCAGAAAATTCCCTGATGACAGCGACCAGATGGTGTAACCCGGAAGTCTTGCCTAGCAGACCAAAGGTAAGTACTGAAACATTACGAACACATTAAAAAACTGACCAAGAAAGAAATTGGTAACAAAAGCAACAACAACAACAAAGTTGTGGACCTACAGGGCCCTTTCTAAAAGTTGCACATAAAGAGGCCCTTTCTGGGAGAAAAATCTGTAGCGTTTCTTATAACAGTTAATGATGGCAAGAGTAGTAATTCATCCAAATGCAGTTTCCTTATTGTTGAAGGTTCCTTTTCGATCTACAAATGTATTGCATATTAGAACGCATTCTCTCCTTCAATGGACTCCTAATCCATGAAGGTTGTTGGATTTACTAGGTATTAGTGGGATTCAAACCCACGCGTACTAAGAGAAGCGCAAAATGTAACAGATTTGCAATTGTCGAAAGCTAAATTTCTTGTTCTTGAGATGTATTTTATTTAGATCCTAAAAGACTCCAGTCGTCACATCCTGTCTGGCCTGCGGTCATGAATTCCTACCCAGCAGTGACTTGTAAACGACATCATGGAACCTGCATAACTTAACAGAGGCAAGTACAAAGATAGGAAAATACCTAATACTCAACTTTCAAAAAACTGTTGGAAAAATTTTGGCTAACAAGAAATTACGCTCGGATGTAAACTGTGAGCGCAGAAATTCTAACGTTTTCATTCGAGTCAAATGGACAAAGTAGTTGCTAAAAATGCAAAAATCGGGGATATACGTATTGCAAATGGAAAAGAGTCGCAATGATCGTCACCAGAGCCCTGATTCTTGGTTGGGATTTTTGCAAAATTTTTCGGTTTAAAGTGCATTGAAAATATGCAAATGAATTTGAAAAATAAAGTATTTTCATATCTTTATTCGTAGTTTTTCCTTACCTATGTAGATCTTTGAAGCTAAACCTTTTAAGCCCTGAGAGCGATCAGCATCAAATTTCTCCTGGTAATAGCAATGCTTTGAAAAATAGAGTGGTCATGGGAATTGCGGACGTGATCAGACGGGATGAATTTGCTTGATATTTAATCAACTTCTCCCCACTACTTCTATAGGAAATGAATAGGAGCAACAAATGAGAATTCAAATTTTGATCTTGTGGTTTACAGGGTTAATGGAGCCATTTCACTAATAGTACCTCACTTTTTTGTCAATTTCAGGTCTCAGACCAGCCCTAAAGACAGACCTCCACACTAAGCCATGAAACTATTCCATCAAATCTGACCCCAGCTCAGACCACCACTTCTGAATATCACAACAGATCATCGTCAGACCCACCAAATCAGACCATCAGAACAGACCATCACCGTCAAACCAGAGAACCAGATCAGATCAGATCACCCCACCAGATCACAGACCACCATCCTTGACTCTTCAGCCTCCAAGCAGCACAGCATAACCAACATTCTGAAATGGTACAGGTCAGGTGCATTCATTATGGGTTGGGTCAAGGGGGTTATATAGAGCTCTGGATGAACCTTGCAAAGCATACTTTCCACACACGTTCGGCCTGAAGTTTCCGGAATTTTTTTCGGCTTAACTTAACTGTAGTTAGATTAGCTAGCGGGTTCCTTGGGCTGGTAAGGGCCTCCCCTTCCCTTTTTCATAAGTTGGGTTCCTTTGCAGGTGTTCGGTCAGCAATAAGAGTTCGGCTTTTAGGAATAGGTTAGGTTTTTCGGATTCGGCTTCGATTCAAGGAAACGGTTCGGCTCCGTCTTTTTGCGCCTTTTCAAGATGGACTACCGCAGCCTTTGTCGTCGTCGTCGTCGTCGTCTTCACTTCCGGCTCCCGCTTAGTTGCGCCAAATTTGAATTGATCTATCACACTTCACTTGATAGTCTATGCGCTGGTCAAGTGAAGCTTTCATTCGCAAGGTTCAACCAGACTGTGATTATTCTAGGACATAACTTAGTAAACTAGAGACTTCAGATCATTCAGCTACTATACAGTGAGAGGACCTCATTTGGTCACTGCTTACAAGCTTAGTGGTCTCTCTGGTAACAGGTAGATAGTTAGAATAGCCTCGCAAATTCGGGTCTGCTCCTACAAATCTGGTTTTCGTTGTTTAAACAGTACGTGTGTGAAGTGAAATTTTTCATTGATGCGCATTTCCAGACCTCGAACTTGTGATGGTAGATCAGTTAACAGGTTTAGTCGCACAACAAGGGTTATCTGCGACCAGGCGTTTTTTCCCGCCAAGACTGGGTTAACACCTTTTTGCAGGTTGCCAGGGCATTATGGGACAATCCACACACCATAGGCTAGATCGTTTACAAATCGTAAGCGTAGGAAGTCGTCGAGTCCAATCTACGACGCAGTTTCATCGTTGGAGGAGCACGAACAAGCCAATAACCTAATTTTAAAAAGCCTGCGAAGTAATCACGAGAATGCTATAGTGCCGAATACTTCGGGGACACACATGTGAAGGCCCACCATACCTTACTATGCGTGCCCCTGAATGGCATTCAGGTGAAAACCTCGCTGGTTATAGATGGTCCTTCAGTAATTAAGTAGCAGGGGAGGATACTCTAGTTATGGCATCGTTGACACAAAGACGATCTGATTTGTCTTCCTGTTAATTTTGCCTGGCTGGAGGGTTTTCTTCTTAGGAAGTCCTGCATTGCACTATGTAGGCACAGATCGTCTACAAATGGTAGGCGTACGTAGTCTTCACGTCGACCGTTCGTGGCCATTGCTTTTATGGTACTGCAGAGGTCTTCAACATTTTTCTACCTCCAACAGCTCTTGAAGTACGTCATGACCAAATCCTGTGCAGCACATCGTTTCTTCCACGTTTTTCTGAATCCTGTAACAAAATATTGGAAATGTGAATAAAATCTATTTCATTATATTGTTTGATATTGTATTGCGCGTCCAGTGCTAAATCAAGAGAAGAGGCCGGCCGAAGAAAGAAGAACAAAGAACTTTGAGAGCCATAGATAGATAGTCCACTATTCCAGTTGACTAAGTAGGTCAGGTACCTTCCTTTGCAGCTATGAACGGAAAAGAAAAATCACCTAGGACCAAACCGGACAATGATGATGATGAAGATGGCGATGATGATGATCGTTTAAACTAAGACGTCATTCTGCTTCTATTTCCATAGAAGCCGATGACCACGTAGTGTAAACGACTTCATCATTAGGAAGGCAAGGTAAAGCCAGAGGAGACAGCATAGAGTAATAACTTTTAAGAGCTGTCTTGACTAACGTTGAGATCTCCGTAATTAAGAACCCTATATTTCCCGTCTCCTTCCATGACGAAACGAATTTGAAAATTTTATTTAAACGCATAAAACAAGTTTTTCTTTAAATTAGGAAATGGGAAAGGTAATTCCAAAAACTGCTGCGCGCAGAAGTGAAATTTCATGGTATCCCTGATCACATGTTCGACAATTGTTGGTCTTGTCTCATGGTACAATGTTAGTTGAGACAGCAAATATATTTAATAATTTTAATTTTAATTGGCCGGCCGGACTTCATCTTTGGAGCAACTCTAAGTCATCATCTACAACAACAACAACAACAACGTCAACAACAACAACTTTGTGGACTATACCTATCAACGCCTTGGTCTATTGGATTTTTGGTCCCAGTATCCTTGGTCCTTTGTTGGAGGAACATGACGACAGAGTACAGCAGCCCATATAAGGTAGGGCTGATTGATGTTGGTACAGAGTTTGCACAAAGCAGACCCGTTTAGCCGGAAATAGCAAATTGAATTTGCGCGACACCGTTGCTCTTGTGGGAGGGCTCGTAGTTCGTAGCTAATGCAAACATTGCACCACACCAATCAGCCCAAGTAATAATTCAGTGTGGCAAAAAGGTACGTGGAATTTGGTTCTTTGTTAGACGATTAGATTTTCTGCTCTTTCCATTCGGCTTTTTCGGTTTTCGATTCGACATTCGATCTGATTCCGGATTCGGCGAAAAAAAAATGTGAAGGCTTGGTATCGACGATGTTTCGATAGCAAGCCGCCAAATATCCCTGCGTACCGTCCGGGGTACCCTGGTGTGTTTCATTCGAGGTGTCAAGATTTATGGACACATGTCTCACTCCTCGGTCTAGCGAACCCGGACGCCAAATTCTTTTAGGAGCGCATCCCATCTATATATCACTTAATTTCTGTAAACGGCTAACGCAATTCAATAAAAACACTTAACCTAAAGCGTTGTCTGTGTGATTTTTTCTTTAATTAAGGTTTAGTTTATAGAGTAATAACTTATAAGTACTAATGACGATTTGATTTGCAGGTATCTTAAAATTTAATTGTTGTAATGGCCTTAATAAAAATAAAACAAACAAAAAAACGCTGAGTTGTTAGTGTGATATCTTTAAACACCATTACGCGCATTTACATTAAGTGTCGTATCAATAACCACTTTTTCATTTCAGGTACTAGTACGTCGAAAATCATATATTTTTCCGTTTTTTGACTCTACCTCTACTTTTTTCTTGACGGTTAATGGATCCGTTTTTTGGGGCGCGCCCTCGCAAGATTGGACATGGCTTTTTTTCCTCCCTTTGTACTATGTTCTGGATGCGTTCTTGAAGAAACGCATGGCACCTTTGCACTACTTTCTGGATGCCTTCTTGAAGAAATGCATGGCACTAACAACTTGGCAGTCGGAAGTGAAGCCGAGTTGAATGCAGAGCATAAACTTTTATATTAGGGTTACTGCAATTGAAAGCTGATGAAAAATAAAGTTTAATGAACAAAAGAAAAACTCATCAGCTTGTTTTTATTCTTTAAACCAACACTATTTAACCTAAATAAGTTTTATTGTGTTGTAACTAAGAGTTTCATTCCGCATAATAAACAATAAAGGTTGATCAAGACAAAACCTCTTCAACAGTATATCTTTTTCCTTAAAGCTATAAAAATTTAAGTAAACTGACAAGTTTTATTTCAGGAACATCAAACACCATGTACCTTTTTTTTCGCACGAACACAAGATCGCCGCCACGAGGACGTCTTTTTGGGCGCGCCCTCTCAAGACCGAGCACGCCAAACTGATCGTTTGACGTATGCTCTCAAGAAGCTCGTTTTTGGAAGTACTTCTGGCTGCGTTCCTGAAGAAACGCATGGCGACACTGGTTACGACTAAAAACGACTCCAAGTTCTTAAGGTAAGACAGCAATTTGTTTCTTCTTTTAGTTGTTTTAACGTTTAGATGATCTTTTTGTGTTTCAGATCTAGTGCGTTAACTAAATGTTTGCCAGCTCTTAAAAGGTAAGGACGAAGGAAACGGGCCGTGAAGAACACTAAATCTGATTTTGCTGATACATGCACTTGTCCTCAGATAATACTAAAATTTACTCTTTCAGGCTTTAGTGGGATTCAAACCCACGACCTTTGTTTTAGTCACTGCATGATACTCTTAGTCCACCAAAGAGCGCAGTTTTCAAGAAGTTTGTTTTCAAATGATCCACTGAATCTGTTTTATGACAGCTAACAGATGGAAATTGATTGAAGGTTACCAGCAGACAATTTCAAGGCTTTATAAAGGAAATACAGTTTGTAATTGGCTACTATACGAAACGCTCGACAGACAGTGTTTTGATGTTACTTACTTTGATTTTGAAGAATTTTTTCATTTAGGTCAGAGAAGCCCAACAGTGTTATGGCAGTTCCGAACTCCCATCAGCAGCATGTAAACTGTAAGTACCACAGTATATGTAAGTCTTCGCCTTCAAGAGGACAAAATTCTAAGCAAAGAATGCGTGGTTTCGTTGAAGGAAAGAGTTTTAAAGTCAATTGTTCTACTGATGGACCGAAAGTCGTACCTTTATAGGTAAACAACCTGGCCTCTGTTCCTATGGGATTCCAACCCGTGAACATTGCCTCATCAGTAAGCAAATCAATATGAAATATTACTGGTATTCAAACACCAGGACTTCTCAGCCTCGTCGCTAGGGTGAGGGCGTCTGAGAAAAAGCTGTAGTATAAAATTGCTTTTCAACTGGCATCGTGCAACTTTTGCTTTAATAATCTGCTTTAAGAAGCTTTTTATTTAGGTGTGTGCCATTCTGGAAGTTGTCTCCAATCCAAAGCCACCAAAACCACCTATTTACCAGCCCAGTGAAATAGCAGAGCACGTGACCCTACAAGGTCTAAGGTAAGAACCAGAAAGGTGAAAATGCTCACCCAAAATAAGATACAAAAAAGAAACTATACGAACGCGTTCAAAAAATGTGACCAGGAATAAAACTGACAACAAGAACAGCTCATGGCTTTTGCTCAAGTTTTGGATTTTCGTATTGGTCCCTCACTAAAAGATGTACAGAATGAGGCTCTTTTGGAATTAGAGCCTGTGGCCTTTGTTTAGCTGTTCAGTGATGTAAGGCATATTTCTTCAAACAACGAGAACTAAAATTGCGCAGGGACATATTCTAGATTTCAGTGTCATCCAAATGCATTTTCGTTAGTTAAAGGTACCTCTTCAATTTACAAATGTGTTGGACATCCTCTCCTTCAGTGGACTTCTAATCCTTGAAGGTTTCTGGATTAACGAAGTGTTACAAGCTGGGATTCAAACGCATGCCTACTAAGAATTTGCCGAAAGCTAAATTTCTTGTTGCTTATATGCATTTTATTTAGATCCTAAAAGACTCCAGATTTGGTACCCTGTCTTAATGTGTTCGCATTGATGAAGTCCTAGCACAGCACTGACTTGTTAACGATATGAGGGAACCTGCTTGACTCGGGAAAGGTAGGTACAAGAATAGAGAAAAAGCTAATAGTCATCTTTCAGCACGTATTTTGTAATAAAAATTGGCTGAAAAGAAATTGGGCTGAGATTGAAACTGTGCGTCGAAAATTCTTAAATTTTGTATCGAATTAACTGAACTAAGCATATATGGACACTGAAAAAATCTAGGAGCAGAAAGGGGGGTAGCTCCACCTTTATTCCGTTAAAACTTTCAGTGAATTTGCTTGTGGCCTTGTTACTTTTTTTCTAGAAACATGTAGGTACCTATCTGGTGAGACGACGTCATGAGTAGAGGAGGACTGAGAATGACTGACACCTAGCGCCTATTACATCGATTATAATGATTAATTATCTTATTGATGGGGATGATGACCTGATGACCTGATGTACCTGACCTTTTCAGGTGAAACGTGCATTGGCACTTAACTAGAAATGTGTGTCTCACAGACCTCAAGAGGCTCAGGGAAGGATGGCCCGTAAATAAGTATGGGACTGGGTAAAGAAAAATAGAGCGTAAAATTAAATTGTCCAGCTCAAGACCTTATAATAATAAAACAGCAAAGGCAATGGGTCTTGAGTGTTGCCGTTAGTTCGAATGGTCTTCGCGTTCTTCTCGGAGAATTTTTAAAAGGTCGGTGGGGATAAAACTGAAAATATTGACATGATGGATTCAGTTGAAGCACAGAAAAAAGAAAAATGGCAAAAAAGGAGATATATGAAGAAAAATGGAACAAAAATGAACTTAAAATAACAAATAAATAAAGAAGAAAATAATTTTAAAAAATAGTAAAATAATGATACCCATGCAATAAGCTACATAAAAAATAAATTGAAAATTAAGTTAAATAAATAATAAGAGAATACAAAAAACAATAGTAATGATTACGATAATGATAGTAATGAGAGAAAAGGAAAAAATTGCAACAAAAGAGACTTGATTGATTTTTTGAAAACGAAACTGCGGGGACTTCAAGGCAGTCTCGTTTCAAAAATCAGGCAAGAAGAATTCTTTTATTTTTAAAGTCTTTTTAGTTGCCACTTTTTGTGATTTTCCTTTTCTATTACTGTCATTATAATCATCATTACTACTACTACTACTATTATTATTATTATTATTATTATTATTATTATCATTTTAAGTTCCTTTTTGTTACATTCTTCAGATGTTTTACCTTTTTTGTCTTTACTCTTTTGTGCATAAGTCATTATTTTTAAGTTTTATCTCTATAATAAGTTTGAAACTGTTGTATCAAATTTTCAAGCGAGTCGATTTCCAAGTAAATAAGGAATAAGGACGGCCTGACCATCCGAATTATCTGGTAACGCCAAGACCTTTTTGTCTTTATTTTTTTTTCCTTAATAAGTTAAGTATATGCTTTAATCCAATGAATGATGAACAAATGAGGGAAAACTTATTCAAACTTTGATAATAAGTTCAGTTGAGCATGTGGTCTTGCTTTCTTGAGAGATATAGGAACAGTGAACCTTGACGAGCTGGGCAACCTGATGAGGCATCGTGATGTGAAGAGGCTAGACGTAGATGACAGAAACCTGTTACATGGATAATGATGAGGATGACGATTATGCCCACAATGATGCTGACGATTGTCCTCGCGATGATGACGACGATGATGTTGACATTGATGACAATGCTGACGTCGATACTGATGATGATGATGACAATGATGACAATGCTGACGATGACGACGACGACGACGATGGTGATGCTGATGATGCAGACGACGATGACGACGACGACGACGATGATGATGCTGATGATGCAGACGACGATGACGACGACGACGACGATGGTGATGCTGATGATGCAGACGACGATGACGACGACGACGACGATGATGATGATGATTATAATAAAGATGATGTTGCTGATGGTGATGATGATGAGCACGATCATTCTGACGATGATGACGATATAGAAGACGATGATGATTATGACAACGATGCGAAAAATGATGATGATGATGATGATGATGATGATGATGATGACGTTTTTAAGAAACTCGGAAGCTCAGTAATTGGCCATGGCGACGTTGAAATTGGTGAGTACAGAACAGTAATTTTTCTTCTCGCACTCGAATATCAACGAGGGAGGCGCATGGAACATCCCTTCCCGGCATACTGTAGTAGTCTGTCTCCCGCAGCCGTTCCATGACCGACCAAGACAAGAGAGGAGACTGGGAACGAGCCATCTTTGATAGAGTAATACTAACCTGAGATCAGGCCCAATTTTAGCGGTTCTCATACATTCTCTCTAACGGCTACCGCCATGCCCGCTGGAATGTAATTTTCAAAGCGAAACGAAAATAGAGCCTGATCTCAGGTTAGAGTAATGCAAAGAGCTAAAACCTGCAACGGCAGGATTGAGGGAAATCTACATGTAAGCTTTGATAATGTGTCCATTTAAACTAGAGGTCTTGACTCGTAGCAGTCGTCAGCTTTCCCGGTTAAATCAAAGCTGTGAATTGTAAAAGAAGAATAAAAAACGTGGTTCTAGCTGGACTAAGACACCTTGGAATTCAAAACTCCTTTAAATGGACTTTGCTTACATTGATTTTAAAGACTGTGAAAAAGAGATTAGAATTGGAAGTAGGCATTGATTGCACTTACCTCTATGATAAAATTAAGGCTATATGTTGTAAAATACACGACGAAAATATTGCGAAGATAGCAAAATAAACCGGGTAGATCCTTAATTAAAAATAAAACCATAAATTGTGTCTTCTTTTTTCGACCCAACAGCTTCCCTGAAGAGATTGCTAGTGGGGTGTCCAGTGTTGGAGAATGAGTGCGAATGTACACTTCTCAACTATTCTTTGTGGGGCACGAGAGACCAAGCAAGATCAACTTTAACCCACGATAGATCGAGATAGACTTTATAATATTATATTAAGGCTCAAGTTTAATCAGACTGTGTGCTTTACCGCTCAAGCTTGCTTTGGCCAGCAAACATTAGTGAAGAAAAAACGCATTCCACTTCTTTATGGCTTAGTTAAATTCGACAAATTGTTTATCTCGTAAGAGTCTTATGATATATTTAAGTTCCTAAACAAGCCGTTTCTAAACAGGAATGAACTTGGGCCCCAAGTTCTGAAGACTTCTAGAAGTCGTAATGTTTTCTCGGGCGATGAATCGATGATAATGGCGGTTTACGAGTGAGTCTATGGGTGCATTGGGGAGGTGACTGTGTTACGTGAAATCTCTCTGATTTCAATGAAACTTAACCAGTTTAAGGGTCTACCCAGAAATCAAGCAATGATGATGTGAGCCATGATGTAAAGGAAGAAAGATTACAAATTGAAGATTTCTTTTGCGTGCAGTTGTAATGTTGAATTTAAGAATTCGGCTGCGAAAGCTTGAGCGTGACTTGGAACTTCTGAAATCTTCTTAACTAATGCCTCAAACGCTGATTTTATAGCTTAACATGTAACATAAACTGCAATAACCTTCTAAAGCATGAAGATTTTTCAGAGGTTTCTGAGAAGCGTTTGTTGCCTGGATCTGAATCAACTGCAAAAAGGAAATAAAGCTTAAGCGTCTATCCGGCTTAGTGAAAGGCAGGGAATCATATATAGCTTTCAACCCTTTACATCGGTTCAATTTAAACCTATTGCGAGCGAAAAGGGCTTTGATATCATTGCTCAGGCACTTTCAATCAGCGACAGATACTTTACGTCGCGCTATTCTAGAGTTAGCCTCGCCAACTTAACTATAACTTAATTTTCATTTTGTTTCCTTGTATTTATATACACTAGAAAGCCTTAAAACCCCAAAGGCTGCACCATAGCACTGGTCGGGGGTACACGGTCCCCATTTTTGCCAAAATTGGTTTTTCGGGGTTTACGTGTCCGGCTGTGGTGTACGTGTATTTTAGTATACATTTTTAAGCACTTCCTATGAATAAAGTATATTTGTGTTTGTGGCGAATTGAAAAGCGTGTTTGTTTCTTGGTTATCTCAAAATAAAGTTAACTTCCAATGGAAAACTCCTCCCCCCCACCCCCACTCCCTCTACAATTATAGGCTCATCCTCCAGTAAGCAAAAAGATACATCCGGTTTTTGGCCTCCTCGGATATATGTCCCTTCGTTTCCTCCCCACCCACCTCCTACTTCAAATTAAAAACCCTCCAGTTGTAGGCCAAGTGAAACCCCTTCAATCAAAGCTTGTTTTTATTTCGTCGAGGGCTTCTAATATATTTACTTATTAGGATAAGTCATTTTTGCTGCACTTTTTCATATAACTTTTACTTTATTCTCATGTATTTTCTATTAATTTGCTTAGCCAATGAATCTATGTATATTTTATAAACTATTTTATTCTTTTAGAAAATACCTGGCTAAGTAAATATGTTATCTAGATTTGTTCAGGTTTCTGCTGTATACCTCGTCCTAAACACCTGTAAAAGCCCTGTGTCGGTCACGTGATGGACGATGAAGTGACCGACAAGCTTGACTGATTGCTTTCACTACGTTTGTTTTATTTGATGCAAAAGCTGTGATAATTTTACGTTTACAGTGACCACAAATTGACTAAAATCATGCAGCTACGTAGAGCTACACTACACACAACTTGCCATCAGGAAATGATGACAAGTTCATTTGCCTCCAAAATATTATCGTATATTAAACAAAAACGCAGGGCAGAAGAGGGTGACGCCCTAGCTTGTCGCGGCTTTCGCCAACTTTGAAGCAAAATAAAGCACTGCTCGCAGGTCCACCAACGCAATTAATTTTTAACAGCCCTAAGAGAATGCAGAGTTTTAATTTCTCCATGAGTGAGGAAAAAGGGCTATTTAATGATTAGACCCTTAGAAACGAGAACGATTAGCTTAATTGGTTTAGTAGAATCTGACTGGTATACTAACTTCGAGTCTATAAAAAGTATCGGTAAAATCGTGAGAAAACAAGCCTTTCTTTACAAAACCTGAATTCCTGATAGGGTTGTTTCTTTCTCACAAATGGACAACTAAATTTGCAGTTTTTTACTTTAAAATCTTCACTATTTCGTATTTTGTGGCGGCTTAAGTTCTTTCTAGGATAGCATCATCAACTCATTTCTCCACTTCTTCCTTCGATCTGGGGCTTGTAACTTCAGGCAAGTGGTGGGCCTAATTCAGGTCTAGTTCAGGGTCGCCTCAAGGGCTCATACTGAGTCCCATGACCATCTTGTTCCTCATTAATCCCTCTCGAAGCACCCTCTGGTAGACCTTCAGACTGGTGCACCGGTGACTGGTACACAGGTGTCCCAGGGTTCTTTTTGTTTAGGGTTTGGTACACAGGACAGTTCTCATAGCTACCTTCAGCCCTGTTGTATGTTGCTGCCAAGTTACTTTGCCCTAGAAAAGAGACAAGCTTATTCAGTACCAGAAAGACGAATCCACGCCAGCGACAGAGCTGAATCAGCTAACGAACACAACTTGTGAAATTTCAGTTGTGGTGCAAATGGTGAAATGCTCTTCTGCAAAAACTAAGAGTGATTACCTTCATTAAAAATTCAGCGAAAGGACCATAAAACAAATGGGTTTCCATAAAAGCAGAGCACAATACTACAATTTTTATTGACCAAACTAATAATAATATTTTTATGAATGCATGCGCAGTTGTTTATGTACATATTCGTATATTAATTTGCGCAACATCAAAATAAATTAAGTTAAATGCACCCTCTTATCTGAGTAATGTAGCAGCTGATCGGAAGAGAAGTCACCAATAGTGCCTAACCCTGACCCCAAACGGTACTGAAACAATTGAAAGAATAATATATCATTGTTCCCTGCGACCAATTAGGAGAGACCTAATGTGAGCAGTTCCTACGTACACTAATCTCTTATCTGTGTTGATGCCCTTTTAAAATTTGTAACAATTTAGTACATGCAATTGCTGGTTTGCAGCGTGACGTCACGGCAGCCATCTTGGTGATCAAGAACAAAGGCGATTCTCTCCTCTGGAAACAAATCCATTTCCATGTAAATTCTTTGAAAAAACATTCTACTGCATTGACCACCAACATGGCCGCCTTGTCACGTGGCTGCAAATCAAGAATAAATTAGGTCATTTATTTCATATACTCATGGAAGATAAGATGTGACATAATTTTATTATTCGTATTACTATGTTTTCTTGACAATCCAAATTGATAGAAAATCAGTGGCATGAAACATACGATGCAATTATCATAGACATAAACTCACTGTTTTCATTGAGCAAGCCTTGATATGTTGGTTGGTCTTCCTGTGCAGTAGGTGACGTTCTTGCTTTTGGTGTTTCCAACTGGATCTCATTGCTGAAGTTAGTTGGCTGACCATTAGATTGGTACACAGGTAACTGGTACACAGGTGTCCCAGGATTCTTCTCGTTTAGGGTTTGGTACACAGGGCAGTTCACATAGTTACCTTCAGCACTGTTGTATCTTGCTGCCACGTTGCTTTGCCCTAGCAAAGAAATCAGGGGGGAAAGGTTATTATGGGGTTTGTACAAAAGTCCCTCCAAAGTCACTTACGGCTTTCTTCTAGGCACCTCTTTATTATTGACAACTTGAAATAGGTGTATCGCAGAACCTCACGAAGCTAGCGGGAGGAAGCCTGTTAAATGTTAAGAGTGGGGGGAACGAGAGAAATAAATTAGGTAACTGGGAAGGGCGGGTTTCAATAGCAGCTGCAATATTGGAAGTAGAGATATACTCAATCTCCTTTACGTTGGAGTAAACATGAACTGAGTGCCCTGGCTTTGAAAAAATATATAGGATTTTAATGGGGTCGGCTATTATTAAAGCAGCATAGCCAAAGCAGGTATCGTATTTACCCTAATCACAGTTTCACATTTCTTCTACAAGTATATGCTAAGAAACCTTTTCCATCTCAATAAATACATCTATGTTTAATAATTACAAAACTATAAAAAAAAAAAACTGCACTATAATAACTGAATGAGACAAGCACATTAAAATTAAAACAATTAAAAACATAATTATAGATATAAAAAATGATGAAAAAGTGTTACAAGTGGCAAGGAGACCTCAGCTGGCTTCTTAGTGTGCCGCATACTTTCTTGTGCTCATATTACTTTCAAGCACCTGCTATGCGGGCAAGCCAAAGCCAAATTTATGAAAAATAATTTATTATTATTATTATTATTATTATTATTTCTTTGCAGTCCAAATTGATGTCTAGGAAATCAGTTGTATGATGCACACGATGAAATAATCATGGACTAAAACTCACTGTTGTCATTGAGCAGGCCTTGATATGTTGGTTGGTCATCCTGTGCAATAGGTGATGTATAACTTTCGTTTGTTGTTTCCAACTGGATCTCATTGCCTGGGTTGGCACATTCAGGGGTCTCAACTAAGACTGAACTATAGAAATCCAGACACATTTGCAACATGAAATATATTAGGACATGATTAACAGCTCTGTAACATTTTAAGAACATATGCAACAAATTAAGGGTAATGAGAATCCAAATAATGGCAAAAGGAAGTAGGATAAAATCTTGGCAGCTAGTGCATGTACGTCAACAAGATACAATTTATCGGTGTCATTTAAATGATTCAACTAATTACCCTGGCTTCCTCCGTTTCCAACAAATCACAATGCTCAGGACAACCAAAATTCCAAGAACTACACTACCACCCACAGCAGAACCAATAACAATCCCATTATCATTTCCACTCATTTTTGTTCCCTTGTCACCTGGCCCACTACTGATGGCAGAACTAGAAGACACTGCAGTTATAATGGCCTAAAGAGGACAAAAAAAAATAATATCTAGTATGTACTACATTAGGCGATTATTTTCCGACTGCCCAATGGAGAATGAAATTTTTAATACTTTTAATTTTTGGTTCACCACTGATGATTTGTATGGTAATAAAATAAATTAATAATACTAATCACTGACAATGTCAGCTTACAGATCAAGAGGTCACCGATCCTCTCCTACCAAGTCACTTTATTGATCGATATAAATGTTATGTTTCCTTGATAGGGAGAGAATTAACACAGACCTACCTTTGATGGTTTGGCTTCTACACTGGTGGATTGGAATGGGATTTCTGTGGGTAATGTTCTTGGGGTAGATAATTTTGCAGTTGGAATTTGCGCAGATGGGAGATATGAAGAAACTGAATGTGAAACTCCCGATGTTATTGTACTTAGAATCACAATTAAAGATGGTGATGGTGACAATGCAGATGACGTGAACAATATTGGTGATGATAGCTGTGACAGATGTGATGGCAGTGATGACTGACCAGATGATGATGACGACAATGATGATGCTAAGTATGATGTTTGAATAGGTGGTGGGGGAGGTGATATCACTGATGAGGATGATGATAAAAGCGTAGGAGTAGGTGGGGCATAATCTGTAACGAAAGACAAAGTAAAAAGAAAGAATTCACAAATTTGTTGTCATGAGTTTTCAGACAAGATACTTTTATGCTAATATTATTGGGCTGCCTGTGGTAAAACCCAAATCCAATTCAGTGTTTTGAACTGAGTAGTCTCTGATGCAAAAAGACAAAATGCTGAATGGATCACCCAGAAGGTATTATTATGTATCTTTCCCTTCTCAACTATGGGTCTAATCATTTGACTTTGAGGGATCCGTGGGGTAGGTCATTTCAGATTAATAATAACTCTGACAGACAGAAAAACAGAAAAATATAAATTTATTAATTACAAAAAGTCCATATAGTTGTGGCCTTGTGAGAGAGTCAGTTGTAGGACAAATGGTTTCAGTATGTGCTGGTTTTCTATAAATAATTGTCATTAATTCATAGTCCGTTGATGTCATGAGTGATTCAAGTACATTTTAAATTAATGAACTTGCCAGTATACATTATCAGGGAAAAATAATGGTGAAAAATGCTTCTCTTTAAAGTAATGTTTTCATTGAAAAAAAAAAAGATTGAAAAGATTGAAAAGAAGCTGGAGAAAACCTGTCTGTAAGTAAAAGAAACTGTATAGGATGTCACCAACAAATTAAAAAGAAATGTACTTACAAGTAACAGTCCCTTTTGCTTTTATCAGGAAACATGGTGTTGATGTTGAACGTGCATTGCTACAAGTAATAGGAATACGGATGATCCTGCCAGACAGTGTTCCATTGCTGTCTGCATTCCACTAGAAGATAAAAGACAGCTGATGTCTGATATTGTACACAAGGTTTATGAAAGTGTCAATCAAGTTAGGTATACATTAATTTGCTTTGTTATAGTTACTGCGACCATTAATAATATTGATAAAAACATGTCAATGCATGCTTTACGAGACAAGACTTAAACAGCTATTGATCACCTGATCCTCTGAACTAGATCAAGAAGGTGTGGTAATCACAGCCACCATAAAAGCCTGGTTGGTGGTCTGGTGAGGGATTGAACTGCCAAAGGTCAGTAATAGATTGCAGAGAAAGCACCCACCTACCCCTCCCCTATTAAAAGCCAACACTCACTTCTTACTTAGGGCAAGATGCTAAAGATCTATAGGTGATCGAGGGGAAACTAGGTGGGTGGTTTCTCAGATTTAACTGTATGTTGAACTGACTGGTTGGGGGTATGGGTGGGGGGGGGGGGGGGGTAATGACTGTGCATCTCAACATTAGATACATGATTTAACTTTTTGTCAAACAAAGTGATGTCAACCATAGTTTGTAATTGCCTCCTAGAACAGGGTGCGATAGGTAGTTCTTAAGAGTGTCACTGTATATCAGCCAAAATCCCTTGAAAACATGGGTAACCCTAAAAACTGACTGCTTGCATAACCATGCATACAAAACAGGTAACACATCCTTAACTTACATTACTGAAAATTGAGTGAAATAAAATTAAAGCTAAACTGCTTTTGGTGTTACAGTAAATCATTAACTACGACAATCAGCAGCTCTTACATTAAGATTAAATTCGCCATTTCCACTTCTCATAGTCAGATTGAAAAACCTGTCGCTGATGGTTCCCCATCTACTCCGAAAACCACTGTAATCATGAACAGAGTATTGTTGATTAAAAGTGCAGCTTGTTGCTCGTGTAGCTGAAAGTGACAATGAACTTGCTGTTATCAGATCCACTGGCTGCTGGCGTGGGTTAGTGTCATAAGACAAAATGGGGCGGAGATTTACATACTCATCACAACCTGTTTAAGTAGAAAAATAAAACATGCAAGTCTCATTGAGTACTTCATAATACCTAGGTGTAAAAGAAAGAACTACAACTTTATGTCAAACATTCAAAAATGGTCCAGATCATTACATAATTAATCCAGTTGTCATGTTGTTCCAAAGATAAATTTGTTCAATTTTATGTTTCGCTCCTGGGGGCATCATGTCAATAATGGTAAAGTTTTCATCAACGACCCAACAAAGAAGGCTTCCTGAACAGACAGATAAAATATAAATGCTACATTAAATATAACAAAAAAAAACCTGGTCTGGGTTATACCCCAGCTCAGATGGTCTACATGACCCACCCTTGAAAGAATTAACTGAAACACTGAATTAAGAGGTTTGTTATATATGGAGGTTCCAATGTGGGAGATTTTGCTGTCAGGCTAGTGCAGAATTTGACTGTTCTTAACTTGCCCGACAGGTATTAAAAAGTGATATTGTCTTAGAGGGAGCCAGTTCAAATTACAGATGTTAATTCACGTACTGTAGCAATCAATGCTTGATAAAATTTTTTCAGTCTAGTTGAAGTAAATTTTGGGCTAGTACGTCCTTGATGCAGTCCCTAAGGCTTTAAAACTGTCTGATACTCTTTGCACCCTGAGACTGGGTTGGCCAGCAGCTAAATTGTGGGCAACTTTCCATCTCATGTCAAAACAGTAATCCCAGGCACTTAAGGAACCTTTTTCTTGTAGTTAGTGATCTTGAGAAAAACAAATTAATCTAGCTATAGTGCTTAGAAAGCCAAGGACAAACACGTTCTAAATAAATGCAAGACATAGTTTGGAAAGTGTAGCTAGATACAAGTCATTAAAAATGCATCAAATAAGCTAAAAAACTGTAATAAAGTTTGCCAAATAAGCCCCAACCAACAGTAAGGTAGTTGGTCCTCTATACTCGTTTATACAATGATGTGAATGCTACGCATGCTGTGATTGGTCATTGCCCATGATTAGAGTACAGATACATCTAAGATGTCACTACTTGAGAAGGCCTTGCTACAAGCAATCTTCACACAGTTGTCATCGTGTGTAATCGCTACAAGATCAGAGACTTGCTGTTTTGCGAAATGGTTAGCCATTATTCTGCTTTTAGCAGCAAAAGAGGTTGAAAAACGTTTTGAAAAAACTGTATAAAAGTAAGATAAAGAAAAAAAAAAAGCAGAGATGAAAAGTAGCATTCGGGACTTAAAAATTTAGACTAACACAAATTGTAGAACAGTCAAGTGGTACAAGGCAGGTCATTGTATAAAACAAATAGATTTCTTTGTTGCCATGGGTCTGTTCAGTATTAACAGATCACACAGCTGGACGTCAAAATGTGGTAAACATCAGTGACACACTCACCTATGACTCGTGTGCAACTTCTTTGTTTTTACCACATATTAACGTCACCTGTGATCTATTCTAAAACGTAATTATACTGAACAGACGTACAGCAACATTAATTATGGAATCTTTTTGTTAAATACATCTGATCATGATGCATGACTGCATGACTGCACTGGTTTCACTTGAGGGCAGCTTGGGTGTAGGTGAGCTGCCAAAGGCCTTCAAACCGTGACCCTATGTTTATGACAACGTCCATTCATTTTGCTACCCTGTTCAAGTCTGTAGCCCAAATGCCCTGTTTAAGGAGATACTGTATTTTTTTCTTAGATAGTATAAAATACAATATAAAATGGGGAAAAAACATATTTATTTATTTGTTTTGGAGTCACATACAAAATGATTTTTTTGAGATTACTGACAGAACAAAATTAGAACAAAGTTAGATTATCTAAAAAACTTTGTTACACATGTAGACTGCACACCACCAAAATTCTCAGTGACCCTGTTTAAGGCTTCAGGTCTAAAAAGACACCCTGTTCAAGAGGTTCAAAAGTGAAATTATATACCCTTTTTATGACCAAAACCCTGAAAACCATACCCTGTTCAGCGGCACCATATAGGCCAAATAAGGGAGTGCCCCCCTGGGGAACTGTTTTATTTGGCAGGGGTATTTTGCAGAACGTTTTGACACTAGCCTGCAGCTGTGCAGGCATTTTCTTTGGGTGTATGAATGTTTTGCTAGCGAAAGTGCCATGTTGAAACTCCAAAAGAGAGGAGAAAATGAGGCAAGTCAAAAGACGCAATACCGAAATCAAACCTTTACTATTATTATCATTATTGTTGTTGTTGTTGTTGTTGTTGTTGTTGTTTTAAATATCACAATTTGCAGTAACATTAACCTAAGGGTTACTATTTTTACTCTCCCTAATCTTCCTTCGTCATTATATCAAAGATGGCGGTTACAGTAATATGAACATAAACAAGCAGGTCAGCATTAGATCCCATTGGCCATAGCCCCTCTCTCCCTTCATGAAATTTACATAAGGTAGAACTGTTTTCTACTTTTATATCACACTTAGATGATATTTCGCGCTGGAAATGTTCATGAAAGTGCAAGTCTCTTCAATTTGAAAGAAAAAAAATTAATATGAAAGACAGTAGGATTCGAACCCACTACCCAGATGGTCCAGTATACTACGCTAAACACTAGACCACTGAGGATTTGCTGGAAGGAAGTGAAATAATTTAAGTACATTTAGCATCAACCCCAACCCAAAAAAAGAACTTAACCAGTTTCGAAACAGCGCTTAGCCCTAATCCGTAAAGGATCTGTAAAGGCAGTGCTTAACCCTAATTACTAAAGGGGAAAACTGCATTGTGTAAATTTCATGAGGTGTCCAAAATGTCAATGGGATCTGTACAGCCCCCGAAATGATCCCACAATTTCCTAACCCCAATCACCAAACTATAGAGCCACTCAAGCAGTTTAAGGCCTGTGACTAAGGTATTTACCTGTTGAAAATGATTTATTGGCTATAACTTTGGCATAGATGATCGCACTGAATCAAAATTTGGCACACATAAAGAACTCATCGTACTCAACATTTTAAAGTATAAATGTTGTGTCAATAACTCAAGTGATTTGTCACGTGACCATTTTGCAAAAATTTGTAAATTATTGACCAATTGGTGGCCGGTTTTCTCAAAATCCGGAGTCCGCATTTTATACCTAGTCCATGTTTTATACCCAGTCCGCAGTCCATGTTTTATACTGCCTGGTTTTGCATTCGGCGCTCTCCAAAATACCGCTGCCGTGTTTTATTTGCGATAAACTGACTACAGCACAAAGATAATGCAATCTGATTTATGCTAATATGATGTATGCTAAATAAGCTCACCTCCAAAGTCTTCTACTTGGGTTGTATTAGCGCACCTCTGTATTGAAGATAGAAAGGTATAGGGCTCGTAACGCGTGCATTGGCATTCGCAAAAGCTGTGAAAACGTTGTGCCCCCAGTGAAGTGCAAGTAGCTAAGTCACAGGTACGGTCGGTTTTCATCTTAACCGTAAATGAATCGAAATAACCCACTCTCCTTTCCACAATTAACTCCTTCACCGATTCCTCGATGATAGACAACGCTGGTCTTGTTTGGTGAACGAAAAGTAAGCTTAATAAGCCCAGCAGCAACAACCTTAAAAGCGTCCGTTTCGAATTCATTTTGTATCAGGCAGGTTTCTTGATCAGACTTGAAATTTTGCCAAAGCTCGCTTTGGCCACCATAACAGAACGAAAGGTTTTCCACCTATTTCCAAACCGACGATTATGACGGAACTATTTCCTTGTTTTTGGTTGCTGTGGATCCGGATAATATTCGATATCCCATAAACCCAAATTCCCGGAATGTGCGGGTTAGTGGGTTAACCGGTGACGGGGGTAATACCCCCTGAGTCGGCCGGGTTGTCCAAAGCCCGCTAAAGATAACCCAGGGTTAATGCGAAATTTGGAGCCAAAAGGCAATTCCAGGGGCAATAATCAGTTTAATTCCTTTTGTCTACAATTTGATGATAAACGCTCCAAAAAGAAAAGAGAGAATTATTTGAGGAAATGCTTTTTAAGAAAAGAAAAAGAAACCCGGATTTAAATTTAACCCCGGAATCTGTTCTACATTCCCGAGAGCAGGCTTTGGTTTTGCCCAAGGATACTCGACAGCGTCAAGGCATATTCAAAGGGAAACTATTTCCTACCACTCGACTTCCACGCGTGAGACAGACTTACACAGGCTGCCAATGTAGTTTTTGTGGTTGTGTCGCATTATCAACTGCTTTCATTCAAGTTGCATTTTTGCTCTTACAAGCATGTCTTTCAGAGATTTACCTCTTTTATGGTATATGATCGGGGGTCTTTTAAAAATTGTTTTCAGCAGAGGCAGATTTTCTTTTAGGCTTCAGTTTATGCCATCAATATCTTTTTAAGATCTTGTACCGCTGGATGATATGTTGTAACGATAGGCAATAGTCTCAAGGTAATTAAGGCATGGGTCCCCAGGTGTTAACTCAAAAAGTAGGGGGGTGGTCTATCTTTCGATACATTAGCAGTGGCAAGCTGAAAACTTGTCAGACACATAAAAGGCTAGTTTTTATCTATTTGATATGCTCCAATTATGCAAATAAGGTCACGTTACACGCCACGCCCAAAAAACCCTTGAACTTAAATGGGCACACTTTTTCTTGTTTCCTTCATTTTTCTACTAGTTTCATAATTTTAAGGCCGTTAAGTATGTCATTTCTGCGCTTGGCAATGTCAAGAGTTTTCAAAGGAAAGGCATGTTAAAATGATACATTTGTATTGGGAGACTGGGTACTAGTCGAAAAACCCGTTTATTTTCAAAATAGATGAGATATTTGAAAGTTGCCAAGCACAGTTTTGTAGCGGCTTATATTTTGTATCTTCTTAGGGTAGAAAAGTAAGATAACTCTTGCTAAAAAGTGTGCCCATTTTTTCTTAATGATATTTTGAAACTTTGAGGAGCTGTAAGGTCACGTGACCTAATTGGCATAATTTTGGTCCGTTTTTAAAGCATCAATTTTGGTGTTGTGTAATATTTTTTGGTATTTTCTGCTTCATGATAAACCATTCATATTATAGACCACCCCCCTCATTTTTACAGGAAAATGGCTGTTGACCCATGCCTTAATTTACCTGAGGTGTCTCTTAACTGCTTTGCTTTTGTTTTAGCGCTGATTGTCTTAAGTCAAAGTTGACCTCAGTGACAACGAGCTTTCTATAGCTTTGTTTAGGATAAGTTAGGATACCCGCGGGCTTAAACGCGTTGTTTAAAGTTCGCAAGGCACTCTTTAAAAGTTATTTTTAAGAGTTTGTTCTAAGCAATCTTATTGCTTCGCCTTTTTAATAATGAAACCTCTTTTTACACCCGGAAGGTGGCACGAGGTAAAGTGTGTATATTGAAAGGTTTCAGTTGGCTTGAAGTGGGTTTTGGTGTCTACAAAAACCACATTGGGAGTCCGTGCAGGTCTGTCTTTGACTTCCTTTCAAACTGAAATGACTCCTAGGTAAGGTCCCGCTAAAGACCAGAAAAGTAACAGACTTTGTGCGTTATATTCGTCTGTGGGTCTCCAATCTTTGCAGTGACATGTTAGGCTACTTTATATGTTTGTACATTTTACAGTCAATCCAGGTCAAAGCGCAGTGTGGGATTCTGGGTTTTTGACGGAAGTTTACACCTGGAGAGCTCTTTGCGGACGCAAAATTTCCCCCAGTGTCCTCTATTGCTATTCAATCGAGGATCTTTGTGAATTTTTTCTAGCATCCGCCATGAATAGTGCTGATACCCGCATTTTCAAACATCACCAACGTTTGAGATCTAGACTAGGGTTTTGTGAAAATTGAGCTGTGTAAATCTTCGGTTTTGATGGTTTTGTATGCGGTTTTCGGTTTCGATCGAAATCTATCGCGGTTTTTCGGTTTTAGGTAATTTTTAGAGTGGTTTTTCTGTTTTTTTATGGACGCCAACGCGCCCGTCTTCGAGGGGTGCTCAAATTACACAAGATCTGAAATTTTGTCGAAGCTCGCTTTGGCCATCATAGAAGAAAGGTTTTCCAACTATTTCCACACCGACAATTATGACAGAACTATTATTTCCTTGTCTCTGAGTTTTTACTTTGGTGGAGCGCCATGTAAACGATACACGCTGGTTTTCAGTGTCACGCCATTCAAAGTAGATCAAAATAAAAATCAAAACCATTCGACAGGTAAAGTCCAGAATCTGGGAAATGAAAGGAGGTAAATATACAAAGACCATCGCCAAGATTTGGGTCGAAGGAATAATTCGTATACGAGATATCTGAGGAAATGTTGTACCCAAATTAATAGAGCTTTGTATAGAGACGCCATGCTGGAGCTCATCCGGATGAGCTCCAACATGGCGGATGGAAACCAACAGAAACATCTGCTACCGAGTTTTGCTACAAAAGCGTGAATTTACTCCTACAGGAACTCATAAACATTAAAGCAATACTTTTTCTAATGTTTGAACTGTTTAGATGACAAGATTCCTCGAAAAAAGTCACTTTTTTAACCTCAATGACAGCTCTCTCGGCCGTCATGTGAATGCTGCGTCACGCAAAAGATAAGAAATTCAAGCGTACTCTATTACAAAACCAAGAACCCTTTTGAAGCGAAAATTTGTTTGACACTTCTAAAGTTTTCAGCTGCTCTAATACACCATGAAAGTAAAATCTCAGGAGGATCGATAGTTTTGTAGTTTGAATTCTAGTGACGTCATGTGAAAACCAACAGCCCGAGGTGCCAGAGATTTCCGGTTTCGGTCAAGTCCTCTCTAACCTGCGATCAGGTATCCTTTTTCCCTCTCTCATTTTTCTCTCTCCCCGCAGCGTGTCGCCTTTTCTCGCGTGGGGTGATTTTCACGCGCGCTCGCGTTTTGCTCGCTCTACTATCCCTGAGGACAATCGTAGTCTAGCTAAAACCAGGCTCACACTCGTCTTCAAACTGCATTTAAATTTATTAATTCACAGTACAAAGACGGCTGTCTTTCAGTAGCGTACAACATTGTACATCTCAGCTACAAAGTAAGTACAGTCGTAGACAAACGAAACGAGCTACAGCGAAATGCCGCATGAAAAAAGATGTAATGTAAAGCACAATTCTGAAAGCGTTTTTCGCTATGTATGACTTTTTCGAGTGCTTGTACTTCTATATGGACAATGCTAACCTAACCTCCATTCCCATCTATTTCGTCTTTCATCTTTCCTGTGGCCGATAGTTCTTTAGCCCTCGCCAATAAAAGTGCAGTAAACAGTAACTAGAGTACAACATGTAATAGAAAGTTCTTTATGCTATCTCTAGTTATTCAAGCCTTAAAAAAGTCGTTTATGTTCCTCCTCAAATTGTTGTTTGATATACAGCGACTGGGCTTTTGAAATCACCTTGCATAGCTCATCAGCCAGACGGGATTCACCTTGTTCAATCTGATCGGGATTCGGGATCGGCACCAGATCACCGCAGTGCCCGTAATCAAGAGGTTAGGTCTAGATGAATTTACTCTCTGGAGCCGAGATTTAGTGTCCGATGTCCGTATTAGAGAGAGTCCGTATTATAGAGGTTCTTTTAAAAGAAAATATATGAGAATTTTGTCGGGACATTGGGAGGTGTCCGCATTAGAGAGGTGTCCGTACCGAGAGGTTCGACTGTCTGATAATTAGTCTTTCTGACCACGTTAGCATGTGCAAAGTACAAAAGAATTCTTACTTTAAGCGAGACCAGAAAGGCTCATTTATGTAGATATGAAAGAATAAATAAGTGGGCCGCTATTGTGAAAGTGGTGTGCGACAAACCCAGACGAGATAAACATTGTTGTGAAAAACTTAAACAGATTCCCTACCCCAAATTTAGGGATAGGAAATTTGTTAAAGGATTGCACAACAATGTTGACCACGCAAGTTCACCTTCCAGTCTACAGTCTGCGTTTGTCACACACGGTTATGAAAAAGGTCTATGACCAACCACAAACAATCTCTCAAAGGAGTTTGAACTGCGAGTTCAAGGCGAAGCAGGTTTCAGGTAAGCCGAAAGTAGCTTTCACTTTAAAGTTTCTCTTCTTTTCACTCTCTAACAATCTATTCTTCACGTTTGTTCTTTGAAACTCCCTCAAAAACGGGAGTAGAGATTTATATCGAGTGAAAGGCGCGGTACAAGCACATTCGTTGACAAAGTTGTCGTTGCTTGCTCAATCTAAGCTTTACCCCGCGACCAGTAGTTTAGTCCAGGCCGAACGCTAAGCTTTGAAGGGAGAGCAAGGCTTTATTGTAATTGATCATAGTGTTTTTAGCCCAGAAATGAGATGAATCGCAACTTACTAAAATGTTTCTACCGTAGTGGGGGTTTCATATTCATCTTTTGCGGCGACGACAAAAAAATCAGTGTAATTAATTCATAACATGCTATGATAACACATTTTGCTGCATTTTTCACACAATTTATACTTTATTTTCAAGTACTTTATATTAATTAACTAGCTATTTTGAATTTATGCATGTTTTAATATGCCCATTCTATATATATTTTATTGACCGTTTTAGTCGATATGGAAAAATATAAGATAGTTCATTATTTGTGTATTAAAGCTACAATCCTGGAAAAAACTACGTGAGAAAATGTTTTCATTAATGCGCACTACTTAACGCAACGAAGCTATTTCCAAATCAACGGCTTTGCGTAACGAAAACCCCCTCCCCCAGTTCAAAGTTGCTTCGGATACAAATGCTCAGGGTATGGCTTTCTTTTGAAGACCCAACAACACTGCTTCCAGGGGGAGGGGGGAGGGAAGAATCGGTCGGCTACGAAGTTTAGAAAAAATGCCCTGCAAGAATGCACTTTTCTCAACAGTTTTGTCCAAGATTGTAGACTATTTTCTAAAAATACAAAATCTAAAATAATCATAAAAAGAATTGCATAAGACTTCGAAAAAACACATAACATGCAAGTTATAAAATGGAGTTGAAAAAAAAAAATAAAACTTAGTCCAAGGCTACAACTTATTTTCAAGAAAATAATACAACATATACAGTAGCAAAATAAAGCTAATGTTGGGGCACCCCTCCCCGCTGAGGAGAGAGTTGTTCTCTGTGGGAATACCTCTTCTGATTTACATGTCATCTATAGCATCTGTAGTCTCCTTTACAGCTGTCATTAGGGTCGTCACGCAATTCATAGGAGCGTTGCGTGAGGAACCTCATAAAGGCTGCGGAGGAAACTATAAGCATCTGTAGCCGTCAAATTATTAAATTAACAACCATTTTTCTAAAGCATCCAAAAAAGTTCATTGTATGAAAAATATGGGAGGAAGCAGGAAGACTTCTCCTCTTTATAAAACATATATAGTCAATACTTTAGCTACAACTATAAAAATATTTTTTAATACCTTATCTAGATTTTTCTCTTTTAATATACATTTTGTTTTTGTTACTGCCTACCTCACACAAAAGCCTGCAAACCTTCAAAGGCCCTTTGTCTGATTGACCAACAAGCTAGAAACAAACTCATTCCTCTCACTCCGATGTTTTATTACATGTGAAAGCTGTGATCATTTCACGTTTGAATTTGGTCACAAAATTATCCAGCTTCCGAAAGTTCGTATGAAAGTAAAATGAGTTCAACTGTAATCATGCATAATCTACATTGACCACAAATTAAAAATCATGCAGCAACGTTGAACTACACTACACACAACTATATACATGTATACCTTTCTCTCTAAGAGATTTGCCACCAGGCAAAAATAACAGGTTCATTTGCCCCCAAAATATTATCGAACAATACAGAACGATACTTTTGGATAAATGAACCGACCTTTTGAAGGTTTCACAAAGGTACCGTCATTTACTCATGGTACACTCGCTTGTTAAATTCAAATTCACGATTTGTTGACGCAAGTATTGAGTTATTTTCCAGAACATAAAATTCAAAAATGAAAATTCTAAATGACTCCATACATACTAACCAGTAACAGATAATTTATGAAAATTATGTATCGCAACAGACGCATGTTTTGGAATCGTGAAGATCCAGAACCGTGGAAAATTCGTGTCATTGCTGACAATAATATGTAATAATTAATCTATTTGTTAATTAATGCCATAACTATGAGACAATACGCTGTAGACTACTACACAGCACATCTTGTTTCTTCCTCCATGGAGTTAAACACGCATGCGAGGAAAGTGGCCATGCGTGCGACTGGGCACGCGAGGCGTGAAAGGGTGGCCCCCCTCGCTCCTTACTACTCAGGGTTGTCCCTAAGATTTCAAGTTGCTGGGTAAATACAACAAGTACGCGGGGAATCAAACGGCTAGGGATTTCTTTTGATTCTATTTTGGTTCTATTTTCCAATAAAAGTAGCCGGGGGCCACTCTCTTAGTAGCCGCGGAAAATCCCCGGCCCCCGGCTCTTAATGACAACCCTGCTACTGCAAAAACTTTGGAATAAAATAAGGCACTGCCCTACACATGCAGAGTTTGAATGATTCCACGCGTGAGGGACAATTATAGACTGTGAGTTCGAGGTTAGCAAGAGAGTGAGTCAGTAGTAAGTAAGAAAACAACCCTATGTTCATATTACTTGAATTCACGAAAGGGTCGTTTGTTTGTCACAAAATGGACAACTAAATTTGTACTTTTTTCAATTTAAAATGCTTATTTCGTGGTGGCTTAAGTATTTTCTAAGATAGCATCTTAGGATACATGTAGGCGGGGCCTAAAAACAGTGTTGTGGAGGTTCTAGCTTCAGCCAAGGGGCTCATACACGTCTTGTCCAGGTCGCCTCAGGGGCTCATACAGTGAGTCTCCACGTGCCCCTGGTCTGTTTACAGCAGCATATGGCGCACCAAAATCAAGAGTTTGCTCATATGCTGGATTAGCGACTCCACCTATTGAAGATGATTTATTTGGTGCATTCTGTTTTGATCCATCTCCAACTTGTTCCTCAAGTACACTATACAGGGGCTCATTACCGGGCCCTGAACGGCCCTGAGAAACTAATGAGTTCTTGTCAGAATCTGGGGCCTCAAGCACATTGTAAATAGCATCATTTTCAGTACTTTGCTTAGTAGTGGGGCCGTTTGTGGTATCAGGGCCCTCAAGCACATTGTACACAGCTTCCTCTGTGGTGTTTGGTCCACTTTTAGATACACTCCGGTTAGAATCTGGGCCCTCCAGAACATTATACAAAGGATCAACATTTGGGGTTGCATATTCGTGTCCTTCAAGCACATTATACACTGGCTCTGTTTTAATCCTTGGTCCTGTACCAGGTCCATCGAGGACATTATAGACAGGTTCCTGGGATATACTGGGTCCTCCCTTTGGCTGACCTGTAGCAGAGTTGGATTTAAGTACCCCTATGGTGCCATTTGCTTTAGAAGATGGTATCCCTCCAGCACTTGGTTTCAGCTTAGGATTTGGCATTGTGGTGTGTTTGGAGTTTGGTATTCCTGTGGTTGGAGTTCCTTCTGGCAGACCTTTAGACAGTCCAAGGTACACAGATGGCCCAGGATTCTCTTTGTCAAGGGTTTGGTACACAGTGCAGTTATCATAGTTTCCTTCAGCACTGCTGTATATTGTTGCCCCATTACTTTGCCCTAGCAGGGAAATATAGGAAAAACAGTTATTATGGGGTTTGTAAAAAAATTCCCTCCAAAGTCGGGGCTATGTTCTAGGCAACCCTTCAATTTTGATCATGTTTTTGTATTTTAATTTTTGCAATGTCAAGTCAAATACAGTTTAATAGACCCTCTTATCTGTGTTAACACCATTAATTATTGTAGATGCAATATAGCAGGTGATTATTTATTTCATATACTCCTGGAATATAAACATTTTGTAACATAATTGTAAAATTAATTTTTTTTCTTAGCAGTCCAAATTGATAGGAAATCAGTTGCACAATACACATGATGCACATTATAACATAAACATCTGCGTGCAAAGAAAGTCGTGTCCGATAGCCCACGGCTAGTGGATTTTGCCTATCGGGCCAGTGAATTCTGTTTTTAACTTAACCAATGGGCAAGTGATGTTTTTTGAGGAATTCGAATAACAGAAGAACTGTGAAACCAATTGTGCTCGTCAAAAAGCTTTTGGGGCTAGTTGAAATGACGTCTAAATGCTAGCTTCAGCTTCAGTGCCCAAATGGCAAGCTGTAAAAATGATTTTCTTTGCACCCTGAACATACAGCTCTTTCGAGAAAGGTTGTCGGAAAAAGTGCACATGACAATGCTGAAAGGTATTGTGGATAGTACTGAATGACCAGTTCTTCAATGAAATTTGAAAGAGTGACACAAGAGACCATAGACGTAAGTTTGTGAGTACTAACGGAAAGCAACAAAAGTATTTTCAACAGCTACAATGTCAGGAACAGTGTATTGATCATATCCCATATTACCCTTCGGGATTGTCGCATGCACAGTTTTTCCGACAACCTTTCTCAAAATAGCTCTAAACTCACTATTGTCTTTGAGGAGGCCTTGATATGTTGGTTGGTCTTCTTGTGCAATAGGTGATGTACCTCCTTTTGGCATTTCCAACTGGATCTCATTGCCTGAGTTACCATAATCAGGGTTCTCAACTTAAAAGTTAAAACAAAAAAAATTCCAGACCCATTTGCAGTATGAAATAAATTATACTGTGATAAGGACATGATTAACAACTATGTAACATTTTAAGAACATGCATCAACAAAACGTAAAGCATATAATTAAACAGTTTACAAATGTATTAAAAATAAATTACTTAATTAATTTCTTACCTGTTTTAACTTGCTTGTCTGAGTTTTTCCTATGAAATAACAAAAACAGCCACAAAACATATTATTATTATTATTATCTTTTTTTTTGGCAAAAGGTCTCAAGAAATTTCTGTAGTCGAGAATTACAAAATAATGCAAAGAAGAGACTAGAAGTTAATCAAAAGTAATAATCAGATGCCCCTAATCATATTATTTTTTAGAACTGAGCTTAAAATGGAATTTTTTTATGATGAAGTCTCCTCACTCATGCGAGAGAGAAATTTATAATACTTTTAATACTGATCATGATAATTATATAACAATGCTCTTGAAAATAAAAGAACAGACAGTTAAGATTGGCAACATTACCTAGACAGCATGTTATTTTAAAGAATCAGTGACAACTAATAATGAGAATCCTGAATGGTGCAAGGAAGAAGATGGAATCTTGGCAGTAAGTCATCAAGACCACTTATCATTCTAATATAAAATCATTTAACTCATAGATTCATCTAATTACCCTGGCTTTCTCCGTTTCCAAACCACAATGCTCATGACAACCAAAATTCCAAGAACTAAGGCACCACCGACAGCAGCACCAATAACAATCCCATTATCATTTCCACCTGTCCTTTTTTTCGTGTCACCTGGGGATGGGCCACTACTGGTGGCAGCACTAGAAGACACTGCAGTTATGGCCTGAAGGGAACATAAAAATGCCATCTAAGTATGTACCACATTATGCAATAATTAACCATGCTGCTCAATGGTGAACAAAATCCTCTCTTGACATGTTAATACATTTTTTGGTCAATGGAAATATCATGTTTCCTCAGATGACAGAATTAACACAGACCTACCTTTGAAGGTGTCACTTCTGCACCACTGGATTGGCGTGGGATTCTTGTGGGTGACGTTGCTTGGGTAGGTAATTTTGTAGTTTGAATCTGTGCGGATGTGAGATATGAAGAAACTGAATGTGACACTCCCAATGTTCTTGTACTTGCAATTCCAATTAAAGATGGTGATGGTGACAGCACAGATGATGGGAACAATATTGGTGATGATAGTGGTAGATGTGATGACAGTGATGACTGACCAGTAGTTGTTGATGATGACAATGATGATGATGATGATGACGACGATGACGACAATGATGTGGATGATGATGATGATGATGATGGTGATAATGAGGGTGGGGGAGGTGATATCACTGATAACGATGAAGAAAATGACATATATGCCATGACTGATGAAGATGATGATGAAACCGTAGGAGTAGGTGGGGCATAATCTGTAACGAAAGACAAAGTAAAGAGAAAGAATTAACAAATTTGTTGTCATGAGTTTTCAGACCAGATACTTTTATGCTATTATTATTATTGGGCTACCTGTGGTAAAACCCAAATACAATTCTGTGTTTTGAATTGAGTAGTCTCTGATGCAAAAACATAAGAAGCTGAATGGATCACCCAGAAGGTAATGTATCTATCCTTTCTCAACTATAGGTCCAGTCATTTGACTTTGAGGGATCTGAGGGGTAGGTCATTTCAGATTAAAAATATCTGACAAACGGACAGAAAAACAGAAAAATATTATTGCTTGGAGTTATTATTAAAGTCCATAGAGTTGTGGCCTTGTGAGAGAGTCAGTTGTAGGACAAATGCTTTCAGTATGTATTGGTGTTCTGTAAATAATTGTTCATAGTCTGTTGATGTCATGAGTGGTTCAAGTACATATTTCAAATTAATGAACCCCCCAGTATACATTATCAGGGGAAAATAATGGTGACAAATGCTTCTGTTTAAAGTAATGTTTTCATTGAAGAAAAAAAAAAGACTACTCCCAGCTGGAAAAACCTGTCTTTAATTAAAAGAAACTGTTAGGATGTCACTGACAAATTAAAAAGAAAATGTACTTACAAGTAACAGTCCCTTTTGCTTTTATAAGGAAACATGGTGTTGATGTTGAACGTGCATTGCTACAAGTAATAGGAATACGGATGATCCTGCCAGACAGTTTTCCATTGCTGTCTGCATTCCACTAGAAGATAAAAAAAAGCTGAGACCTGATATTGTACACAGGGTTTATGAAAATGTCAATCAAGTTAGGTATGCATTTGTTTTGTTAGTTACTGCGACCCTTAATTGATAAGAACATGTAGATGCTTTACAAGACAAGGCTAACAACTATTGATCACCTGATCCTCTGAACTGGATCAAGAACGTAATCACAGGCACGATATAAAGGCCGGGTTGGTGGTCTGGTGAGGGATTAAACTGCCGAAGACCAGTAGTAGATTGCATAAAGGCGCCCACCTACCCCTCTCCTATTAAAATCCAACACTGACTTCCTACTTAGGGCAAGACGTTAAGATCTATAGGCAATTCAGGGGAAACTAGGTGGGTAGTTTCTCAGATTTAACGTATACTGAACTGACAGGTACGTTGGGGGTATGGGAGGTTAATAGGGAGCTTAAGCAACAACGACGGCGACAGCGACAAAAACGTCACTTAAAAAGTGAATTTGCACCGCTTCAAACTTTATCGTGCTTATTCCATCTCGTTTACTTCGTCAAATGTTGGCAAATGTTTTTGGAGTTGAATTCTAAAGGACTGTATTAAAGTTCAGGAAAAGAAAAGAAAGTTGTTTGTCTTGTGTTCCTGTCCTCCACAAATGTGAATTCAGGCACTTTCACGTTGTAGTCGGGCAACGACGGCAAAGAAAGGTACAAAAAAAGGGTGATGCACGTGCAAAGTTGTTGTTTTGCTAATCAAACCTATTGTTTTTTGGCCGTTCTTGTTGCCATCTGCGTCGTCGTTGCTTTAGCTCCCTAATGACTGTGCAGCTCAACACTAGATACATGATTTAACTTTTTGTCAAACAAGGGGATGCAACCATAGTTTGTAATTGCCTCCCAGAACAGGGTGTGATAGGTACCTCTGAAGAGTGTCACTGTATATCAGCCAAAATCCCTTGAAAACATGGGTAACCCTTAAATCTGACTGCTTGCATAACCATACAAAACAGGTAACACATCCTTAACTTACATTACTGAAAATTGAGTGAAATAAATTAAATTAAAGCTAAACTGCATTTGGTATTACAGTAAATCATTGACTATGACAATCAGCAGCGCTTACATTAAGATTGAATTTGCCATTCCGACTTGTCATACTCAGATTGAAAAACCTGTTTCTAATGGTTCTCCACCTACTCTGAAAGCCACTATAATCATGAACAGAGTATTTTTGATTAAAAGTGCAGCTTGTTGCTTGTGTAGCTGAAAGTGACACTGAACTTGCTGTTACCAGATCCAGTGGCTGCTGCTGTGGGTTAGTGTTGTAAGACAAAATGGGGTGGAGATTTAGATACTCAGTACAACCTGTAAGTAGAAAAATAAAACATGTAAGTCCCATTGAGTACTTCTATCATAATATTTATGCCTAGTTGTACAAGAAAGAGCTACAACTTTATGTTACACATTCAAAAATGGCCCAGATCATTACATAATTAATCCAGTAGTAATGGGGTTCCAAAGGTAAATTTGTTCAATTTTATGTTTTGCTCCGGGGGGCATGGTCAATAATGGTAAAGTTTTTGTCAATGACCCAACAAAAAAGGCTTTCTGACCCGACAGATGAAATATAAATACTACATTAAATATAACACAAAAAAAACAGCACGTGGTCTGGGTGACCCCTCAGATGGTCTACATGACACACCCTTGAAAGAATTAACTGGAACACAGAAAAAAAATCATTTATTATACCAAGGACTTCATTATATAGAGGTTTGTAATATCAAGGTTTCAATGTAGTAGATTTTGCAGTCAGGCTAGTGAATTCGACCGTTCTTAACTTTCCCAACAGGTAAGTGATGCCTTAGTGACAGCCTGTTCAAATGACAGATGTACTCACTGCAGCAGTCAATGCTTATCAAAATTTTTTCCAGCCTAGTTGAAGTGAATTTTGAGCTAGTACATGCTAGATACAGTGCCTAAGGCTGTAAAACTTTTTGATATTCTTTGGACCCTGAAACTGAGGTGGCCAGCTAAATTGTGGGCAACTTTTCATCTCATGTCAAAACAGTATAATCCCAGGCACTTTGTAAAGGAACCTTTTTCTTGGATCGAGTTAGTGATTATGAGAACAAAAAAAGCAATTAAGATAACAAATTAATCTAGTACTTTGAAAGCCAAAGACAAACACATTCCAATTTAAGGTTGGAAAGTGTATAATTAAGCTACATTTTAAGTGCATCTAATAACAAAGCTAAAAAAGACTGTAAAAGTTAGCATAAATAAGCCCCAACGAACAGTGAGGTAGTTCGTCTCCATATATATACTACACTGATGTGAATGCTTTGCATGCTGTGATTGGCCGTTGCCCATTATCTATTAGAGTACAGATACATAGATGATGTCACTACTTGAAAATGCCTATACTACAAGAAATCTTCACACAGTTGTCATCGTGTGTCATCACAACGAGATAAGAGACTTGCTGTTTTGCAAAATGTTTAACCATTATTCTGCTTTGACCAAGAAAAGAAGTTAAGAAACTTTTTGAAGAAACTGTATACAAGGAAGATAAAGATGAAAAGTAGCGTTTGGCACAAATCGTACAACAGACATGTGGTACTAGGAAGGTATGTGTATTGGTCTTTTTTCTTTTCTGATCACTGTATAAAACAAATAGATTCTTTGTTGCCATGGGTCCATTCAGTAACAGATCGCACAGCTGGACGTCAAAATGTGCTAAAAACATCAGTGATACACTCACCCACAGCTCATGTGCAAATTCTTTGTTTTTACCACATTTTGACATCATCTGTGATCTATTACTGAACAGATGCACGGCAACATTAGTGGTCAGCGGTCAGCGAGCATGATGGCCGCGTTTTTTGTTGGCTCTGCCAGCCTGACATAATTTCTTACGTCCTTTGTTATACATAACTTTAAGGGGCACAATATTAGTTTATCTAGATGTGCCCCTCTCCTCTCCTTCCAATATACAATGTAATTCAATTTAAGTGTTGTAATTTCTATTTTACGCATTTATTTCCTTTGTAAATCTTTATCTCTTACTATATTATTTTTCTCAGTTATATTTACATAACTATGTATCAGCTAGGAATTGGAGGAATAAAATAAAAATAAAAATAAAATAATAAAAAAAAAACATTAATTATGGAATCTATTTCATTTCAAGTCAAAAGAGAATCTAGCACAACTTATTAAGCTTATTAAATTAGAACCCTCCAATATAAACAGGGACAGTTGTCGTTTAGAAATTGAACTCGGTGAACTAGCTGTCTTATTCAGCAGGGGGTATTTTGCAGAATGCTGAATGCCTAATGACTCTGAGTTTATAGTGACTGGGGTTAGGAAACGGAGTGAATCAGGTTCCACATAGGGTCATTTGAAAACTTGGAAAACAGACCTGAAAACAGTTTCCTTACCCTAATTTGACACTATTTTTCAGAATCATTTCAGTGTTTTGTAGTTCGCTGAATGTCAAATGCAGAACGCCGAATATTGTGATTAGTAAGGGTTAGTGAGGTGAGTGAATCAGGTTTTATTAAGGGTCATTATATTGGGAAAACTGACCTGAAATTTGATTCACTCGGTTTCCTAACCCTTTACTTAGAGCCATTCGGCGTGCAAAATACAACGAACGTACGTGTTGTTTTATTTGCGAAAAATGACTACAGCACAAAGACAATGCAGTCTGATGTATGCCAAGCTCACCTCCAAAGTCTTGTACTTGGGTTGTATTAGCGCACCTCTGTATTGAAGAAAGAAAGGTATAGGGCTCGTCACTCCCGCATTGGCATTCGCAAAAGCCGTGAAAATAATGTGCCCCCAGTGAAGTGCAAGTAGCGAGGTCACAGGTACGGTCGGTTTTCATTTTAACCGTAAATTTGTCGAAAAAAAACTGCGTCCTTTCCACAATTAACGCCCTCACCGATTCCTCAATGATAGACAACGCTGGTCTTGTTTGATGAACGAAAAGTAAGCTTAATAAGCCCAGCCGCAACAACCTTAAAAGCATCCGTCTCGAATTCATTTTGTATTAAACAGGTTTCTTGATCAGACTTGAAATTTTGCCGAAGCTCGCTTTAGCCACCATAACAGAACGAAAGGTTTTTCAACTATTTCATAACGACGATTATGACGGAACTATTTCCTTGTCCTTCAGTTTTTCACTTTTGGTTGTTGTGGATCCGGATATGGGATCCGTTCGATATCCCATAACCCCCAAAGAATGTCCGGGTTAATTGGTTAACCGGTGACGGGGGTAATACCCCATGAGTCGTCCGGGTTGTCCAAAGCCCCCAAAAGATAACCCAGGGTTAATGCGAAAGTTGAAGTCAAAAGGCAGTTCAGTTTAATTCTTTTTGTCTAAAAATTGCTATGATAGACGCTCAAAAAAGAATATAGAAAATTATCTGAGAAAACGCTTTTAAAGGAAAGAAAAAGAAACCGGAATTTAAATTTAACCCCGGGTTAGCGCTAATCGGATAGCCGCACGTCAACCTAAAGTGACGGGACGTTCTGCATTCCTGGGCGCGTGCTTTGGTTTTATCCAAATTCTCAGAAAAGAAGATACTGAGCAAAACAAATTTGTCAGCGTCAAGGAATACTCAAACGGAAACTATTTCCTGCCACTCGGCTTCCACGCGTCACTAAGTGAAGTAGACGGATCAAAACGGAAAATTTCGAAAACTCATTACGTCACAGTAACTGATCTTGCGTGAAATATTAAGAATGTTCCATTGCTCTCCTAGTAAGTTTTTAAAGTCTTCTTAAATACCTTAAAGCTATTTTTTTTTAGTTTAAGTAGTTATTATTAAGTTTGTTGTTTACATAATGCGACTTGAATTTATCATTAGGCCAATGCTCTATCTTTTTTACAGTTAAATTGGAGTGAAGAAAATGAGGAGAAAATTAAAGTGATCGGGCGAGACAAACTTTGTCGACAAAACAGTTTATTTCAGAATTAGGGAGAAAGAATTTTAACACGATTTCAAGCCAGTCAGTATATATAAAAAATATAAATGTTTTTAAACAGAAGGGACATACAATGTTCTTGAAAGCGGAAAAAATATTCGCTTTTCTGAAAAGAAGACAAGTACTTGTGGACGGATATGTGTAAAGATCTTTCGTACAGGTACTCCTGATACAATACAGGTTCAGTGCGACGAACATGAATTAATTCACGGTACCTAAAAGATCATAATATGACCTATTATGATGTAATGCTTCATAAACGAGCCGGAGTGTTTTATCGGGGTATAAATTTCGCCTCGTGGCCTTATACCCCGATAAAAACACGACCCGCTAGTTTATTGAACGACTTTAAAAACATTCCTGGAAAATCGTGTCTCAATGGAGTTGATAACAATCACGCTTTTGTGAACGTTGCAAATTAGCATACGAAAAAAACATTACGTATTAAATTATTATGCAAGAAAATCAAATCTCACACGTGTTTAGAAACTTTCTAGTCTACGAACGACACTAACCG
>OZ037786.1:21538971-21591471 GCA_964035525.1 Porites cylindrica | reverse complement strand
CATTTCCTTGATAGAAATATCCATATCCATCCTTGAGGACAGCGATACAGAAATTGAAGTTGATTAAGAATCCAAATGCTTGTTCTATTGCAAGAAATAAAATACACTTTTTGATGAAAAAGTCTTAAGAACGTTTCGAGTTCGCAAAAAGTAGTTTTCTATATGGTTTTTGAATTTTTATGTTGTAAAGTTGGTTTTAATCAGAAATAAATATAGTGTCATTTTGAGGCTAAAAATTGATAAACGAAATAAGCGCCCCCCTTCAAATAAGCGCCCCCCTTCGAATTAGCGCCCCCTTCTCGTCTTAAAAAATTAAATAAGCGCCCCGGGCGCTAATTCGAGCATTTACGGTAATACTACTGATTTACATTATTTAACGTCACTAACACTCTAACAAGCTTTAAGCTCTATCACGGCCTTGACTTCATCGGCATCTATATACTACACTTATATTACACACGGCGTTCAATATGATTGACTGGTTATGTTTAAAGCCGCCAAAAATCAAAGACCAAAACAGCGGTTCGCAGTTAATGCTTATGTGAGTTACTTTGGAAAAGCCTCAAAGACATGGTTCGTACAACTTCAGACAAAGAAATTTTAAGGATATTTCAAGGATTTTTGTGGGACAAATTACAGTTTTTCAAGACGACTAGTAAAATTCAACATCTTTTCAAGATTGTGAGAACCATGAAAGAATACAAAAGGACGAATAGAAAATTTGATTTACGCTAAAGATAATTTACTGGTAACATAGGTAACGATAGGACGACACCGATACTCATTAACCTGTGCCATTTACTTGTAGCTTGTACTCGTTTTCTCTCCGTTTAAATTTAGAGTGTGCACTGCATGAATATCAGCCGTTTTTGCAGTGAAGTTAGTGTTGGCGTTAGAGAGCGCCATTCTTGAGGTGTCCGATTCCCATCACGAGGTGTTTGTTCACTAAGGGGCAGAATTATATGTTCATAAAAGTGAAATTCTCGATTCTACATGTTGCTGTCAGTTACGAACTGGCGGTATCTGTTACCAGAGGGAGAAAGTGTGTTGATATAAGGAATTAAAAGGTGAGGCTTACTAGGCACATCTGACCACCTTACAATAAGCGGTGATGCTACAGCATGCAAATTTATATTGATAGTGTAAAGGATACATGAAATGATTTAACGATTTTTAAATCGTTAAAAACGAGCAGAGTTTGATCGATATAAACAACCTGCCATGCAGAAAACTATATTTTAAGCTAAATAATTTATGCCAAATGGCCTTCCTCTTTAGCTGTACGGCCCTCTTGTAAAAACAATCACGAAATATTAGGATAGAGATAATGTATCCTTTCGACTCGAGTAAAAATTTAAAGACGAGTATCGTCCGTTTGGTGTTTCTCCTCGTCAAGTTCGCAGCAAGGTGATTCATCTTCGTCATCCGTCTTCTTCCTCCAAGGCAGCGCATTTGCAGGGTTATCCTCCATTTTAAGAAACTGTGATGGATCCAAAAGTTCACTTGGGTCTTCATCTGTAGAACGACCATCTTCCACTCTGTTTCTTTCCTCGTCGAGTTTATTAGACGCTGATACAGCCTTCTTAGCGGTCCCAGGCAGTACATTTCCTGGGTTGTCTCCCACTTTAACAAACACGGATGGGTCCAACATTTCATTTGGATCTTCATCTTTGAGACAAACATCCTCCATTTTGTTATTTTCCTCGTCAAGTTCACTGCTCCCTGATTCAACTTTCTTAGAAGTCTTTTTCCTACAAGGCTCCGCGTATACGGGACTATTTTCCGCTCTGGGGTTTACTGGTGGTTCATGTTTTTTGTCGTCAAGAGGTTCGATACTCGCTTGGTCGGGTTCCTCCAACACATTGTAGTCATGCGTAGTAGGTTTCTCCTGGGCATCGTTTGGCTCTTATGAGGAAAGCAGACAAAAAAGAAAGAGATGAGTACCTCGTCGACAAGAACTTCAAATCTTGTGCCCCAAAGTCAGCTAAGGAGGGCTGAACTATTTCTGCTAACTGTCGCGTTTATGGTCATAATCATACTATATTTACACTAGCCTGAGTGTCAGGCCTTCCTTAAGGGTCAAGGGAGAGGAGATTTCGAAGGCCAGAGGGGGAGGGGAGAGGAGACGTCCGTCAATCAGGTTTTCGATTTGTCACACGGTTCGCTGAATGGTTGTGTGTCAGGCCCCCGTCTCTCTCCCTCTCTCTCCACCCCCTTACCCCTCCCCCTTCGCCCTCAGAAATCTCCTCTCCCCTAACCCCTAAGGCAGGCTACTAACACTCAGGGTATGATCACTCGTAAGAAATGCTATGTTACCTCGTAGTTAATAGAGTGAAATGGTTATGAAGGTCGTCAGACGCGTTTGCTATATGTTTTTATTGACCTGACTGGGCACAACGTTAGGAGCCGGTTCAGTACCATTCCTATCAGTAGAGAGGTTAAGCATCACGTTTACGTCAAACGGCAGTCGCAAAGTTTCCCCTTTGCTTGTCGCCTACTGTTCATTATTTCTACACATAAATTAGTAATTTCACGTTATTCACAAGAATAATCTGAGCTGTTTCTGTCTGCTCATTTTCTATTTTGAGAAGTTCTCAGCTAGAATCTGACATTTGCCGTTTGGCGTATACGTGAAGCTTAAACTCTCTATTTTGATCTTATCGACCAATAAAACGTTGCATTGATTTATTCCATCACAATTTGTGAGCAAAAAACAAAGGATCATGAGTGCAACGGTCAGGGAACTTCCAACATAAACTGCAGCACCGTTACCTTTTATCCTTACTTTTCGTCGCCTTTCATAACCAGTCTCCTCCATTAACTATGATTAACTGCACTGCAATTTTTTTACGTTTGTAAGTTGCTCGGGACCGAGAGGATAGAAATCAATTAAGGCGTATAGACTCGGTGATAACACGTACCTGTTTCGTCTGGTTCTAATGTGTGATAATCAGGCATCTTGTTTGCATTGTCTTGTTCTTCCTAAAATGTTTAAGTACTGGTCTCATTAAACACGTAAACTACTGTAAAATTCCGAAAATAAGCCCCGGGGCTTGCATTTTTCAAAGGCCCTTTTTGAGGGGCTTATATTTGGAGGGGCTTATCTACGAAGGGAAATTTGCTTTTCAAAATCGATTGGGCTAGCCTTATAGTTGAAAATTTACCGTTTTTCCTTTGTTTTACTTTGTATTTGAGGGCAATTTCCAAATACAAGCCCCCGGGGGGGCTTATATTTGGAAGGGCGATTTCACGGAGGGTTTTTTGCGTTACGAGTTTGGGGGGCTTATACATGGAGGGACTTATTTTCGGAATTTTGCGGTATTTTTTTGCGCAAAATACCGTAAAATTCCGAAAATAAGCCCCTCTATGTATAAGCCCCTCCAAGTATAAGCCCCCCAAACTCGTAACGCAAAAAACCCTCCGTTAAATCGCCCCTCCAAATATAAGCCCCCCAGGGGTTTGTACTTGGAAATTGCCCTCAAATACAAAGTAAAACAAAGCAAAAACGGTAAATTTACTTCCAACTATAAGGCTAGCCCAATCTATTTTGAAACGTAAATTTCCCTCCGTTGATAAGCCCCTCAAAAAGGGCCCTTGAAAAATATAAGCCCCGGGGCTTATTTTCGGAATTTTACAGTATGTGTATTACCATCAACAAGCAACTCAGGAGAGTCTTGGTTTGTTTCCTTTTCGTTCTCCTACCTTTACTAGCCACAGAACAGACCCAATGGCACGGACGAGAGGCAAATGTCTTCTTAACGTACCATATTTATTACTTAATTTTGCTATTACAACACCGAAACTGTCCGATTTGACCTGTCCAATTACCAGAGACCTATCAAAATGGTAGGATTCGCAGTTCCCATGCAAGCAGCCATTCCTACCAATTCCCACAAACAATTACAGCAAGACATTAGAGGTGGTCAATGCTAGAGATTGTTACCGCGTTCCTAGTTAGTGGTTGCGTCCTTTAAGGATTTAGCAACAGAACGGGAACGTCATTTGACGACGGGAAAGCGCGCGGAAAGGACTAAACTAGACTTCCGGTGCCCAATTTGCCGCTCTGCCATTGGTCAATTGGTCAAGCCAGTTGTTTGATTTGCTCGCGCAGTCGTCAACTGACATTCCACGTTCTGTTGCTAAATCAGCTTTTAAATTTGTTCCACAAGACGGAGTCAAATCAGTGAGATGCTGTAAGACGGGTCCAAAGGTTCTTTAGCGAAGACTGGCAAGTCTGTTAGTCTTTCCATTTGCGGATTCAGGGGAAATGAGAGAGAGAACATTCCACTCATTTATTTCAAAACCTTGAGTATTGACTTGGTCTGGTTGGAAATAGAACCAGACCAGTCGCTCCGAAATCCAAGGGTTCTTGAGCCTCACCTGAGAAGACTAAAGAGCCTATCAGTCTATCCATTGGCAGAGGTCAGATCAATGAAAAGAGGAACATAAGTACTACTCAGTTATTTCAAGACCCTGAGTACTGACTTGGTCCGCTCAAAAAATCGAGTGGGACCATTCGCTCCAAAATCTGTTACCTGACAATAGGGCTCACCAGTCCGGCGGCAGATTTCTTCGTCGGCCACTAGTTGATTTGCTCGGGAAGAAATAAATAAAAAAATGGTCTAAAAGAAAAGAGAAAAATCCCTACCTCATCGGCACGCGATGGGTTCATATACACTGATTCTCGAGCGCCTCTTTCAGTTGTTAAGCTCTCATAAAAAGATCGACTCTTTTCTTCTCGCTCCTGGTTTCCTTCATGCGGACAATGTCCTGGTCTGCTGAGTCTCTGGTAATCTGAGTTCGCGTTACAGCTCGGACATATAAACATACTCTGAGCTCTGTTTCCTTTTTCCAATCCCTGATATAAATCAGGGTTTTCATTTTCAGTGCCTGGCAACGAAAATAATAAAAAAAAGTGTCTTGTTTTTCAATCGCGGTGGAGCAACTAAGCCCGTAATTGCGAGAACAGAAGCTTGACACCCGCTGGGGACGCGAGATTTTACAATTTTGGAGAGAAAAGGTACCCTTCTCGTATACCTTCTATTGCCTAATGGTGCCCTTTTCACATCCCTTTTTTAAACTCCTTAAATTCATCGTCTTTTTAATATGAGTAAATCACTAAAACAGGACGTTTTCTTGTCGTCCCAGCCATAACATACGTCTGTCAGCCCTTCTAGGTCCGTTTGCAGAGCGAAATGACTGATTTGCCTACTCTTTCATATACTACAACAATATGGTGAAATCCCTACCCTTTGATATATATGACGCGTGAAAAAGGAACCCTTTTGGGAAGAACCTTCCCTGTATAGGGAAAACCCTCCTCCACTCGGGAAATCAATGACGAAACTCTCACCATCAACTGCATCCCCGTGATGATGCTGGTGCTGATGAGGGTCCGATTCCACTTCTGTTTCTTCACTCGATTCTTGCTGATGAACAAAGTCATCCTTCACTCTTAGCAATGATTCAGATTGACTCTTTTGACCACCTGGGTTCTCCAAGACCAACGAAACATCACCTTGACCAACCACGTTATGGTCATTGTTTTGGTCGGGCCGGAATGGTAGGGGTTTTGAACTTGACAGCGATGAATCCGTTACATATGGATTTGAAACAAGTAGTATGGGTTTCTCTTCTGATTGTTTCACTTCCTTCATTTCAACTGAATTGCCTGTCGAAACAGATAAACCGTGAGAAATCTTTCGGGAATTGGCAAGTCCAACCTCAGTCCTCTTGCTCTAACACACATATATAACGTGAAAGGGTTGCCCCGTCCCATATGAAGAACGCCAAAACCCCGGTGAAGACAGACAGTAGGCCTTGCTTACTTGCATCGCTTTAGTTTGGTACAAAAGATGTAAAAGAACGCAATATGTTTGACATCTTTTTCGCAAAAAAAAAAAACAAGGAATGGATAAAAACTAGACTTGTTACAAGTCAACCTCTCATAAGTTCTTAGAAGCGAGAGAAGAGAGCTTCAGTGTGGCGCCTGAATGGATTTGACTGAATCATATTATAAATTTACGCGGAAAAAAATGATTGACACATGCTGTGTCGGAAGTTGCGCATCACTCTCCTATAGGTAAATCGTCATGACGTCACTGGTGGAATTTTCCACCGGTGAATTTCAACTAAGACTTTTAGAAAGCCGCGATAAAAACATGAATCATTAGAAAAAAACAGTATCTCTTGTAACGAACCTGAAATTTGTTCGTTACTGGAACAAACAGCTAAAAGGTCATCATATACATGCTCTTCATTTTCCCTGTTAGACTTAAAAAGAAAAATAAAGAAACAATAAAAACACAAAAGGACAAAAATTAGGATAAGATACACCATCTAATTACCACAAGAGAAACGTCATTTTACAAGATTTTTTTTCCAGTGTTTTCAAAACAGGCTTACCTGTTGAGCTGGATTGCTTATCACTGACAAAAAAAAAGAAAAAGAAACATAAATTAACTTTAAACTATAATAGAGGTTATATAATCGTCACTGTACGAGCGTTAAAAAAAGACCATCCGAGTTTTACAGTTTACTTGTTACCTGCCACACCCATATTAGCTTGTCGCTCCCTAAAATTAGAAAAATAAAAAAAATTACTTCCTTAATAAAAAGCTTATGATGGAGACTCAACATAACTCGGATAGAGACACCATTAAATTGGCAGCAAAGAAAAACAAAAACAAACAAACGGATGCCACTTTGCTCCTAACAAGGGTCCCCAATTGTTCCCAAGAGAGTTTTTCAACCTTGCCATCCCGACCCGAATTTTCGCTCAATCCCGTAATCCTAAGGATTTATATTTTTGGTATCCCGCATCCCGTACTCTCCCCTATTTTGCTTTCAAATCCCGAATGCCGGCCTTGAAATAACATAAGTCCTGGATCCCGAAGAACCTATTGGGAAGTATCGCTACTACTCGTACGTCACAGACAAATGCAAATTATGTCCCGCACCTAACGCATCGGAGCGAATCTTCCTAAAGCTACGGTAAGACGGACAACGAAAAGCGTGCAACTTGTTTTGCAACATTGCTCGGCAAATCGAGTTGAATAGCGATGATGCGCGTTTTACCACCGAAGTTCGAGCCAGTCTTGCCACAAATCAGGTTGTTACAAGTTGCGTGAATACTGACTTCTGATTGGATAAAATTACGCGGTACGTCACTTGTTGCAAAACAAGTTTGCCTTGGGCAGGTAAAACGCGCAACATGTGCAGAGTTTGAGGAAAAAAAGTAGAAGTACTCTCTACTTTCTGCAACAACTTTACCTGATTTGTGTAAGACAGCAGGTTTTTGTTGCCCGTTTTACAGTACTTTTAGATACACCCAGAACCGTAGAATTAGCCATTTTTAGAAGAAAAAATTAACAACCGCTTGACAGTTGAGAAGGCAGGGGAACAAACACATCTCTGGCAGCGAGTTAGAAATTGTCTCGACATTGAAAAAAAAACACATGCCGCACTTAATTTTTGATGACTTTTTTTTGCGGTATTTGCTGAAAGTAATTGTTGCCGTTGGTAAAGACTGGTTTAACAAACACAAAGTTCCTTTTCAACAACAGCAATGGGAAAAAAAAAACAGGAAAATTAGTCCATCCCAAAATTTCAACGGACTTTCAACTTTTTTGGTTTTCTTTTCCTTTTCCAAGTGACCAAATGAGACCTTATAAGAACGCCATCAGCGAAAGCGAAAGAGAAATTCGGTGTCGTTTGCTTACGTTCATGATAAAACGTGAAATTAGATAATTTTACGTCGTAGTCGTACAGTGAAAGCGTGCACGTGCAATGTTGTGATTTTGCTACTCTCCGTAGAAAGATTCTTGAAACGGTCAGAAAACCCTGATTCACTTTGAAGTGTTTCTGCGGTGAGTATTACAAAATTGCCTGTTGCATCGCATAACTTCAGTGCACGCAAATACAAAAACGCACGCTCTACTGTAGCAGAACTGGGCAAAATCAAGACTTACCGTGTTTTACAAATGTGGTTCTGTTTATGGAGAAAGTATAGAACCGCACCAATAAGAGCCAGAAATAAAACTACTCCGAGGGTTATTGCACTGATCTCAGCATAAGCAGATGATGATGATAGTGATGGTGATGGTGATGGTGATGATGATGATGATGATGATGATGATGATGATGATGGCGGCTGTAATGAAAAAATAATAATAAAATAAGATAGAGGGATAGAGAGAACGAGAAATAAATATTAAATAAATTAACAAATAAATCAATAAATTGGAACCCTGTTAATAAGGACACTAAGGAGGGGATAGGCCCATGGTCTCCGTATTAACTGGGTGTCCCTATTAAGCATGCGCTCAGAAAAAAACGTCATGCAAACATTTCTTATTAATATAAAGATGTTAAAAAGCAGTGAGTGAGGCAAAAAGCTGAGGAAGTGAAACCTGTGCTGTAGGAGACAGAACACATATTAAAGGACCACAGTATGTCGATCAATCACCTGACTGATCAAAATCAAACACTAAAATTCAAGCTATTTCGCTAATGTTTTTCCGTAATAAAATCGTGTTAACCACAAAGAAATCTGTCATAATTTAAACAGGGTACAATGTTAACAACTTCAGCAGTATTAGACACAACTGAAATAGGGTACAGATACCCGGCCAGTGTCTGTAAAGCGGGGTTGACAATACATGATGGTTAATGACTTGGGACACAGAAAAGTGTCTGTTGTCTCCACAAATAACCATTGTTCGTTTGAAGTGAGTTAATTTTAGGGAAAATAGGTGAGCTTTTCGATGGGACAAATGAAAATGTCCATTATACACGGGTGTCCATATGAAGCTGGTGTCTGTAGAGCACTGAGGGTTCCACTGTATTATTTCACAGTCAAAAAATAACAGAACCACATGGGACATTAGAGTATACCTACCTGGTCATTATTGGAATAAATTCAAATTAGAACTAGCATTGTATAAATATTCAGAACAACTACAGAACTGATAACTACCTTAGTTGTTGTATTTGTTGTTATTATATACTAACTGAATGGTGTACTTACCCAAGCAGTTGAAGATACAGATCTTGTAGGAGAAGGAGAAAAAGTGGAAGCTAGTGTATAGTTGCACAGTGGAACTATCAAAAAAGAGAAAAGAGATAACAACAGAACAAGAATGGAAAAATGTCAATGAAGCTAATTCAAATGTAAGCTTATCTTGATTAGGCAAAATCTCTATGAAGTCAAGCATAAATCCCTAAATCAACCTAATAAAAAATTATCACTAGCAGTTAAAATCAGAAACTTTGTAAGTTCCAATCTGTGAAAAAAGCAAGTTGCCAGTTTAGTTTTGTTAATACTTACATTTTACAACTCCTTTAACCCTGAACAATAGACATGTCGGACTAATAATTTCACCCAGTGTGCAGTTGAAACGAAGCTTAATGATATGACCACTTAAATTGGTCAGACTTGGAGATTTCTGAGTGATCTATTAGGAAAATAGGATGTGTCAGTCATGCTTTAAGGGAAACACTAGCTCACTAACTTTCCTACTTGGGTGTGGTGGAGGGGGGTTACTTTTGAAGGGCACTTCTTTGGGATTTTGAGATCAGATTTTTCTCAAAATGTTGAACAGTGGAATTTTCTTACACCAGCAAAGAAAAAAGGAACAAGTTGTCAGGTACATAAAAGACAAACTTCCTTATAACAAACAAGTCTCCAAATAGGGTGTTTCTAAAACGAAGACCTAAGACCAAATGGACTAAAACGAAGACCCCCCATGGATTAAACTCTAACGAAAGTTAACGTCCAATTCCATAATTTGTTACCGTGATTTGGGAGTGTTGTGGAGGTTCCCCTCTCCATGACTTCATCAATGACAATGTCTCCTTGTTATTTCCGGTCGTTTTGTTTAGTAAAATTAATCAGTATGATACAATTTTGCTTGACATTTATTTAGAACACTAGAGCACGCGGTTTAATATATTTTCTTAGCCGTCAATGGTCAACATTATTACTTGAGTAAAGGTGTACACTTCAAGTTTCATGTAAGCAAGGTTCATTTGTATATACGCCAGGTTATGTTTAGCTGCTACTTAATTTATTCTGACCTCTCATGTTTTACGGCTCAAACAGTTGTTATAAATGATAACTGTAGTAAAAAATAAAATTACAAAAAGGAAAAAATTCACTGGCTCGATAAGATTCGATCTGCGGACACTTTCTTTGTGTCCAAAGACGTTACCACAAGGCCATGAAGACTTTCTAAAAAGGATTGTGTGAAAAAATTTTTAATTTAAACAAAACTGACGTCATAATCACCATAAACACTTCCAAAGTGATCTAACATGCAAAATAAGTTCAAAGAAACCTGTAATTAATTAAAGTGACCCATGGAAACACCTTTTGAAGAGAAGGTGAGTGATAGACTTCATTATAACAATTAAATACACTAGTGCAAAGGAAATTCCACAACACTCCCAAATCGCCGAAACAAATTACAGAAGCAGGCGTTAGCTTTCATAAGAGTTTAATCCACACAGCCAAGGGTCTTCATTTTAGTCCAGGGGCGCCTTAGGTCTTAGGTCTTCGTTTTAGAAACATCCCTCCAAATATACATGGTAAAAAGTCTCACAATTGATGAAATGCAAATGAGGCAATTGCATTTTATGCAAGGCAGGTACAAAAGTCGGACCGGATCAACTCGGACCGCCAGTCCGGGTCGGATCAACTCGGATCGACTCGGCCCAACTCGGATCGAATGAAAAACTAAAAATAAAATAAAATTGGACTCAGATCAACTCGGATGATAAAAAATAAACAACTCGGATTATAAAAAGAAAAATAAAATCAGTCGGTATCACTTAACTTTCACCCGCCACTTTGTTTTTTTCTCACGAACTCGTGGTTGCGTAAATTAATTTTATTTTGATTTTTATTAATTTTAATGATACACTAGTGAGCAGCACACATACACTTCCAGTGAACATTTTCAACTTGGAAGGAGAAAAAATCATGCTCGCCCGGGACAACGAAAATGTTCGTACCCGAGGCGAGAATTGAACTCACGACCCTCCGAATACTACATGTTTATCGGACCTTCCAACCATTGAACCGGAGGGTCGCGAGTTCGATTCTTGCCCGGGGCATGGAAATTTCCTTTTTCCCGGGCAAGTATGGTTTCTCCTCCTTCCAAGTTGAAAATGTTCACTGGAAATGTATGTGTGCTGCTCATAAGTGTATCATTAAAATTAAGTTTCAGAAGTCCTGCAGAAAAAAAACAAACAGGAACAAACAAACAAACACTGTTCGGTAACTATCTAAATGCGATCAACAGACCAGGCTTTTGATGCTTTTCTCATGAATAATTCAGTAGTCTAATAAATAAGCAAATATATACATTCTAGACAACTGAAACTATCATTTCTTTACTGTCAAACCACAACCACGAGTTTATAACATGATCCGAGAGGAACTGGCACTAGTAAAACAAAATGGCGCCTGAAAGCCACGGAGAAAAAAAGGATGATCTGGCCTTTTTTACCCTCCAAATGGGTTAAACTTTCAGTTTTGCTGATCTAATTTAATTTTTTTGATTGCTCCGAGTTGATCCGAGTCCAGTTTTATTTTATTTTTATTTTTTTATTCGATCCGAGTTGGTCCGAGTCGATCCAAGTTGATCTGACCCGGACTGGTGGTCCGAGTTGATCCGGTCCGACTTTTGTACCTGCCTTTTTATGCATTCTTGCCATGGAAAAGTCTACTACTACCACAAGAACGGTCTGATACAGTTTAAATGTGTAGTTCGATTCCAAAAAATATGCATACCTCCTCCATGCATTTTAACATCCCCTCCCCTCAACCACCCCTCTAAAAATTTCAATTAGGCCTGATATATTTATCTAAATTTAATGTTCTTAGAGAATCCCATGTGCTTGTACAGATTGAGCTTCCCTACCCTCCCCTTCCCCCATATTAGTTTGTTGTCGTCACATTTTTTGTCATATATTCCTGTTTTGTACATTTATCTTAACCATCTTGGTTGGGCAAATGTTATTAAATGGAAGGGTTGACTTCGGAGCCCCTAATTCCCAGTTGTTTATCCAAGATTTGACTGTTGTAGTTTTATTTCATTTACATTCATGAGAGAGAGTTAATAAACCTTACAGCAGAAGTGTATCAAGCTTCCGCAGCATTTGGACACTAAAAACTTCACCCAAATTAAAAGTTCACAAGTTAAGTAACATGTAAATACTAAGGGTAGTAGTGATAAGTTTTAGTTGTACGCTGTATTTTAAGTTTGCAAACATTTTTGAGTTGATCTTTTAAAAACGTTTTTTAAAACAAAAATTGTCCATTTTTGGTCTTTACCAGACAGTAAATCCAGACACCTCATGTAAGCTAATTGGTACGTAAACCCTTAACATTTTTCTCATAGTTTCCATACACAGATCTGCACCATGGAGACACCTCTACTATGATAATTAAGAAGACACTAGCAACAGGTCCCTCAGAGTTACCTGTACGTTTTCCCACTCAACACTAGACATACCTTAATATATGACTCTCGGTAAGACTCATTCTTGTTTCCTACTTCTAGCACACCTGGAGATATATTGAATTTGATCCACTCTCCTGCAGCATCCAGGAAGGCTATAGATATTGATGACGTCAGCTGACATGACATACTCCACATATTTGACTTTCTCGCAAATGTATATTCCTCATTCACCTTTGTAACATTAATAACCTTGACATTGATTCCTTGTCCCTGTGGAGGAGCAGCTGAGTCCCACATGAGGCACCCAACTGCATTAAAATATTATCGTCAATATAATGACAGTCTTTTTAAAACAAAAAAAGAAAAGGAAAAGATGAATGGTCTGCTGGTTAGGATAGGACTATGAAACCGAGAATATGGGCAATTTTCTTTAACACACTTCTATACATATAGCTCAGGTGGCTTTAATAATTTAGAGGTCTTGAACTCAGGGTTACATTAGTACAGGGGACATTAGCTCCTCAGTATGAAGCTAATTAAAGCTAATTCTTCACATCATACTCAGACTCTGATTCAATAATTACTTTGGCGGAGCGCGAAGTCAAGGATTTGCGATGCTAAGGAATGTATCAAAATTGACATTTTTGGGACAAGATTGGGCACGCTATGTCTGTAGGTTTTCTTTATTCGGCTATTTGATGAAGTGAGAGCTGAATTAGTTCGAGATGTCTCGAGATCACTTCGATTTCTTTGATTTATTTATTCTTTAACTTATTCGAGGAAGAAAGAATTAGTATTTTGGCTTTCCCAGGGTTTGAACCGACTCACCACCTGTGTGACCCATCAGACCAGAGGAGACTCTAAGTTGAGGGATTAGCTGATTGTGCTACTGCGACCCAAGGTAGTTCGGGATATGAAAAATAGCTATGAAATTATGCACTAGTTTCGGGACAAGATTGGGCACGCAAGTTCATGACTTTTCGGCTTGTTTTGACTATTTCACGAAATGAGACCGGACTACTTCGTAATATCTTGAGATCACTTCGAGTTTATAGTCTTTAATTTACTAGAGGAATAAATAGAGGATATTAATTACATGGCTGTGCAGAGACACAAAATTTCTCTTCGAGTGTTGAAAAACATTTCACACGTGAGCGCTCCTTTCGAACTGTTTTATGATGAATTGAAAGTTACAAAATGCTGCACAAAGATGTTTTGTCTTTAATTTGTTGAGTATTACGTAATAAAATTGCTTTCATGCGTTGCATGACTTTCTCGAACATTCTCTATATTATTTACGAATAATTAATTAGGGCACGTTTACATTTCAGCAGGCCGGAGTCAGCAGATTTGCATCAGTTACTGAAATCATAAAATATGTCGAAAAGTTACTACTATTCGCCAGTGATTAGTACTTCTAGAACCTTACATCAAACGGTATACAAGTTCCAAGTGAGTTTTTTTGACGAACTGAGTTTTTTCCCATGAGCTAGCTGGAGTGCTGTGTTTGGTCAAGTGTGATGAAGGTCGATTTTCAAGTTCTGTGTTTACAAGTTGGTGGAAGCCGTACGATATCTGAAGTTCAAGTGAGAGTTTGTTATTGGCAGAGGAGTGTTTCATTTTACTTAAGTTCAAGTCAAGTTTGTGTTGGTGGATGCTGTGTTTTAAAGCTCTGTACTTTTTTGGTATTAATCTTCCTTGTGTTAATGCAACATCCCTGAGTGCTGACAGTCAGTGAATAATTATCCTCACAACTTTTGAACTCGTAACATTGACTTTCAGCCAATTCCATACTCAACGTAATTGACGCGATCCTTACCCATGAGTTACATATCTCTAATCAAGACATGAGACTGCTATGCTGTTTTTGAAGCCTAATGTAAGAAAAGAGAATTCTTTTTTCACTGTTTGTTTTGTTAGACTTGTTATTCACCGCCAGTAACCTCGTATTTGACTTAGGTCTAAACATTTAGACCCAAGTCAAATTTAGAAGGATTTGTGTGAAGTCATCAGAGCATAACTGGGCTAATATCTCAGACACAATTCGCCCCGAAATGCTAGTTTTTGGCAAGTAGGCCTCTTGGATATTGCTCTTTACAGAATATCCTGACAAATCCCATAATTTCACAAATTAACACCTTACTCTTACCATATTTCATTTCTTACTATTCCTCCGCATTTACAACCAATCAGTTGCACAACCACGACGCTGAAGTGTACGCTCCATAGCATCTTGTTGCTGATTGAGCAGTACTTCTTGCAGACTTGGGCCCTTTGGTGCATTAATTAAAATTAATGCACATTATCATACCCCTCTGCCTGCCGCAATACATGTATATACCCATCTTAGAAACAGCAAATTTTTGCTGGGTGCTCTGCTTCTTATTTTTGTTTTTGATTTTGCTTTTTCTTTTCGTATCAAAATTTCAGTCCCTGAACATTCACCTGCACATTGACTGAACACTGTGGGTATTATGGACAGAGAAACATAACAGCAGTAAATTTGTAGTGTAAAAAAGTGGATTGGACTTAATTCACCTGCAGACTTTTCAGTAAAATGCAATCTACTAAATATATGAAAAAGCCCAATGTTATATAATCTTTCCTTAATGTCTCTGTAAAATTTGAGAACAATCACCTTCAATAAAAGACAAGCAAAATTACGTTCATGGACGCCTTAAATCGACGACCTGGGTATTTACAGTGTCAGAGATCATGGATTGTTAAGCTTAATTTTACTCACCATTAAAATCTGAACCCTTCTTACAAGTTCTGTTTGATCTTAGAAACAGCGAATCTGACTTTTCCGCCTCGCATTTGCAGCCTCCTGAATAGCTCGTAGCCCCAAAATAGCTACAATTTTCATTGCACTTTTCGTTGGTGAAGGTATCATCGTTCGAGTCGCGTCTTATCTCGCTGTAAAAGACCTCTCCACGGGCTTTGACTATGAAATACCACACGACACATAATCCTGTAAGAGGCAAAATATTCCCCAACATTACAGTAAGTCGCCGGAGTATAAAATAGTGCAAACATTGTGTTCGCTGATTCGAAAAATGAGAAATTTGAAACCAAACCATGTGACTCGAGAATAAAACAAAACGTAAGCCGACTATTCAAATATTTGCCCTTTCACGAATTCTTTGCCTACACGGGGAAATAAAATTGAAGCTGGCGAAGGTTTTCATTCTTTATCACTAGCAATTTCGGGCTTTGAATTGCGAAGAAAATACAGCACCACTTTTTCCAAGTGAAAGACCCTTTTTTCGCCCCTTTACAAATTAACCCATTTCGAAAGCGCGCCAGCGCGCCAAATTTACCGCATTGTCAAAATAACACAAGGGGTCATTTCTCCGAAAAGCAGGAAGTCATCTATGATTCCTTTTATGATTTATTTGCAAGTCACTTTTCGCGACCTCTTTTGATTATCGATTACCGAGTGAAAACAAACCAGAAAAACTAATTAAAACTCTGTAGCGAAGATTTCTCCTATGAAAAGCTGAGAATAGAAAGCAAAAACTCCTTGCACTGTGGACCCGCGGGGAAGGTGACAATAAACCACTTGATTGGCATCGATAAAGATAGCTTTTTCCACGAATTTATAGCGTGATTTTTAAAAAAAGAAGAGGAGATTAGAGAGATTAGAGGTGACGTTAATCACATCCTTGTAATCGAACCTGTAGTCCGTCGCATCACCAACAATTTCCGACAAAGGCAAGACTGAACACAGAACGGGTTTTGTTAAATGTGGAAGTTTCACTTGTGGCGTGCCGCCGAGGCCTAGAAAGAACGGGCGCGCCCATTTATTTCCTAGCGCTACGCAGGCTATAGACAAGGGATCTCGTTCCCAGGGTTTTCTCCTACAACCAGTTCACATTCCACCGTTAATCCGCTAATCACTGGCTGTAATTATAAACCACTTGCTTGAAAACTGTCCAACGCGCTTAATCCATCATCTTGGCTCGTAATTAAAAAACCATTCAAAGTAAAAAAAAAATGTCAAGCGTGGTTCCACCAGTAACATTAAAAGGAGCCCCGTAAAAAGAGCCTCTAAAAGGAGCCCCGTAAAACGAGCCCTGAAAGGAGCCCCCGTGAAAGGAGCCCTGAAAGGGGTCCCGTAAAAGGAGCCCGAAGAGGTGAGCAAGAAGACAAGGGAGAATAAAAAGAGGGAAGGGAGAAAGCGGACAAGCAAAACAAACAAACATTAACCAAAGTAAGCAACTTTTATAAAAGTCTTGTAAATAAATCGAAAAATTAAATTACAAGGTAGTGAAAATATATTAACAAGGGTTGAACAGTTAATATTAATTCCAATTAATTAAATATATGAGTTCAAAGTAGTAAATTGTAGTTTCTTATCATTTCAGAAATACTTCATAGAAAATACTTTTCATCCAACAAATAATAATTAACTGTAGTTACAAATGTACACAAATATCTCCGTTAAATTAATTGTCGAATATTTCGGTTTGTTTTGAGCAATGAGCAGATTAGACAAGGGATTATCTAAAACAGATGAACTGACCAAGACCAATTGAACTCATACCTCCTCGACTCATGCCAGGTTTTAGAAGGGCTTACTTGGTTCACACTCAAGGGGATGGGTACGATTTTTGAATTTCGTGAAACATAGTGCTTTTAGCAAAGAAAGAGGAAAAAATCACGCTGGAGGTATGGTACACAAACTAAGGTTGGAATGGGTAAAGTGACTGTTTGGCATTATTACAAATTGTACTGTGCTTTGATCAAATATTTAGCGTCTAGTTATTTTTGATGAATCATGCCATTAATACAGTCTCAACAAAGTTGATTGCACAACTAAAGGAGGCAGGAGAGGAAGTAGCAAAGTTACTTTCTTTCTTTCTACATTGTATCCTCATTACACCCAATCAAAGACCTATTGCTATAGATGTGGATTTTTTTTCTCAAACAACACGCGCTCTCATTGGTCATTTCAAGGTCACATGATACCTATTATGACGTGTCAAAGAATAACCCACTTCTTCATGCGTTGCTATGCCTGAAAAAGGTAATCTTATCCAGCGTAGAAACACATGCGCAAGAAGACAGCATTATCCAGTAGCTTGATACCTCTCTGACTAACGCAAGGCCAAAGAATATCCTACCGGTTAGTTGCCTAAGTTTTGGTCTGCAAAACAGGCGTGATTTTATCGCGTTTTTCTGGCGACGGAAGGCAAGCGCGAAGCGAACGAGGAAACGAGACACGCGCGACGAGGGAAGGCGTCTTCTCTCGTCGCGCGTATACAGCCTGCCAAAGTTTCAGCTCTTCGAACCTCTACGTAACAAGTTTATACATTAGCTGGAGCACATAGTGTTGCGCGATTCACCTCAGTAGAGGCAATAGATGACAAAACCTTTTTGGATTGTTGATTGGCCGATATAGGCGAGAGTCCCCAAAACGATTCAAGGAGAGCACGACATTCGCCTCTAACAGTTTACGGCCGCCAGCCAAAGGGTGTGAGAGTTAAAGAAGGCCTTATTTGCACCCTACGAAAGATGAACAAAACGAAACAAATAATATAAAGACGACGACATAAATGCGTTATATAACTTAAAAACAAAATAAAACAAAACAAACACAAAAACTGCCAGGCTTTTCGGGTGTGGACCATGGTAAGTGTAATCGCGCCCTGTCAAACTTGTTCGCGATCATTCCACCTCAATTTTCCGAATGAGAAAGTTTTTCTTGGAGTTGACTGAAAAAGAAATTCCAAGCCAGGCCGCACTTTTACGGATGAAGTTTAAAACTCAGTGAGTGTGATGCACGTCTTAAGTTGTGTTTGATATCGTATGGTGCAATGACGCGTAAAGAAATGTACTTAAACGTGTTTTTTGGCCGATAAAAGCTATTCTTGTTTTGACGTTCTATTTGTGGTCACTAACTATCGTGGTCGCTAACTATATAACCTAATCATTTGATGGGGATGTGTCAGGGCCTTCCAGGACCGCATACATGGGGGGCTCAAAGCTCTGATTTGCGATACCATTTGATTGAGAATCAGGTCCCTCTAGAATATCATACACGACACCACCGGTCGGGCAGGCATAGTCATAGCTGGGTCCTTCAAGCGCATTGTACAATGGTGCTGCATAAGACGAGCCCTCCTTGGGACACTTGTTAGAGCCCTCTTTCGCTGCAATTTCCTCGAGTTCGTCCAAATCGGCGTAATCAGCGTATTCCGGAGACTCTTCAGCGTCCTCTGGGGGTGGGCCTGTGGAGTATGGCGGCTGGTACTCTGGGGGGCTGGGTGAGAGGTTCCTTGGACTTTGATTTGGATTGAGTAGAGCTAGGTATTCTGGAATATCTTCTCGCCACTTAAAGAAAAATAAAATTATTACTAACACCAATTTGCCGTATTAAAAGAGTGGGCAAACTAGACATAGGCAATAGGGACCCTACCTCGCAGACACTCTTAGCCTGTTCCAGACTCCCAGGCGTTCAAGTAGTAGACCGCGGAGTTCAGATGGTGAGGAGCGAGTCTAATCATACGAGGGGAAAATGAGGAGGAAAACACGGAAAACTGGGGCGAGCTCTAGTCTCCCCCCAGTTTTGTTTTGTTTTGTTTTTGTTTTTATGTTTCCTCGTAAATTTTGCGCCCGCACTCTAAGATCTGTGACACCTGGAACAGGCTAAGACACTCTAAACCAACTGTCACGCAAGCTAGGTGATCTCTTGCTGATTTGCGTCGCCGACCAAGAGCCATAATGGTCCCATTATGGCTCTTGTCGTCGCCCTATTCTCTGTCTCGTCAGGCAGAGCTCCGTTGCGTGACAAGACAACGAAAGGCTACATAGGAGACCTGGCCTTAGTTTTGACAGACCAACAAGCAAACGAAAGTGACAAAAACACCGTACAACATGTATTGTACACATGTACAATCGAACCTCCAAGTGCGACCACTTCTCTACACACCAAAATTTTCTCAGAAAGCTTTATAATTGAAATTATGGTAAAGGGTCCTCGGTTTTAGAATTTTTCATTGTTTTTGACCTCTTCCAAGCGACCTTCCGATACAATGGTCAGATGTCTGATCTTTGTGTAAACTCCACGTACTCCGCTACTCAGAGTATGACAAGATCTCTTAGAAATAACATAGATATATGCATGCAAATCGTGGCTTCTCTGCAGTTCGACCTCCCGCAGTTCGACTCCCGTAGGTGACAAGTGACTCTTCGCATTCTGGGTGGTCGCTTACGGGAGGTTTGACTGTACTATGGTGTTCATCACACAAAAAAAAAACATGAACAAAGTTGAAAACCCGACCCTTGGCCTAGTATTTTTGACGAACTTTGATATGATTGATATCGCGATGAAACATTGTTATGAGCGCGTGTTTGGTAAAAAGACAAAATAGTTTCCCGCAAGAAATTCAGGATGCAAGAAAGAGGCGTTTTTATTTGATATTCAAACACGTTTAGGGCTCATAGCGTCTTGTGAATAAATGTACAAAGAGGTTAGATTCTGGGTTAACTACTGGACCAACACTTGTAATGAGTGAATGTCTCAACCTAACTTTTAAATCTGTGGATCAAGTTCTATTGTGTTACCATTTAAATGAAACCTTTTTGGCAGAACTTTTGAATGGTACCATTTATTTCTGAGGATTTTACAAAAATAGATTTTATTTTTCTTTGCCCACCATCAGAGGTAAAAGGGTTAACGGATGTGGCTAAACAGATTGACATTAGACCGAGACATGCGCCTTCTCACCTGTTGAACAGTATTTTTCTGCAATGGTTGGTACATCATCCCATCTGGGTTTAAACTCTGATACACTGGTGCCTTCGGGTCAGAATTAAACCGCGCACGAGCATCATCCTTGATCAAACTCTGATAAACAGGTTTCTCTTCAATTATTGTGCCCTCCGGATTATCATAAATTGGTTTCTCTCCGTCCGGCCTGTTGCCTCTTGTGAATTGGTCCCTATTGTCATAAGTGTGTTCTCTCTGTATCCTCCTATTAGAAGTGTTAAGGGGCTTCATTTTTATGTTGTTCAAAGGCAGGGAGTCCTTCGCACCCGGATTCTTCTTAATAAGTACCTCTCCATCGTTGTCATATGATGTATCACCTGAATAAGTGATAACAGAGATAAAATAAGTTAAGACGGAATCCACCAGGACATTGAGTAATTTTGATTTTCAGTGGACAAAAATCTTGTACCAGAGTAATTTAAAGCATATTGCATTCTTTCTTGCATTTTTCAAGGGCTAAAGATGTAATAAATCATCTGTAGTAACACCAAAAAAAATTTCTTATAAGAGCCCGAGAAAACAAATGTCAAATTTCACAAAATGACATCTTTCACATGAAATTTTCAGAATTTTACCCGTGTAATCACAATTCTTGTGAAATTTGACATTCATTTTCTCGGACTTCCATGAGAGTTTTCTTTGGTGTTACTACAGGTGACTTATCACATCTTTAGCCCTTGAAAAATGAAAAAAAGAATGCGATATTCTTAAATTTATTCTGGTAGAAGGTTTTTGTCCACTGAAAATTAAAATTACTCAAGTTCCTGATGGATTCCGTCTTAAAAGTTTAATCGCCTAAGATGGCTGCGAAAAATCCAGAGATCTGAATGGTAGGAGCGACTATAAGAAACTCCAGCCCTTAAAAACTTATCTCAGTTATTAAAGAGTCGTTTCAATTCAATCGCTGAAAATTACTGAACTGCTGTTCAGTGATCTTATGAAAATCACGCTTAACTTAAAGGTCTGCGAGTTGAATCTTGCGTTTTGCTTGCGTTCTTTCCAGTAACCTGCACTGACTTGTATCTAGTTGGTATGAAAACTGTCAGGGGCTCGCAGCTGGGAGCTGTTTTCTATTACCTAGAAATTTTCGTAGCTAAAAGATGGCTAAACATTTCAAGAGAACTATTCTTTACATCCAAGATTTTCCGGCGGAGTTTTTCATTAAATTCCCTGCAAAGTTCCGAACTTGGGTTTCCATATTTAATCGCTCCCTAGATATGGCTATCATTTCTAAGAAAGGACGCAAAACGTTTCGATTTTGAAAATAGCAACAACAAGAAGTATTAAGAAGGTCTCCGTTCTCGTAAATCTTTACACAGCATCTAAGATCTTCGAGAAAATGACAAGGAAGCCAAATAACTGGTTGGAAGGGCAAAAGTTCCCCGAGGATGGCCGTACAGATAAAAACGTTAAAGCGCCACTAAGAATGCACTTGCAGAGCTTTTAAAAGGCTCTTCAGATAGCCGGAGGGTCAGTATTAAGAAATGGCTTCATGATCACAAACTGACTTTAAATTTGGACAAAACTAAATGCATGCTCATCGGTAGTAATAGGAAACGCGAAAGCAAAGTAGATTTGACTGTTTCAATTTTAGATCATAGTATAAGTAATGTTCGCAGCTTTAAATACCTCGGTATACATATATCTTCGGATTTCACATGGACTGATCATATTGAACACCTAACTGGGAAAATCAGTCAGAGGCTTGGGCTTCTCAAGCGTATAAAGCATTTATTGCCTTTCAGGGCTCGTCTACTTTTCTATAAAAGTCTTGTTATGCCCCTTTTTGAATATGCTGATCTAGTATGGGGCGATAAACATAATATTACCCTTATGTCTAGTTTGCAAGTTTTGCAAAATAAGGCCGCTAAAGTTATTTTAAATAGACCATTGTACTCATCCTCCACTGAGGCATTAGCCGTTCTCAAGTGGCTGCCTCTAGAGAAAAGGCGATTTCAAAGAAGGTGTGTACACGTATACAAATGCATCAATGGCCTAATTAATCACGATATGGACTTGATTAGACAAGACGTACTTCATAGGCATAATACACGTAACAAAGGCAATTTTAGATTACCACGTGTCAAAAGAAATTGGGGGAAGCAAAGAACACAATATCATGCCGTTTCCGATTTTAACTCCCTCAGTCAGACGATCAAAGACTCAAGGAATGTAAATAGTTTTAAACGTAATGTTTTTAAGTTTTTGATATAGCTACTTACGTTTAATTTTTACTTATACTTATTTTTAATTTTTTATGCATTTTTTGTATCTTTTTAATCCCTTTGCAATTTTATAGCTTTGTTTTGTTTTTATAATATATATCTAGTTTTGAGGTCCTTTTTGAAAACCATATCTTTTATGAAAAAGTTTCCTCAATAAAGATGATTATTATTATTGATTATTATTACATTGCGTCCTCATTAAACCAAATCAAAGACCTATTGCTATAGAGGTGGAATTTTTTCTGAAACAACGCGCGCTCTCATTGGTCATTTCACGGTCACATGGTACCTATTATAATGTGTAAAAGAATAACCCACTTCCTCACGTGTTGCTATGCCTGGAAAAGGTAATCTTATCCAGCGTAGAAACACATGCGCAAGTAGACACCATTATCCAGTAGTTTGATACCTCTCTGACCAATGCAAGGCCAAAGAATATCCTACCGGTTAGTTGCCTAAGTTTTAGCCTGCAGAACAGGCGTGATTTTATCGCGTTTTTCTGGCAAGGGAAAGGCAAGCGCGAGGCGAAAGAGGACACGAGACACGCGCGACGAGGGAAGGCGTCTTCTCCCGTCGGGCGTGTACAGTCCGCCAAAGTTTCAGCTCTTCGACACCGCTGTCCAATTTACTTTAAAACTAGTTTGTAAACCGAACCTCTATGTAACAAGTTACACATTAGCCGGAGCATATAGTGTTGCGCAATTCACCTCCGTAGAGGCAAGAGATGACAAAAACCTTTTTGAATTGTTGATTGGCCGATAAAGGCGAGAGTCCCCCAAACGATTCAAAGAGAGCGCAACAACCGCCTCTAACAGTTTACGGCCGCCAGCCAAAGGGTGTGAGAGTTAAATAAGGCCCTGTTTGCACCCTACGTAAGATGAACAAAACGAAACAAATAATATGACATATTATAATATGACGACGACCTAAATGCGTTATATAACTTAAAAACAAAACAAACACAAAAACAAAAACAAAACAAAAACTGCCAGACTTTTCGGGAGTGGACCATGGTAAGTGTAATCGCGTCCTTTCAAACTTGCTCACGATTATTCCAACTCAATTTGCCGAATGAGAAAATTTTTCTTGGAAATTCCAAGCCAGACCTCACTTTTACGGACGAAGTTTAAAACTCAGTGAGAGTGATTCACCTTAATTTTTGTTTTTGATGTCGTATGCTGCAGTGACCCATAGAGAAATGTACTTAAACGTGTTTTTTGGCCGATAAAAGCTATTTAACAATTATTCTTTGAAATCGAGGTGAATAGTGGCAAAATATTTACCGAGCCGCGAAAGCGGCGAGGTAAATATTCCCAAAGCCACTATTCACCGAGATTGAGAAGAATAATTGTTTTAGTATATACACACGAAGTGATCTCAACAAAATCAGAAAGGAAACCATTCAAAAGTAGGATTTGATTGACAGATCAAATCACGCGTAAGTTTAAAAATAGATCTTTGCAGAATTTTCAAACATGGCAATTCACAAGTTTACTCATTTCGCAAACAACAGCGTAATGGCTTCAATGGAATCGCTAAAAGTTTGAACTGTTTCCTTACCTGAGAAAAAAAGTAGAGCTGTGTTGTCTTCTATTGACTCGCCAAGTTTATAGCCAAAAGGGCATGTTGTGTCTCTCTTCGCATGAAGTGCTGACAAAAATGGCGGCTCGGTTGCTCGAGGTAAGAGGTCGTCTTCCTGTATCATTCTTTTTCCTGTTTACTTGAAATGTAGAATTTCTGCAAACATTTCCTTTTAAATTTGTTTGTCATAAATAAACTTCGATTTTTGAGCCAAAATTTTCTTCTTAGAAAACGCTGAGTTCACGAAACGGCTTCTTCTACGCGAATACACGGGAGTTGTAAACAATCCATTGAGCACAAAACTCCTGCTACAGTAAATTGAAAAACGCCGTATTGAATCCTTCCAAGTCTTTTCTTGCCTTAAAAAAAGTCAGCCCTAGGATTTTGTCGACTTTTAAAAGATCGTTCTCTAAAAAAAACGGGAAAAACACCGAGCTCACACATTATCCACTCGCTAGGAGGTGAATATTGTTGAATAGTCCGAGATAGCGAACCAATCAGATTGCTTAAATCACCAAGATCACTGAGTGTGTATATACTAATCTTGTTTTGACGTTCTATTTGTGGTCACTAACTATCGTGGTCGCTAACTATATAACCTAATGATTTGATGGGGATGTGTCAGGGCCCTCAAGGACCGCATACACTGGGGGCTCAAAGCCCTGATTTATGATACCATTTGATTGAGAATCAGGTCCCTCTAGAATATCATACACGACACCACCGGTCGGGCAGGCATAGTCATAGCTGGGTCCTTCAGGCGCATTATACAATGGTGCTGCATAAGACGGATCCTCCTTGGGACACTTGTTAGAGCCCTCTTTCGCGGCAATTTCCTCGAGTTCGTCCAAATCGGCATAATCAGCGTATTCCGGAGACTCTTCAGCGTCCTCTGGGGGTGGGCCTGTGGAGTATGGAGGCTGGTACTCTGGGGGACTGGGTGAGAGGTTCCTTGGGCTTTGATTTGGATTGAGTAGAGCTGGGTGTTCTGGGATATCTTCTCGCCACTTAAAGAAAAATAAAATTATTACTAACACCAATTTGCCGTATTAAAAAAGTGGGCAAAGTAGACATAGGCAATAGGGACCCTACCTCGCAGACACTCTTAGCCTGTTCCAAACTTCCAGGCGTTCAAGTAGTAGCCCGCGGCGTTCAGATGGTGAGGAGCGAGTCTAATCATACGAGGGGAAAATGAGGAGGAAAACAAGGGGAAACTGGGGCGAGCTCTAGTCTCTCCCCAGTTTTGTTTTGTTTTGTTTTTGTTTTTGTTTTTCCTCGTCAATTTAGCCTGCGAGCAAGCTCTCCTATTTGGGCAAGCGAAGCGAGCCTCGCGAGAACGCCGCTCGCTCGCTCGCTCGCTCGCTCGTTCTCGCGCGGCTCGCTTCGCTCGCCCAAATAGGAGAGCTTGCTGGTAGGCTATCGTCAATTTTGCGCCCGCTCTCTAAGATCTGTGACGCCTGGAACAGGCTAAGACACTCTAAACTAACTGTCACGCAGGCTAGGTGATCTCTTGCTGATTTGCGTCGCCGACCAAGTCCCATTATAGCTCCTGTCGTCGACCCATTCTTTGTCTCGTCAGGCAGGGCTCTGTTGCGTGACAAGACAACGAACGGCTACATAGGAGACCTGGCCTTAGTTTTGACTGACAAACAAACAAACGAAACTAACAAAAAGACCGTACAGTTGTACTCATGTACAATCGAACCTCCAAGTGTGACCACTTCTCTAGACACCAAAATTTTCCCAGAAAGCTTTATAATTGAAATTCTGGTAAACGGTCCTCGGTTTTAGAATTTTTCATTGTTTTTTACCTCTTCCAAGCGACCTTCCGATACAATGGTCTGATGTCTGATCTTTGTGTAAACTCCACGTACTCCGCTACTCAGAGTATGAAAAGATCTCTTAGAAATAACATAGATATATGCATGCAAATCGTGGCTTCTCTGCAGTTCGACCTCCCGCAGTTCGACTCCCGTAGGTGACAACTGACTCTTCGCATTCTGGGTGGTCGCTTACGGGAGGTTTGACTGTACTATAGTGTTTCATCACACATAAAAAAAACATGAACAAAGTTGAAAACCCGACCCTTGGCCTCGTATTTTTGACGAACTTTGATATGATTGATATCGCGATGAAACATTGTTATGAGCGCGTGTTTGGTAAAAAGACAAAATAGTTTCCCGCAAGAAATTCAGGATGCAAGAATGAGGCGTTTTTATTTGATATTCAAACACGTTTAGGGCTCATAGCGTCTTGTGAATAAATGTACACCCGGCATAGTAAATCGAACGTTCAAAAATCGAACTCAATCGAACTCAATCCGTGGATTGAGTTCGATTGAGTTCGGCAATCGAACGAAATCGAACACCACACTTTCAGTGAGTTCGATTTCCGAACAAATCGAATTCAATCGAACAAATCGAACTCAATCGAACTCAATCCATCTGATTGTGTTCGATTGAGTTCGGAAACCGAACTCAATCGAACACAATTAAATGGATTGAGTTCGATTGGCTCTGGTGAACCTATACAAAGCAAGCCCAAAGCAAGCCCGTCAAAGCAAGTTTTTCTTGCGCTTTTTTTAGTATTTATTCACGAGTTCCTTGACAGTATACATTCAATGCTTCGGCTCGCCTTGTTGAAAACTTTAGGATAATTGGGACATTGATACCACCTCCTCTTTGCCAGCGACCTTTAGGATCATCAAATGGTGGCCTACAGACCCTACTAAAGGTGAAAAGTATGCATAAGTTTTGCTTCCCCTGTTTTTCATAAGGGTTGATTGAGGCAAATTAATATATTCGCGAATCCCTTACAAACATCTTCACTTACCAAGTTATCGAAGCATTTACAGGCCACAGGGAAGCAACCAGTTCACGTTGAAGGTGACCTAATTGTCCGCGCTCGTTTGCAATTCGGAATTAAGGCACGGCCTTTCTCGCCTATTTTCTTTAAAACCCTGAAAACTTCGCCATCCTTGACATCAAAGCGGCATTCCTAGTAGCCTTTGACTATACATTTGAAGCTTACGATCCACAACGCATCTGAAGCCATTTCTGCGGAATTTCTTCGTTTACGAAAAACACGTGCGCTACACTCAGGGCTGAAGTAGCTCGAGCTTCTAAGATCTGGTAATGGATTTTCAACGTCTGTTTTACATAAATCACGAGTTCGAAAATCGAACGTTCGATTGGGTTCGATTGATTTTTTTTCTTTTCGGTGAGTTCGATTTCGTTCGATTGCCGAACTCAATCGAACTCAATCCACCGATTGAGTTCGATTGAGTTCGATTTAGTTCGATTGAAATTTAGTTCGATTGGGTTCGATTTACTATGCCGGGATGTACAAAGAGGTTAGATTCTGGGTTAACTACTGGACCAACACTTGTAATGAGTTAATGTCTCAACCTAACTTTTAAATCTGTGGATCAAGTTCTATTGTGTTACCATTTAAATGAAACCTTTTTGGCAGAACTTTTGAATGGTACCATTTATTTCTGACGATTTTACAAAAATAAATTTTATTTTTCTTTGCCCACCATCAGAGGTAAAAGGGTTAACGGATGTGGCTAAACAGATTGACATTTACCGAGACATGCACCTTCTCACCTGTTGAACAGTATTTTTCTGCAATGGTTGGTACATCATCCCATCTGGGTTTAAACTCTGATACAATGGTGCCTTCGGGTCAGAATTAAACCGCGCACGAGCATCATCCTTGATCAAACTCTGATAAACAGGTTTCTCTTCATTTATTGTGCCCTCCGGATTATGATAAATTGGTTTCTCTCCGTCCGGCTTGTTGCCTCTTGTGAATTGGTCCCTATTGTCGTAAATGTGTTCTCTCTGTATCCTCCTATTAGAAGTGTTAAGGGGCTTTATTTTTATGTTGTTCAAAGGCGGGGAGTCCTTCGCACCCGGATTCTTCTTAATAAGTACCTCTCCATCGTTGTCATACGATGTATCACCTGAATAAGTGATAACAGAGATAAAATAAGTTAAGACGGAATCCACCAGGACATTGAGTAATTTTGATTTTCAGTGGACAAAAATCTTGTACCAGAGTAATTTAAAGCATATTGCATTCTTTCTTGCATTTTTCAAGGGCTAAAGATGTAATAAATCATCTGTAGTAACACCAAAAAAAATTTCTTATAAGAGCCCGAGAAAACAAATGTCAAATTTCACAAAATGACATCTTTCACATGAAATTTTCAGAATTTTACCCGTGTAATCACAATTCTTGTGAAATTTGACATTCATTTTCTCGGACTTCCATGAGAAATTTTCTTTGATGTTACTACAGATGACTTATCACATCTTTAGCCCTTGAAAAATGAAAAAAAAAAAATGCGATATTCTTAAATTTATTCTGGTAGAAGGTTTTTGTCCACTGAAAATTAAAATTACTCAAGTTCCTGATGGATTCCGTCTTAAAAGTTTAATCGCCTAAGATGGCTGCGAAAAATCCAGAGATCTGAATGGTAGGAGCGACTATAAGAAACTCCAGCCCTTAAAAACTTATCTCAGTTATTGAAGAGTCGTTTCAATTCAATCGCTGAAAATTACTGAACTGCTGTTCAGTGATCTTATGAAAATCACGCTTAACTTAAAGGTCTGCGAGTTGAATCTTGCGTTTTGCTTGCGTTCTTTCCAGTAACCTGCACTGACTTGTATCTAGTTGGTATGAAAACTGTCAGGGGCTCGCAGCTGGGAGCTGTTTTCTATTACCTAGAAATTTTGATAGCTAAAAGATGGCTAAACATTTCAAGAGAACTCTTCTTTCCATCCAAGATTTTCCGGCGGAGTTTTTCATTAAATTCCCTGCAAAGTTCCGAACTTGGGTTTCCATATTTAATCGCTCCCTAGATATGGCTATCATTTCTAAGAAAGGACGCAAAACGTTTCGGTTTTGAAAATAGCAACAACAAGAAGTATTAAGAAGGTCTCCCGTTCTCGTAAATCTTTACACAGCATCTAAGATCTTCGAGAAAATGACAAGAAAGCCAAATAACTGGTTGGAAGGGCAAAAGTTCCCCGAGGATGGCCGTACAGATAAAAACGTTAAAGCGCCACTAAGAATGCACTTGCAGAGCTTTTAAAAGGCTCTTCAGATAGCCGGAGGGTCAGTATTAAGAAATGGCTTCATGATCACAAACTGACTTTAAATTTGGACAAAACTAAATGCATGCTCATCGGTAGTAATAGGAAACCGGAAAGCAAAGTAGATTTGACTGTTTCAATTTTAGATCATAGTATAAGTAATGTTCGCAGCTTTAAATACCTCGGTATACATATATCTTCGGATTTCACATGGACTGATCATATTGAACACCTAACTGGGAAAATCAGTCAGAGGCTTGGGCTTCTCAAGCGTATAAGGCATTTATTGTCTTTCAGGGCTCGTCTACTTTTCTATAAAAGTCTTGTTATGCCCCTTTTTGAATATGCTGATCTAGTATGGGGCGATAAACATAATATTACCCTTATGTCTAGTTTGCAAGTTTTGCAAAATAAGGCCGCTAAAGTTATTTTAAATAGACCATTGTACTCATCCTCCACTGAGGCATTAGCCGTTCTCAAGTGGCTGCCTCTAGAGAAAAGGCGATTTCAAAGAAGGTGTGTACACGTATACAAATGCATCAATGGCCTAATTAATCACGATATGGACTTGATTAGACAAGACGTACTTCATAGGCATAATACACGTAACAAAGGCAATTTTAGATTACCACGTGTCAAAAGAAATTGGGGGAAGCAAAGAACACAATATCATGCCGTTTCCGATTTTAACTCCCTCAGTCAGACGATCAAAGACTCAAGGAATGTAAATAGTTTTAAACGTAATGTTTTTAAGTTTTTGATATAGCTACTTACGTTTAATTTTTATTTATACTTATTTTTAATTTTTTATGCATTTTTTGTATCTTTTTAATCCCTTTGCAATTTTATAGCTTTGTTTTGTTTTTATAATATATATCTAGTTTTGAGGTCCTTTTTGAAAACCATATCTTTTATGAAAAAGTTTCCTCAATAAAGATGATTATTATTATTGATTATTATTACATTGCGTCCTCATTAAACCAAATCAAAGACCTATTGCTATAGAGGTGGAATTTTTTCTGAAACAACGCGCGCTCTCATTGGTCATTTCACGGTCACATGGTACCTATTATAATGTGTAAAAGAATAACCCACTTCCTCACGAGTTGCTGTGCCTGGAAAAGGTAATCTTATCCAGCGTAGAAACACATGCGCAAGTAGACACCATTATCCAGTAGTTTGATACCTCTCTGACCAATGCAAGGCCAAAGAATATCCTACCGGTTAGTTGCCTAAGTTTTAGCCTGCAGAACAGGCGTGATTTTATCGCGTTTTTCTGGCAAGGGAAAGGCAAGCGCGAGGCGAAAGAGGACACGAGACACGCGCGACGAGGGAAGGCGTCTTCTCCCGTCGGGCGTGTACAGTCCGCCAAAGTTTCAGCTCTTCGACACCGCTGTCCAATTTACTTTAAAACTAGTTTGTAAACCGAACCTCTATGTAACAAGTTACACATTAGCCGGAGCATATAGTGTTGCGCAATTCACCTCCGTAGAGGCAAGAGATGACAAAAACCTTTTTGAATTGTTGATTGGCCGATAAAGGCGAGAGTCCCCCAAACGATTCAAAGAGAGCGCGACAACCGCCTCTAACAGTTTACGGCCGCCAGCCAAAGCGTGTGAGAGTTAAATAAGGCCCTGTTTGCACCCTACGTAAGATGAACAAAACGAAACAAATAATATGACATATTATAATATGACGACGACCTAAATGCGTTATATAACTTAAAAACAAAACAAACACAAACACAAAAACAAAACAAAAACTGCCAGACTTTTCGGGAGTGGACCATGGTAAGTGTAATCGCGTCCTTTCAAACTTGCTCACGATTATTCCAACTCAATTTGCCGAATGAGAAAATTTTTCTTGGAAATTCCAAGCCAGACCTCACTTTTACGGACGAAGTTTAAAACTCAGTGAGAGTGATTCACCTTGATTTTTGTTTTTGATGTCGTATGCTGCAGTGACCCATAGAGAAATGTACTTAAACGTGTTTTTTGGCCGATAAAAGCTATTCTTGTTTTGACGTTCTATTTGTGGTCACTAACTATCGTGGTCGCTAACTATATAACCTAATGATTTGATGGGGATGTGTCAGGGCCCTCAAGGACCGCATACATTGGGGGCTCAAAGCCCTGATTTGTGATACCATTTGATTGAGAATCAGGTCCCTCTAGAATATCATACACGACACCACCGGTCGGGCAGGCGTAGTCATAGCTGGGTCCTTCAGGCGCATTATACAATGGTGCTGCATAAGACGGATTCTCCTTGGGACACTTCTTAGAGCCCTCTTTCGCTGCAATTTCCTCGAGTTCGTCCAAATCGGCATAATCAGCGTATTCCGGAGACTCTTCAGCGTCCTCTGGGGGTGGGCCTGTGGAGTATGGAGGCTGGTACTCTGGGGGACTGGGTGAGAGGTTCCTTGGGCTTTGATTTGGATTGAGTAGAGCTAGGTATTCTGGGATATCTTCTCGCCACTTAAAGAAAAATAAAATTATTACTAACACCAATTTGCCGAATTAAAAAAGTGGGCAAAGTAGACATAGGCAATAGGGACCCTACCTCGCAGACACTCTTAGCCTGTTCCAAACTTCCAGGCGTTCAAGTAGTAGCCCGCGGCGTTCAGATGGTGAGGAGCGAGTCTAATCATACGAGGGGAAAATAAGGAGGAAAACAAGGGGAAACTGGGGCGAGCTCTAGTTTCTCCCCAGTTTTGTTTTGTTTTGTTTTTTTTTTTGTTTTTCCTCGTCAATTTAGCCTGCGAGCAAGCTCTCCTATTTGGGCAAGCGAAGCGAGCCTCGCGAGAACGCCGCGGCCCCTCGCGGCTTCGCCGCTCGCTCGTTCTCGCGCGGCTCGCTTCGCTCGCCCAAATAGGAGAGCTTGCTGGTAGGCTATCGTCAATTTTGCGCCCGCTCTCTAAGATCTGTGACGCCTGGAACAGGCTAAGACACTCTAAACTAACTGTCACGCAGGCTAGGTGATCTCTTGCTGATTTGCGTCGCCGACCAAGTCCCATTATAGCTCCTGTCGTCGACCCATTCTTTGTCTCGTCAGGCAGGGCTCTGTTGCGTGACAAGACAACGAACGGCTACATAGGAGACCTGGCCTTAGTTTTGACTGACAAACAAACAAACGAAACTAACAAAAAGACCGTACAGTTGTACTCATGTACAATCGAACCTCCAAGTGTGACCACTTCTCTAGACACCAAAATTTTCCCAGAAAGCTTTATAATTGAAATTCTGGTAAACGGTCCTCGGTTTTAGAATTTTTCATTGTTTTTTACCTCTTCCAAGCGACCTTCCGATACAATGGTCTGATGTCTGATCTTTGTGTAAACTCCACGTACTCCGCTACTCAGAGTATGAAAAGATCTCTTAGAAATAACATAGATATATGCATGCAAATCGTGGCTTCTCTGCAGTTCGACCTCCCGCAGTTCGACTCCCGTAGGTGACAACTGACTCTTCGCATTCTGGGTGGTCGCTTACGGGAGGTTTGACTGTACTATAGTGTTTCATCACACATAAAAAAAACATGAACAAAGTTGAAAACCCGACCCTTGGCCTCGTATTTTTGACGAACTTTGATATGATTGATATCGCGATGAAACATTGTTATGAGCGCGTGTTTCGTAAAAAGACAAAATAGTTTCCCGCAAGAAATTCAGGATGCAAGAATGAGGCGTTTTTATTTGATATTCAAACACGTTTAGGGCTCATAGCGTCTTGTGAATAAATGTACACCCGGCATAGTAAATCGAACGTTCGAAAATCGAACTCAATCGAACTCAATCGAACTCAATCCGTGGATTGAGTTCGATTGAGTTCGGCAATCGAACGAAATCGAACACCACACTTTCAGTGAGTTCGATTTCCGAACAAATCGAATTCAATCGAACAAATCGAACTCAATCGAACTCAATCCATCTGATTGTGTTCGATTGAGTTCGGAAACCGAACTCAATCGAACACAATTAAATGGATTGAGTTCGATTGGCTCTGGTGAACCTATACAAAGCAAGCCCAAAGCAAGCCCGTCAAAGCAAGTTTTTCTTGCGCTTTTTTTACTATTTATTCACGAGTTCCTTGACAGTATACATTCAATGCTTCGGCTCGCCTTGTTGAAAACTTTAGGATAATTGGGACATTGATACCACCTCCTCTTTGCCAGCGACCTTTAGGATCATCAAATGGTGGCCTACAGACCCTACTAAAGGTGAAAAGTATGCATAAGTTTTGCTTCCCCTGTTTTTCATAAGGGTTGCTTGAGGCAAATTAATATATTCGCGAATCCCTTACAAACATCTTCACTTACCAAGTTATCGAAGCATTTACAGGCCACAGGGAAGCAACCAGTTCACGTTGAAGGTGACCTAATTGTCCGCGCTCGTTTGCAATTCGGAATTAAGGCACGGCCTTTCTCGCCTATTTTCTTTAAAACCCTGAAAACTTCGCCATCCTTGACATCAAAGCGGCATTCCTAGTAGCCTTTGACTATACATTTGAAGCTTACGATCCACAACGCATCTGAAGCCATTTCTGCGGAATTTCTTCGTTTACGAAAAACACGTGCGCTACACTCAGGGCTGAAGTAGCTCGAGCTTCTAAGATCTGGTAATGGATTTTCAACGTCTGTTTTACATAAATCACGAGTTCGAAAATCGAACGTTCGATTGGGTTCGATTGATTTTTTTTCTTTTCGGTGAGTTCGATTTCGTTCGATTGCCGAACTCAATCGAACTCAATCCACCGATTGAGTTCGATTGAGTTCGATTTAGTTCGATTGAAATTTAGTTCGATTGGGTTCGATTTACTATGCCGGGATGTACAAAGAGGTTAGATTCTGGGTTAACTACTGGACCAACACTTGTAATGAGTTAATGTCTCAACCTAACTTTTAAATCTGTGGATCAAGTTCTATTGTGTTACCATTTAAATGAAACCTTTTTGGCAGAACTTTTGAATGGTACCATTTATTTCTGACGATTTTACAAAAATAAATTTTATTTTTCTTTGCCCACCATCAGAGGTAAAAGGGTTAACGGATGTGGCTAAACAGATTGACATTTACCGAGACATGCACCTTCTCACCTGTTGAACAGTATTTTTCTGCAATGGTTGGTACATCATCCCATCTGGGTTTAAACTCTGATACAATGGTGCCTTCGGGTCAGAATTAAACCGCGCACGAGCATCATCCTTGATCAAACTCTGATAAACAGGTTTCTCTTCATTTATTGTGCCCTCCGGATTATGATAAATTGGTTTCTCTCCGTCCGGCCTGTTGCCTCTTGTGAATTGGTCCCTATTGTCGTAAATGTGTTCTCTCTGTATCCTCCTATTAGAAGTGTTAAGGGGCTTTATTTTTATGTTGTTCAAAGGCGGGGAGTCCTTCGCACCCGGATTCTTCTTAATAAGTACCTCTCCATCGTTGTCATACGATGTATCACCTGAATAAGTGATAACAGAGATAAAATAAGTTAAGACGGAATCCACCAGGACATTGAGTAATTTTGATTTTCAGTGGACAAAAATCTTGTACCAGAGTAATTTAAAGCATATTGCATTCTTTCTTGCATTTTTCAAGGGCTAAAGATGTAATAAATCATCTGTAGTAACACCAAAAAAAATTTCTTATAAGAGCCCGAGAAAACAAATGTCAAATTTCACAAAATGACATCTTTCACATGAAATTTTCAGAATTTTACCCGTGTAATCACAATTCTTGTGAAATTTGACATTCATTTTCTCGGACTTCCATGAGAAATTTTCTTTGGTGTTACTACAGATGACTTATCACATCTTTAGCCCTTGAAAAATGAAAAAAAAAATGCGATATTCTTAAATTTATTCTGGTAGAAGGTTTTTGTCCACTGAAAATTAAAATTACTCAAGTTCCTGATGGATTCCGTCTTAAAAGTTTAATCGCCTAAGATGGCTGCGAAAAATCCAGAGATCTGAATGGTAGGAGCGACTATAAGAAACTCCAGCCCTTAAAAACTTATCTCAGTTATTGAAGAGTCGTTTCAATTCAATCGCTGAAAATTACTGAACTGCTGTTCAGTGATCTTATGAAAATCACGCTTAACTTAAAGGTCTGCGAGTTGAATCTTGCGTTTTGCTTGCGTTCTTTCCAGTAACCTGCACTGACTTGTATCTAGTTGGTATGAAAACTGTCAGGGGCTCGCAGCTGGGAGCTGTTTTCTATTACCTAGAAATTTTGATAGCTAAAAGATGGCTAAACATTTCAAGAGAACTATTCTTTACATCCAAGATTTTCCGGCGGAGTTTTTCATTAAATTCCCTACAAAGTTCCGAACTTGGGTTTCCATATTTAATCGCTCCCTAGATATGGCTATCATTTCTAAGAAAGGACGCAAAACGTTTCGGTTTTGAAAATAGCAACAACAAGAAGTATTAAGAAGGTCTCCGTTCTCGTAAATCTTTACACAGCATCTAAGATCTTCGAGAAAATGACAAGGAAGCCAAATAACTGGTTGGAAGGGCAAAAGTTCCCCGAGGATGGCCGTACAGATAAAAACGTTAAAGCGCCACTAAGAATGCACTTGCAGAGCTTTTAAAAGGCTCTTCAGATAGCCGGAGGGTCAGTATTAAGAAATGGCTTCATGATCACAAACTGACTTTAAATTTGGACAAAACTAAATGCATGCTCATCGGTAGTAATAGGAAACGCGAAAGCAAAGTAGATTTGACTGTTTCAATTTTAGATCATAGTATAAGTAATGTTCGCAGCTTTAAATACCTCGGTATACATATATCTTCGGATTTCACATGGACTGATCATATTGAACACCTAACTGGGAAAATCAGTCAGAGGCTTGGGCTTCTCAAGCGTATAAAGCATTTATTGCCTTTCAGGGCTCGTCTACTTTTCTATAAAAGTCTTGTTATGCCCCTTTTTGAATATGCTGATCTAGTATGGGGCGATAAACATAATATTACCCTTATGTCTAGTTTGCAAGTTTTGCAAAATAAGGCCGCTAAAGTTATTTTAAATAGACCATTGTACTCATCCTCCACTGAGGCATTAGCCGTTCTCAAGTGGCTGCCTCTAGAGAAAAGGCGATTTCAAAGAAGGTGTGTACACGTATACAAATGCATCAATGGCCTAATTAATCACGATATGGACTTGATTAGACAAGACGTACTTCATAGGCATAATACACGTAACAAAGGCAATTTTAGATTACCACGTGTCAAAAGAAATTGGGGGAAGCAAAGAACACAATATCATGCCGTTTCCGATTTTAACTCCCTCAGTCAGACGATCAAAGACTCAAGGAATGTAGATAGTTTTAAACGTAATGTTTTTAAGTTTTTGATATAGCTACTTACGTTTAATTTTTACTTATACTTATTTTTAATTTTTTATGCATTTTTTGTATCTTTTTAATCCCTTTGCAATTTTATAGCTTTGTTTTGTTTTTATAATATATATCTAGTTTTGAGGTCCTTTTTGAAAACCATATCTTTTATGAAAAAGTTTCCTCAATAAAGATGATTATTATTATTGATTATTATTACATTGCGTCCTCATTAAACCAAATCAAAGACCTATTGCTATAGAGGTGGAATTTTTTCTGAAACAACGCGCGCTCTCATTGGTCATTTCACGGTCACATGGTACCTATTATAATGTGTAAAAGAATAACCCACTTCCTCACGTGTTGCTATGCCTGGAAAAGGTAATCTTATCCAGCGTAGAAACACATGCGCAAGTAGACACCATTATCCAGTAGTTTGATACCTCTCTGACCAATGCAAGGCCAAAGAATATCCTACCGGTTAGTTGCCTAAGTTTTAGCCTGCAGAACAGGCGTGATTTTATCGCGTTTTTCTGGCAAGGGAAAGGCAAGCGCGAGGCGAAAGAGGACACGAGACACGCGCGACGAGGGAAGGCGTCTTCTCCCGTCGGGCGTGTACAGTCCGCCAAAGTTTCAGCTCTTCGACACCGCTGTCCAATTTACTTTAAAACTAGTTTGTAAACCGAACCTCTATGTAACAAGTTACACATTAGCCGGAGCATATAGTGTTGCGCAATTCACCTCCGTAGAGGCAAGAGATGACAAAAACCTTTTTGAATTGTTGATTGGCCGATAAAGGCGAGAGTCCCCCAAACGATTCAAAGAGAGCGCAACAACCGCCTCTAACAGTTTACGGCCGCCAGCCAAAGGGTGTGAGAGTTAAATAAGGCCCTGTTTGCACCCTACGTAAGATGAACAAAACGAAACAAATAATATGACATATTATAATATGACGACGACCTAAATGCGTTATATAACTTAAAAACAAAACAAACACAAAAACAAAAACAAAACAAAAACTGCCAGACTTTTCGGGAGTGGACCATGGTAAGTGTAATCGCGTCCTTTCAAACTTGCTCACGATTATTCCAACTCAATTTGCCGAATGAGAAAATTTTTCTTGGAAATTCCAAGCCAGACCTCACTTTTACGGACGAAGTTTAAAACTCAGTGAGAGTGATTCACCTTAATTTTTGTTTTTGATGTCGTATGCTGCAGTGACCCATAGAGAAATGTACTTAAACGTGTTTTTTGGCCGATAAAAGCTATTCTTGTTTTGACGTTCTATTTGTGGTCACTAACTATCGTGGTCGCTAACTATATAACCTAATGATTTGATGGGGATGTGTCAGGGCCCTCAAGGACCGCATACACTGGGGGCTCAAAGCCCTGATTTATGATACCATTTGATTGAGAATCAGGTCCCTCTAGAATATCATACACGACACCACCGGTCGGGCAGGCATAGTCATAGCTGGGTCCTTCAGGCGCATTATACAATGGTGCTGCATAAGACGGATCCTCCTTGGGACACTTGTTAGAGCCCTCTTTCGCTGCAATTTCCTCGAGTTCGTCCAAATCGGCATAATCAGCGTATTCCGGAGACTCTTCAGCGTCCTCTGGGGGTGGGCCTGTGGAGTATGGAGGCTGGTACTCTGGGGGACTGGGTGAGAGGTTCCTTGGGCTTTGATTTGGATTGAGTAGAGCTGGGTATTCTGGGATATCTTCTCGCCACTTAAAGAAAAATAAAATTATTACTAACACCAATTTGCCGTATTAAAAAAGTGGGCAAAGTAGACATAGGCAATAGGGACCCTACCTCGCAGACACTCTTAGCCTGTTCCAAACTTCCAGGCGTTCAAGTAGTAGCCCGCGGCGTTCAGATGGTGAGGAGCGAGTCTAATCATACGAGGGGAAAATGAGGAGGAAAACAAGGGGAAACTGGGGCGAGCTCTAGTCTCTCCCCAGTTTTGTTTTGTTTTGTTTTTGTTTTTGTTTTTCCTCGTCAATTTAGCCTGCGAGCAGGCTCTCCTATTTGGGCAAGCGAAGCGAGCCTCGCGAGAACGCCGCTCGCTCGCTCGCTCGCTCGTTCTCGCGCGGCTCGCTTCGCTCGCCCAAATAGGAGAGCTTGCTGGTAGGCTATCGTCAATTTTGCGCCCGCTCTCTAAGATCTGTGACGCCTGGAACAGGCTAAGACACTCTAAACTAACTGTCACGCAGGCTAGGTGATCTCTTGCTGATTTGCGTCGCCGACCAAGTCCCATTATAGCTCCTGTCGTCGACCCATTCTTTGTCTCGTCAGGCAGGGCTCTGTTGCGTGACAAGACAACGAACGGCTACATAGGAGACCTGGCCTTAGTTTTGACTGACAAACAAACAAACGAAACTAACAAAAAGACCGTACAGTTGTACTCATGTACAATCGAACCTCCAAGTGTGACCACTTCTCTAGACACCAAAATTTTCCCAGAAAGCTTTATAATTGAAATTCTGGTAAACGGTCCTCGGTTTTAGAATTTTTCATTGTTTTTTACCTCTTCCAAGCGACCTTCCGATACAATGGTCTGATGTCTGATCTTTGTGTAAACTCCACGTACTCCGCTACTCAGAGTATGAAAAGATCTCTTAGAAATAACATAGATATATGCATGCAAATCGTGGCTTCTCTGCAGTTCGACCTCCCGCAGTTCGACTCCCGTAGGTGACAACTGACTCTTCGCATTCTGGGTGGTCGCTTACGGGAGGTTTGACTGTACTATAGTGTTTCATCACACATAAAAAAAACATGAACAAAGTTGAAAACCCGACCCTTGGCCTCGTATTTTTGACGAACTTTGATATGATTGATATCGCGATGAAACATTGTTATGAGCGCGTGTTTCGTAAAAAGACAAAATAGTTTCCCGCAAGAAATTCAGGATGCAAGAATGAGGCGTTTTTATTTGATATTCAAACACGTTTAGGGCTCATAGCGTCTTGTGAATAAATGTACACCCGGCATAGTAAATCGAACGTTCGAAAATCGAACTCAATCGAACTCAATCGAACTCAATCCGTGGATTGAGTTCGATTGAGTTCGGCAATCGAACGAAATCGAACACCACACTTTCAGTGAGTTCGATTTCCGAACAAATCGAATTCAATCGAACAAATCGAACTCAATCGAACTCAATCCATCTGATTGTGTTCGATTGAGTTCGGAAACCGAACTCAATCGAACACAATTAAATGGATTGAGTTCGATTGGCTCTGGTGAACCTATACAAAGCAAGCCCAAAGCAAGCCCGTCAAAGCAAGTTTTTCTTGCGCTTTTTTTACTATTTATTCACGAGTTCCTTGACAGTATACATTCAATGCTTCGGCTCGCCTTGTTGAAAACTTTAGGATAATTGGGACATTGATACCACCTCCTCTTTGCCAGCGACCTTTAGGATCATCAAATGGTGGCCTACAGACCCTACTAAAGGTGAAAAGTATGCATAAGTTTTGCTTCCCCTGTTTTTCATAAGGGTTGCTTGAGGCAAATTAATATATTCGCGAATCCCTTACAAACATCTTCACTTACCAAGTTATCGAAGCATTTACAGGCCACAGGGAAGCAACCAGTTCACGTTGAAGGTGACCTAATTGTCCGCGCTCGTTTGCAATTCGGAATTAAGGCACGGCCTTTCTCGCCTATTTTCTTTAAAACCCTGAAAACTTCGCCATCCTTGACATCAAAGCGGCATTCCTAGTAGCCTTTGACTATACATTTGAAGCTTACGATCCACAACGCATCTGAAGCCATTTCTGCGGAATTTCTTCGTTTACGAAAAATACGTGCGCTACACTCAGGGCTGAAGTAGCTCGAGCTTCTAAGATCTGGTAATGGATTTTCAACGTCTGTTTTACATAAATCACGAGTTCGAAAATCGAACGTTCGATTGGGTTCGATTGATTTTTTTTCTTTTCGGTGAGTTCGATTTCGTTCGATTGCCGAACTCAATCGAACTCAATCCACCGATTGAGTTCGATTGAGTTCGATTTAGTTCGATTGGGTTCGATTTACTATGCCGGGATGTACAAAGAGGTTAGATTCTGGGTTAACTACTGGACCAACACTTGTAATGAGTTAATGTCTCAACCTAACTTTTAAATCTGTGGATCAAGTTCTATTGTGTTACCATTTAAATGAAACCTTTTTGGCAGAACTTTTGAATGGTACCATTTATTTCTGAGGATTTTACAAAAATAAATTTTATTTTTCTTTGCCCACCATCAGAGGTAAAAGGGTTAACGGATGTGGCTAAACAGATTGACATTTACCGAGACATGCACCTTCTCACCTGTTGAACAGTATTTTTCTGCAATGGTTGGTACATCATCCCATCTGGGTTTAAACTCTGATACAATGGTGCCTTCGGGTCAGAATTAAACCGCGCACGAGCATCATCCTTGATCAAACTCTGATAAACAGGTTTCTCTTCATTTATTGTGCCCTCCGGATTATCATAAATTGGTTTCTCTCCGTCCGGCCTGTTGCCTCTTGTGAATTGGTCCCTATTGTCGTAAATGTGTTCTCTCTGTATCCTCCTATTAGAAGTGTTAAGGCGCTTTATTTTTATGTTGTTCAAAGGCGGGGAGTCCTTCGCACCCGGATTCTTCTTAATAAGTACCTCTCCATCGTTGTCATATGATGTATCACCTGAATAAGTGATAACAGAGATAAAATAAGTTAAGACGGAATCCACCAGGACATTGAGTAATTTTGATTTTCAGTGGACAAAAATCTTGTACCAGAGTAATTTAAAGCATATTGCATTCTTTCTTGCATTTTTCAAGGGCTAAAGATGTAATAAATCATCTGTAGTAACACCAAAAAAAATTTCTTATAAGAGCCCGAGAAAACAAATGTCAAATTTCACAAAATGACATCTTTCACATGAAATTTTCAGAATTTTACCCGTGTAATCACAATTCTTGTGAAATTTGACATTCATTTTCTCGGACTTCCATGAGAAATTTTCTTTGGTGTTACTACAGATGACTTATCACATCTTTAGCCCTTGAAAAATGAAAAAAAAAATGCGATATTCTTAAATTTATTCTGGTAGAAGGTTTTTGTCCACTGAAAATTAAAATTACTCAAGTTCCTGATGGATTCCGTCTTAAAAGTTTAATCGCCTAAGATGGCTGCGAAAAATCCAGAGATCTGAATGGTAGGAGCGACTATAAGAAACTCCAGCCCTTAAAAACTTATCTCAGTTATTAAAGAGTCGTTTCAATTCAATCGCTGAAAATTACTGAACTGCTGTTCAGTGATCTTATGAAAATCACGCTTAACTTAAAGGTCTGCGAGTTGAATCTTGCGTTTTGCTTGCGTTCTTTTGAGTAACCTGCACTGACTTGTATCTAGTTGGTATGAAAACTGTCAGGGGGCTCGCAGCTGGGAGCTGTTTTCTATTACCTAGAAATTTTCGTAGCTAAAAGATGGCTAAACATTTCAAGAGAACTATTCTTTACATCCAAGATTTTCCGGCGGAGTTTTTCATTAAATTCCCTACAAAGTTCCGAACTTGGGTTTCCATATTTAATCGCTCCCTAGATATGGCTATCATTTCTAAGAAAGGACGCAAAACGTTTCGGTTTTGAAAATAGCAACAACAAGAAGTATTAAGAAGGTCTCCGTTCTCGTAAATCTTTACACAGCATCTAAGATCTTCGAGAAAATGACAAGAAAGCCAAATAACTGGTTGGAAGGGCAAAAGTTCCCCGAGGATGGCCGTACAGATAAAAACGTTAAAGCGCCACTAAGAATGCACTTGCAGAGCTTTTAAAAGGCTCTTCAGATAGCCGGAGGGTCAGTATTAAGAAATGGCTTCATGATCACAAACTGACTTTAAATTTGGACAAAACTAAATGCATGCTCATCGGTAGTAATAGGAAACCGGAAAGCAAAGTAGATTTGACTGTTTCAATTTTAGATCATAGTATAAGTAATGTTCGCAGCTTTAAATACCTCGGTATACATATATCTTCGGATTTCACATGGACTGATCATATTGAACACCTAACTGGGAAAATCAGTCAGAGGCTTGGGCTTCTCAAGCGTATAAAGCATTTATTGCCTTTCAGGGCTCGTCTACTTTTCTATAAAAGTCTTGTTATGCCCCTTTTTGAATATGCTGATCTAGTATGGGGCGATAAACATAATATTACCCTTATGTCTAGTTTGCAAGTTTTGCAAAATAAGGCCGCTAAAGTTATTTTAAATAGACCATTGTACTCATCCTCCACTGAGGCATTAGCCGTTCTCAAGTGGCTGCCTCTAGAGAAAAGGCGATTTCAAAGAAGGTGTGTACACGTATACAAATGCATCAATGGCCTAATTAATCACGATATGGACTTGATTAGACAAGACGTACTTCATAGGCATAATACACGTAACAAAGGCAATTTTAGATTACCACGTGTCAAAAGAAATTGGGGGAAGCAAAGAACACAATATCATGCCGTTTCCGATTTTAACTCCCTCAGTCAGACGATCAAAGACTCAAGGAATGTAAATAGTTTTAAACGTAATGTTTTTAAGTTTTTGATATAGCTACTTACGTTTAATTTTTATTTATACTTATTTTTAATTTTTTATGCATTTTTTGTATCTTTTTAATCCCTTTGCAATTTTATAGCTTTGTTTTGTTTTTATAATATATATCTAGTTTTGAGGTCCTTTTTGAAAACCATATCTTTTATGAAAAAGTTTCCTCAATAAAGATGATTATTATTATTGATTATTATTACATTGCGTCCTCATTAAACCAAATCAAAGACCTATTGCTATAGAGGTGGAATTTTTTCTGAAACAACGCGCGCTCTCATTGGTCATTTCACGGTCACATGGTACCTATTATAATGTGTAAAAGAATAACCCACTTCCTCACGAGTTGCTATGCCTGGAAATGGTAATCTTATCCAGCGTAGAAACACATGCGCAAGTAGACACCATTATCCAGTAGTTTGATACCTCTCTGACCAATGCAAGGCCAAAGAATATCCTACCGGTTAGTTGCCTAAGTTTTAGCCTGCAGAACAGGCGTGATTTTATCGCGTTTTTCTGGCAAGGGAAAGGCAAGCGCGAGGCGAAAGAGGACACGAGACACGCGCGACGAGGGAAGGCGTCTTCTCCCGTCGGGCGTGTACAGTCCGCCAAAGTTTCAGCTCTTCGACACCGCTGTCCAATTTACTTTAAAACTAGTTTGTAAACCGAACCTCTATGTAACAAGTTACACATTAGCCGGAGCATATAGTGTTGCGCAATTCACCTCCGTAGAGGCAAGAGATGACAAAAACCTTTTTGAATTGTTGATTGGCCGATAAAGGCGAGAGTCCCCCAAACGATTCAAAGAGAGCGCGACAACCGCCTCTAACAGTTTACGGCCGCCAGCCAAAGGGTGTGAGAGTTAAATAAGGCCCTGTTTGCACCCTACGTAAGATGAACAAAACGAAACAAATAATATGACATATTATAATATGACGACGACCTAAATGCGTTATATAACTTAAAAACAAAACAAACACAAAAACAAAAACAAAACAAAAACTGCCAGACTTTTCGGGAGTGGACCATGGTAAGTGTAATCGCGTCCTTTCAAACTTGCTCACGATTATTCCAACTCAATTTGCCGAATGAGAAAATTTTTCTTGGAAATTCCAAGCCAGACCTCACTTTTACGGACGAAGTTTAAAACTCAGTGAGAGTGATTCACCTTGATTTTTGTTTTTGATGTCGTATGCTGCAGTGACCCATAGAGAAATGTACTTAAACGTGTTTTTTGGCCGATAAAAGCTATTCTTGTTTTGACGTTCTATTTGTGGTCACTAACTATCGTGGTCGCTAACTATATAACCTAATGATTTGATGGGGATGTGTCAGGGCCCTCAAGGACCGCATACATTGGGGGCTCAAAGCCCTGATTTGTGATACCATTTGATTGAGAATCAGGTCCCTCTAGAATATCATACACGACACCACCGGTCGGGCAGGCGTAGTCATAGCTGGGTCCTTCAGGCGCATTATACAATGGTGCTGCATAAGACGGATCCTCCTTGGGACACTTGTTAGAGCCCTCTTTCGCTGCAATTTCCTCGAGTTCGTCCAAATCGGCATAATCAGCGTATTCCGGAGACTCTTCAGCGTCCTCTGGGGGTGGGCCTGTGGAGTATGGAGGCTGGTACTCTGGGGGACTGGGTGAGAGGTTCCTTGGGCTTTGATTTGGATTGAGTAGAGCTAGGTATTCTGGGATATCTTCTCGCCACTTAAAGAAAAATAAAATTATTACTAACACCAATTTGCCGTATTAAAAAAGTGGGCAAAGTAGACATAGGCAATAGGGACCCTACCTCGCAGACACTCTTAGCCTGTTCCAAACTTCCAGGCGTTCAAGTAGTAGCCCGCGGCGTTCAGATGGTGAGGAGCGAGTCTAATCATACGAGGGGAAAATGAGGAGGAAAACAAGGGGAAACTGGGGCGAGCTCTCGTTTCTCCCCAGTTTTGTTTCGTTTTGTTTTTTTTTTTGTTTTTCCTCGTCAATTTAGCCTGCGAGCAAGCTCTCCTATTTGGGCAAGCGAAGCGAGCCTCGCGAGAACGCCGCGGCCCCTCGCGGCTTCGCCGCTCGCTCGTTCTCGCGCGGCTCGCTTCGCTCGCCCAAATAGGAGAGCTTGCTGGTAGGCTATCGTCAATTTTGCGCCCGCTCTCTAAGATCTGTGACGCCTGGAACAGGCTAAGACACTCTAAACTAACTGTCACGCAGGCTAGGTGATCTCTTGCTGATTTGCGTCGCCGACCAAGTCCCATTATAGCTCCTGTCGTCGACCCATTCTTTGTCTCGTCAGGCAGGGCTCTGTTGCGTGACAAGACAACGAACGGCTACATAGGAGACCTGGCCTTAGTTTTGACTGACAAACAAACAAACGAAACTAACAAAAAGACCGTACAGTTGTACTCATGTACAATCGAACCTCCAAGTGTGACCACTTCTCTAGACACCAAAATTTTCCCAGAAAGCTTTATAATTGAAATTCTGGTAAACGGTCCTCGGTTTTAGAATTTTTCATTGTTTTTTACCTCTTCCAAGCGACCTTCCGATACAATGGTCAGATGTCTGATCTTTGTGTAAACTCCACGTACTCCGCTACTCAGAGTATGAAAAGATCTCTTAGAAATAACATAGATATATGCATGCAAATCGTGGCTTCTCTGCAGTTCGACCTCCCGCAGTTCGACTCCCGTAGGTGACAACTGACTCTTCGCATTCTGGGTGGTCGCTTACGGGAGGTTTGACTGTACTATAGTGTTTCATCACACATAAAAAAAACATGAACAAAGTTGAAAACCCGACCCTTGGCCTCGTATTTTTGACGAACTTTGATATGATTGATATCGCGATGAAACATTGTTATGAGCGCGTGTTTGGTAAAAAGACAAAATAGTTTCCCGCAAGAAATTCAGGATGCAAGAATGAGGCGTTTTTATTTGATATTCAAACACGTTTAGGGCTCATAGCGTCTTGTGAATAAATGTACAAAGAGGTTAGATTCTGGGTTAACTACTGGACCAACACTTGTAATGAGTTAATGTCTCAACCTAACTTTTAAATCTGTGGATCAAGTTCTATTGTGTTACCATTTAAATGAAACCTTTTTGGCAGAACTTTTGAATGGTACCATTTATTTCTGAGGATTTTACAAAAATAAATTTTATTTTTCTTTGCCCACCATCAGAGGTAAAAGGGTTAACGGATGTGGCTAAACAGATTGACATTTACCGAGACATGCACCTTCTCACCTGTTGAACAGTATTTTTCTGCAATGGTTGGTAAATCATCCCATCTGGGTTTAAACTCTGATACAATGGTGCCTTCGGGTCAGAATTAAACCGCGCACGAGCATCATCCTTGATCAAACTCTGATAAACAGGTTTCTCTTCATTTATTGTGCCCTCCGGATTATGATAAATTGGTTTCTCTCCGTCCGGCCTGTTGCCTCTTGTGAATTGGTCCCTATTGTCGTAAGTGTGTTCTCTCTGTATCCTCCTATTAGAAGTGTTAAGGGGCTTTATTTTTATGTTGTTTAAAGGCGGGGAGTCCTTCGCACCCGGATTCTTCTTAATAAGTACCTCTCCATCGTTGTCATACGATGTATCACCTGAATAAGTGATAACAGAGATAAAATAAGTTAAGACGGAATCCACCAGGACATTGAGTAATTTTGATTTTCAGTGGACAAAAATCTTGTACCAGAGTAATTTAAAGCATATTGCATTCTTTCTTGCATTTTTCAAGGGCTAAAGATGTAATAAATCATCTGTAGTAACACCAAAAAAAATTTCTTATAAGAGCCCGAGAAAACAAATGTCAAATTTCACAAAATGACATCTTTCACATGAAATTTTCAGAATTTTACCCGTGTAATCACAATTCTTGTGAAATTTGACATTCATTTTCTCGGACTTCCATGAGAAATTTTCTTTGGTGTTACTACAGATGACTTATCACATCTTTAGCCCTTGAAAAATGAAAAAAAAAATGCGATATTCTTAAATTTATTCTGGTAGAAGGTTTTTGTCCACTGAAAATTAAAATTACTCAAGTTCCTGATGGATTCCGTCTTAAAAGTTTAATCGCCTAAGATGGCTGCGAAAAATCCAGAGATCTGAATGGTAGGAGCGACTATAAGAAACTCCAGCCCTTAAAAACTTATCTCAGTTATTAAAGAGTCGTTTCAATTCAATCGCTGAAAATTACTGAACTGCTGTTCAGTGATCTTATGAAAATCACGCTTAACTTAAAGGTCTGCGAGTTGAATCTTGCGTTTTGCTTGCGTTCTTTTGAGTAACCTGCACTGACTTGTATCTAGTTGGTATGAAAACTGTCAGGGGGCTCGCAGCTGGGAGCTGTTTTCTATTACCTAGAAATTTTCGTAGCTAAAAGATGGCTAAACATTTCAAGAGAACTATTCTTTACATCCAAGATTTTCCGGCGGAGTTTTTCATTAAATTCCCTACAAAGTTCCGAACTTGGGTTTCCATATTTAATCGCTCCCTAGATATGGCTATCATTTCTAAGAAAGGACGCAAAACGTTTCGGTTTTGAAAATAGCAACAACAAGAAGTATTAAGAAGGTCTCCGTTCTCGTAAATCTTTACACAGCATCTAAGATCTTCGAGAAAATGACAAGAAAGCCAAATAACTGGTTGGAAGGGCAAAAGTTCCCCGAGGATGGCCGTACAGATAAAAACGTTAAAGCGCCACTAAGAATGCACTTGCAGAGCTTTTAAAAGGCTCTTCAGATAGCCGGAGGGTCAGTATTAAGATTGTGGGGAAACTTGCAGTAGACCTGCACCGTTCTAAACCTCTTATTTCACTGGTCCCCTTTAATCTGCACTTCCATTGTTCTCAGGGATAGGGGTATTGTTATGTGACAATCCCCATTGTTTTCCCAGTTAATCAAAAACAATCTTTCAAATAGGTGCGGGATCGCCGGAAACTTCCCCTGACCCAACGTTAACACGAGCTTCTTGGCGCAAAATGTTGGGTTAGGGGAGGGGTAGGTGGGGTAAACTGTTAGTAGGATCTTATTACAAACAACTGCATGGGACATTTCTCGACATTCTCTCTTTCCATGTGGTAGATGTGTTACACGAAGATCTTGCGCCGCAGAGACAAAGAGTCACAATATCTGTAAAAACACAAAGCGCTTAACAAGCGGGAACTTGATGATCTGTTGCGTGGATGTCCGGGCACATCACTTTTGCTCGCTCAACAACGTTCAGTGTATGTGTCAAACGGTTTTAACGCAAGTAAATGTTTATCTTTTAGAACTTACACGATCGCCTTTTCGTCATTTTTAAAGTCGAAAAAAAGGCAATTACGTCAAGGTCGTGTCTTCAAAATTTGTAGCCTTTTCGTTAAAACGAAAAAAAAAACAACTTGAAAGTGACGCAGTGGATTTAGACTGACATTTAATTACTAATTTTTTACAAAAACAACAGCTATATGTCCATATATCACCTACCTATATATCTCTCAACGTTTTTGCGAGTTCTTTCTACGGGTTTGATGCAAGTATTCTCGTCAGATACAGGATTTCTGAGTATCCCCGGAATAGGAAAGTGATTCTAAGAAAACAAGGAAAATTCTTTCTCAAACTCATTAATAATTCATAAAGAAAATTCAAAGGAAATTAATGTTTAATGAGTGTTTGGATATCTGATGAAAAACTGCTCATTTTTGCATCCTTAATTTCTCCTTCAAAAATGATTTTGTTTGAGAAGAAATATCAAACATTCGACACAGTGTTTCATCATCAGATGAAACACCTCGAAGTTCGTCAAAAATACTCCGCTGCGCGTCGTATTTTCAACTCTCTTCTCGGTGTTTCATCTGGTGATGAAACACTGCATCTCATGTTTGATATATTACTTCAAACATGGTCAAACTATTTCAACGACCATACAATAATTAAAAATAAACAAAATGAGGTGTTTTGTTAGATAACACGAGCAGATATTTTACGGGTTATGTACTGAAAATGCGAGCGACGTTGAACGAATAATCATAAAATCTTGTCAAACGTTGCTTCATCTAGTTCTCCGCCATTGTCTGAGCAAAGAAACTGCCACACTACAATTTTACTGTGCAAATCAAAATTCTACTGAGTTATCACGTGGCATATTGTCCGTGTTTACCTTTTCTGAGTGGAATAACAACATCACGCGCTAAGGAAACAATATTTGGAGGTGATCATGGCAGCCGTTAAGGTGTGAGAGTAACGTGAACCATCCCATCATTAAAGCTACAGTAAAACGGGCAACAGAAACGTGCAACATGTTTTGCAACATTGCTACAAAACGAGTTGAAAAGCTATGTTACGCGTTTTACCACCCACGAGTCAAACCTGTCTCGCAACAAACAAGGTTGTTGCAAGTTGCGTGAATACTGTCTTGGATTAAATTACGCGGGAGTCACGAGATACAATGGTACACGGTTTGCTCTCTTCTCTCTACATCAACTTTTCGCAACTTGCGACAAATACAGGTTTTAACGTGGGTACGAACAATGCTTCTCGTCTATCCACGGAACTTCATGCACCATCTTACAAAGTCTGTCTACACAGACATTTTTGCCATTGCAAAACCTTGTCACACATATGACACAAATAAATGGCCTTTATCCGGTGAGTTATTCTGAGAGAAATTAAAGGCCCAGCAACTAACTGAAGGCAGTAGGCTCGCATGTGACGAAGTTAACATATTTTTCTCAGTTAGAATAAAATGTGACTATTACGTACCTGTGTTCCTGTTGTTGGGTTTGCAATAGCTAAACAAAACCAGAGGACAAAGAATAAGACAACAAAGTGGGGCTTACGTAGAGGAAAAAATTCTGAGCTCCTTGTTTTCTGTATCAACAAAGGATTTAAGGCAAAGTTTGCACAGACTGTAAGTTGGTCATTCAAACCAAACAAGATCAAGCCCGAGTTTCTCAGAATATAGATGGAGATACTGGGAAAGGTTTGAATCAAGGAGTCATTTCAAAAGTAGGTTTACTATGATCGTCCCTGACTCTGAAGATGACTACCGCGCAGGTTGTCGAAACGTCACTCACTGTCAACAACAACAGTCCTATTCAGGACTACGTTCACCCGGACGATCAAACTAAACCTACTTATATGTAATGGTACTTGCCAGATAAATCACTATTCAGTGGCAAAGCCGTGTTAAAGACACCAGTTTTGCTAGCCGATTGATAGCGATCTAAGGGTAGAGATTAACCCCTGAGGAGTACAGTGGGTGGACCGATGCATGGTCTAAAGTTGTTGCTAACAAATCATAGGCCTGCCCCTTGGGTGATTGACATTAACTGTGACTTAAATGATGTGACAGATAAATTGTAGACCTTCAGTGCGATTTTTATCCCCAAATGACGAAACAACAACGACATTCATTAAAAAAAAGACTCTCAGCGGAAAGTTTTTCTCGACTTTTTTTCGTGTTTGGAGATAGGGGAAAAAACATTTCCATGCATAAAATGACTTTTGATACCTGTTGTTCCTGCATCGTAGTTAGCAAGATCTCTGCAAAACACATTAAAAACAGGTAGCGTTGAGAAACAATTTCCTAAAAACATACATTTTGAAAACTAGTCAAACCTTTTTCTGTCCATTCTATCGATTGAGTAGGACCATCAATGACGTCGATGTTACGATGAATGTCAGTTACATTGTCTTTCGTTCCTGGTGCAAAAATTTACAGATATGCAGTTTTTTTAGTTCTGGTATGTTGAAAAGTCTAAACTATAAAGCGTTTTCACTTACGCAGCCCATATCTATGCAAGTTTATTGGAACAAAAGAAAGCTTTTACCCCCCCCCCCCCGGGGGGGGGGCTTTTACACAACAAAAATGTTTTACCGCCGTGAAGTCACGTGAAAACGCTCTTTATATACCGATTTATAACTTTTGTGCCGCCAATAAAACCACATCGGAGAGGGTATTAGTCTGTAACAGCAAGGTTTGTTTCGGTCAAACGTCTGTACTTTTTACCGAGAATTTAGCTTTGATTCTCGTTAGGTTTCCGTCATAGCTAGGGGTCCACAATTTAAGGGTTGACTTCACACCGTACCTGGTTTTTTTCCACAAACATAGAAATCCAAGGACTAAACAGCCAACAGCTGCCACTCCCGAAATGACTGCAATCATTGTCATGCTACGTTCATCATCTTTGTCACTCAGTGCCTCGTTATCTTTGTTAGCCTCTTTACTCCCTGGAATGTATTCTTTAGAAGGCGTAACGGTTATAGCACTTGCAGTAGTAGTTTTGAGTGATGGTTTTGTTGTTACGGAACTATCAGTAGAACTCTCTGTGATTTTAGGGGTCTCCGGCGAGGGCTTTGCTGAAACTGCTTTGGTTGTTTTTCGTTTACTATATGGTGCCTTGCAAAAACAATGAGGTAGTAAAAAGTTATTAACACAATACCCATTAGATTGCTCGCAGTCTCTCCTTTTCTTCAGATTTCGTAAGAGGAGTGCACGTGCGCACGAGGGTGGAGAGACGCGAGAAACGGCAACCTCTCCCGTCTGGCACCTTCAGTCACGCGCGTACGCATTTGCGTGTCTCGCGCGTTTTGCTTGACAGACCAAGAAAAAAGAGAGAGTACTCATAGTCTAAAATCCTATATGAATGAAGTTAATCCTGGTAAATCCAGAAAGTAGAAAGAGTGAGCCTGGGTAGAGGCCTTTTCCATTTCCTTTCCGCTTAGACTGCGAGCAGTCTCCTATTTTTCTTTTGAGTCACAGTAGATCGAGTACACGCGTGAGGGGCGGGAGAAACAAGGGCGGAAGTATAATAATTATTTTACTTTTTTGCTCGTATGCCTCGACTGTCTCCTGTCTCGCATACTCACCCCCCCCCCCCCCCCAACTGTCTTCTCTGCTTCCTGTAACTTGTGCAACACAGCCTGACTGAATATCTAATACTTACCCACCCCTCCCCCCGCCCCCACCTCCAAGAACTAAGTGTATGCATTTCAGGAATATCTACACTATAAACAGGATATGCATGAAGTTCAACACAACTGTCTGCTTTAGAGAAGTGTCCAAGATTTTAGCTGCGTACTTTGATTTTTATTTAAAATCACACTGTCCAGACTAATCTTTCAGTTACCTTTGCTGTTCGTGTGGCCTTAACAGTTGTTTTCACTGCAGATGTCACTTTAGTCGTTCCCTTGGTTTGGGGTGTTGCTGTGGTTTGGGATTTTGCTGTGGTTATAGACACTGAAGTTGTAATTGGATATGCTTGAGTTGTAGGATCTGGAAAGGTCCCTTTTGAAAAACAAAAAATTGTGTCGTTAGTGGCAGGATCCACAGAGGACTTTATAAGTTCAGTTGATAAAAAAAAACCTTAAGCAGGGGGGACACTTATGTAAAGTTTGGGTAGAGGTGTGCCACTGAGGCCTACAAAGCCTGACCCAGTTTGAGACAAAAACCATTCGT
>OZ037786.1:21346471-21531471 GCA_964035525.1 Porites cylindrica | reverse complement strand
GAGCAGTGGTTTCTCCAGACCGGACGCTACTCTCCCGTAGCATCCGGCCTGGAGAAACCACTGCTCGAAGGGTAAATATTGCGAAACCCTTACCTGCAAATGTTCGAAAAGAAGAATTTTCTACACAAGTTGCAGTTTTTGGAGAGGAACCCATTTGAAAGGTTGAATGAGAATAAGTGCAACTACAAATACAGCATCCTCGATTACTACAATCTCCATTCCTGTCCAAACACCACTGCCTTCCATTGTCATTTCGCCGCGGACACTTTCCAAGAGGATCCATGTTCGTAAATAAGTCGCGGCGGTCCCCGTGTATCACTCGTGTTACATTGAAGTGGAATCCTTCACACGAGCGAAAGAGCAGCAAAAGGGTCAACACGAACCAATGCGGCATTCCAAAATTGCTAATTCCCATTCTCTTTATTGGATCTTGAGAATCAAAATGGATTAGCGCCTAACAACAGAAAAATTGAAATATAATTCCTCCTTTCCGGGATCTGTAGAGTCACGTCTATATCACGTGTCGTCTCTCTCCGAAGAATGGCGAAGAATAGCGAAGCACTTTCCGAAGTAAGTCGAAAGAATACGACGACGATTTGCAGTGTCCAATATGGCGGACAGCAGGGAAGAATACGAAAGCATCGACAAGGACGAACTGCAGAAACCAATGAAAGTTAATGGCAGATACGTTGATCCGTGGGGGACTACAAATTTTCCTTCAAAAGCAGATATGTTCAGATGGATGTTTAAAGAGAAAAATGAGCGCGGAATCGGAGGTGGTCTGAAAAATCTGTACCGCTTCAAAACGCAGGCAAGTTTTTAAATTATTTGTTACGTTAGATTCAGTCTTGTTTGAAAAATGAAATGCAAAAGGATAATGTTTATGATTTTGTGGCTCAACGGTAGTCGCATAATTAACCGGGTTCCACCATTCTATTAATTACGTAACAACATTTGGGAACACAGGAAATTGATGTGTTTTTTAAAGAAGAGAACAAACTGTATGTCATCCCCATTAATTTTCTGTTTTTGCAGTTCAAGTAGACAAGGTAATTATTGCCTTTTCTACATTTAATTTTCAAGACAGTTCCTCTTTTTAATTCTGTTTGTATACAAATCTACAGGAGCTTGAAAGAACTCTTCCTGTCTTGACCCCTGACAGTAAAGCTTTGTCATCTCCCCCCACAGAAGCCATTCAAGTGACCTGGCTAGGTCATGCCACTGTTTTGGTTCAAATGGACAATGTCAATATCTTAACTGACCCTAATTTAAATACGTATGCCGGGCCTAGCAAGTCATTAGGCATGAGGCGTTACCGACCACCTCCTTGCACAGTGGACGAACTACCAGTGATTCATGCAGTATGCATCAGTCATGATCACTATGACCACTTAGATGTCAAGTCTGTTATGGCCCTTAATCAGAGGTTCGGAAAAGATCTTTGCTGGTTTGTTCCCATGGGACTGAAAAACTGGATGAGTGAATGCGGGTGTCAAAACGTCTTTGAACTAGAATGGTGGGAGGAAGCTGAACTACCAGAGAAATCGCAAATTTTTCCGAAGTTTATCTTCACTCCCTCGCAGCACTGGTGTCGCAGATCATTGACAGATCGTAATAAAGTGTTATGGGGAAGTTGGACAATAATAGGGGCAAGACAAAGATTTTTCTTTGCTGGAGATTCTGGATATTGCAGAGGCTTCAAGCAGATTGGAATGAAGTATGGACCATTTGATTTTGCTGCCATACCTATTGGAGCATATAAGCCAAGGTCAGTGTCATTTCCAAACAAAAAACAAAACCCAGTGTGCAAAGAAAGTAGTGTCCGATAGCCCGGGGCTAGTGGATTTTGCTATCGGGCTAGTGAAATCTGTTTTTAACTTGCCCGACGGGCAAGTGATGTTCTTTGAGGAATTCGAATAACAGAAGAAGTGTGAAATCAATTGTGCTTTACGAAAAGCTTTTGGGGATAGTTGAAATGACGTCTGGGCTAGTAAATGCTAGCTTCAGCTTGCCCGAATGGCAAGCTGTAAAAATGATTTTCTTTGCACCCTGCTCCTCAGCAGAAGGGAGAGAGAAAAGAGGGGCAATTTTTTTTGTGATTGCGCTGGCTCCTTATTTGGGACTTGCTGTTCTAGTATTTAATGGCATAACAGAATGTGCCCCAGTGTTCTCACATCTATGAGCTCGTAAGAAGGACAGCCATCTCAACAACGACAACCAAAAACTCAGAAATGTTAAACATGCCACTCCTCCATACTGCTCAGAAGTGGCTAAAGGTCCTTTCAGTATAGGACAACCTCTCCTTGGAATAAATACTGCAGCCAGCACTCAAGCTGAGCAAATCCGTGGCTGATATTAAGCGTCAACTTAAATGACTGCTTCTGGATGTCTCCTTAATGTAGTTACCAAAATTTTTTTTTTACTCACCATGGTGACCTAAACGGTTGCAGCTGGGAGCACTGCCTTGTTTTATGTTGCTGTTTTTCATTTCCAGGTGGTTTCTACAATTCCAACATGTGGATCCTGCAGAAGCTGTCTGTATTCATGAAGATCTTCAGTCTCGTCATTCATTAGGAATTCATTGGGGCACCTTCCCAACAGGAAAAGAGGTATGTTACAGCTGTACAAATGGGCATGTAACATGTATAATTAATTCTCCTGGGAAATTTTTCGTGGGGGTGTGCTGCCTGGTTCTCCAAACCCTGACCCTGTTTCAGACCCAAAAATGTAATTTGCCACACCCATTTTCAGACCTGGCCTGTAAAATCCGTACCTGTTTTCAGACCTGGAGGTGGGCAAAATCTATACATGTTTTCAGACCAAAATGGCACAAAAACACATACCTATGTGGCTTACATAAGGGAATATCCCCCCCCCCCCCCCCCCTTAGGCCTTAGGTCACTCCACTAGCTCTGAGCTATCAGATGACACTTCCTCTTTCCCTTAAATGGGGCACCGTCAAATTCTTTTAAGTTTTAAACATAATATTTATTGTGTATCAAGAAAATTCTTTGCAGCCCAATCTCACTGAAAATGATTACAATAAAAATAAATTGACATTTAGCGCTGGTCTTTGTTTCTCAATGTTTCATTTACAACTTTTGCTACTATAATTTCTAATGACACCACAATAATATTATATTAGCTGAGTCTTGTTTTTTTTTTTCTTAATTTGGCAGCATTATTTGGATCCACCTAAAGATCTTAAAGAAGCTCTCAAGTCTAAAGGGATTCCTGACTCATGCTTTTTCACCTTAGAACATGGAGAAACCAAGGTCATAAAATAACCTTAAAAGCAAAAATAGACAATGAAATTGCTTGAAAAGCAGTAAACTAGGAATGTTGAAACATTTTGAATATTTTGTCGTTATTACAGTGTACATGTATTTATTTATTAAATTTTATGCATTCAAGGTGCAAAGAAAATCATTTTTACACCTTGCCTTTCGGGCAAGCTGAAGCTAGAGTTTACTAGCCCAGACGTCAAATCAAATAGCCCCAAACCTTTTTGACAAGCACAATTGATTTCACAGTTCTTCTGTTATTCAAATTCCTCAAAAAAACATCACTTGCCCGTCGGGCAAGTTAAAAACAGAATTCACTTGCCCGATAGCAAAATCCACTAGCCTTGGGCTATTGGACACTTTCTTTGCACGCTGTTCATTTATCAAAAATACTCAAAGAGCTTCAACAACCAGAGTCACAAGTCTGCTGTGTTTTTATTAACTTTATTTTATAATGTCAGGGAAGGTTAATAGCTTTGCATACAGTGTAGCAAGTACATTGTAGAATGTATTCGCCTGCAAAGATCAAGAACACTCTAAGTACATTATAATGGCCCACGAAAGGGTTGCTAAATAGCTTGCAAAATTTAATTATTATATTAAAGAAGGTAAACTTAGAATAGTTCATAAACATACAACCTGTACTCTACGGTTGTATCAAAACACAATAAAATATTGTCAACAAGTAATAAATAGAAAATACCCAAGTGATTTGAGTTAGACTGTTTTCCTTGTTATTTTTTACTTGATATACCTGTATCTTTTCTTTTGAAACTCAATAATAACTCAGCAACAGACAAAAAATGGAAATCGATATCAGATCCATTCAAACCCCCCTTAACGGATACCCACTTAAAGGGACAGGTTAACGGTTAAGCACATGCTCATTAATTAAATTACTTTTTCCATTTATTATTAATTCTATCGGTTAATAATATATTCCACTCACATGTATCTCAGCGATCTGATAGTGTATTTCAAAGTAGAAGTGTATTTCAGAGTAACCTGAAGTAGGATAGAGGGTTATGCCAACACTATCAACATTGAATTTATTGTTGACCCAAAGGTTTTATTCCATGGTTGTTTAATTTACAGCTATTTGCACATAAGTTCATCAAGTGACTGCCAGGGGGTGTGTGCAGATTGGTTCTTTGACAACATTATGACATGATCATGTTGCTTGCATAGACGACTTAGCAGAAAAACAGCATTTTGATAAATGAGCATGTGCTTAACCGTGAACCTGTCCCTTTAACACAGAAACCTTGTTAGTAGGACATTTTCCTTTATCCATGGGAGAAAGTAAGCCCTCACATTTTCTCTAAATTCAACCTGCTCTGTAATACGGACATCCTGTTTATACGGACACTTTCTACATGTATGACCCCCTCCATGTCCATATTAACAGGGTTTGACTGACTAACAATAGAAAATTACTGTATTGTAAAGTTTTGCAACACTTAAGCTTTGAATTAGTGTATATTTAACACACTTGAACAGCATTTTAGCCTACATATATATCCACATACACTATCATCCGTGTACCTTGAATTCAGCTGAAAACTTGGCTGCACTGAGTAGTGCAAATAGACAGGAGAAGTCATTGCGTGATGTTGCCGTGGTAGCACAATTTCTGGATGACAACAAACCAAAAGCATCACTTAAAGTGAATTCGCACTGTTTCAAACTTCATTGATTTTATTTAATTTCATTTAATTTGTCAAACATTGGCAAATTTTCTGGGGTTGAATCCAAAAGGATGGAAAGGAAAGGAAAATTTTTATTAATTTTTGTGTTCACCTACTCCATAAAGCAGGCATGTGAAATTAGCAAGTTTCATGTCACAGTCGTGCCACGACGGCTAAAAAATGTACAAAAAAGCATGATGCAAAGTTGTTGTTTTGCTAATCTAAATCTACTACTTTTTTGCCATTCTTGTTGCTGACGCCATTGCCGTTGCTTAAGCTCCCTATTGTTGTCATCCAAAAATTTTTTCTCCATGGTAACATGACATCACACTTCTCCTCTCTATTGCTAAGAAGAATTAGTTATAACTCTTTTCACAAACATGCAAACACTAAAGTTCAAAAGCCACCTTCACAATTGCATTTTTTGCTGCCGTCAATCATAATTACGATCACAAGCAATGAACCTTGAAACACAGAAACACACAAAAAGGGTTGAAATCCACCAATCACAAACGATGACCTTTCGAACCCATTAAAGTTTTGTTTCCTAAGAGGTCCGGAAGAAGGTTGATGGAACTTCAGAATTTGCATGTTTTTGAAAAGTGCAGTAATTTCATTTTGAAGTTTCACACACAGTTGAATTGTGCAACACTTGATGTTTCAATCATTTACAAAACAGTAACTGACTTAAGACAAGGTACTGAAGAAGCCGAAACAAAAAGGACACTTAGTTATTGACTCTAAGAGGCCGCACATCCATGGGGATAGCCCGGGGTATGGCATTGAAACACATCGACTACAGTCCTGACAACGCTTATGAAAGAGTTCAGAACAAACAGTGAATTTTGCACAACACCGCTGCCACTTGTGTCCATTTCTACAAGTTCCATTCTCCATGTTCTCCATAGGAATGTCACTCTCACAGATCGGGCATTTCTCCCTTGATGGCAAACTGATCTGGTCTTTCAATCCTCCTGCCAAAGTAGGGGTCAAGGAAGGGCCATGGTTTGCTTCCATCGGTTGAGCTGCAGCTCCTCTTCCATCATCAGCTTCAGTGCTGTTCTGCAGGGCAATGTTTTGCTCTTGGGGGTCGTTGACATTCTTTGCATGCAAAAGATCTTCACCATTTCTCTTACTTTGCCCCTGAGGTGCAGAAGTGGCTTTCAGGCCTTCAGCGTCACCACACATACTGTAAATGTTGGTCACCAAATCAAGTACAGGAGGATCATTGAAATTCATTACCAGCCAGTCACTGATTAACAGGGCTGTCAAAGAGTCTGACTGATTGACAGTTTCTGATGCGCTTCCTTCAGTCCACTTTCTCAATGTTGCTGTACCCAAGCATTTGTACATGTATCTTACTGTACATTCATGCTGAACTGAATAGTTAGTATTGTCATTGCCTTCACCCTCTGAAAACATCAAGGCCACCAGAGAGAGAACATATTGTCGTAGTATTAGTAAACCATAAGAATAGTGGGAAGGATCTGTAAAGAAGGCCAATGTCAGGTGTTTGCTTTGGCTGACAAAAAGTTGCATAGCTTTGCAAACATCCCATTTGTTCTCCACGTTAACACTTTCATTGCTCAGAAACTGGTCAACTGCTGATGATCCATCAGAGATGTTTATAAACAGGATCTGAGTTTGATGAGATTCTAGAGACTGTGATGTGTAATTGGAAGGGAACAGGAATAAAGCAACGAAGACGGCATTTGCAGACACTCCAATGCCATTACACAAAAAACGTTTCTTGGCATTGTAATCAATAGATCTTGGAGGGGTCTTGTCGCTTGTCAACATTTGCACTGATCCATCAAGGCTGCAAGAAAAGACAGTCCCACCCCGTGCACAAGTCAGTCCTGTGATGGGTAACCTGTGCACTTCTGTTATTATTTTGTAGGTGGGCTTTTGACTCAGAACAGTGCCTTTTACAGAAAATGAAAATATTATGACTGAGGATCCTTTAGAGACAACAAGCTGATAACTAGTATTCGCCTGCGGAGAGGGCATCCACTCCATCCAGTGGACCTGCATCTCATCTCTGTCTCCCCAGAACACATAATCCGCTAAACCAGTAACAGACGGCAACACAGCAATACTGAAGACCTTCACAAATCCATCAATACTACCCACAGCCAAGAGCCCATGAGTGTTTGTGATGCTCCGCCAGGACAAAGAACAAGGCCAGGACTGATGGGTGTCAAGAAATCCTTGAAGCTCAACACTTGTTGAGTTCATTGTAATAGGTAGTGCTGCTTTCCAAAAGATCACATGACCACTCTGGTTTCCGGTTGCCAACACTGCAAATCTACCGTCACTCCCTGAGCTTCCTGTTTCATCTGTCATTGAATCTCTGTTGTGATGGTAAATTTCAGAAAACCAGTGTAAACAAGTCGTTGAAAGCAACTGTGTTCGCTCGTTGAACTTCTTGACAGATTCACTGTTGCTGAACACATGCTTTGGCTGACTGGTTTTCTCCTGTTGTGTCTGCATGACATTTTGATGAATCTTAAAGTTGTTAGCCGCAACATGAGAACGAAGAGCTTGTGATAAATTGACAACTTCTTTCCACTTAAAGCCCAGCATGGGAGGCAAATGAATACAAAGCTGGTGGTCTGAGGAAAGCGTTGCAACAACACAGCGGCCATTGTTGTCACAGTTCAGCGGAGACCACGCGACTTTTTCAAAGCTTATCGTTTCAAATAGTGCTTTATTAAGCTGAGGATCTAAACACCAGTCGAAATCAGAACATCTATCGTCAATGACCTTTTTACGGTTCATATCAACATCCATTGTCCACGGCACACTGTGGTTGGGTATAAACGTCTTCTCGAGATTCAATCCAGGGCGAATAGACGAAACAAGTGTCAGAACATAAACACCTTGATCAGTAATCACAGATAGTCTGTCGTCTAGAGACCAGGATATAGCGCCTGGAGAACAACGCGAATAGCTCAATTTTACCGTCTCGATTGGTTTTCCTTTCAAAGGTCCAACGTCCGCCATGTTGGTTTTTACGTCAAGGCTATGCGACCGCGTGTTAGTACGGGACATGAGACGTTGGTTTACATAAAGAACTTTTATGGAGGGTACATCACGGAAGCAACCACGCCGGATGAGCTGTGATCTGTTACTCTCCTTCCAGAATACAATTTTCGCTTAATCTGACATAGAACTGATAACAGGTAACAGTACTAAAAATAAGGTGAATGTCACTGTATGTTGCGTTGATCTTCATCGCGCTTACCTGATACGTGTAACCAGATGTAACTGTAGCCGCTTAGGTGTACGTTGACCTATCGTCTAGTTTTAATATTTGCTTATGTGAGCAAAATGCAGTAATCAAATTTTCCTCGCACAATAATTTCGTCACTGAACGTTTCATAGAAAGGGGCACATTAACTGTATTTAAGCTATAAATCCAAGTATGAAACGAAACTCTTTATTTAATACGTTAAAACATACTGAAGGCAATTTTGCTGACTTAGCGTGACTTAAAGGATTTTTGATAATCCGGGGGGTGGGGTAGTGCTTAAAAAGGGGGAAGAGACTGAAAGGGGGGAGACATGCGTAAGCTGTACCCACAGCTCTTGACTTGGCTCTTCATCTTACATACTATATTAACTGTATTACATGCAACATTTTAGCCATCATAAGATCTGCAACTTACAGTAACTCGCACACACTAATATTTTCTTGGCCTGGTCCAGGCTCCAAGATAATCGAGGAAAGTTGTGTGCAAAAGACAGGGGAGCTGAGAGGGAGAAAGATACATGTAAGTGTAGCCTGTGAGCATTGTTCTGGTATATATGTTGTGGTTCAATTTTATCCTTGGTTCAAATTTTCTTTTCTTTTGTTTCAAACTCATTATCATGTTATTATCACACATTACCATACCCAATAACAAAAGAAAATAAAATTTGAACCACAACATATATGCCAGGTTGGTGAGAAGACTGTGGTGTTTGTTAATAAGATGCTTGCCTTTTTTCTCTCACTCATCACTTGCCTCTTGCTTGCTCACTTTTCTTACTCATTGGCACGGGCCGAGAGCCTGACACAGGCTAATATATTCTTGAGTATCAAATTTTTGAATTTTTTTGATTGCAAAAAATACAAAAAATGGAATATGATGTGCTTAGCATAGGAAGGGCAACAGAGTGGAGAGAGGTTTGCTCTGGTAGTAGCATGTACACTGTAGTAGAGTTTCTGGAAAACATGATTCTCCATCGTTCGACAGGAACAGGGTTTGTAAGGCTCTGGATCTTTCACCCCACCCAAGCATCTGTGGGTCACTCCATGACAAAAATAAATTCAAAACAGCAAGTTGGTGCATTTCAACTTTTACTAAAGTGTTTTAATAGAAGGTAGGTTGTGAAGACGAGTTAATGTAAATTATATCCCAGTAGATGGGCCTGCTGGCGAAAGGCCTGTCGTCAGACTCTTCAATCTCATGTAGAATACTCCCCTTGTTTCTTAAGTGCTCATCATATAATTTAAAGGATAACCTGTATTAATTAGCTGACTAGAAGACACTTTCAGTTGTGATCAGCATCAAATTTCTCCTGGTTGGTGTATTTCTTTGAAGGTTGGACATTCATGACTGATCAAGCTGATAGACATGTAACCATTGTTAAAGAAGTGATATAATAATATTTTAATGATTATGATGATATTGATAATAATAATGATGATGATGATAGTGATAAAAATGATGATTTATAATGATATTGATGATGATAATAATAATAATAATAATAATAATAATAATGATAGTGGTAATGATAATAATATTATTGATGATGATGGTGATAATGATAATGATAATGATAATAAAAAGAAATAAATATTTTAGAGACATTTAAGATAAACAGTAAAACCTACTAACATATTCATACTGTAGCCCTATGCAACCCTAAGATCCCTTCTTCCTTGATCCATATTAAAACTTTCCCCTACTCTCCCTCTTTAAAACTTGTGGCATGCATGCACATGTACTTGTTCATGTAGACGTATGCCACATTTAATTAATGTTTAATCTTTTGGTAGAAATCCTTTTTAAACTACTTTGAAATTTTGTCATTTGTCTGTCCCTGATGTCACTTACAAATTCAGAGTTTTGGACCTTTGTGTCTGGAGATTTACATGTGTGTGACAACTAACAGACGTACAGACTTGTAACTGACAAATTTGTTTGTTCTCATTAATTACCATCTTTAAGTACCTCCAAAAATAACAAAATAATGCTGTGAAATTCATTCACAAATGACCAATACATAATTATTCCTGGGCGGGTCTTGAAGGAATCCGAACTAGGTGATATTGTGAATGGGTCTCCATTTGTCAGTAGGTTTAAAAGGTACAGGCGCACACGAGCCAAAGGCCTAAACAGCCAGACCTCATCTCAATTTCCTTAGTATGAAGCATGCTTAGGAGTATTGCTACTCCCCCCTGGATGGTATGATAGTCCATCACAGGAAAACCCCTCAGCAGTGTGTCGCCGGTACCCATTATACACCTGGGCCCAGTTCTTCGAAGGCTAATTAGCATTAAACCCGGGTTAAACTTTAATCCAGGTTCGTTTTTCTTTTGTTCAAAAGCATTTCCTTAGAAAATTTTCGTTATTCTTTGTAGAGCATTCAGTTATCAAGTTGTAGACGAAAACAACTAAACTGAATTTTCCCTTTAGGCTTTCGAATCCGAATTTAAATTTCGCACTAACCCAGGGTTATCTTCATCCAACTTTGAACAACCGGACCCTGGGTAAAGAGAGACAAGGTGGAGTAAAGTTCCTTGTCTAAAGAAAAAAAAAAAGACAAGGCTTGAACTCCAGACCTCAAGGTCCGGAGTTCAAGGTGTTAACCGCATGGCCATGTACACCTCCACACTCCAGTAGAAGGTATATAAAAAGGGTACCTTTTCTCTCAGAAAAGGTATTATTTACTAAGGTGTTTGACCTTGGGTCACCCCCATATAAAAATTCTACCTGTACATGGGGGACAGGTAGACCTAAGAACATTTTCAAAGCCAACTACCAAAATGGTTGCTTCAGAGTGTAAGCATTAAAGCACCTTGCCCTGTAAGAATACTATACTAGGCAAGGTGTAAAAATTATAAACCTTGAGCTGAGCATTTTTTTTTCCCCAGACAAGCAACTATAATGTCAGCCCAAGTAAACAAGGACAATGTAGATGATGTAGGCCTTGCAGAGTATCCCAAAGCACAGAGGGAAAATGGAGTATTTATTCTACCTTGGAGTGGAAGATTAACAGGAATGCTAAGTGCCATGAAATGGTTCATGACCTCACCTAATAATTCCAATGTACCTGGAAATACACTTTCAAGATTTTATACCTTTGACAATCAGGTATTTATCTAAGCTCAATTACACTGTAAAAATTAACAGCTTTGTGTTTTACCAGAAGAACTGAGATGTGTATATGTAGGTGTAGGCATCCTTAATTCCATGCAGTAGAAATCAAGTGCAGAAATTACTGAACCCCCCCCCCCCCCCCCCCAAAGACAAAAGCCTTTGTAATCCTCCATGAGTGCGCACTGGATCTGAGTGGTTGGCTATAATCATCTCATATCCAACGAGCGAGAGTGGAATAATAATTGTTTTATTAAAAACGCCTACAAAATATCGAGAATTCTTCCAGACTTTATTTGTAAAAACAACTGATTTTCAGCTTGTTTTTAATTTTGAGCAGACGTGTACAGTTACCATATTTGGAGAGCATGGGCTCATATACCATGATGGCTTAGCCAATCAGAGCTCTAGAATTGCATTATCCGATGATTCAGTTTTTAATTATATTATTATAACAGGAGTTGGACCAAACCTTACCAGTTCTGAAACCAGTCAAGAAAACTCTAGAGTCTCCACCCGCTGACAATGTTCAAGTGACGTGGATGGGTCACGCAACTGTTTTAGTTCAAATGGACAGTCTTAATATCTTAACAGACCCTGTTTTCAATGACTACTGTGGAGTGGCTCGAATGATTGGCGTGAAGCGCTACCGCCCTGTCCCTTGCACTGTAGATGACCTCCCTGATATTGACGCTGTCTGTATTAGCCATAACCATTACGATCACCTTGACTACACCTCAGTCTGTGCACTGAACAAGAGATTTGGAAATAAGATCCATTGGTTTGTGCCAATGGGCCTGCGTCAGTGGATGAGAGACAGCGGCTGTAAAAATGTCATAGAGCTTGAGTGGTGGGAAGAACACTCTCACCCTAAATTTACTGAAGAGAGCAAAGCAGTGAAGTTTTGTTTCACTCCAGCCCAACACTGGTGTCGCCGGGGTATTAATGACACAAACAAAGTGTTATGGGGGAGTTGGTCTGTTATTGGTCCTCGGAATAGATTCTTTTTTGCGGGAGATACTGGTTATCATCAAATTTTCAAACAAATTGGCAAGAGATATGGACCGTTTGATTTGGCTGCAATACCTATTGGAGCATATGAGCCAAGGTGTGAAACATTTCCCTTTTTAGGGTCAACAACTGGCAATTATTTTTGCCTATACCACAGAGATTTAAGTGGCATTATTGAAAATCCTCTATTAAGCCACCTGGGTGCTTATTTATTTCAAGCACGTTTGAGGGGGGAATGTTACAGTGTCTTATTTAAGAATAGGGACTGGGTATTCACCACTCGCAACTTGCAACTAGTAACTAGCAACTCACAAATTCCAACTCACAATGCGCAACTCGCAACTCACAACTTGCAACTCACAACTCGCATCTTGCAACTCACAACTCGCCACTCACAACCCCACGACTTGCATTCTATGTGCACCCTTAAAGGGGGAGGAGAAGGGGGCTTTAAAGAGGTGGAGGGCTGAAAAGGAGGTCAAATTAGGGAGGCGAAGGGTAGTTGAGGGGGGCAGGGGGCTTAATATAGGATTAACGAAATTCTACCAGGTTGCTTCCTTAAATGAGCCTCACCCATAAATGTTGACTAGTAACTAGTTTCAAAATCAAAGCATTGAATTTCAATGAACATTCAATTCAAATTTCGTACATGGTATAGTTTGAGTTAATTACAAATATGTGTACTAATTTCTTTTCACTTGTATCCTAGAGGGTTGATGCAGTTCCAACATGTAAATCCCGAGGAAGCCGTTGACATTCATGAAGATGTCAAATCCAACTTTTCTCTTGGAGTTCACTGGGGAACTTTCAATCTGTCGTATGAGGTGAGTGCTTTTTCTTTACTTATATCTACTCCAAAGTAGGAGGAGAAAGTCTTTGAGGGCAAACTCATAACGAAGACTCTTGTGGGACCTACCGGGTATTCGGGTTTTTAGAGGAAAAGAGGAGAAAGATTTGAGGCGGATTGTCCTCATGAACTGGACACGGGATTTGGCGATGCCACCATGTGGGATTCGGATGATGTTGCTCAAAAGTATCCGAAATCTTGGCTACCGAAAATTGCAGCCAGAGGTGAATATGCCGAAACATTATACTACTAAACAAAAAGGACAGAAAAATAGAGGGAGTGAAAAGAAGTAGAACGAAAAGAGAAAAAAAAAAGCAGTCGTTGCCCCCTTCATAAAATTGGCCACTTTGTGGACAGTATTTTAACTACAAAATTCTTGTTGAACGAGAAAGACTTTGAGGCAGTGACATTTTCGAACATCCAGCTCGATTTATTTTGCTTATCTTTCTTTTCTTTCTTCTTTTGTATTTAATCAGCATTATCTTGACCCACCAAAGGCGCTCAGCGAGAGACTTCTTAACCTAGGAATTTCTGATAAAGAATTCAACACTATCAAGCATGGTGAGACGAAAGTTATTACTAAAGATGACACAAAGACGGCCCAAGAACGTCGAAATGCAGTTGTGTTTGAAACATCTACTTGACATCCTTTCACTTCCCCAGATAGTATAAAGACTTTTTATGTAATAGCTGTATTTCTAAATTCCGTGAGCAAAGTTCCACGATTTGCCCCCCCGGAAAGGGGTTCCTTTTTCAAGCTCTAGGTATATGAAGGGCTACCCGCACCCGGGGGGAGGGGGGTACTCTCTTATATTTGCCTTATAGATATGTGCCGCCCCAAAGGGTATGGGTTTTGCGCCGTTTTAAAAACAGGTATAGACTTTGCCTATTCTGGTATTAATTCGGGTATGGTTTTAGAGGGAATGTATGAATGTATTTGTTGAAAATTCAAATGGCAATTAAAGGGACTGGTTCACGATAATGCGCATGCGCGCCGTTTGTCTCTTCAGAATAAATTTGTTGGGTCAACACTAAATTCGAAATCGCCATTACCGGTACAATCATTGAAAATCCTTCGTTTTATTCGGACATCCGTCGCTTTGGCTGGTCTAGTTATACTTCGGTAGTGGTGATTAACGTGTGGATGTGTCGTTTGACTGGTTACGTTTTAAGAAGACGCAAAAAATAATGTTTTGATCATGGAGGTTGAGAAGAGCATCGTGGCCGTCCGGCAACAGGACGTTCTCAAGAGTCTCTGGAGATAGAGAAGCTGAGCCTATCGATCTGGTATGGTTCTAGGAGTAGTGTGTGGCATACGAAAAGAATACACGACACTTGGAAAGTGGTTAAAGGCATGAGTTCGTTCAACTTTGATTTGATTTTTGACTCCGACCTGTAGTTATACCGCAACAGGCCGCGCGATCTTCACCGATCTGGTACACTTGAAATGTTCCTTGTATCTTTGCTTTGCGATCGTATATGTTTAAGAATTGATGTTTTTAAAATAAATTATTGCCTGAATATTCTGTTCATAATCTAGTTTCTTTATGTGTGCTACTCGATAACATTTGTTTTGCGGAACACTGACCCGATGCAACGCGAATGAATTTGTTCATTTGCTGATAAGCAATTGAAATTTATGCTCAATTAAGGATAATCCTTATACTCATACGTTGTGTGTTTTTGTCACCGGTCCGGCGCTATTTGTAGGTATTTCTGGGTTTATATAAGGCGAACTGAGAGAACGGTAATAAGATGTTTGTTTACAAATTTTGTTTGCCGATCGGTGACTGTTTTGTTAGCGGTGGGTACGACCTCGTAAAAATACACGTTGGTAAATGTTTGTTTCAAAGCAGGACAGGGCTGTAAATCTTATTCTTATCGGCTGCAACATATATCTGAGGAGTAGCAAAGAATAAAATTGAATTATGGGGATAAATAAAATCAAACCAAATGCCCGGAAATACTCTCGCGTCGCGAACAATTAATTTGAATTTTGTAAATTTACTTGCGTGCATCTAACTCGCTTCCGATTGGTTGAAAAACAATCAGCTACTGTCAGAACTCACACATGCGCATTATCGTGAACCAGTCCCTTTAACATGTAATAGCAGCGACAGGTACTGACAAACACAAATTGCTAACTGGTTTTACTGGTAAGCTCTATTTTTGTTCGCTTGAATCGCGAAATTTAATGCCTTTTTTCATATTTACCTGTTATAATCGCGAAAATAAAACCCTGCGAAAGGGTGGTAAGAGGTTGGACCTCGTGCGGTAGGATGAATTTTTTTCCGGGCGTTTTGCGATTCAAAGGAGACATTTTTTGTATTACTTTCATCTGGCTCTCTTTCTTTTGAATTATTAATTTTAGGAAACGAAATTTGAGATATATTGCGAATTTTGATGGTTTTTAAACTTATTTTAATTTTAATTTTATTTAATTGACTTAATTACCTGTATACGAGCTACAACTACAACCTCTGCAGGTTTTAGAGAAATTAGCTTTATTCTGGGTATAAAATGAAACGCGAAAGCAGCTTACATATTCTGCTAATGAGATTCCTGTTGTACGATATTATTTCAGAGACGTTTTTAAAAATAATAATGTACAAAATATGAAGGTGTATAGAAACAATGGATAGTGTTAGTAATGTTAGTGTAATTTGTTATATCATTATGCTCGACACTGTGTATAGGACTAGAAAATCGTATATAAGGTATAAATTGATCTATCTTCTATTCATAGCTACATTACATGTAGACTCTTTGTTATACCCTGGATCGTAATTTATTTTAGCTGTTTCATAATCGCCCTTAAACGGCCAAAAATGCTAAGAAAACACCATAAATTTAGACAAGCAGACAAGGTAAGAAATTGTGATGTATCTTTATTTCTATTTTTGACCCCTAAATAACGCTCGCTTAAATCTCCATACAGACCTTTTAATATTAATAATATTTCTGTTGTGCAGCAACAATCTTCACTCCTGAGCTTGGGGCACCTGTGATCATATTAAAGAAAAAAACTGAACAACGGCCGTATCAACTTAACCGGCAAAATTTCTCTCTCTCCTCGTTCTTCGACGGCTGTATCCGCAGGCCAAGACAAACTCTAGCTCTTCGTTTTAGGGACTTGTCGGTCGTCTGGAGCTTTCAGGTGAGGGGTGTTGATTGCACTCCGCTTTTAAACTACGGGTATCTACCGTAACTTCCCACTGGACTAGGTATTCGCCCCCTTGTGGGGGGGGGGGGACATTCCCTTATATAAGCCATATAAATATGCGCCGCCCCAAATGGTATGGTTTTTGCGCCGTTTCGGTGTGAAAACAGGTATAGATTTTGCTCATTTTGGTCTGGAATTGGGTATGGTTTTCGAGGAAACTACAGAAGTGTATGAAAGTATTCATCGTTCCAATTCCAAATGAATCGCAAAGAAAGAGTAATCAGCGAATTCGAAATGGATTTTAAGAAATCTTTTTGCTTGAGCCCTACTCTAAAAATGATGACTTCATTTCTACATATATACCAGGTCTGAAACGGGTATGGATTTAAGAGACCGGGTCTGAAAACAGGTGTGGAAAATTACATTTTTCAGTCGGACCATAAAGGGTCAGGATATGGAGAACCGGGCCGCACACCCCCACCAAAAATTCCTAGGGGTATTCGCACATTCACACCTGGGGTATGAACTTTTAGGCCTCTTACCATGATCCATGATTACTGATATGCTCTGTTAACAATCAGCCCATGATAAGAGCTACCAACGTAAGAGCAATGACGTCATAGGAAAAGTTTCTTTTTTTTTAATCTGCCATTTCGATTTCTGGCCTAGTTAATGTGACCTCACTGATCAATGAAGCTCTTTTTATTTCTTTTTCCGTTGGCTTTGATTCAAGCAAAAGTCGATTTATATTATTATGGGGCATTCATTGTATGAGGCAGAGTATCATCTGAAGAATTATGGAGATCGAGGAGGGTGTTATCCGCCGAGGCCGCAAGACCTCGGCGGATAACACCCTTCGAGTTTTGGAGATAAAGGGTTGTTGTGTTCTGTATTAAATACAATATTCTCCAAATAGTAGATGTCGTCCGTCGAGTTGTCTTCTTGCTGTTCTTGCATTGTTTTTAGCCATTATATAGTGCGCCTATTTCTTCCTCGTGAAATGGGTGAAATGTTCCGCCATTGTGTATTCACTACCAAAATAATTCAACCTCTTCCCCAGATCTTCTCGGTTTAACGTTCATTAATCTGGCAATTTTGCCACACGATTGACATCATCAGTTCACATATCGCAAAATTCTGCCAAATTTGGTCGACAGTAACTGGTTACGATGAGTTATGCGTGGGATTTTAGCCAATTAGAAAGATAGAAATATTTTGAACATAAAGTAGAAGTTCAATAAAAGTCCTTCTTTGTCCCATATTTAACTTACAATTTAAAGAAGAAAAAAAAAGAAATAGAAACTTAGATTCACAAAATTAATTAGTTTCAAAGCCGCGCAGTGGTTGCTTCTGCCACGCCAAAGATACAGCTGTCTCTATAACGGCTTCTTATTTGCCAACAGGAAGCAACTAAGATAACGGGTGGTCGTCGCAGTCGAGTTTCGAATAGCCAATCGTAAATGTCAGTGTCATAGCGAGTGCAAATACCTAGGTCACTTACATACATAACATTGTCAGTGGAAATGGCAGTTTGGTCAGTCAAAATCTTATTAAAAATGTCAGGGGTTTGGAATAAAAACAACAACTGTCGCCACTATCGTCCTATTTGTGGACAGTACAACGTCCTTCGCCATGAAAGAAACAGACAAAGCATGTTTCTTTTTTGAAGACGCGTTCATCAACTTTGATAAAAAGCAAGACATTTTCATTACAAATATTGTAATGTGTATTCTCAACTGTTTATTTTCTATGGCGACATGTTTCGGGAACTTTCTGGTCTTATTCACGATTAGAAAAACCCAAGATCTTCATTTGCCATCGTTCGTTCTCTTGGGTTGTCTGGCAGCTTCGGATGCTATTGTTGGCTTGATTTGTCAACCACTGTTTGTGGCATTTAAACTAGCCGAACTCAAGGAGAGTTTGACGGCGTTCTGTTTTTTAAAAATGCTTCAATCTGTATCGGGTTGGATAACAACTGGCGCAACACTTGCTGTTTTAACTGCGGTGTCTGTTGATCGTCTACTCGCTCTTACCCTCCATTTACGATACAATGCAATTGTTACCGTTCCTCGCGTATTCCGACTCATTCTTGCTTTCTGGATTCTGTGCCTTGTAGGGAATGTTGTAAGATTTTGGATGACCAAGGAATGGTATTTAATCCCGATTGTCGCCGTTTTTATCACATTTTTTATTATAACGTTTAGTACTATACGAATATTTCAAATTGTTCGAAGACACATACGCCAGATAACTGACCAAACTCTGGCCACCAACCCTCCTCAAGCAAACACAGTGAACGTACTTAAGTGCCGAAAATCGGCTGTGACAGTGCTTTTTATTTACGGCTTGGTCTGGATATTCTATCTTCCGTTTCTTATAGTGCTATTCATTGAGATATTTTATGGATACACAAGAACAGTAAGGATTGCCTATGACTTTGCTGTAACTGCTGTTTTCATCAACTCTTTTTTAAATCCAGTTGTATACTGTTGGAGAATCAGTGAGATTCGACGCGCTGTGAAAAATGTGCTCAGAAAAGAATAACTACACTCGTAACACATAAAGATTGAGTACAAACTAGCTTTCTAATTAATAATGCTTATTTGTGCGTTTTCATGGAAACGAGTTTTCGCGTCTGCGTTTTCTGGTCTTAAGTCTTCGTTTTCGGGGTCTCGGTTAGCTTTCGCAAGAACCCTGATTCGTACTGCATTGACTACATTGAACACAAAAAAGTGCACGTGGTAATGAACTGATGAGGTGAAGTTACTTTCAAAATATATTGATAAATCAGTCTATTCTTGCTTTGAAAAAGTAGAAGTACTAAAACATTAAACTAGAAAATTTTGCCACGACAAAAGTCGAGTCACGTAGTTTTACAGTGAGCCCAGCTGGCGCCTTTTCTGATCACGTAACGTCACTCTCAAACTTTGTCATGAACAAATGCAAATCATACTTTAAATAAACAAGTCGACAAGGTTAGTTGATGCGACTGTTTACTGAAGTAAATTATCAGCTATTATATTTTCGACAATTATAAGTTAGTTTCCTTATGAATAAACTCGAATGGCTTTCTTAAGAAAATTCAGTATCAGAGAATTAAGGCTCTAAACCAACCTCTTCCCCCATCCCCCAAAAAAGAATCTTAAGTGCGTCAAATTGTCTTATTTGAAAAATCGTATTCGAAAATTGTTTATAAAGACTGCTTCGAAACAGAATAATCATTCCACCGACTACTGAACTAAACTTGAATGTTCAGTTTGTTGATGACGCGTTCAATAAATCTAGGCGCCCGAGAAGCGCTACCCTGCTAGCAGAGTCGCTTCGATCTTTGGTAGATAAGCCCGACTTATCTAGGAAGATCGAAGGAGACTCTGTTCGCAGGGTAGAGAAGCACGTGTGACTACGGCTGAAGAGTAAAATGCATTTTCAACGCATTTGAATTCTTGAAAATGCATTAAAAAGTTTCTCAATGATTCGTATTTTTTAACGCATTTTTAACCTTTTCCATGGATGCGTGCAACTTCGTCAAATGATGCAAAATGATCAACACATTGTCAATTTTACTATTTGTTTTGTTTTTTGTTTTATTTTTTTGCGCGACGATAGAAATTATTTCGAAACGTCAACGCGGTACACGTACGGTCACTCCAACATGTCCTTTTTACAATGCGCTGCAAATGGTCTAGTCTCTTTTGCAGCCGTATTGAAATAAAACTTTTCATAAGACTTTTTTCATTATTCGTGACATTGTGCGGGAAGACTCACAAGACCTGAGAGGAACCTCAGAAATTTATATCTTGACCGCGCTTTGAAGTCGATAAATTGTAAAACAGAAACATTAGAATTTTTAAAGAACAAAAAGTCGAAAAATATTCTGTTTCCTTACTACGTGTGTTGCGAATATATGACTTTGACAGTGACGTCATCAAATTGAAAAGTCAAAATAGCGAGTTTATACGAATTCTTATTTACACTAGGTTGAAGATAAACAGAAAGTAAATCTTTGTACACGTTATGATTCCCGTAGCATGTTGTATTTCGAAAATACAGCAACTTGAATTTCCGTATTTTCACAGTGCGTGACACCAAATTAGGAACGCTGTGTCGTTGAAAAAAGTCTCTCCTCTTGATTTTCAGCAGTATAACCATTTCAGGTATTAGAGGATATGTTTATGCGCACGTATACTAGTTCTCGAGTGAAAAGAAAGAGCTTTCATCGAAAAAGTGAACTCAAAACAGGAATTTTTGTTGATTTCCGGCTGCCATATTGGTGCACCAAATGACGTCTCCATACAAAGCTCTACGAAGGTGCGTGAAACGTTTCGGCAAATAACTCAGAAACTGTGGGCCAGAAAGACCTGAGACTTGGATAAATTGTTTATATATTAGTCTTTTATAACATTTCATTTTCTTGTTTCTTCCACTGGACGGTTTCCAATTTATTTTTTGTTACGTGACAGTGAAAAACGATCTCAGTATTGCTTGTCATTCGCCTGGAAAATGAACATCCTTGGTGAAACAGTGATCCAGTGAACTTAAACTCCAAAATTTCACAACACAAAGTAACGATGCTGATGTTTTCACAGGAGTTGATTTGGAGAGGAGAAATCTGTTATACAAATATCGTAGTTTTTGAATATGAGAAATGAAGATACGCTTCTTGAGAAATGATGTATTTCATTGCCTTTTCATTCGGTCACGCACTAGTAGCGATCAAAGCAGACCACGACAGCCACGAGGCAGCCGAGCATTTTGTTTGTCACCGAGGACCATCAACGAAAGATTCCGAAACTGAAATTGTTGTCTTTGTATGCTGATTGACTCCGAAGTATACTCTATTGTTACTTACTCACTTTCGGAAAACTAAGTATGCTGATTGGCTCCGAAGTATATTCTGGTGTTTCTTACTAGTTACTTTCGGAAAAGTAACTCGATGGCAATAGTGCACGTGACTACTGGCTCATGCGCAGTGGTCACAAAAACTCACCAATCTAAGCAATTTCAGTTGTGAGTTTGGTTTTGTTTGTTCAAGAAACAAAAACCTTGGACTCTTAATGGATATGCTTGAACGCCTTAACTCGATCTTCTTTTGCGACAGCTAAGTTTAGTACAAAGTTCGATGGATAGTTATTATTACAAAGTGCGACACGGTTTATTACTTTGCGTCAGGAAGTACAAAGTGCAAACAATATTACAAATTGCGACAGCACACCTGTACATGGCCACGGGGGTGAAAAAGCTCTACATTTGAGAAAATGTCGGTTAAAGCCTGGTTGTCATAAAAATGATAGCCTGTACACAGACGTTGTTTTATTTTTCTTTTCGTTCTTTTCGGAAACATCGGCGAGCGAAGCGACCGCGCGAGAAAGAAAAATAAAGAACGTCTGTAGACATCTTTGGGAAAAAAGGAGGTTTATTTTAAAAGTCCCTCCCCAATGTCAACGCGTCCTCATTATCACCTCCGCGTTCGCAGTACCAATTAAACTGAACCAATGGAACTGGAGATATAAATTGCTCGTGTAATTGGCTTAAGTATTTTACCATCAAACAACAATGACACTCGGAGGCACGTGTTTGTTGAAGCATGTCTTGTTAGACCCTCCTTAGACTGCTCCTACGCCAAAATTGCTTGCCTGCGTGCAGACGTCTCCTATTTCCTTTGTTGCACGCGGAAAAGGGACGTCTGCGTAACGCCGTCGCTAATCCTGTTCCAGCGTCCCGCTGGCAGGGCATTCTATTTCGCATAAATTGTGAAATAATATCCGGTTAGTAATAAGAGTTGACAGGCCAAACAAAACATCATAAGCTCGTGAAACGGGCGAAACGTGACCTTGAGAGTCTGCTTGAACAGAGGTTTTTCTTCTTTTCTCTCTCGCGCGAAGATTACTAGCACTACACAGTGCATGTAGCATTCTAACCTTTGACTGAGTAAATCTCATTTTTGCCGCGCTAAGTCTTCCATTTAGAGGTCATGAAGCAGGTTTGTTACCCGGGTTTGTTACATGCATACTGACTAATCATTTCCCGTGGTTTATGCTTCTGTGGGTGTTCCCGATAGGATTTGATTTCAGATGCAGTTGTAAAGTGTTTAAATTTTCTTGACCTCTGTTTGTTACGGCTAAATAAAGCTTTTAGTTTCTTTGGCTGGCTTTCTCCGAAATGCCTGCCTGGTGCGAAGTCCACGCCGCTTTTGTAGTTTTCTCAGACACCGTTTACAAATATGATGTGATGTGTCACGCACAGTAAATTGTAAAGAAATAATTTCCTCGTACACGTTAAATTTTCCGGGTCCCCGCACAAGATTTCGATCGCTCTGCTTTTCGATAGACGAAAAACACAGCACACAATCGCACATGTTTTGATTTGTTTTGGTTAGAAAACCCCGCTTACATATATCATTTAAATCACCGCATACATTATCAGACCACATTCGATAACAACCAATCAGCGTTAAGTCAAACAATGCGCACTGTGTGTCAGCCTATCACAGCGTGTTTCCAAGATCTTGGGAACCCAGCAGGACGCTGGAACACGATTAGCGACGGCGTTACGCAGATGTCCCTTTTCCGCGTGCAACAAAGGAAGTAGGAGACGTCTGCACGCAGGCAACAAAATTGCCGGCTAAAAGGCGTCCAAAGCTGAAACAAATCGGCTCATCGGATTATTGCAGGATATGTGGGTGCTTGGATACGTCAATAGTACTGGGTAATTATCTCTTTTCCGTAAAGCTACAGAGAATCTTTTTCTTTTGTTTTTTAGAGTGCCCCGTCAAGGTGTTACAAAACGAAAGTTGGCGGACGATTTAAGAGATCTTAGTTTTGCCGTTTCGCAACAGAATATCAGTCATGTAGCGTTTGTTCGCCTTGCAGTAATCAGGTTAGAAGCACCCGAACTGGACCTTCTTTTATTAAAGCCAGCTTTCAAGTCAGCGAGAACGACGATGATAGCTTTCGGTTTTTAAAAACAGAATGTTCGCATCAACTCATGGTTCCGCGGCAAGGTAACGCAATAACAGAAATGCCAGCTTCTCCTCATTGCTTCAACTTGATCATTGATAATAGTTCGTAATGCGGGTGATGCAGCTACAATTCCTACAATTTCGTCTATTTTCTTCTTTCCCCACCACTACCTCCTTGCGCTGGCGGTCAATCAATCCCCCGCAGTTTATATTTTATCACCCGCGCTCGACTACCCTTAGCCTGCGTGCAGACGATAACTAAACTCTGATTAGTACCGTCTGCGAAGCAGCGCAGAGATCCTTGTTCTGGACCCCCAACGGACTCAACGAATTACCGGAAGTGCGTTTCGAATTCCCCTTCAACCTGATTGGCGATCACGACAAACAAAACAAAGGCCTTTTTTAACTGGCCAATTGTGGCGCGTGCTCAAATCTGGGTACACAGCTGGAAGTCCAGAGCAAGGATTTCGGCACTGTTTCGCAGACGCAGTTAACCAGAGTTTAATTTCGTCTGCGCGCAGGCTAGACTACCCTGGGTACCAGAGATTTTCTCTCGCCTGTGACGAGGAGCTTCGTAGGCCGCAGGTCGACACGTCTTCGGCCGAAGACACAAGGTTAAGACTTGACCGAAACCTCTGTTACCCAGAGAAGCGCTTAACGGACTTTGAAGAGAAAATAGAGGGACTGTGAACAGGCTATGAAAACGATAAATAATACGATTTCATGCAGTATCAGACGAATTTTATGAAATGACTCGCAGTTTGAAACATCTTCCTCTGATGTCTTTTGGTCGATTCGACCAAACGCAAGAGACGTGTTATTTCAACTTGACATTACCAAAAATAATCAACGGGATTAACCCTTTAAGCCCCAATATCCACATACAAATTCTCCAAACTGATCTCTATATATTTCCTTTAAGAATGAGTTAAGAGAATTTGATAAAAGATCAAAGTATTTTCTCTTGGGTGATCATTTTAGTAATTCTCATAACCTAATCTCATGATAATGTGTGAATATCGTTAGGAGAAAATTGCTGTTGGAGACTATTGGGACTTAAAGGGTTAAGGGATTGCTCGAAATTTTGGGTCAGGATTACGGGATTGAAGAACGCTATCAGGAAAGGGATACTCTCAGCCTAGTCCCTAGGCGTTCTCTGCTCGGTCAATCCTGGACTCTACCGTGAGCTGTGACGTCACCGAGAGATACACGCCGTTCTCTTGCCCGCTCTTCCCCAGACTTCGCGCGGACAACGGGGCAAGAGAGAACGCCTAGGGACTAGGCTGGGATATTCTAAGACAAGAGGCCATGGTATTTTTCATATATCAAGGAAATCAAACAAACAGAAATACATTTATTTCTCTCGTATCACGATTAAACATTTTCCTCGACGCACTGGCAAACGAAAGTATCTCTTCATCCCGGGGGGGGGGGGGGGACTCTTCATCTCAAGCAGATATAAAATTGTCCATGATACTGACTTAAAATCAGTTATGGCAATTCCGGTGGCGGAAATTAGCGTTCAGCAAAAATGACACGCCTAAATTAACATGAATTTCTTATTCGCGTTTATTTGATCTCCTATATAGTAATAATGGAGAAAGGAGCGGCTGCCATTTGACACCAAGTTTAAGGACGGTAAACATTAATTAGTGCAGGGCAGCAGATGGTAATTATAACATAACCCGCAAACATAAAAAAATCCATTATGATCTCAGCATTATAGTTTGTAAATATGCTCTTAACTAAAAAAAATTACCTGAGATAAAAAATTAACTACAACATGTACAAAGACCCTCGCCAAGATTTGGGTCGAAGGAATAACTCGTATACGAGATATCCGAGGAAATGTTTTACCCAAATTTATAGAGCTTTGAATGGAGACCCCATGCTGGAGCTCATCCCGATGAGCTCCAACATGGCGGACGGAAACCAACAGAAACATCTGTTACCGAGTTTTGCTACAAAAGCGAGAATTCTACTCCTAGAGGAACTCATAAACATTAAAGTAATACTTTTTCTAACACTTGAACTGTTTAGACAGCAAAATTCCTCGAAAAAAGTCACTTTTTTATCCTAAATGACAGCCGCTTTCGGCCGTCATGCAAATGGTGCGTCACGCAAAAGCTTAAAAATTCAAGCGTACTCTATTACAAAACCAAGAACCCTTTTGAAGCGAAAATTTGTTTGAAAATTAGTTTTCAGCTGCTCTATAATACACCATGAAAGTAAAATCTCAGTAGGATCGATAGTTTTGTAGTTTGAATTTTAGTGATCATGTGAAAACCAGCAATAGCTACTGTTTCTTTAAATTGCAAATCAGTTAGCTCTCACTCACAAGTGAAAAGGCGTGAAAATGGAAAAGTACTTATCAGACAAATGAGATTTTGGAACAGATGGAAAAAAGATAGACAGCCTGCTTGTCAAAAATAATAATTATTTCTTTTACAAAGGACTTTCTCTAAGTTTTGAAGCAGGTGAAAAAACATAATCAACCCCCAACTGAGGAAAATTGTTACTAAGATTCAAATGGACATGTTTCAAAACCTACCCAAACCTACCGACGGCACAGTAGCGAAGGATAAAGCAAAGAATTGAAACTATCATTTCTATCAGAAGATGACAAGTTGTTACTAAGATTTAAACACTAGTAGATGCGTTTCAAAAGCCTCCCAATACCAAAAACTGTACAACAGTGAACGATAATACGTACCGAAGACTTCAAGCAATCATTTCTATCCGCCAGAAGCCTGGCTTGGTTTAGAATCAAGGGGTTCTGAATTCTAGAAAGGAAGGCTGGTAATCAAAGCGACCTACAGGTGCAATTTTCTAGTACAAGAATTATATGACCTCTTCGTCTTCAACGAAACTGAGAAAGCTAAGCCTCTTTCAGTTTCAAAGACAAAGATATAGCTATCTATGAAACCGAAGAAATTTTCAGCCCATATATTGTAATTGTAACTTGCATTGTATTGTCATCAACTACCACTGAATCGTCAATCGAACCCTCACAAAATTAGATAACTGATCGCGGAACCTATATTGTCATCAAAAGGAGAACGAACTTGGTAAAAGGAAAAGAAAAGGCCAAAGAGGAGATTGTGGTGGAGATTTTGGCCCCAGGCCGTCCACTGATTTCAAGAGACGGCGTCTTTTTTGAGGCAGAACACGGCACTTTTTTCGTCATGAACAATACGGACAAATCTTGCTTCTTCTTTGAGTATAACGTTGCAATCTTTGATCAGCTTGAGGACGTTTTTATCACAAATATCATAACGTGTATCCTTAACTGTTTATTCTCCCTCATAACTTTCTTGGGAAACTTTCTTATTCTATTTGCTATTGGAAAAAACCGAGATCTTCATTCGCCATCTTTCATCCTTTTGGGTTGTTTAGCAGCTTCAGATCTACTTGTTGGCTTAATTTGTCAGCCACTTTTCGTGGCCGCTAACATAGCCGAGCTTAGAAAAAATTACAATGCCCACTGCATATTAAGAATGCTCCTATATTTTATTGGTTGGATGACAGGAGGCGTTTCTCTTCTCACCTTAGCTGCAGTGTCAATTGACCGACTTCTCGCTCTGACCCTGCATTTGCGATACAACACGATTGTCACTGTTCCCCGCGTTTTCCTAATCATTCTTGGTTTTTGGATATTTGCTATAACACTAAATGTTGCAAGGTTTTGGATGTCTAAGAAATGGTATTTCATAGCCATAGCTTTTTTTGTTCTTCCATTTCTAGTCATAACCTTAAGCACTTTGAAAATATTCCAAATTAGTCGAAAACACCAAAGTCAGATAAACGATCAACATGTAGCTGTCAGCCATCTTCAATCCAACACAGTTAACGTACTCAAGTGCAGAAAATCAGCCGTTACAGTGCTTTATATTTACGGTTTATTCGTCGTTGCCTACCTTCCTTGGCTGTCACTGACGACCGCGGCGTTTTTCATTGGATACCCAAGAGAATTAAAGATTGCTTCTAACTTTGCTCGTACAGCTGTTTTCATCAATTCCTTTTTGAATCCAGTTGTGTACTGCTGGAGAAATAGAGAGATACAACGAGCTGTGAAGAATATCTTGAGAAGGGGACGACACTAAGTAAGGTTCAACTTGATTTATTCAAGGCTAGCTAACAACTGCATAATCCGAGCGGTTCTTAACTTTGAGTCTTTTTGATTTTTTGCCGCATGCTTTTAAACCGAGAAGAAGACAACAAATTCATGTCATAACTGATTCACGTCCCCTTGTTTTTAAGGTGATGTGACACGGGACATTCGCAACTGACGACGATTAGCGCAACAAAGCGATACAATGTTGAAACAATACTGCAACCATTCGAAACAATATCGTAACAATGTTGCAACGCTGTATTGCTCTAAAAATCGTCTTTGCGGAATGTCCCTTGTAACTCACCTTTAAGCCAGTTTATAGTTATTTTAAATCTTAGCGCATTCTGGTACCCAAAGTGTTCACATTATACCGGGAAGCCTTTTCGCCGGCACACAAGAACGACGGTGATTTCGGCTAAAGTGGAAGGTCACATATCGGATAGGTGTTCATACTAAACTGGATATTTTTTTTGTGACGAGAAGAAAGTTATCTCTGTGTAGCCTGCGTAGCAATCGTTTCCAATCGTATTATTGCGCGAAAGTTAGTTTTTTTGCTCTTGTCCCAGCTTTCTAGACGAACCTCGCGAGGAAACGCTTGCCACGCAGGCTAATCTCTGTGCGGTATAAAGTCCTGTAAGCAAAATTAAAGTCGGCAGGTGGAGTTAAAGCAGTTGTAAATATTGAAAGACATCAGGTAAAGTGCTTAAATGCAAATAAATCATTGTAGCGTTGCCTGACAGCTTGTGTTGTTTCATTGGTCCATGCGCGCAAAATTAAAAGGAAAGTGTAGAGCGTTTTCTCTCACATGGCCGCCAACTGCTATGCAAATTTATAGCCCCAAAAAGAAACAGTTTACATATGAAAAGAGTTCAGCTCCCGCACGTCTAGTTCGAGACACCAACGTTTGGCTGCCGTGACACCAACATCGCTGCCGTTTAATCGTTCAGGGACACCAACATGGCGGACTTCACCTAATGTGAAAAGGCTCTATAATTGTAATTCATGTTGAAAGCGACCTCTGAAAATCGCGTTTTCTTCCTGCACGAAAATTTCTCTGTCACAGAAGCAAAATTTAAGTACCGAAAAAATTTTTGTCGTTCCGCAGCCTTTTCGAAGTTAACCATAAAAGCTGTAACTGCAGACCAGTTGGCGCCATCTGTCACTTAACTTTACGCGAAGCATTTTTAGACAGTGAATAAAAGAGGCCATTATAGTGCCAAAAAAATTCAAAACAAAATCAGCTCTTATTCACTTTGTTCTTTTAAAAACATCATTGCCAGAGTTTCGGCCTCTTAATAAGACAGCCAGACATAATGTCTGGCTGTCTCATTAGAAGCCGAAATTTTTAATTTAAAACTATTTCCTGAAGTGCCTGAAATTTTTCTTCACAGTAGTCCATTAGTCAACAGAATTGTTGCTGGTCCGTGACAGTTTAAGGTCTTTCAAGGACTTCCTAACTGTACAAAAGGAAAAAGTCAGGGTTTTTTTTGGCGGACTTTAATTCAAGGGATGGAATTTTTTAAAAAAAAATGCAACAAATCGTGTCAAAGTGAACAAAAAAGACTGTCCATTTTAATATATAATGAGCCTTTTAACTCCAACTATATAATTGTTTGCATGTATTGACTAATTAATATGTAAATTTAGCTGGAATAAGTTAAATAAATGTGAAATTTCCTGAGTACGCAAGTATACAATATAAAGTTGACTGACCACTAGCTAATGAAGCTTGAAGCTTGACTTGTATTGGTAAGAAGACAAATTAGAAGAAAGGATTTTGCATTAACGTGCCACTCTCTCTAAACGAATTTTAGGCATCTTTTTCGCGCTCGCCGTTGTCGAGGTATCTCGCCATGAACCAAACAGATAATAAGGGATGTTACTTCTTTGAAGACGACTTAACAAAATTCGATGAATCGGATGAAGTCTTCATCACAAATATCGTAACTTGTATCCTCAATTGCGTATTTTCTCTGTTAACATGTATGGGAAACTTTCTTATCGTATTTGTGATCGGAAAAACCCAAGAACTTCATTCGCCGTCTTTCGTCCTTTTGGGTTGCTTGGCGGGCTCGGATCTTCTCGTCGGCCTGATTTGTCAACCAATCGTCGTTGCTCATAAAATAGCCGAACTTAATAAAAACTTTCCTGCTTACTGTACGTCGGCTATGCTTAATTCCATCTCAGGCTGGGTTACCGCTGTGGTTTCGTTACTTACGTTAGGGGCAGTGTCGATTGATCGAGTTCTTTGCCTTATTCTTCATTTACGCTACAACACCCTCGTAACTGTTTCTCGTGTATTCAAGACCGTCGCTATAATGTGGATCTTTTCCATTGCATTTTCTATGGTGAGGTTTTGGATGAGCAATGATTCTTGGTATTTCATTGCAATGACGGTCTTACTCATGCCATTTCTAGTCATAAGCGTGAGTACCTTGAAAATATTTCAGATTGTACGAAGTCACCAACGACAGATCAACGTCCAAACTGAAGCTATCAGGCATCTTCAATCCAACACAGTGAATGTACTCAAGTGTAGAAAATCAGCTGTGACAGTGCTTTATATTTATGGCTTGCTCTTGATTTTCTTCCTGCCCTTCTTTGTAGTGATGATTATTGAAGTATATCACGTTGGTTATACAAGGAAAATAAGAATTGCGTATAGCTATGTTGCGACTGCTGTTTTCATTAACTCTTTCTTAAATCCACTTGTTTATTGCTGGAGAAATAGAGAGTTACGACGAGCTGCGAAGCGTGCCCTGATAAGAGACTAAGAGACGGGGAATTTGAGCCCCGGGATTTGAGCCAATCAGAAACTTGGTACACCAACATGGCCGCCGTCACATTGTTTTAAAACATCAATATGGCCGCCGTGACGACTTGTAAAAATGCTCAAAACAAATGAAATATGTGCAAAGACGTATCTTAAAGCATAAAAACAAACTGTATGTGTTGTGGTTCAATTTTATCCATGGTTTAAATTTTATTATACTTTGTTTTGGGGTATGATAATGTATGATGATGAGTTTGAAACAAAGGGAAATAAAATTTAAACCAAGGACAAAATTAAAATAAAAATAATATATCAGCAAGTCCACAGCAACAAACCATCGAGTGGTGCCGGATCTGCCAGTTGTAGACCTGGATCAGTACAATAATAATTGGTAGAAAATCATAAAACGTCAGACTGATCTTTACGGCAAGGCTATGAAGAAGTAAACAAGAGAAGAAAACAAAAAATACATATTCAAACCGATTGAACCAACAAATAAAATTCAAACAATTAAACAAATATAAACAAAGAGAATACAAAGAAAAGTTTATTGTAATTGTCCTTCTTTTAAAAAAACTTTCCAACCAGACTATCTCCATAATGGTATCATTTTACTGCAGGTTCCGGCTTTGCAAGCACGTGACAAGGCGGCCATGTAGATGGTCGGTCGTCACTTGTTTCCATCCGCCAAACTGACGTTTTCCTCTCAGTGGCTCTCACAAGACATTTCACTTTTCTTACATGAAATTTCTCTGTCTCTTCAAATTTCTCTTCATGAAAGTCTAAGTCTCTTCAATTTTTAAGGAAAAAAAATTCAGGATGGCACGAGTAGGATTCCATCTTGGAGCATCGGCTCTGCAGTGCATCACTTCAACCCATACACCACCGAGGATTTGCTGACAATGAATGGTTTGATTTGAATATATATAGCAACAACCCTAACCCTAACCCTAAACCTTACTTTGTGTAGGAACCATTAATCTGTCAAGTGGAGTTTAGTTCCCAAAGGAGAGAGAGATGCCGCTTATGTTCTTGGTTTTTGTTGACCACCAACATGGCTGCCGTGACGTCACATGCAAATCAGCAATACCAGAATGCTTTAGGGTTTTATTTCTTATTGGACGTGTCTGATGTTGTTTAATCTTTATTGTGATAACTAAATTTAATTAGTTTGAAAAAAGGAAAAACTGACAGAAATTCTGGAAAATAACAATAACCTATTGTTGACACAATTTGTATACAAATATTCTTCCCATTGGTTTCCGGATATTTTTTTTCTTGCTTGTTAATATTACATATTTAGTGAATAAATAATAATAAAATAACTACCGTCACTCAAAGGGGTTCTTAAATTAATACAAAGATGAAAAACCTTTTTGTTTTTGGATTCTAAAGCTGACACAATCGGGCTTTCGATACATGAGAAAAGTTGAGTTAAATACAGCCGACACATTTTTAAAACAATATTTATTTAAGGTCTGCTGGTGACAGTTAATGTTACTCTTAAAGTGACTTTTCCATCTTAAATCTCTTTACGTGTAGATGAGCTCATATAATCTAGACGAAAAAAGGTAAAGAAAAAAAATGATCTAAATTTTGAAAACAGTAGCCATATATTGTTGTGACAGGGGTATTGGTGATTTAAAAGAATTATAAATTATTTAAAAAAATTGAAAAGCTACTTGAATCTATTATTTCTGTCAGAAGTCTGACTTAATTTAAAAAACAACATTGGTATCAATTACGCTGTCTTTGAACTCGCGTGACAGTTTTCTGCCTATTGCACAACAATTAAAGGATAACTTGTTTGACCTTCTTAAAAACAATCATGTGCTATTTTCATCGCCTCAGTCTAATAGCATTCCAAGCCTACTTGTTCAGTCGGCATGATTTACCGACCTCGAAAGGAAAAATACATGTAAGCTTGTCGTTTTTCTTTTTCTTAGTAAGCTCTTCTGTCGATTTTCATCGACAGCATCTGTTTCTATTGTTTGGGGGCCTTTTCAGTTGAATCATCTCCGGTAGCCTTCAAAAAGTGTCAATCGTCCAAAGAGATTTGAAACGTGTTCACTCTGGTACGAACTGGAGCATCTTGCCTGCATGCCTAAAGGACAGTACACTTTCCTCGCTATGAACACAACTGGAAAAACCTGTTTCTTCTTTGAAGGAAGGCACGTTAATTTCGACAAATCACAGGAAGTTTTCATCGCTAATATTGTAACTTGTATCCTTAATTTTCTACTTTCTCTAATGACATTTGGGGGAAATTTTCTCATCGTATTTGCTATTGGAAAAACCAAAGATCTTCATTCGCCATCTTTTGTCCTTTTGGGTTGTTTGGCAGCCTCAGATCTTCTTGTTGGTCTGATATGCCAACCATTATTTGTGGCACATAAAATAGCCGAATTCAAGGAGAGCTTTGAAGCGTTTTGTACGTTGAAAATGCTTCAGTCGCTATCAAGTTGGATAACAGCTGGCGTTTCTTTTTTCAACTTAGCAGCAATCTCCATTGATCGACTCCTCGCTTTAACTCTTCACTTACGATACAACGCAATTGTCACCGTTCCACGCGCATTGCAGTCCAGTTTTGTTATCTGGATCTTGATGATTGCAGTAAATGCTCTAAGGATTTGGATGCGCAATAAATGGTACAGCATTCCCATCGTCATGGGTTGCCTAACATTTCTTGTTACAACAACCAGTATCTTCAAAATATTTCAAATTGTTCGACGACATCAACGCCAGATAAACGACCAAGCAGTGGCTGTCAGTCATCTTCCAGCGAACACAGTGAACAAGCGTAGAAAGTCAGCTGTGACAGTACTTTATATTTACGGGTTGTTCATAATATTCTACCTTCCTTTCATGGTTCCATTAGTTATGGAGGTAATAATCGGATTTACAAGAACAGTAAGGATTACATATGACTACGCTGTAACTGCTATTTTCATCAATTCTTGCTTGAATCCGCTTGTGTACTGTTGGAGAATCAGTGAGATAAGGCGAGCTGTGAAAAACATCTTGAAGAAAGAGTAAAAAATACTATGAAATAAGCACCTCGTGAACAGATTCTTTCTGGTCAATTACCTTGTTCAAAATTTATCTCAGCCCTTTTTTCATGATAAGTTTGAGGTCAGTGGTCCCTACGAATCAATTTGTTGTTATCCCTGAGCAAACGTAGACGTATTTCGGTGCGTCGATCCCCTGGGGGCGAGACTCCTCATAGAAAATGGGTTGGGATGCTCGTCGTCTCGCTTAGGGGTATAAATTTCGGATTTTGGTCTCACTTAGGCCTTAGGGTGTTCTGTTCTGTTCATATTTAGCCGCGAAGGTCTCGTTTAGGGTTGCACGCGAAAAAAAAAACATAAAACTATATAATTGATATGTATATTTTTAATGCGTTTTATTTACTCCATTCATATAATCCAAGTTTTCTCATTTGTCTGTCTTTTAACATGGTCTCTTTTAGTGGTCAAAAAAAGCTTGGGCCACGCCCAGATCGGTCTCCTTTAGGGGTTTAATTCAAAATTTCCGACGAGCATTCCCACCCCTTTCATATGCGGAGTTCCCCCCGAGTCGATCCTCTTCGCGGTAATCGGAAATACGTCTGCGTTGCCAGGTTAGAGTTTGAGGCTAGTCGTTTACTGTTGATCATATTCGGATTAATTTAAACCATTGTTTTCGACAATTCTAACAGAACAGTAACAGCAGTAGCAGCAATTTGATGTCTGAGCCCGCAGTTAGCTTCCTTACAACTAACCGAGGTGGGACAATAAATAATAATAAAAATAATATTTATTGCTTGTTTGGCGCAAATCAAAATATTAATATGTTTGATTAAATGCGCCTTACATTTATATCTCACCTACATACATACTATAAAATGTACAAGCAGAATTATATAACATAGTCCTAAATTAAGTAAAAGTCTAAAAAAACTGATAAGAGACATAAAAATGACATTTTAAAATGAAAATTCTTATAAAATATAAATTAAAATTAAGAACTAAATCTAACACTAAAAAACACGAGTAATCATGCTAAAAGAGGCTCTAGGTGTCATAAGCAAATGCTTTCTTGAACAAGTACGTCTTAATTGCTTCTTTGAAAAGATCAGAACCTCTAATTGCTCTTACTGGTGAAATAAAAGAAAGAACATTAACACACATAAAAAAAAATTTCAAATAAAAATAGGAAATGATCTCTAAAAGCATTGCACAACAGGTATGTTTTACGAAGACCCTGGCTACTTCTCGGCAACGTCGTTCCAGGGGCTCTCTAAGCTCTCTTTTGCTTCCCTTACAACAAGTTTGGCCTCTTGGCCGACTTGATTTTCACTGAGGTAGCTTGCCATCCTAACTACCGGTGGTTTAAGCAGTTTTCCTCAAATGAAGATCATGATTACCGAATCAACCCACAAAACAAGCCCACAGTAGTCAGTACAAGATGACGTTAATTGTCGTACGAGAAAAAAGATATTTTCTTACATGACAGTTTAAATTTATGTTTCCTGCATTGGTCTGCTACGTGAGGTTCTCAGCTGCCTTTAAGAAACGACCTAACCATTTAGTAATATTACCTACTTTAATATCAGGGGAAAAGATCAGATTACGATTTTAGCTTGAAGTTAAGTTAGCAGGTGATACCACGCGTAACTCAGGACAGCCAATCGTTGTGGTTTCTATGAACAAAAAGCAAATGTTTGGTTAAAATATATTATACCAAAGTAAATAACACTTTTACCCTGTCAGGATCCGATTTGGTTACAAATTAAATAATGTGTACATTTACTGCAAAATTGTTTTCATAGGTTAAATCGAATTTTCCTGTTTTGTTGAACAGTGCAAGGCTTCGAGCTGATTTTTCCACCCTCTTTGTAAGTTTACTTAACAATACACTTCACTCATCATGAACAAAACAGAAAAAACCTGTTTCTTTTTTGAAGACATCTACCTTAACTTCGATGAGGCGGAGGGAGTCTTCGTCACAAACATTGTAACGTGCGTTCTCAATAGCATTTTTTCTCCAGTAACATGCTTGGGGAACTTTCTCATTGTGTTTGCGATTGCCAAAACCCAAGATCTTCATTCGCCGTCTTTCATTCTCCTGGGCTGCCTCGCAACTTCAGATCTTCTTGTAGGTCTGCTATGTCAACCAATTTTCGTGGCATGTAAAATTACAGAGGTTACAAAGAATTTTAAGATGTACTGTACATTGAAAATGCTCCTGAATACCTTGGCTTGGATAGCGATTGGGTCCTCTTGCCTTACGCTGGCCGCAGTATTCGTCGATCGAGTTCTCTGCCTTACTCTTCATTTAAAATACAACGCGACCGTAACTGTTTCTCGCATTTTTAAAATGACGTCCGCTCTGTGGATCTTTTTTATAATATTTGTTTTGGCGAAGTTTTGGGTGAGCAGTGCCTGGAATTTCATTGCCATAGCCGTTTCCGTCCTTATATTTCTTGTAATAGCCATCAGCACCTTGAAAATATTTCAAATTGCCCGAAGGCACGAACGACAAATTACTGTTCAAGCTTTAGCTCTCAGCCATCTTCAAACCAACACATTGAATGCATTTAAGTGCAAAAAATCAACTGTGACAATACTTTATATTTTCGGGTTGTTGCTACTATTCTGTCTTCCTTACTTTATAGTGTCGATCATAGACATTTTCTTTGAATACACCACAAAAGTAAATATTTCTTATAGTTATGCTCTGACAGCTGTTTTTATGAACTCGTTAATAAATCCGTTTGTGTACTGCTGGAGACTTAAGGAGATACGTCAAGCAGTGAAGAATATCCTGAGAAGAGAAAGACACTGAAGATCAGACAAACACTAGACATGAAAAAGGAGGCAACGTAGCCTAGCGGTTAGAGCCGCTGAACTTGCAATTCGGAGGCCGCCCTGACCGTGAACCTGACCGCTAGCTGGATTTTTTTCTCGGTCGTCCCGAGTTCAAATCCTCGCCACCACGCTTGTAAAATAGCCAACTGCTTTCTGTATCGCCGAGGTTAAATGACTGTAGTTTATTTATATATTTATTTATTTATTTGTTTATTTATTTATTTATTATTTTTAATTTCTTAATTTTCGAAATGTACGGAATTGCATCTCTGGCAATATATCCAATTGGCGTCAATCATCTTGCTTTTAAAGTTTGTCAAAAAATAGGCTCTTTTTAGCCTTTCAGCCCATTCCTTAACTTGCCTGAGAACCTCGGAAATGCTTAGGTCTTACCCATGGTAGTCTATATTTCGCTGGAAGTCACCGAGGGAGTAATAAGAGTTGCCGAGATTGTAAAGGAAATCTTTTTCATTTGTTTTTAGCCTCACTTTCGAAAAGAGGCTTGGGGCATGGACCTCTTTACGACTATTACGTTACGTTTTCCCAAAGAAGGTCTCAGGGAAATTTGCCTCTTTCCTTTTCATAAATTATGCCTACATATACACGTGAATAACAGAAGATTTGAAAGAAACAGTTCTCAAGATTATTATCACATGGCCTACATTGGGAAAAAGATATCTCGAAAAAGTTCTTTATCGCAAGTATTTCAACTTGTGACCTCAATGTTTTTTTTTTCGCTGTTTGTCAACTTTGACCAAACGGAAGAATGTATTATAACAAGTAATCATTATCGTTATCGATATTATTGTTATTGTTAGTGTTTGGAAAACTTGTTAATGTAGACAAACTTCAAACTAATTTTACGCGCTGTTTGAGATCGCGTAGTACCGATACGTAACCAATACCATCTCACGGCCATAACTAAACATCTGTTATTAATCTGCCTGTCTATGATATAAAGACATTTTCGAAAATAATGATGACATTTCCCGGTCTTCAACAGGCATATCTACAATATTATTTTTATACATTTTATTGATTAATTATTTCTTATAGCTAGTCAGTTTTTAGCTTTTTATCACTGTAATGCGCAATTGAAAATGTTTACATTGATAATTGCGCAATAGAAATTGATAAATAATTATTAATTATTATTATCATTATAATGAACAGCAGCTGTATCAAATGTTACGTTACCTCCTGTATTGTACCGATAAGGTTCACTATTCGACAAGCTTTATCACTGTTTTATGTCTATTCTGTTCTAAAGTTATTACTCAGTGCCTTACACCATAGTTATTAGAGAGGAGCATGGTTATGAAAAGCGGCAAACATCAATGATAAAAACAATAGCGCTGCAGTTTATGTTGGAAGCTCCCTGAAAGTGCACAATCCTTTGTTTTCTGTTGGCAAATTGTTACGGAATAAATTATTGCAACGTTTTTATTGGTCAATACAATCAAAACGATAGGAATGCGTTTGAACGTTGTGCACTTTTAGTTTCACAAACACATATAACAAAGGAATCTGAATGGTTTCATAACCATTCCACTCAATTAACTATGCTTAAACCAAAAACAGAATGCTCATGTAGGAAGCCCTAATACTGATAAAATTTTTGGTGATTTATTGCTGGCATAGCATAAAAACTTGAAAAGTTGGCCCATGTTGTTCAAGTTTTAATCTATGTCCATCTTTGCCATCCGTTTCAACAGACGACAGGAAACTGTTTCAATGCATAAATATACTCTTAAATAACAAAACTGGGCCATTATTTTGGGAATTCAATTGATGCAAAGAAAGCTTTAGCTTTTTGATAAGATTAACCGTGGAGAGAGGACCATGGATATACCATGTTTCAACCACGGTTTTTCCATGGTTGAACAGTCTTCCAGCCATGGTCTACTATGCTTTGGCGGTGATCTAACCATGGTTTGACCATGGTCAACCATGAACGTTATATGAAGAACCAGAAATCAATTAAAAATTTTCCTCTGTTCTTATCTACTTGAAAGAACAAACAATGCATTTCTCTCTATTTTCCCCACAATAGTTTTTCGTATACTCGACAGTTAAAACTCGTAACTCACGGTCCCAGAGAATATATCATTTGTTGCAGATAAAACAAGGAACACCTCAATGCCAGCTTTTCGCTAACTCTGTTGGAGCAGTGTCGGATCAAGGGGATAGGCCCCAAGGACCCCCCCCCCCCCCCCCCCGCTTATTTTTAGACCAAACTGAGGCCGAAAGTATGGATCCGCCTCTGTGGAGTAAACCGCGTTACATAGCTATTTTTTTTTAAAGCCGGGTAAAAGACACGCTAGGGCAGTCCAACTCTCGTATAAGGTCTCCGCGCACGAAATTTTCCGTTAATTTATAAAACCTGACATATTTTCGTTCTTCACCAAATTTGGTCAATAGATATTGAGCACTGTGCCAATCAAATGGAAAAGAACGATGATGTTATCTGTTAAACGATTACGTCATAAGCTTACAATCAGATTTCGAATGACATCTTCCTAATATATATTTTTCCACAAACTCACCTCTTTAAAGTAACAAAACCGTTTTTCCCCTTGTTTTTTTTTTACATAGTAAACTGTAGAAAGGAAACATTGCCGAGGTTTAAGGTATATGTTCACAGTTTTACTTCCCTCGCATAACATCAAGGGAGAAAATAGGCAGGCCTGGTTATAAGGGGAAGTATTGGGCACTAGTTACAAATTCATGCATTTCAAAACAGCATAATGTAAAGGACGCATTAGCTCGTTATAATTGTGAACAGTTGTTTTATTGGAAAAAAGTGTAAATTATGCAAATTTCTGGTCCCAACTCATCTAGTAATAATGGGAGACATGTTTAAGAACGAGCCAAGCATAATCTTGTTTTTATGCTGGCTTGCAGCATAAAAAGAGCTGTCTCACGAAATTTATGAAACTCAAACTGCGAAAACAGCCACCAAATTGAGCGAAACATAAAAATAACCGCTCAAAACGTTAGAAAAAGATATAAATATCACAACAAATACACTAAAAAAGAGAAGATGTTGAAGAAGATTATAAGGGATGGCAATTGTGGTTTTTGCAAACCGGTTAGCCTAACAATTTTTTAAAGTTCAGAATTATTTGTTGAGAGACATATTTGTTTGACACGAAGCTGTAATTTGGTCATTCAAAAGTAATTTCTCCAGTTCCAAGGCGAACGAGGACACGTAATTGGCATTATTAACATCAAGATGAGCTGGGTAGCCGTGACACAACTCCTTTCTCTCTCTGCAAATCGTCATTCAAAAAAGAAGAAGAAGAAAAAAAAAACTCAAAAAGTCGGTCTTCCTAAGTCTACTGTGAAACTGCCACCGATCTTTCTTTCTTAACGTCTTATGGTACAATATACTCAGAACAGCAGCTGTTGAACTTATAACTTCCCTTTATGATTTTCTACCTTGATAAAGATGACTGAGAACAGATTAAACTTGGAATCACATCACGAATGTCAACGTTTGGATGGATGTTTTCCACTCAATATTAATTTGGTCTTCGAAAACCTGAAATAATATGGTGTCCATCTTATTGGAATGCTTAACATTGTAAAACTGCATTGTCATTTAACTGTAATATTGAAATATTGGTTATGGTAAAGGTATTCGTGTGTAGTTTCATCTTCTGAATAAAAAAAATAAATGCCCTTTTCACAGGCATAAATTAAAATCTGATGATCGCTTAGAAGGATCCGAAGCTACACTAAGTGCTCGCCCAGCATTTATATGCCTTAAGTGTAATGCCAAACATTTACATCAGTGTAGTAAATATTGTTCCTAGATGTATTTGTCATTTTAAGTATGTTAACGTGTGATCAACATTGTTGCGATTCATGACAACCAATCGTAATTGTTTGTTTGAGCGTAAAGAATCGATAAAGAAGTAGTCCATTATTTGTTACGACGTAAGTATAAAACTGGCAATTAGTTTTGTCGCGTACGTGCCTTAAAAAAGTGCGATATTGTATATTAGGGAAATTTTGAAGTGTGCTTGATTAGTACTAACCTGAGCTTGAGTTGGTGTATGAGCATCAGATGACAAGAAAAACATTGAAAAAATTATCAGTGCAATCCGAACGCTGACTCCATGAAAAGCGACTAGATAAAGAAAGACTGGTTTCAGTTCATGTGGCTCTGAGAACGGCTTTCTGACGGCACACTTTGTTCGCCATGAACAATTATACAGAAAAAGACTGTTTCTTCTTTGAAGATCAGCTTCACTTTGATAGCACGGAAGAAGTCTTCATTACAAATATTGTAACATGTATCCTCAACTCTTTTTTTTCTTTGCTAACATGCATAGGAAACTTCATTGTTGTATTTGTGATTGGAAAAACCCGAGATCTTCATTCGCCATCGTTCATCCTTTTGGGTTGTCTTGCGGTTTCAGACCTTCTTGTCGGCCTTTTATGTCAACCGTTATTTGTGGCACATAAAATAGCTGAACTTAAGGAGAATTTCGCAGTGTTCTGTACATTGAAAGTGCTTCAGTCTCTATCAGCTTGGATAACAGCTGGCGTTTCTTTTCTCATCTTAGCTGCAGTGTTAATTGACCGACTTCTGGCACTAACTCTTCATCTACGATACAACACGATTGTCACCGTTCCTCGCGTATTTCAAACAACTATTGCTTTGTGGATCTTTGCTACAGTGACCGTTTTACCGAGGTTTTGGATGGCTAGCAAATGGCATTTTATTCCGATAGCATTAGGCGTTCTTAAATTCTTTGTCATCGTGATAAGTGTCTGGAAAATATTCCGAATTGTTCGAAAGCACCAACAGCAGATAAAGGGCCAGACTATAGCTGTCAGCCATCTTCCAGCCAACACAGTAAAGATACTCAAGTGCAGAAAATCAGCTGTGACAGTGCTTTATATTTACGGTTTGCTCTTAATTTTTTATCTTCCTTTAATGGTACTGTTGGTGATGGAAAAATTTGTCGGATATACGAGAACAGTAAGGATTGTCTATGAGTATGCTGCAACTGCTGTTTTCATCAACTCTTGTTTGAACCCAGTTGTGTACTGCTGGAGAATCGGTGAGATACGACGCGCTGTGAAAAATTTTATAAGGAGATCATCCAGTGAATAACATGTCTGCTTAATCTACAAAGCTGATAGATATGAAAGTCAAACTATACGTGCTTTATTTGTTAGGAAGTTCTTTCAAAGTTGGGTTAATTAAAAGGCTAGCTGAGCGGGCACAATACACGATTTTAATGTCTTTTGCGTTTTAACAGAGAAGGATTGTAAAAAGTCTGACTGGGATTGAGAACTACAAGAATAACAATCAAAATCGTCCGTTGTGTAAATTAGGTCATTGGGCTTTTCGGGAGCTGCCTGGTAAACTAAATTTGGGAGCCTACGCTTATTAAAAGACGTTTTTCTCTAACCCAAAGCCCCCATTCCCCTAAGACACACGTTCCGAATTAAATAACGCGAAAAGCAACCTATACCTCAGTGCTGCTGGTCTCTTAAAAAACTCGAAAAGTTATTGTAGGTCTCTGACTAGTGACACTATCACCAATGTTGTCCTTGCTTTCTTACAATATATTGTTGAATTTGTATTTTTCAGTATAATTTTTCCACTTTCTACAGATAACTGAGAATAGACTAAACTTGATATCACATTCCAACTATCGTGGTTGAGATGGATATTTTAAACTCCATATTTGGTCTTTAAATCGTGAAATAAAATATTGTCTACCTCTTATTGTAAAATTTGCATAAAGGAAACATTTCCTCATGCTAAAGGCATGACCCCCCCCCCCCCCCCCCCCACCCCCCTTCCTTGGGCTAAGAAACTGGCTACAACTTCAAGCTAAGAGGGAAAAATTCTGAACCGCATCACTTGCGATATCGAGGGCTATAATACCATTTTTATAATGAAGATCAACAAAAGGTTTGCAAGACAACATTCCTGAGCTAATGTGAAAAACAGTGCCCGGCCGGTAGGCCATTGAAGGCCATGAAGAGCATGAAGTTTCCCTTTCGTACTATCATCAATACTGAGAGAGAGTTGAAGCTATGTCAAGTAAGCGATTGTTCGCAAATCAATTTGAGGAAACCACCTGGAACTGGTACACTGACAGCAATAGTAGGGCGAACAGCTCATTACAAGTGGTATTCAATGCTAATTAATCACTACATACCCAGGTTATCACGATGCCTTTCAGTATTACAAGCCACTCAGTATAAGGTTTAGCCGTGCAGCTGAGACCATGGTAGAACTGAAGTGGCGGCGAATTCTTTCCACTGAAACGTAGAAAGGTTTGGGCATTAGTGCCAATTACATTACCGGAACGTGAGCCATCGTTCAGTACATTGCGCCGACTAAAAACTCACTCAAGAGTAGCCATGTCCAGCAAACGATTGCCCGCACTTGCTTTATTCCTGGTTTATTCTTTCCCATCCCCTCGTTTCACCCCCTTGAGCTCGTCTCGTGCTTCGTTGAAAACTCTCGTTCGGCTCACTTAGCAACCTCATTCAAAGAAAGAAGCGCTGCATGGAAATGAGGTTGGTTGGGCTCGTAAAGCGCTTGTCATGCAGGCTACTGTAATAAACATCCGTTACAGTAGCTATAGGCTCTTCAACAATAGACATTTTTTGCACGGAATTGGCATCCACAGCCCCTCCTTCTTGCTGAGATGCTAACTGCGTGAACAGTTCATCACAAGACCACAGTGTTTCATAAAGTATGTCATGTCTTTAACAACAACTATTGACTGATGCACTAACTTTATTAATACCGTCTCTACTGGAAGCATGATTTGCAACCCCTCTAACAAATCCTAGCTACATTAATTTGGCACTGACGTCATCAGAAATTTGTGGCCACAATCAAAAATTAAATCGCTATCCGAGGACAGACACTCTCACCCAATCCTTGTCACAACTATACAACCTCAGGAACCCCTGCATGCAAAATTTCTGGCCACGCCCCTCCAGGCTTCACTGTAAAAACTATTAAGTCTATGTGGCGAAGTTAGGCTCGCCAGGTGCGAGCTAAACTTCAAACTAATTTTACGCGCTGTTTGAGATCGCGTAGTACCGATACGTAACCAATACCATCTCACGGCCATAACTAAACATCTGTTATTAATCTGCCTGTCTGCGATATAAAGACATTTTCGAAAATAATGATGAAATTTCCCGGTCTTCAACAGGCATATCTACAATATTATTTTTATACATTTTATTGATTAATTATTTCTTATAGCTAGTCAGTTTTTAGCTTTTTATCACTGTAATGCGCAATTGAAAATGTTTACATTGATAATTGCGCAATAGAAATTGATAAATAATTATTAATTATTATTATCATTATAATGAACAGCAGCTGTATCAAATGTTACGTTACCTCCTGTATTGTACCGATAAGGTTCACTATTCGACAAGCTTTATCACTGTTTTATGTCTATTCTGTTCTAAAGTTATTACTCAGTGCCTTACACCATAGTGATTAGAGGAGCATGGTTATGAAAAGCGGCAAACATCAATCATAAAAACAATAGCGCTGCAGTTTATGTTGGAAGCTCCCTGAAAGTGCACAATCCTTTGTTTTCTGTTGGCAAATTGTTACGGAATAAATTATTGTAACGTTTTTATTGGTCAATACAATCAGAACGATAGGAATGCGTTTGAACGTTGTGCACTTTTAGTTTCACAAACACATATAACAAAGGAATCTGAATGGTTTCATAACCATTCCACTCAGTTAACTATGCTTAAACCAAAAACAAAATGCTCATGTAGGAAGCCCTAATACTGATAAGATTTTTGGTGATTTATTGCTGGCATAGCATAAAAACTTGAAAAGTTGGCCCATGTTGTTCAAGTTTTGATCTATGTCCATCTTTGCCATCCGTTTCAACAGACGACAGGAAACTGTTTCAATGCATAAATATACTCTTAAATAACAAAACTGGGCCATTATTTTGGGAATTCAATTGATGCAAAGAAAGCTTTAGCTTTTTGATAAGATTAACCGTGGAGAGAGGACCATGGATATACCATGTTTCAACCACGGTTTTTCCATGGTTGAACAGTTTTCCAGCCATGGTCTACTATGCTTTGGCGGTGATCTAACCATGGTTTGACCATGGTCAACCATGAACGTTATATGAAGAACCAGAAATCAATTAAAAATTTTCCTCTGTTCTTATCTACTTGAAAGAACAAACAATGCATTTCTCTCTATTTTCCCCACAATAGTTTTTCGTATACTCGACAGTTAAAACTCGTAACTCACGGTCCCAGAGAATATATCATTTGCTGCAGATAAAACAAGGAACACCTCAATGCCAGCTTTTCGCTAACTCTGTTGGAGCAGTGTCGGATCAAGGGGATGGGCCCCAAGGACCCCCCCCCCCCCCCCCCCGCTTATTTTTAGACCAAACTGAGGCCGAAAGTATGGATCCGCCTCTGTGGAGTAAACCGCGTTACATAGCTACTTTTTTTAAAGCCGGGTAAAAGACACGCTAGGGCAGTCCAACTCTCGTATAAGGTCTCCGCGCACGAAATTTTCCGTGAATTTATAAAACCTGACATATTTTCGTTCTTCACCAAATTTGGTCAATAGATATTGAGCACTGTGCCAATCAAATGGAAAAGAACGATGATGTTATCTGTTAAACGATTACGTCATAAGCTTACAATCAGATTTCGAATGACATCTTCCTAATATATATTTTTCCACAAACTCACCTCTTTAAAGTAACAAACCGTTTTTCCCCTTGTTTTTTTTTTACATAGTAAACTGTAGAAAGGAAACATTGCCGAGGTTTAAGGTATATGTTCACAGTTTTACTTCCCTCGCATAACATCAAGGGAGAAAATAGGCAGGCACTGGTTATAAGGGGAAGTATTGGGCACTAGTTACAAATTCACGCATTTCAAAACAGCATAATGTAAAGGACGCATTAGCTCGTTATAATTGTGAACAGTTGTTTTATTGGAAAAAAGTGTAAATTATGCAAATTTCTGGTCCCAACTCATCTAGTAATAATGGGAGACATGTTTAAGAACGAGCCAAGCATAATCTTGTTTTTATGCTGGCTTGCAGCATAAAAAGAGCTGTCTCACGAAATTTATGAAACTCAAACTGCGAAAACAGCCACCAAATTGAGCGAAACATAAAAATAACCGCTCAAAACGTTAGAAAAAGATATAAATATCACAACAAATACACTAAAAAAGAGAAGATGTTGAAGAAGATTATAAGGGATGGCAATTGTGGTTTTTGCAAACCGGTTAGCCTAACAATTTTTTAAAGTTCAGAATTATTTGTTGAGAGACATATTTGTTTGACACGAAGCTGTAATTTGGTCATTCAAAAGTAATTTCTCCAGTTCCAAGGCGAACGAGGACACGTAATTGGCATTATTAACATCAAGATGAGCTGGGTAGCCGTGACACAACTCCTTTCTCTCTCTGCAAATCGTCATTCAAAAAAGAAGAAGAAGAAAAAAAAAACTCAAAAAGTCGGTCTTCCTAAGTCTACTGTGAAACTGCCACCGATCTTTCTTTCTTAACGTCTAATGGTACAATATACTCAGAACAGCAGCTGTTGAACTTATAACTTCCTTTTATGATTTTCTACCTTGATAAAGATGACTGAGAACAGATTAAACTTGGAATCACATCACGAATGTCAACGTTTGGATGAATGTTTTCCACTCAATATTAATTTGGTCTTCGAAAACCTGAAATAATATGGTGTCCATCTTATTGGAATGCTTAACATTGTAAAACTGCATTGTCATTTAACTGTAATATTGAAATATTGGTTATGGTAAAGGTATTCGTGTGTAGTTTCATCTTCTGAATAAAAAAAATAAATGCCCTTTTCACAGGCATAAATTAAAATCTGATGATCGCTTAGAAGGATCCGAAGCTACACTAAGTGCTCGCCCAGCATTTATATGCCTTAAGTGTAATGCCAAACATTTACATCAGTGTAGTAAATATTGTTCCTAGATGTATTTGTCATTTTAAGTATGATAACGTGTGATCAACATTGTTGCGATTCATGACAACCAATCGTAATTGTTTGTTTGAGCGTAAAGAATCGATAAAGAAGTAGTCCATTATTTGTTATGACGTAAGTATAAAACTGGCAATAAGTTTTGTCGCGGACGTGCCTTAAAAAAGTGCGATATTGTATATTAGGGAAATTTTGAAGTGTGCTTGATTAGTACTAACCTGAGCTTGAGTTGGTGTATGAGCATCAGATGACAAGAAAAACATTGAAAAAATTATCAGTGCAATCCGAACGCTGACTCCATGAAAAGCGACTAGATAAAGAAAGACTGGTTTCAGTTCATGTGGCTCTGACAACGGCTTTCTGACGGCACACTTTGTTCGCCATGAACAATTAAACAGAAAAAGACTGTTTCTTCTTTGAAGATCAGCTTCACTTTGATAGCACGGAAGAAGTCTTCATTACAAATATTGTAACATGTATCCTCAACTCTTTTTTTTCTTTGCTAACATGCATAGGAAACTTCATTGTTGTATTTGTGATTGGAAAAACCCGAGATCTTCATTCGCCATCGTTCATCCTTTTGGGTTGTCTTGCGGTTTCAGACCTTCTTGTCGGCCTTTTATGTCAACCGTTATTTGTGGCACATAAAATAGCTGAACTTAAGGAGAATTTCGCAGTGTTCTGTACATTGAAAGTGCTTCAGTCTCTATCAGCTTGGATAACAGCTGGCGTTTCTTTTCTCATCTTAGCTGCAGTGTTAATTGACCGACTTCTGGCACTAACTCTTCATCTACGATACAACACGATTGTCACCGTTCCTCGCGTATTTCAAACAACTATTGCTTTGTGGATCTTTGCTACAGTGACCGTTTTACCGAGGTTTTGGATGGCTAGCAAATGGCATTTTATTCCGATAGCATTAGGCGTTCTTAAATTCTTTGTCATCGTGATAAGTGTCTGGAAAATATTCCGAATTGTTCGAAAGCACCAACAGCAGATAAAGGGCCAGACTATAGCTGTCAGCCATCTTCCAGCCAACACAGTAAAGATACTCAAGTGCAGAAAATCAGCTGTGACAGTGCTTTATATTTACGGTTTGCTCTTAATTTTTTATCTTCCTTTAATGGTACTGTTGGTGATGGAAAAATTTGTCGGATATACGAGAACAGTAAGGATTGTCTATGAGTATGCTGCAACTGCTGTTTTCATCAACTCTTGTTTGAACCCAGTTGTGTACTGCTGGAGAATCGGTGAGATACGACGCGCTGTGAAAAATTTTATAAGGAGATCATCCAGTGAATAACATGTCTGCTTAATCTACAAAGCTGATAGATATGAAAGTCAAACTATACGTGCTTTATTTGTTAGGAAGTTCTTTCAAAGTTGGGTTAATTAAAAGGCTAGCTGAGCGGGCACAATACACGATTTTAATGTCTTTTGCGTTTTAACAGAGAAGGATTGTAAAAAGTCTGACTGGGATTGAGAACTACAAGAATAACAATCAAAATCGTCCGTTGTGTAAATTAGGTCATTGGGCTTTTCGGGAGCTGCCTGGTAAACTAAATTTCGGAGCCTACGCTTATTAAAAGACGTTTTTCTCTAACCCAAAGCCCCCATTCCCCTAAGACACACGTTCCGAATTAAATAACGCGAAAAGCAACCTATACCTCAGTGCTGCTGGTCTCTTAAAAAACTCGAAAAGTTATTGTAGGTCTCTGACTAGTGACACTATCACCAATGTTGTCCTTGCTTTCTTACAATATATTGTTGAATTTGTATTTTTCAGTATAATTTTTCCACTTTCTTCAGATAACTGAGAATAGACTAAACTTGATATCACATTCCAACTATCGTGGTTGAGATGGATATTTTAAACTCCATATTTGGTCTTTAAATCGTGAAATAAAATATTGTCTACCTCTTATTGTAAAATTTGCATAAAGGAAACATTTCCTCATGCTAAAGGCATGACCCCCCCCCCCCCCCCCACCCCCCTTCCTTGGGCTAAGAAACTGGCTACAACTTCAAGCTAAGAGGGAAAAATTCTGAACCGCATCACTTGCGATATCGAGGGCTATAATACCATTTTTATAATGAAGATCAACAAAAGGTTTGCAAGACAACATTCCTGAGCTAATGTGAAAAACAGTGCCCGGCCGGTAGGCCATTGAAGGCCATGAAGAGCATGAAGTTTCCCTTTCGTACTATCATCAATACTGAGAGAGAGTTGAAGCTATGTCAAGTAAGCGATTGTTCGCAAATCAATTTGAGGAAACCACCTGGAACTGGTACACTGACAGCAATAGTAGGGCGAACAGCTCATTACAAGTGGTATTCAATGCTAATTAATCACTACATACCCAGGTTATCACGATGCCTTTCAGTATTACAAGCCACTCAGTATAAGGTTTAGCCGTGCAGCTGAGACCATGGTAGAACTGAAGTGGCGGCGAATTCTTTCCACTGAAACGTAGAAAGGTTTGGGCATTAGTGCCAATTACATTACCGGAACGTGAGGGATCGTTCAGTACATTGCGCCGACTAAAAACTCACTCAAGAGTAGCCATGTCCAGCAAACGATTGCCCGCACTTGCTTTATTCCTGGTTTATTCTTTCCCATCCCCTTGTTTCGCCCCCTTGAGCTCGTCTCGTGCTTCGTTGAAAAGTCTCGTTCGGCTCACTTAGCAACCTCATTCAAAGAAAGAAGCGCTGCATGGAAATGAGGTTGGCTTGGCTCATAAGAGCGATTGTCATGCAGGCTACTGTAATAAACATCCGTTACAGTAGCTATAGGCTCTTCAACAATAGACATTTTTTGCACGGAATTGGCATCCACAGCCCCTCCTTCTTGCTGAGATGCTAACTGCGTGAACAGTTCATCACAAGACCACAGTGTTTCATAAAGTATGTCATGTCTTTAACAACAACTATTGACTGATGCACTAACTTTATTAATACCGTCTCTACTGGAAGCATGATTTGCAACCCCTCTAACAAATCCTAGCTACATTAATTTGGCACTGACGTCATCAGAAATTTGTGGCCACAATCAAAAATTAAATCGCTATCCGAGGACAGACACTCTCACCCAATCCTTGTCACAACTATACAACCTCAGGAACCCCTGCATGCAAAATTTCTGGCCACGCCCCTCCAGGCTTCACTGTAAAAACTATTAAGTCTATGTGGCGAAGTTAGGCTCGCCAGGTGCGAGCTAAACTTCAAACTAATTTTACGCGCTGTTTGAGATCGCGTAGTACCGATACGTAACCAATACCATCTCACGGCCATAACTAAACATCTGTTATTAATCTGCCTGTCTGCGATATAAAGACATTTTCGAAAATTATGATGAAATTTCCCGGTCTTCAACAGGCATATCTACAATATTATTTTTATACATTTTATTGATTAATTATTTCTTATAGCTAGTCAGTTTTTAGCTTTTTATCACTGTAATGCGCAATTGAAAATGTTTACATTGATAATTGCGCAATAGAAATTGATAAATAATTATTAATTATTATTATCATTATAATGAACAGCAGCTGTATCAAATGTTACGTTACCTCCTGTATTGTACCGATAAGGTTCACTATTCGACAAGCTTTATCACTGTTTTATGTCTATTCTGTTCTAAAGTTATTACTCAGTGCCTTACACCATAGTGATTAGAGGAGCATGGTTATGAAAAGCGGCAAACATCAATCATAAAAACAATAGCGCTGCAGTTTATGTTGGAAGCTCCCTGAAAGTGCACAATCCTTTGTTTTCTGTTGGCAAATTGTTACGGAATAAATTATTGCAACGTTTTTATTGGTCAATACAATCAGAACGATAGGAATGCGTTTGAACGTTGTGCACTTTTAGTTTCACAAACACATATAACAAAGGAATCTGAATGGTTTCATAACCATTCCACTCAGTTAACTATGCTTAAACCAAAAACAAAATGCTCATGTAGGAAGCCCTAATACTGATAAGATTTTTGGTGATTTATTGCTGGCATAGCATAAAAACTTGAAAAGTTGGCCCATGTTGTTCAAGTTTTGATCTATGTCCATCTTTGCCATCCGTTTCAACAGACGACAGGAAACTGTTTCAATGCATAAATATACTCTTAAATAACAAAACTGGGCCATTATTTTGGAAATTCAATTGATGCAAAGAAAGCTTTAGCTTTTTAATAAGATTAACCGTGGAGAGAGGACCATGGATATACCATGTTTCAACCACGGTTTTCCATGGTTGAACAGTTTTCCAGCCATGGTCTACTATGCTTTGGCGGTGATCTAACCATGGTTTGACCATGGTCAACCATGAACGTTACATGAAGAACCAGAAATCAATGAAAAATTTTCCTCTGTTCTTATCTACTTGAAAGAACAAACAATGCATTTCTCTCTGTTTTTCCCACAATAGTTTTTCGTATACTCGACAGTTAAAACTCGTAACTCAGTCCCAGATAATATATCATTTGTTGCAGATAAAACAAGGAACACCTCAATGCCAGCTTTTCGCTAACTCTGTTGGAGCAGTGTCGGATCAAGGGGATGGGCCCCAAGGACCCGCCCCCCCCCCCCCCCCCCCGCTTATTTTTAGACCAAACTGAGGCCGAAAGTATGGATCCGCCTCTGTGGAGTAAACCGCGTTACATAGCTACTTTTTTTTAAAGCCGGGTAAAAGACACGCTAGGGCAGTCCAACTCTCGTATAAGGTCTCCGCGCACGAAATTTTCCGTGAATTTATAAAACCTGACATATTTTCGTTCTTCACCAAATTTGGTCAATAGATATTGAGCACTGTGCCAATCAAATGGAAAAGAACGATGATGTTATCTGTTAAACGATTACGTCATAAGCTTACAATCAGATTTCGAGTGACATCTTCCTAATGTATATTTTTCCACAAACTCACCTCTTTAAAATAACAAAACCGTTTTTCCCCTTGCTTTTTTTTTACATAGTAAACTGTAGAAAGGAAACATTGCCGAGGTTTAAGGAATATCTTCACAGTTTTACTTCCCTCGCATAACATCAAGAGTGAAAAAAGGCAGGCACTGGTTATAAGGGGAAGTATTGGGCACTAGTTACAAATTCATGCATTTCAAAACAGCATAATGTAAAGGAAGCATTAGCTCGTTAAAATTGTGAACAGTTGTTTTATTGGAAAAAAGTGTAAATTATGCAAATTTCTGGACCCAACTCATCTAGTAATAATGGGAGACATGTTTAAGAACGAGCCAAGCATAATCTTGTTTTTATGCTGGCTTGCAGCATAAAAAGAGCTGTCTCACGAAATTTATGATACTCAAACTGCGAAAACAGCCACCAAATTGAGCGAAACATAAAAATAGCCGCTCAAAACGTTAGAAAAAGATATAAATATCACAACAAATACACTAAAAAAGAGAAGATGTTGAAGAAGATTATAAGGGATGGCAATTGTGGTTTTTGCAAACCGGTTAGTCTAACAATTTTTTAAAGTTCAGAATTATTTGTTGAGAGACATATTTGTTTGACACGAAGCTGTAATTTGGTCATTCAAAAGTAATTTCTCCAGTTCCAAGGCGAACAAGGACACGTAATTGGCATTATTAACATCAAGATGAGCTGGGTAGCCGTGACACAACTCCTTTCTCTCTCTGCAAATCGTCATTCAAAAAAGAAGAAGAAGAAAAAAAAAACTCAAAAAGTCGGTCTTCCTAAGTCTACTGTGAAACTGCCACCGATCTTTCTTTCTTAACGTCTAATGGTACAATATACTCAGAACAGCAGCTGTTGAACTTATAACTTCCTTTTATGATTTTCTACCTTGATAAAGATGACTGAGAACAGATTAAACTTGGAATCACATCACGAATGTCAACGTTTGGATGAATGTTTTCCACTCAATACTAATTTGGTCTTCAAAAACCTGAAATAATATGGTGTCCATCTTATTGGAATGCTTAACATTGTAAAACTGCATTGTCATTGAACTTTAATATTGAAACATTGGTTATGGTAAAGGTATTCGCGTGTAGTCTCATCTTCTGAATAAAAAAATTAATGCCCTTTTCACAGGCATAAATTAAAATCTGATGATCGCTGGAAAGTTTCCGAAGCTACACAAAGTACTCGCCTACCATTTATATGCCTTAAGTGTAGTGCCAACATTTACATCGGTGCAGTAGATATTGTTCCTAGAAGTATTCGTCATTTTAAGTATGTTAACGTGTGATCAACATTGTTGCAATTCATGACAACCAATCGTAATTGTCAGTGTGAGCGTAAAGAAGTAGTCCATTATTTGCTATGACGTAAGTATAAAACTGGCAATTAGTTTTGTCACGAACGTGCCTTAAAAAAGTGCGATGTTGTATATTAGGGAAATTTTGAAGTGTGCTTGATTAGTACTAACCTGAGCTTGAGTTGGTATATGAGCATCAGATGACAAGAAACACATTGAAAAAAATTATCAGTGCAATCCGAACGCTGACTCCATGAAAAGCGACTAGATAAAGAAAGACTGGTTTCAGTTCATGTGGCTCTGAGAACGGCTTTCTGACGGCACACTTTGTTCGCCGTGTCGAACAATACAGAAAAAGACTGTTTCTTCTTTGAAGATCAGCTTCACTTTGATAGCACGGAAGAAGTCTTCATTACAAATATTGTAACTTGTATCCTCAACACTTTTTTTTCTTTGCTAACATGCATAGGAAACTTCATTGTTGTATTTGTGATTGGAAAAACCCGAGATCTTCATTCGCCATCGTTCATCCTTTTGGGTTGTCTTGCGGTCTCAGACCTTCTGGTTGGCCTTATATGTCAACCGTTATTTGTGGCACATAAAATAGCTGAACTTAAGGAGAATTTCGCAGTGTTCTGTAAATTGAAAGTGCTTCAGTCTCTATCAGCTTGGATAACAGGTGGCGTTTCTTTGTTCATCTTAGCTGCAGTGTTAATTGACCGACTTCTGGCACTAACTCTTCATCTGCGATACAACACGATTGTCACCGTTCCTCGCGTATTTCAAACAACTATTGCTTTGTGGATCTTTGCTACAGTGATCGTTTTACCGAGGTTTTGGATGGCAAGCAAATGGCATTTTATCCCGATAGCATTAGGCGTTCTTATATTCTTTGTCATCGTGATAAGTGTCTGGAAAATATTCCGAATTGTTCGAAAGCACCAACAGCAGATAAAGGGCCAAACTAAAGCTGTCAGCCATCTTCCAGCCAACACAGTAAAGATACTCAAGTGCAGAAATTCAGCTGTGACAGTGCTTTATATCTACGGTTTGCTCTTAATTTTTTATCTTCCTTTAATGGTACTGTTGGTGATGGAAAAATTTGTCGGATATACGAGAACAGTAAGGATTGTCTATGAGTATGCTGCAACTGCTGTTTTCATCAACTCTTGTTTGAACCCAGTTGTGTACTGCTGGAGAATCGGTGAGATACGACGCGCTGTGAAAAATTTTATAAGGAGATCATCCAGTGAATAACATGTCTGCTTAATCTACAAAGCTGATAGATATGAAAGTCAAACTATACGTGCTTTATTTGTTACGAAGTTCTTTCAAAGTTGGGTTAATTAAAAGGCTAGCTGAGCGGGCACAATACACGATTTTAATGTCTTTTGCGTTTTAACAGAGAAGGATTGTAAAAAGTCTGACTGGGATTGAGGACTGACAAGAATAACAATCAAAATCGTCCGTTGTGTAAATTAGGTCATTGGGCTTTTCGGGGGCTGCCTGGTAAACTAAATTTGGGAGCCTACGCTTATTAAAAGACGTTTTTCTCTAACCCAAAGCCCCTATTCCCCTAGGGCACACGTTCCGAATTAAATAGCGCGAAAAGCAACCTCTACCTCTTGCTGCTCGTCTCTTAAAGAACTCGAAAAGTTCTTGTAGGTCTCTGACCAGAGACATTATCACCAATGTTGCCCTTGTTTTCTTACATTATATTGTTGAATTTGTATTTTTCAGCTTTTTTCAGTATAATTACAGATAACTGAGGACAGATTAAACTTGAAATCACACTCCAAATATCTCGGTTAAGATGGATATTTTAAACTCCATATTTGGTCTTTAAATCCTGAAATAAAACATTGTCTATCTCTTATTGTAAAATTTGCATAAAGGAAAGATTTCCTCATGCTAAAGGCATGCCCCCCCCCCCCCCCCCCACCCCCGGCTACAACTTCAAGCTAAGAGGGAAAAATTCTGAACCGCATCACATGCGATATCGAGGGTTATAATACTATTTTTATAATGAAGATCAACAAGAGGTCCGCAAGACAACGTTTCGCGGCTAATGTGAAACACAGTGCCCGGTTGAAGGCCACGAAGAGCATGAAGTTTTCCTTTTGTTCTATCATCAATACTAAGAGAGAGTTGAAGCTATGTCAAATAAGCGATTGATCGCAAATCAATTTGAGGAAATTACCTGGAACTGGCTCGCTGACAGCAATAGTAGGGAGAACAGCTCATTACACTTGGTATTCAATGCTAATTCATCACTGCATACCCAGGTTATCACGATGCCTTTCAGTATTACAAGCCACTCAGTATCAGGTTTAGCCGTGCAGCTGACACCATGGTAGAACTGAAGTGGCGCAAATTCTTTCCACTGAAACGTAGAAAGGTTTGGGCATTAGTGCCAATTACATTACCGGAACGTGAGCGATCGTTCAGTACACTGCGTCGACTAAAAAATCACTCAAGAGTAGCCATATCCAGCAAACGATTGTCCAGACTTGCTTTATTCCTGGTTTATTCTTTCTAATCCCCTCGTTTCACCCCCATTGCGCTCGTCTCGTGCTTCGCAGAAAAGTCTCGTTCGGCTCACTTAGCAACCTCATTCAAAGAAAGAAGCGCTGCATGGAAATGAGGTTGGCTTGGCTCATAAAGCGCTTGTTATGCAGGCTACTGTAATAAACATCCGTTACAGTAGGCTCTTCAACAATAGTCATTTTTTGCACGGAATTGGCATCCACGGCGCCTCCTTCTTGCTGAGATGCTAACTGCGTGAACAGTTCATCACAAGAGCACAGTGTTTCATAAAGTATATCATGTCTTCAACAACAACTATTGACTGATGTACTAACTTACCGTCTCTACTGGAAGCATGATTTGCAACCCCTTTAACAAATTTTCGGTACATTATCTTGGCACTGACTTTATCAGAAGTTTGTGGCCAGAATCAAGAAATCGCTATCCGAGGACAGACACCCTCACCCAATCCTTCTCACAACTATACAACCTCAGGAACCCCTGTACCCAAAATTTCTGGCTACGCCCCTGCAGGTTTCACTGTAAAAACTATTAAGTCTAAGTGGCGAAGTTAGGCTCGCCAGGTGCGAGCTAACTGTTTCAAAATTAATTCAAAGACTCTATACTTAACTGCGTGCATTGTTCGCGTTTTTTTCCTCTGAGGTATTCTGGAAAGGCAAATTTCGAAAAGCCGGTCTATTTTAGTCACCCGACGCTTTGATCGTCCTGCTCGAAGTTCGCAAGTAAAACTTTTTCATTTTTTTTTTTTTTTGGCGGTGGTTGGGAGTCGGAGCATTAGCACGTTAGAATTGTGAACAGTTGTGTCATTGAAAAAAGTGTAAATTTTGCAGATTTCTGGTCCCAACTCATCTAGTAATAATGGGAGACATGTTTAAGAACGAGCCAAGCATGCACACTATATTTTTTATATCTGGTTGATGAAAAGATACAGAATTAGTACATAGAAGCTGTACCACGTTAGCGAGGCAATGCTGGATTCTATTATAAGCAACAGACCTGAAGTGGACCGCATGCGGATAATCACAATTTAAAGGAGCACATATTCTACTGAGAATTGTCGATGGTTCTTTCCGCGGAAAAAGCAATAAATTTTCCAAATTTCTGGTCCCACCTCATATAGCAATAATGGGACACATATTTTAAGAACGAGACAAACATGTACACTTTCTATCTTTTTTCATATATTTGGTTGATGAAAAGATACCGAATTAGTTTGAATAGGACGTGTTTTATGAAGGAGATAAACATGTCATATTTGGATCCAATGTTTATGTTTAATAAATGCGGTGAAGTATGCGATAAGTCAAGCGACATCGAAAGAAATACTATGAAAATGTTTACTTAACCTGTGAAGTACATGGCACAAATACATAAGCTTAACTGCAAAGACTTCCATTCATTGTTTTCAGATATATTTGATTCAGTTGTATTTGTTAAGGGTCATAAAGGTTCCGTCACAGTTATTGGGGCCTCTTATTAGGTATGTTTAATTAATGTTGCCTCACACTTATATTGACGTTTTAGTTATATAATTTGAAGGGGCCACTTTTGTCATCCAATTTGAATATTTGCCACATTCTAGATATCACCAGCCCTCTCGGGATTTTCGCCAATTTCCCCAAAATCGCCATTTTCGCCCAAATCGCCTGTCTCCAATGGGCTGGGACGTTTTCGCCATTATCGCCAGCCCAATGGTAGCCTCCCACGCAGGCGTTTTTAGGGGAGCTCGTTTTTCATCCCTCCCCTAAAAACGCCCGCGTGGGAGGCTAGCCCTTTGGCGATTTTTCCCAAAATCTCCATTTTCGCCCAAATCGCCAGTCTCCAAGGGGCCGGGACGTTTTTCGCCATCATAGCCAGCCCTCTGGCGATTTTCGGCAAAATCGCTAATTTCGCCCGAATCGCCAGTCGCCAAGGGGCCGGGACGTTTTTCGCCATTATCGCCAGCCCTCTGGCGATTTTCGCCAAAATCGCCAGTCTCCAAGGGGGCACGTTTGGCATCCAACTCAAATTGTCAGAGGCTGGCGATTTTTCGCCATTTTTGCCATTTTGGCCATTGCATGCATTTCTGGATATAAGTGGAAATGGAGGGGGATTTTAATGGTTCGTTTTTATTATCGTTTTCTCTAATATATAGAAAAAAGTATCCTCAAAGAATTTTGTGACAGACATTTTAATTATTACTGTAAAAAAATTATAATGTAGTCAATTATTTCCATAAACGCACTCAGTATGCTTTCCGGGCTCTATCTTTTTATCTAAACCGTTATAAAACGCAGGGAGAAAGGTTCGGGACAAGATGGTCATAATAAATAATTATTTTTTTGGTTAAATATAAGGTTTCTTTCTTTTACCTTCTTTTTGCATTTTTTTCTCCCTTTTGAATATATTTAATTTATTGTAGTTCCCTTCATTGATTAGTTTTTATTTTTCGAAAAGTTAAGTGAAAAGCATGGGGCCCAAACATGATCCTTGAGGAACACCTTATTTTAAAGGAAACTGATCTGAGAGACTACCATTTACAGAGACACGCTAGAACCGGTCAGAGAATGTAAATTGTTGGCAGTCAGATGCTCCATAAACTGCTCAGCCCCAGCCCTCTCCGACAATTTAGAAATATAAGAGAGATTACTGACTGGACGGAAATTTTTGAACGCAAAGTCCAAACCAGGCTTCTTGAGAGATGGTAACACAAGCGCCTCTTTCCAGGAATCAGCAAATCGACCGGTGTCAAAAGAGAGGTTGATCAGCTTAGTGACAACTGGCAATAGAACATCCAGCAACTTGATAACAATAGGAGTGGGAATTGGGGTCGAGTTGACAGAATAAGAATGTTATACAAAACGTTTAAAGGAGTCCGTCCGTGTTAAACCTGAATTGACCATACAAGATTTCTTCTCATGATATTCTTCACAGCACGCCGTATCTCGCTGATTCTCCAACAGTACAAAACCGGGTTTAAAAAGGAGTTAATGAAAATAGCTGTTGCAGCATAGTCATAGGCAATCCTTACTGTTCTCGAGAATCCGATAAATGTTTCCACCAACAACAGAACCATGTATGGAAGATAGAAAATTAAAAACAAGCCGTAGATACAAAGCACTGTGGCAGCTGATTTTCTGCATTTGAGTATGTTCATTGTTTTGTTTTGAAGATGGCTGACCGCCATGTCTTGGTCCTTTATCTGACGTTGGTGCCTTCGAACAATTCTGAATATTTTCCAGCTACTTGCCATGATCACAAAGAAGAAAAGGAAGCCTAATCCTATCGGAATAAAGAACCATTTGTTTGTCATCCAAAACCTCAGTAATACGATCACTGTGACAAACATCCACAAAACAAACATGGTTTGAAACACGCGTGGAACGGTGACAATCGCGTTGTATCGTAGATGAAGTGTTAATGCTAGAAGTCGGTCAATAGACACTGTGGCTAAGATGAAAAAAGAGACGCCAGTTGTGGTCCAACCTGACAGAAACTGTACTATTTTCAATTCGCAAAACACAGCGAAATTCTCCTCAAGCTAGGCTATTTTATGAGCTACATAAAGTGGTTGACATACCAGGCCGACAAGGAGGTCGGAGACCGCCAGGCAGCCCAAAAGGATGAACGGTGGCGAACGAAGTTCTTGGGTTTTCCCAATTATAAAAACAATAAGAAAGTTTCCCAAACACGTCAGCAGAGAGAATAGACAATTTAGACTACACGTCACAATGTTTGCGGTAAAAACACCTTCCGTTCTATCGAAGTTAACGTATTTGTCTTCAAAAAAGAAACAGTTTTTTCCTGTTTGGTTCATGGCAAACAAAGCTTGTTGTTAACAAATAAGACGAAGTCGCTGGAAAGTCTCTTTGAGCCAGTTAAATAGATCCCAACCTTTCTGTCCCTTTTCACTGAGTCAGGATTCGACTTGTAGTATTTTTAAGTGTTTCTCTCAAACTTTGTTAGTCTTTAGAAATCGTAAGTGGGAAATACAGATCTTTTTTGAACTATTGGAAGAAAATTTTCATTTTTTGTTTCAATATTTGGAATTGCCAATTTGACCGAACTAACTGCCGATTTTACTTGCTTCATTATATAAGAAAATGTCTGACTAGTTGTTTACGTTCACAGTGACAATTAAAATTGGTTGTCAGGACTGGAAACAATGTGGCCACCCGTTAACATGCTTAAAAATGACGAATACTTCGCCAAAATCTCCAGTCTCCAAGGGGCCGGGACGTTTTTCGCCATTATCGCTAGCCCTCTGGCAATTTTCGCCAAAATCGCTAATTTCGCCAAAATCACCACTCTCCAAGGGGCCGGCACGTTTTTCTCCATTATCGCCATTATCGCCAGCCCTCTGGCGATTTTCCCCAAAAGTGCCAATTTCGCCAAAATCGCCAGTCTCCAAGCGGCCACTTTTGGCATCCAACTCAAATTGTCAGAGGCAGGCGATTTTTCGCCATTTTTGCCATTTTCGCCATTGCAAGCATTTCTGGACATAAATGGAAATGGAGGGGGATTTTGATGGTTCGTTTATATTATCGTTTGCTTTATAGAAAAAAGCATCCTCAACGAATTTTAAGCCATATATTTGGTGACAAACATTCTAATTATTACTGTAAAATTTATAATGTACTCAATCATTTCCATAAATGCACTCATTATGGTTTCCGGGCTCTATCTTTTTATCTAAACCGTTATAATACGTAGCGAGTAAAGGTTCGGGACAAGATAGTCATAATAAATAATTATTTTTTTGGTTAAATATAAGGTTTCTTTCTTTTACCTTATTCTTCAGTGCATTTAGTTTTTCTCCCTTTTGAATATATTTAACTTGTAGTTCCCTTCATTGATTAATTTTTATTTTTCGCTCACTTTCTTTCCTTTTTTTGACGAAAGCAAAAGTAGACAGTGTGTAACGCAATTACTAAAAGTGCTCAGCGACCAGTGGGGGTTTTTGAAGACATAAATTTTATATCATTGTATTTTTCAAAATATTGAAATTAAATGATAATTTTCTTACCGTCGAGACAGGTTAAGATGAACGGTAAAATAGAACATAAGTCCGTGTTAGAATAAATTTTGGCAAGTGACGTGGCCGCGTTTCAGTTTATTGCTAATTTTAAATTTTTAAATTCAAAATGGCGGAGAGAAAAGCATAAGTTATGGCTAAAAAGCAAGCGAAAGAATACACCACATAGCCAAAAAGCGATAAAAACTAAGAAATGGTATATACCTTTTAGGTACGTAATTTTGCGATTTTGACTAGATAGTATTTTGCAGGGTTTTATTTTCGGGATTGTAAGACTTGTAAGGCAAATATGAAAAATAGTCCTTAAATTTCGCCATTCAATGGTTCTAAACTTCATTTAACTTTTAAACAAATTTTGAACTTTTTAAAATCTCTAAATAATCTGGATCAAGGAAAACACATATTCAAAAAAATAACTTTTAAGGTAAACTGGGACAAACAAAAGACATATTTGAAAATTAACTTTTAAGTGTTATTATTATTATTATTTCACAATAGAACATACGAAATGGAACTTACCAGTAAAACCAATTAAAAAATGTGTATTTGTCGATGTATATTTTGCTGTTATTACTTGTTAATTTTTTTTCTTTTATTTGAATTTTCTAGATGGGTATTAAATTTCGCTAGGATTTCAGTATTCGTGGGTTTTTAATTTGGCGATTTTTTCTAAAATCGCAAAAAGACTCGCGAAATTAATTAACTACCAAGAAGGCATATATGTTAAGAAACAGCTGAGGAGAAATGCATAAAAATATTTACTTTATTCTTAACGTTAGATAAATAAATAAAGCTTAGCCTAAACAACACCCGTGAGAGCTCCCGGTCCTTCGAGTTGGACTCAGCAACGTTTCATAGAAAGTGTAACAATATTATACAACACGTTTAAAGGAGTCCGTCCGTGTTAAACCTGAATTGACTATAAAAGATTTCTTCTCATGATATTCTTCATACCACGCCGTATCTCGCTGATTCTTCAACAGTACAAAACCGGGTTTAAAAAGGAGTTAATGAAAATAGCTGTTGCAGCATAGTCATAGGCAATCCTTACTGTTCTCGAGAACCCGATAAATGTTTCCACCAACAACAGAACCATGTATGGAAGATAGAAAATGAAGAACTGAGTCAGGATTCGACTTGCAGTATTTTTTAGCTGTTTCTCTTGAACTTTGTTGGTCTTTAGAAATCGTTACTACGAAATACAGATCTTTTTTTAACTATTTGAAGCAAATTGCCAGTTTGACCGAACTAACTGCCAATTTTACTTGCTTTATTATATATTAAGAAATTGACTTAGTTGTTTCGTTCACAGCTACAATTACAATTGGTTTTCAGGACTCGACACAATGTTGGCCACCCGTTAACATGCCTAAAAATGACGAATACTTCAGTGAGCAATATTTGCTGCAACGGTGTATTTATTTAATGCTTGGTCTTACACTAAAGGGATATAATTCCTACGTGAGGATTTAGCTTATTCTAAGCGTTTCCATCAAAAGTGATTTGTTACTGTCGCTGAAAGGGTGGTAGTTTCTGGTAGTTTTATTTTATTATTACAATTATAATTATAACTATTATTATTAGATTACTTGACTACCAGCATGCCTTTACCATGAGAAAATGTTTCCTTTATGCAAATGTTACAGTAAGAGATAGACAATATATTATTTCGGGATTCAAAGACCAAATATGGAGTTTAAAATATTCATTTTAACCGAGATATTTAGAATCTGATTTCAAGTTTAATCTGTTCTCAGTTATCCGTAGAAAGTGGAAAAAATTACACTGAAACATACAAATTCAACAATATATGTAAGAAATCAAGGACAGCATTTGTGATAACGTCACTATAGACCTACAAGAACTTTTCGAGTTCTTTAAGAGACGAGCAGCACTGAGGTAGAGGTTGCTTTTCGCGCTATTTAATTCGGAACGTGTGTCTTGGGGGAATAGGGGCTTTGAATTAGGGAAAAACATCTTTTAATAAGCGTAAGCTCTGAAATTTAGTTTACCAGGTGTGCGTCATCTGATTCATAATTTAGAGAGACTCTTTATCAAACTGCGTGCTCGCGATTGCTTCTTTGACGTACTTTTGAAAGGCCGCTCTCGAAAAGCCGAATGATCTAATTTAGACAACGGACGATTTTGATTGTCATTCTTGTAGTTCTCAATCCCAGTCAGACTTTTTACAATCCTTCTCTGTTAAAACGCAAAAGACATTAAAATCGTGCATTGTGCCCGCTCAGCTAGCCTTTTAATTAATTCAACTTTGAAAGGACTTCCTAAAGGCTTGTTTGTAGTGGAAAGTGCACTTAGCTTATCCAGCTAGTTTACTGACACTCCACTCGAGCAAATAAAGCGCGTATGGTTTGACGTTCATATCTATTTAAAGCACAGGACCGCTTTGTAAATAGGCAGACATGTCATTCACTGGATGATCTTCTTATAAAATTTTTCACTGCGCGTCGTATCTCGCTGATTCTCCAGCAGTACACAACTGGATTCAAACAAGAGTTGATGAAAACAACAGTTGCAGCATACTCATAGATAATCCTTACTGTTCTCGTATATCCCACAAATTTTTTGATCATCAGCGATACTATGAAAGGAAGATAAAAAAGTAAGAACAAACCGTAGATATAAAGCACTGTCACAGCTGATTTTCTGCACTTGAGTATGTTTACTGTGTTGGCTGGAAGATGGCTGACAGCTATAGTTTGGTTCTTTATCTGCTGTTGGTGCTTTCGGACAATTCGGAATATTTTCCAGACACTTATCACGATGACAAAGAATGTAAGAAAGCCTAATGCTATCGGGATAAAATACCATTTGCTTGCCATCCAAAACTTCGGTAAAACGGTCACTGTAGTAAAGATCCACAAAGAAATAGTTGTTTGAAACACGCGAGGAACGGTGACAATCGTGTTGTATCGTAGATGAAGAGTTAGTGCTAAAAGTCGGTCAATTGACACTGCAGCTAAGATGAGAAAAGAAACGCCAGCTGTCGTCCAACCTGATAGAGACTGAACCACTTTCAAAGTACAAAACACAGCAAAATTCTTCTCAAGTTGCGCTATTTTATACCCCACAAAAAGCGGTTGACATATAAGGCCCACAAGAAGATCAGAAACCGCAAGACAAGCCAAAAGGATGAACGATGGCGATTGAAGATCTCGGGTTTTTCCAATCGCAAATACAACAATGAAGTTTCCTATGCATGTTAGCAAAGAAAAGAAAGAGTTCAGGATACATGTTACAATATTTGTAATGAAAACTTCTTCCGTGGTATCAAAGTGAAGCTGATCTTCAAAGAAGAAACAGTCCTCTTCTGTATTGTTCATGGCGAACAAAGCGTGCTGCCAGAAAGCCGTTCTCAGCTAGAACCAGATGAATTAAAACCAGTCTTTCTTTATCTAGTCCCTTTTCATGGAGTCAGCGTTCGGATTCGATTTTTTTTTTTCATTGTTTTTCTTGTCCTCTGATGTTCATATATCAACAAAAGCTCTTTTTAGGAGTGAGAAAAAACATACGTAGATCGATTTAACTGATTAAACACACTTCAATATTTCCCTAATATACAACACAGTGGTGTCAAAACTAATTACCAGTTTTATACTTACGTCATAACATAAATAATGGACTACTTGTTTACGTTCACAGTGACAATTACGATTGGTTGTCCTAAATCGCAACAATGTTGGTCACACGTTAATATACTTAAAACGACGAATACTTCTAGCACCAATATTTGCTGCAACGATGTAAATGTTTGGCATTACACTTGAAGCATATAAATGCCAGGCAAGTACTTAGTGTAGCTTCGGAACCTTTCCAGCGATTATCAGATTTTAATTTATGCCCTAGAAAAGGGCATTTATTTTTTTAATCAGAAGATGAGACTACACAAATACCCGTTACCAAAACGAATGTTTCAATATCACAGTTCAATAACAAGACAGTTTTACAATGTTAAGCATTCCAATAAGATGGACACCATATTATTTCAGGTTTTTAAAGACCAAATTAATATTGAGTGGAAAACATCCATCCAAACGTTGACATTCGTGATGTGATTCCAAGTTTAATCTCTTCTCAGTCATCTTTATCAAGGTAGAAAATCATAACAGGAAGTTATAAGTTCAACAGCTGCTGTTCTGAATGTATTGTACCATTAGACGTTAAGAAAGAAAGATCGGTGGCAGTTTCACAGTAGACTTAGGAAGACCAACTTTTTAAGTTTTTTTGTTTCTTCTTCTTCTTTTTGGAGAGACCATTTGCAGAGGGAAAAATTGAGCCATGAGTCCTAAAGGAGTTGTATCACGGCTACCCAGCTCATGTTGATGTTACTAATGCCAATTACGCGTCCTTATTCGCCTTGGAACTGGAGTCCATGTCTCTCAACAAATAATTCTGAACTTTAAAAAACTGGTAGGCTAACCGGTTCGCAAAAACCACAATTGCCATCCGTTTCAATCTTCTTCAACATCTTTTCTTTTTTAGTGTATTTGTTGTGATATTTATTTCTTTTTCTAACGTCTTGAGCGGTTATTTTTATGTGGGCCACTTTTGGCATTCAATTTAAATATTTGCCACATTCTGGATATCACAAGCCCTCTGGCGATTTTCGCCGGGACGTTTTTCGATTATCGCCAGCCCTCTGTCAATTTTCCCCAAAATCGCCATTTTCGCCCAAATCGCCAGTCTCCAAGGGGCCGGGACGTTTTTCGATTATCGCCAGCCCTCTGGCGATTTTCCCCAAAATGGCTATTTTCGCCCAAATCGCCAGTCTCAAAGAGGCCGGGACGTTTTTCGATTATCGCCAGCGCCTCTGGCGATTTTCCCCAAAATGGCTATTTTCGCCCAAATCGCCAGTCTCAAAGGGGCCGGGACGTTTTTCGCCATTAACGCCAGCCCTCTGGCGATTTTCCCCAAAATGGCTATTTTCGCCCAAATCGCCAGTCTCAAAGGGGCCGGGACGTTTTTCGCCATTAACGCCAGCCCTCTGGCGATTTTCGCCAAAACCGCCAATTTCGCCAAAATGGCAAGTCTCTAAGGGGCCACGAGTGGCATCCAATTCAAATTGTCAGAGGCTGGCGATTTTTTGCCATTTTCGCCATTGCATGCATTTCTGGGCATAAGTGGAAATGGAGGGGCATTTTGATGGTTCGTTTTTATTATCGTTTGCTTCAATATATAGAAAAAAGTATCCTCAAAGAATTTTAAGCCATATATATGGTGACAAACATACTAATTATTACTGTAAAATTTATAATGTAGTCAATCATTTCCATAAGTGCACTCATTATGGTTTCCGGGCTCTATCATTTCATCTAAACCGTTATATTAAATACGCAGCGAGAAAGGTTCAGGACAAGATGGTCATAATAAATAACTAATTTTTTGGTTAAATATAAGGTTTTTTTCTTTTACCTTATTTTTGCATTTTTTTCTCCCTTTTGAATATATTTAATTTGTAGTTCCCTTCATTGATTAATTTTTATTTTTCGATCATTTTCTTTCATTCTTTTGACGAAAGCAAACTTGAAGTAGACAGTGTCTAATGCAATTACTGAAAAGTGCTCAGCGACCAGTGGGGGTTTTTGAAGACAAAAAAAACAAAAGAACGTTTTAATTAGGTTTTATATAATTGTATTTCAAAAAAATTGCAATTAAATAATAATTTCCTTACCGTCGAGGCAGGTTAAACTGAGCGGTAAAATAGAACATAAGTCCTTGTTAGAATAAATTTTGGCCAGTGACGTAAGATTTCAGTTTATTGCTAATTTTTTTAAATTCAAAAAATACACCACATAGCCAAAAAGCGATAAAAACTAAAAAATGGTATATACCTTTTAGGTACGTAATTTCGCGATTTTGACTAGATAGTATTTTGCAGGGTTTTATGTTCGGGATTGTAAGGCAGATATCAAAAATAGTCATTAAATTTCGCCATTCAATGGTTCTAAGACTTCATTTAACTTTCAAAAAAAATTTTGAACTTTTTAAAATCTCTAAATAATCTGGATCAAGGAAAACACATATTCAAAAAAATAACTTTCAAGGTGAACTAGAACAAACAAAAGACATATTTGAAAATTAACATTTAAGTGTTATTATTATTATTTCACAATAGAACATACGAAATGGAACTTACCAGTAAAACCAATTAAAAAATGTGTATTTGTCGATGCATGTTCATTATATTTTGCTGTTATTACTTGTTAATTTTTTTTCTTTTATTTGAATTTTCCATATGGGTATTAAATTTCGCGAGGATTTCAGTATTCGTGGGTTTTTAATTTGGCGATTTTTTCTAAAATCGCAAAAAGACTCGCGAAATTAATTAACTACCAAGAAGGCATATATGTTAAGAAACAGCTGAGGAGAAATGCATAAAAATATTCACTTTATTCTTAATTTTAGATAAACAAATAAATCTAAGCCTAAACAACAGCCGTGAGAGCTCCCGGTCCTTCGAGTTGGACTTAACAACGTTTCATAGAAAGTGTAAGAATGTTATACAAAACGTTTAAAGGAGTCCGTCCGTGTTAAACCTGAATTGACCATACAAGATTTCTTCTCATGACATTCTTCACAGCACGCCGTATCTCGCTGATTCTCCAACAGTACAAAACCGGGTTTAAAAAGGAGTTAATGAAAATAGCTGTTGCAGCATAGTCATAGGCAATCCTTACTGTTCTCGAGAACCCGATAAATGTTTCTGTCACCCACAGAACCATGTATGGAAGATAGAAAATTAAAAACAAGCCGTAGATATAAAGCACTGTGACAGCTGATTTTCTGCATTTGAGTATGTTCATTGTTTTGTTTTGAAGATGGCTGACCGCCATGTCTTGGTCCTTTATCTGATGTTGGTGCCTTCGAACAATTCTGAATATTTTCCAGCTACTTGCCATGATCACAAAGAAAAAAAGGAAGCCTAATCCTATCGGAATAAAGAACCATTTGTTTGTCATCCAAAACCTCAGTAATACGGTCACTGTCACAAACATCCACAAAACAAACATGGTTTGAAACACGCGTGGAACGGTGACAATCGTGTTGTATCGTAGATGAAGTGTTAATGCTAGAAGTCGGTCAATAGACACTGCAGCTAAGATTAGAAAAGAGACGCCAGTTGTTGTCCAACCTGACAGAAACTGAACCATTTTCAATTCGCAAAACACAGCGAAATTCTCCTCAAGCTCCGCTATTTTATGAGCTGCATAAAGTGGTTGACATACCAGGCCGACAAATAGGTCTAAGACTGCCAGGCAGCCCAAAAGGATGAACGGTGGAGAATGAAGTTCTTGGGTTTTCCCAATTGTGAAAACAATAAGAAAGTTTCCCAAACACGTCACCAGAGAGAATAGACAATTTAGACTACACGTTACAATGTTTGCGGTAAAAACACCTTCCGTTCTATCGACGTTAACGTACTTGTCTTCAAAAAAGAAACAGTTTTTTCCTGTTTGGTTCATGGCAAACATAGCTTCTTGTCAACAAATAAGACGAAGTTGCTGGAAAGTTGCTTTGAGCCAGTTAAATATAGATCCCAATCTTTCTCTTCCTCTTCACTGAGTCAGGATTCGACTTGTAGTATTTTTAAGTGTTTCTCTCAAACTTTGTTGGTCTTTAGAAATCGTAAGTGGGAAATACAGATCTTTTTTTAAGTATTTGAAGCAAATTTTCATTTTTTGTTTCAATATATAGAATTGCCAATTTGACCGAACTAACTGCCGAGTTTACTTGCTTCATTATATAACAAAATGTCTGACTGGTTGTTTACGTTCACAGTGACAATTACAATTGGTCAGGTGTACTGTCGCAATTTGTAATAATCATCGCACTTTGTAATACCTGTCGCAATTTGTAATAAATCCATCGCACTTTGTAATACCTGTCGCAATTTGTAATAAACCGTGTCGCACTTTGTAATAAAAAAGCTTTCGCAATTTGTAACAGCTGTCCATCGCACTTTGTAATAAACTAAGCTGTCGCAATTTGTAATAATTCCATCGCACTTTGTAATAACTTTTTAAGAGTAATTAAACTTACTTCGTCAACATTAATATAACACCAAAATATGCTTGGTACTTCATAACCAAAGATGGAGATGACGTCTGCTGGCACGTAACATCTCCGCTAGTTCAAACATTTAATTTTATTCACAGTCCTAAACATTTTTTTGTTGATTAGTTATCTGACTTACGAAATGCTGTATTCTTGAACCTTGCTATTGTACTAGGTGGCTTGCATTCAATGGTTACCCGGCGGGTGTACTTCCTTATAAGGCCAATACGGGGATGTGCCTCTGGACAGAGCATTGCCAGAGTGCAGGATCTAGACAGAGCTAGACACATTAGACACAAACAAGCCATTAGTAAAAAGCATTTAATTTCCCGCTAATCGCAACATCCATCATACATCATTCACCAGTGGCAAACCGTCGAACCACAACAGAAACCTAAACACAAAATCCAATTAGTCGCTGGCCAATACCTTCGTATGTACCTGTTTTTATAACACTCACTTGGGGTCTTACACTGAGCCGGCTGGGCATTTGGTTCATTATTCTCACTTGATTTGGTCCCATATAGGAACAGAAGGAGTTCTCATTCCATCTTAAAACAATTGTTTTCTGTAAGGAGTCCTCTAAAACAAATACCATTGGGATAGTAAAAAATTATCCTTCCCTGCGTATATACAACTCGTAAGACCTTGCAATTCTTCCGAGCGTGTTCTGGATTACTGTTTTTTCTTATTTAAATATTTTTTAATTTAAACGTGATTCATATCTTTTTGGTGATATGTCACAGGAAGTTCCATGTCTTTCATAAAAGCGTTTCTAGTTAGTCACGTGTTTAATCAAGGCAGAAAAATTTATAGCGGAAGACATGCATGTTTGACCAAAGAAAATGTTACGGAGATGTTACGTGCTAGCAGACGACATCATCTTTGTTTATGAAGTACCATGCATATTTTGGCATTATATTAATGTTGACGAAGTAAGTTGAATCACTCTCAAAAAATCATTACAAAGTGCGATGGAATTATTACAAATTGCGACAGCTTAGTTTATTACAAAGTACGATGGACAGTTGTTACAAATTGCGACAGCTTTCTTATTACAAAGTGCGACACGGTTTATTACAAATTGCGACAGGTATTACAAAGTGCGATGATTATTACAAATTGCGACAGTACATCAGGACTCGAAACCATATTGCCCACCCGTTAACATGCTTAAAAATGACGAATACTTCGCCAAAATCGGCAGTCTCCGAGGGGCCAGGACGTTTTTCGCCATTTTCGCCAGCCCTCTGGCGATTTTCCCCAAAATCGCCAATTTCGCCAAAATCGCCAGTCTCCAAGGGGTCACAATTGGCATCCAACTCAAATTGTCAGAGGCTGGCGATTTTTCGCGATTTTTGCCATTTTGGCCATTGCATGCATTTCTGGATATAAGTGGAAATAGAGGGGTATTTTGATGGTTCTTTTTTATTATCCTTTTCTTTAATATATAGAAAAAAATATCCTCAAAGAATTTTAAGCCGTATATATGTTGACAAACATTCCAATTATTACTGTAAAATTTATACTGCAGTCAATTATTTCCATAAATGCACTCATTATGGTTTCCGGGCTCTATGATTTTTACTAAACCGTTATAATACGCAGCGAGAAAGGTTCAGGACAGGATACTCATAATAAATAATTAATTCTTTTGACGAAAGCAAAAGTAAACAGTGGCTAATGCATTTACTGAAAAGTGCTCAAAGATCATTGGGGGTTTTTGAAGACGAAAAAAAATCCCCAAAAATGTTTTAATTAGGTTAGGATTCGACTTGCAGTAATTTTTAAGTGTTTCTCTTGAACTTTGTTGGTCTTTAGAAATCGTTACTACGAAATACAGATCTTTTTTTAACTATTTGAAGCAAATTTTCAGTTTTTGTTTTAATATGTAGGATTGCCAATTTGACCGAACTAACTGCCAATTTTACTTGCTTTATTGTTATATAAGAAATTGACTAGTTGTTTACGTTCACAGCTACAATTACAATTAGTTTTCAGGACTCGACACATTGTTGGCCACCCGTTAACATGCTTAAAAATGACGAATACTTTAGTGAGCAATATTTGCTGCAACGGTGTATTTATTTAATGCTTGGTCTTACACTAAAGGGATATAATTGCTACGCGAGGATTTAGCTTATTCTAGTAAGCGTTTCCATCAAAAGTGATTTGTTACTGTCGCAGGAAAGGGTGGTATTTTCTGGTAGTTTTATTTTATTATTACAATTATAATTATAACTATTATTATTAGATTATTTGACTACCAGCATGCCTTTACCATGAGGAAATGTTTCCTTTATAAAAATTTTACAATAAGAGATAGACCATATATTATTGCAGGATTTAAAGACCAAACATGGAGTTTAAAATATCCATCTTAACCGAGATATTTGGAATGTGATTTCAAGTTTAATCTGTTCTCAGTTATCTGTACAAAGTGGAAAATATTATACAGAAAAATACAAATTCAACAATATAATGTAAGAAAGCAAAGACAACATCGGTGATAATGTCACTCAGAGACCTACAGCAACTTTTCGAGTTCTTTAAGAGACGAGCAGCACTGAGGTAGAAGTAGACTTGCTACAAGTCGACCTCTTGGCGAGCGGAGCGAGCCTTGTTTGGCCGGGAAGCCGCCGACCGCGAGCGACGAAGTCGCGAGAGGTCGACTTGTCTCGCTTGATGGGTTACCATTTGCATTTCGCGCCAAAAATGGGGAGTGGCGTGACTCGCATTTGGGCTTTCCGGTTTCATTTTCAATGGCGGAATGTGTTGATTCCACTCCGACTAAATCTATTGAACGTGTGTGTGTATCTCCATCATCGAAGGAGCGAATTTGTTTACTTTGTGAGAAAGTTGTCTCTAACAATGATTTTTGGCGAAAGTTGAGGACCTCAGGGGGCCGGCAAAAAACAAAAACTTGCTTCAATCTCGAGTCAATATTTCATAACCAAGGAATCCTTGACATCCGCACACATTTTAAACCTACAGAGACTTTTCAATACACGCATTTCCCTTCCTGTAACCCTCACGGGGTCAGAAAAGGTCTCATAAAGGGCGAAGCCCTTAGACTTCCGAGGACTAACTCCTCAGCTTAGTTCTTCTATGAAAACATCTACAACTTCAAAAAACGCCTTAGCGCTAGAGGTTACCCTCACAATCTCATAGAAAAAATCACCTCTGAGGATAAATTTACCGAACGGAAGTCAGCTTTACAAAAGAACAATGAAGTGCGAGAGAAAATTCTGCCTTTCGTTACCACGTACCACCCTGCTTTGCAGAACCTTAAAAACATTTTAATGAGCCAATGGCACTGAATTCAAGATCAACTACTACCGAAAGAAATATACAACGAGCCTCCCATCATTTCATATAAAAGAGAAAAATCGCTGGCAGATATCCTCGTTGGAGCAAAACTATAAGGCCACGTATCACACTATCACCGAGCCATATGAAATACGACGAGGGACTTTTTTGAAAGTCTCTATTAAAACGCAAAAGACATTAAAATCGTGTATTGTGCCCGCTCAGCTAGCCTTTTATTTAATTCAACTTTGAAAGGACTTGCTAAAGGCTTGTTTATCGTGGAAAGTGCACTTAGCTTATCCAGCTACTAGCACTCCAGTCGAGCAAATAAAACGTTTATAGTTTGACGTTCATATCTATTCAAAACACAGGACAGCTTTGTAAATAAGCAGACATGTCATTCTCTGATTGATCTCCTTACAAAACTTTTCACAGCGCGTCGTATCTCACCGATTCTAAAGCAGTACACAACTGGATTCAAACAAGAGTTGATGAAAACAACAGTTGCAGCATACTCATAGATAATCCTTACTGTTCTCGTATATCCCACAAATTTTTTTATCATCAGCAATACCATAAAAGGAAGATAAAAAATTAAGAACAAGCCGTAGATATAAAGCACTGTCACAGCTGATTTTCTGCATTTGAGTATGTTCACTGTGTTGGCTGGAAGATGGCTGACAGCTATAGTTTGCTCCTTTATTTGCTGTTGGTGCTTTCGAACAATTCGGAATATTTTCCAGATACTTATCATGATGACAAAGAATGTGAGAAAGCCTAATGCTATCGCGATAAAATACCATTTGCTTGCCATCCAAAACCTCAGTAATACGGTCACTGTAGCAAAGATCCACAAAGCAATAGTTGTTTGAAATACGCGAGGAACGGTGACAATCGTGTTGTATCGTAGATGAAGAGTTAGTGCTAAAAGTCGGTCAATTGACACTGCAGCTAAGATGCCGAAAGAAACACCAGATGTCGTAAAACCTGATAGAGACTGAACCACGTTCAAAGTACAAAACACAGCAAAAAATTCTTCTCAAGTTCCGCTATTTTATACCCCACAAAAAGCGGTTGACATATAAGGCCGACCAAAAGGTCTGAAACCGCAAGACAACCCAAAAGGATGAACGATGGCAAATGAAGATCTCGGGTTTTTCCGATCGCAAATACAACAATAAAGTTTCCTATGCATGTAAGCAGAGAAAAAAAAGAGTTGAGGATACATGTTACAATATTTGTAATGAAGACTTCTTCCGTGCTATCAAAGTGAAGCTGATCTTCAAAGAAGAAACAGTCTCTTTCAGAATTGTTCATGGCGAACACTGAAGCGTGCTGCCAGAAACCCTTCTCAGCTAGAGCCAGATGAATTGAAGTCAGACTATCTTTATCTAGTCGTTCTTCGTGGAGTCAGCATTCGGATTGCACTGGTAATTTTTTTTCATTTTTTTTTCTTGTCATCTGATGCTCATATACCAACTCAAGCTCAGGTTACGACTGAAAAAAAACTCAGCATACGTAGATCGATTTAACTAATGAAGCACACTTCAAAATTTTCCTAATGTACAACATTGCACTTTTTTAAGGCACGTTCGTGACAATACTAACACAGGCGGCCCAGACGTAGTATGTGTCACTGAATGAATATATTAATATTCACATGGGCAAATTAATGGGATGAGTCGTCGAAACTCCCATGGACTAAAATAGTCCAAAAGTCAAAATATAACAAAACAAAGATAAGATACCTTCAACTGAGCGTATCCTTGTCTTTCCTGGCCGGTTTAAGTGGCATTTTGTTGAATTTTGCAATTGTAGGTACTATCCACTAAAGAAGAATTAAAGGCTGGCTACAAAACAAACAGACCATCTCCACGCGCCTTCACACGAAGCGCTATAAATTCGAGAATAATCGACGAATCCGCTCCAAATAACCATCGGCTAATCTGCAGGTAACGTGTGCTCCTGCTTCTGGCTCGCTTGCTCCACAAAACCCATCGCAACTGCACAATAATTGCTCGCTCATCAACAACCACTGTTGACCTTTACGCTTCGATATGACCGCAAACGACCAAGTTTAATACGCGACGTGAATATTCAAGCTTAGCGACTGCGTTCGCGCAACAATGCAGCACTTGCTATGGGAGGGATGGTACTATTGCTTCTAGGTCAATCGACCGACCGAAGGTTCGCTGCGTTAGTTTTGACCAGAAAACAAAAGGCGATCGCGGGACCGTCCGTAAGTTTTCAACAGGGCAGCCCTGGTTTTCAAGTTCGAATTCTTCTAACGTTCGCTGTCTCAGCTGCTGTCACATTGTTCGTCCAGCCGCTTGCATAGGTTCTTGACTCTACCAGACTTATTTGCTTAGATTAACAACGTCTTACTCCATAATATGTTGTCCAAACTGGTGAAGGAGGACGAGAATTTTCCGCCCAGGAAAAAGGCAAAATCTGGCCCCCGCTATGCAGCTGAATAGAAGATACAGCTGAAGGTATCGTAAAGTAAAATTTATGTGCGCGATATCTTTTATTATTATTATTATTATTATTATTCTCAAAACTCAGGGGCACCCAACGATGATTTCCCCCTAAATGCATTGAAAACACATTTAAGGCTGTCCAGAGTACTTTTGACCGAAAAATGCATTCTAAACAGCTCTTACATAAATTTAGTCAGGAGGGCTAAAAGCGAAGCTAATGATTTATAGTTTGCTCATACTAAATATAAAATATATCGTGTAATGCTAAGCGGAGAAGGAAACGAGACAGGGCCACCCAACGACTGTTTCCTCAAATACTTTCAACTGAAAACACTTTTGTAGCTATTCATAAAGTACTTTTAGCTCTATAGAAATGCATTCTAAGTGGCGCTATAAAATTTGCATCTCAGTGTTCGGCCATTCTAGAGGAACTTGAGTCTTTTCGAAATTACGAGGAATTCAGAATTATTTTCCCGAAAATTTTAGATGCAATTTAACGTATTACGAAGGAGATAATTTTTCAGATACCTTCTTTCATCACATTTTTGAATCCGAAAATTTTAGGATTCCATTTTACTCTCTACGAAAAATAGCCTAACCCGGTGAGTGAAATGTGAAAAATTAAAAGTTGGATGCCCTTGACCAGAACTGTGAAAAACAACAATAGGTCTAATTGCAGCACACTTTCTTGTACATTTCCTTGCCGTTGATTTGCATGACTGCAACGTGAAACGTCCAGAAAACTTCCTGGTTTCACTTTTTATGGAGAAAATGTGGTACATGTTCTTGTTCACTTTTTCCACTGCCGCTCATTTTTTTTAGCTCCGCTATAAGATTCGTATCTGTTCGGTGCTCCTAGGGCAAATTGAATCTTTTTAAAAATTACCAGGGCTTCAATATTATTTTCCCGATTGATTGACCTTGAAGCAATAGTACCATCCCTCCCATAGCAAGTGCTGCATTGTTGCGCGAACGCGGTCGCTAAGCTTGAATATTCACGTCGCGTATTAAACTTGGTCGTTTGCGGTCATATCGAAGCGTAAAGGTCAACAGTGGTTGTTGATGAGCGAGCAATTATTGTGCAGTTGCGATGGGTTTTGTGGAGCAAGCGAGCCAGAAGCAGGAGCACACGTTACCTGCAGATTAGCCGATGGTTATTTGGAGCGGATTCGTCGATTATTCTCGAATTTATAGCGCTTCGTGTGAAGGCGCGTGGAGATGGTCTGTTTGTTTTGTAGCCAGCCTTTAATTCTTCTTTAGTTGATAGTACCTACAATTGCAAAACTCTTTTTTTTTTTTATTTTTATTTTTATTTTTTTATTCAAGACATTTATTACTATAATTACAAAGAACTACTTAAAAAGAAAATAATTACAAAGTTCTAAACAACCGCAATAACAGACATACTTACAATTATCTACATTTCACAATTATATACATTACAGCCACAAAACAACCGCGCAATTGCCGAATGAGGCTTATTTTACAAAGAATTAATTAATACTTAATTATGTAGATAAAAGAGAGATTAACACTTAATATTTACAGTACGCTCTGAAATAAAAACAAAAACATAACCACACATACAAAAAAAAATACAAAAAAAAAGTGTCTAATAAAAGATTACATTTTTAATTACATACTTACGAACTTGATTAAAGGGGAGAAATGTCTTTTGGCCATTTTTCATAAAAGGTTTCTAATTTATTATTCTTAGTGGAAATATATTTTTCAACTTGGTATTTAATTCTTACTTTAAATTTACATTTACATATAAACTGATATTAAACAAAATTCTTGACATCTAGTGGACGTAGATTCACTGTTCAGTTTGAAACCGATCATGGAATTAATACATTAATAATTTTTTGCCATTTTACAATAATAGGGAAGGTCTTTAGTTTCTTTTCCTCTGTATATTTGGCCATTGATTATCAATTTATCAAAATTAAAGAAGGCTTTTTGCTTATCCTGCTTCGCCTTTTTAAGCACTGGATAAAGTTTTCTATGAATTTCTTCAATTTCTTTCGGGAAATCATCTGAGAAACCGATGTTGGTTCCTTTTAAGTTCTTATAGAAGGAGCGAACATATTCTTTGTCCTGATAATGACTGAAACGAGCAATAATTGGTTTGGGATAGGACGGAGCTCTTAGACTAGAATTATTAGTGGAGATTCGGTGAACTCGCTCAAAGCGGATATCGTTGACTTTATCCGCCGGAATTTTCAAATTAGCGACGAAGACACTTCTTACCAGCTCTTCAGTATTTTCATCCTGTTCTTCCCCGACATTGAAAATTCTTACATTCTCACGTCTTGCATAGGCTTCCAACTTGATGTTTCTGCGTCTTAGCGCTCCAATGTCCTCGAACAAGAAGTCAATGTCTTCATTGTTTTCTTTTATTTGTGCAGAAGTTTCTTTCTGACTTTCTTGTAGACTTTCAATTTCTTCCTCGGCAGATTGCAAAGATTGTTTTAAATTCTTTACTTCATCTCTCAGCTTGCGTATTTCATCTTTTAGTAGTGCAATTTCACCACACGCTGTTAAAACTTGATCTAGTTTAGTGTTCATTTCCTCGAGGCGTGCTGACATTACTCCACCGACGCCCACATGTTCATCATCTTCATCCGTTTGCGAGCCATTTTCTCTCAGCCTTTTACTCGGATTCTTGTCCGCTTTGTCCTTCCCCATTTCTGGTTATATCTATTTGTAGGTTTCCATGACAGGTACGTTATTAAAGCGTTTAGAACAGCATATTTGGTGGAGCTCACAAAAACACGTCCTACCTCTAAGAGGTGCACTGCGCAAGTCTCTACAATTGCAAAACTCAACAAAATGCCACTTAAACCTGCCAGGAAAGACAAGGATACGTTCAGTTGAAGGTATCTTAGCTTTGTTTTGTTATATTTTGACTTTTACACTATTTTAGTCCATGGGAGTTTCGACGACTCATCGCATTAATTTGTCCATGTGGATATTAATATATTCATTCAGTGACACATACTACGTCTGGGCCGCCTGTGATACTAATTGCCAGTTTTATACTTACGTCATAACATAATAATGGACTACTTCTTTACGCTCACACTGACAATTACGATTGGTTGCCCTGAATCGCAACGATGTTTATCACACGTTAATATACTTAAAATGACGAATACTTCTAGCACCAATATTTGCTGCACCAATGTAAATGTTTGGCACTACACTTAAGGCATATAAATGGTAGGCGAGTACTTAGGGTAGCTTCGGAGCCTTTCCAGCGATCATCAGATTTTAATTTATGCCTGTGAAAAGGGCATTTATTTTTCATTCAAAAGATGAGACTACACACGAATACCTTTACCATAACCAGTGTTTCAATATTAAAGATCAATAACAATGCAGTTTTACAATGTTAAGCATCAAGACCAAATTAATATTGAGTGGAAAACATCCATCCAAACGTTGACATTCGGAATGTGATTCCAAGTTTAATCTGTTCTCAGTCATCTTTATCAAGGTAGAAAATCATAACAGGAAGTTATAAGTTTAACAGTTGGGTGTTCTGAATATATTGTGCCATTAGACCTTAGCAAAGAAAGATCGGTGGCAGTTTCACAGTAGACTTAGGAAGACCGACTTTTTGAGTTTTTTTTTCTTTTTTGAGAGACGATTTGCAGAGAGAGAACGTGAGCTATAAGTCCTAAAGGGGTTGTGTCAAGGCTACCTACAATGCTCATCTTGATGTTAATAATCATATGCCAATTATGCGTCCTTGTTTGCCTTGGAACTGGAGAAATTATTTATGAATGACAAAATAGACCTATTCCGCTTACTCAATGTTATACCCAATTCAAATCTCCCGGGGTTAAGATTCTTTTGTGTATTGTATTTGCATTATAATGTGCAATTCACATTTAAATGATATGGAAATTGTTGAAACAAAACGTTTTATTCTCAAAGGGTTTGAATTGGGTACAACATTGAGTTAGCCGAATAGGTCTATTACAGCTTCGTGTTAAACAAATATGTCTCTCAACAAATAATTCTTAACTTTAAAAAACTGTTAGGCTAACCGGTTTGCAAAAACCACATGAATTGCCATCCGCTTCAATCTTCTTCAACATCTTCCCTTTTTTTAGTGTATTTGTTGTGATATTTATATCTTTTTCTAACGTTTTGAGTGGTTATTTTTATGTTTCGCTCAATTTGGTGGCCGTTTTCGCAGTCTGAGTTTCATAAATTTCGTGAGACAGCTCTTTTTATGCTGCAGGGCAGTGACAGGTTCCGGACCCCGAAACAACTTCCTCAAAGAATTCAGTTTAAGCCATATATTTGGTGGCAAACATTCTAATTATTATTAATTATTATTATTATAATGTAGTCAATTATTTCCATGTGCCAGTATTTGTCGATGAATATTCTGTATATTTTGCTGTTATTACTTGTTAATTTTTTTTTCTGCAATTTGAATTTTCTATATGGGATTTCAGTATTCGTGGGTCTTTAATTTGGCGATTTTTTCTAAAGTCGCAAAAAGACTCGCGAAATTAATTAACTACCAAGAGGGCATATATGTTAAGAAACAGCTGAGGAGAAATGCATAAAAATATTTACGTTATTCTTAACCTTAGATAAACAAAGAAAGCTTAGGCTAAACAACAGCCGTGAGAGCTCCCGGTCCTTCGAGTTGGACTAAACAACGTTTCATAGAAAGTGTAAGAATGTTATACAAAACGTTTAAAGGAGTCCGTCCGTGTTAAACCTGAATTGACTATAAAAGATTTCTTCTCATGATATTCTTCATACGACGCCGTATCTCGCTGATTCTCCAACAGTACAAAACCGGGTGTTTAAAAAGGAGTTAATGAAAATAGCTGTTGCAGCATAGTCATAGGCAATCCTTACTGTTCCTTACTGGACCCGATAAATGTTTCCACCACCAACAGAACCATGTATGGAAGATAGAAAATTAAGAATTGAGTCAGGATTCGACTTGCGGTATTTTTTAAGTGTTTCTCTTGAACTTTGTTGGTCTTTAGAAATCGTCACTACGAAATACAGATCTTTTTTTAAATATTTGAATTAAATTTTCAGTTTTTGTTTCAATATGTAGGATTGCCAATTGGACCGAACTAACTGCCAATTTTACCTGCTTTATTGTATAAGAAATTGACTTAGTTGTTTATGTTCACAGCTACAATTACAGTTAGTTTCAGGACTCGACACAATGTTGGCCACCCGTTAACATGCTTAAAAATGACGAATACTTCAGTGAGCAATATTTGCTGCAACGGTGTATTTATTTAATGCTTGGTCTTACACTAAAGGGATATAATTGCTACGCGAGGATTTAGCTTATTCTAAGCGTTTCCGTCAAAAGTGATTTTTTACCGTCGCAGGAAAGGGTGGTATTTTCTGGTAGTTTTATTTTATTATTCCAATTATAATTGTAACTATTATTATTAGATTATTTGACTACCAGCATTCCTTTGCCATGAGGAAATGCTTCATTTATGCAAGTTTTACAATAAGAGATAGACAATATATTATTTCATGATTTAAAGACCAAATATGGAGTTTAAAATATCCATCGTAACCGAGATATTTGGAATGTGATTTCAAGTTTAATCTGTTCTCAGTTATCTGTACAAAGTGGAAAAAATTATACAGAAAAATACAAATTCAACAATATAATGTGACAAAGCAAGGACAACATTGGTGATAATGTCACTAAAGACCTACAAGAACTTGTCGAGTTCTTTAAGAGACGAGCAGGACTGAGGTAGAGGTTGCTTTTCGCGCTATTTAATTCGGAACGTGTGTCTTAGGGGAATAGGGGCTTTGGGTAGGAAAAAACGTCTTTTCATAAGCGTAGGCTCCGAAATTTACTTTATCAGGTGTGCGTTATCTGATTCATAATTTAGAGAGGCTCTTTATCAAACTACGCCCTCGCGATTGCTTCTTTGACGTATTTTGGAAAGGCAGCTCTCGAAAAGCCGAATGACCTAATTTTGACAACCGACGATTTTGATTGTCATTCTTGTAGTTCTCAATCCCAGTCAAACTTTTCACAATCCTTCTCTGTTAAAACTCAAAAGACATTAAAATCGTGTATTGTGCCCGCTCAGCTAGCCTTTTAATTAACCCAACTTTGAAACAGGGGCACCCAACGGCAATTTTAGGAAAATATCTGTTCGGAAGACGATTTGAGATCTAGAATTTTCGGAACACTTGTTGTAAAATGTCTTGCTCGCCTGCCTCTCCTAAGATTTTCGAACATCTACAAAATGGTATAATTACCCATTTTTAACGGATTTTTACCCTAAAAAAGGCCACCTAGAATTTTCGGGAGCCTTTTCCTGGCTGAAATTTTCGAAACGGTAAGTTTTGATCCCTATCATTTTCGGATCACTAGACTTTCAGCTGGGAAATCCGAACAGATAAAAAGTTTTTAGGGGATAAAAATATGGCTATATCTACCGTTTAAATACTAAAATGAGTTCAAAAATGCTATGTTAAGTGGTTTTGAACTATATCCTAGTTGGGTGCCCCTGTTTGAAAGGACTTCCTAACAAATAAAGCGCGTATAGTTTGACTTTCATATCTATCAGCTTTGCAGATTAAGCAGACATGTTATTTTCTGGATGATCTCCTTATAAAATTTTTCACAGCGCGTCGTATCTCGCTGATTCTCCAGCAGTACACAACTGGATTCAAACAAGAGTTGATGAAAACAGCAGTTGCAGCATACTCATCTACAATCATTACCGTTCTCGTATATCCGATAAATGTTTTCATCATCAACGATACCATGACAGGAAGATAAAAAATTAACAACAAACCATAGATATAAAGTACTGTCACAGCTGATTTTCTGCACTTGAATATGTTTACTTTGAAGGCGGGAAGATGGCTGACAGCTATAGTTTGGTCCTTTATTTGCTGTTGGTGCTTTCGAACAATTCGGAATATTTTCCAGATACTTATCATAATGACAAAGAATGTAAGAAACCATACTGCTATCGGGATAAAATACCATTTGTTTGCCATCCAAAACCTCGGTAAAACGGTCACTGTAGCAAAGATCCACAAAGCAACAGTTGCTTGAGACACGCGAGGAACGGTGACAATCGTGTTGTATCGTAGATGAAGAGTTAGTGCTAAAAGTCGGTCAACTGACACTGCAGCTAAGATGAGAAAAGAAACGCCACCCGTTGTCCAACCTGACAGAGACTGAACCACGCTTAAAGTACAAAACACAGCGAAATTCTTCTCAAGTTGCGCTATTTTATACCCCACAAAAAGGGGTTGACATATAAGGCCGACAAGAAGATCAGAAACCGCAAGACAAGCCAAAAGGATGAACGATGGCGAATGAAGATCTCGGGTTTTTCCAATCACAAATACAACAATAAAGTTTCCTGTGCATGTAAGCAAAGAAAAGAAAGAGTTGAGGATACATGTTACAATATTGGTAATGAAGACTTCTTCCGTGCTATCAAAGTGAAGCTGATCTTCAAAGAAGAAACAGTCTCTTTCGGTATTGTTCATAGCGAACAAAGCGTGCTGCCAGAAAGCTGTTCTCAGCTAGAGTCAGATGAATTTAAACCAGTCTTTCTTTATCTGGTCCCTTTTCATGGAGTCAGCGTTCGGATTCGATTGTTTTTTCCTTGTTTTTTTTGCCCTCTGATGCTCATATACCAACTAAAACTCTTTTTACGAGTAAGAAAAAACATACGTGGATCGATTCAACTGATCAAACACACTTTAACATTTCCCTAATATACAACATAGCACTTGTTTAAAGAACAGTGGTTTTAAAACTAATTGCCAGTTTTATACTTACGTCATGACATAAATAATGGACTACTTGTTTACGTTCACAGTTGCAATTACGATTGGTTGTCACACGTTAACATACTTAAAATGACGAATACTTCTAGCACCAATATTTGCTGCAACGATATTAATGTTTGGCACCACACTTGAGGCATATAAACTGATGCTAGGCGAGTACTTAGTGTAGCTTCGAAGCCTTTCAGTGATCATCAGATTTTAACTTATGCCTGTGAAAAGGGCATTTATTTTTAATTCACAAGAGGAGACTGCACGCGAATGCCTTTACCATAACCAATGTTTCAATATTACAGTTCAATGACAATGCAGTTTACAATGTTAAGCATTCCAATACGATGAACACCATATTATTTCAGGTTTTTAAAGACCAAATTAATATTGAGTGGAAAACGTCCATCTAAACATTGACATTCGGAATATGATTCCAAGTTTAAGCTGTTCTCAGTCATCTTTATCAAGGTGGAAAATCATAACAGGACGTTATTTGTTCAGCAGCTGGTGTTCTGAATATATTGTACCATTAGACGTTAAGAAAGAAAGATCGGTGACAGTTTCACAGCAGACTTAGGTAGACCGACTTTTTCAGTTTTTTTTTCTTTTTTGAGTGACGATTTTCAGAGAGAGAACGTGAGCCATAAGTCCTTAAGGGGTTGTGTCAAGGCTACCTACAATGCTCATCTTGATGTTAATTATCATATGCTAATTACGCGTCCTTGTTTGCCTTGGAACTGGAGAAATTACTTATGAATGACAAAATTTGCAGCTTCGTGTCAAACAGATATCTGAAATATGTCTCTCAACAAATAATTCTGAACTTTAAAAAACCGTTAGGCTAACCGGTTTGCAAAAACGACATGAATTGCCATCCGCTTCAATCTTCTTCAACATCTTCTCTTTTTTAGTGTATTTGTTGTGATATTTATATCTTTTTCTAACGTTTTGTGTGGTTATTTTTATGTTTTCGCTCAAGTTGGTGGCAGTTTTCGCAGTTTGAATATTGATAAAATTCGTGACACAGCTCCTTTTATGCTGCAGGCTACAGGGTAAAAACTATTTTAGAAAGTCTAAGTGGCGAAGTTATCCTCGCCAGGTGCGAGCTAACTCTTTCAAAATTAATTCAGACTCTATACTCAACTGCGTGCATTGTTCGTGTTTTTTTCCTCTGAGGTACTCTGGAAAGGCAAATTTCGAAAAGCCGATCTATTTTAGTCACCCGACGCTTTGATTGTCTTCCTTGAAGTTCGCAAATAAAACTTTTTCATTTGTTTTTTGCTGGTTTAAAAGTGGTTGGAAGTCGGAAGTGTAACACAATACCAAGTGACATTGGAGACTCTTGTATGGGTATTTCTGACAAAATCGAAGTCGCAACGATCGGTATTAAGGAAACGCTCGGACGATCTTAACTCAGGAATTATATATAAAGCGAAGATCACATTGCCATTCCGATCAAGTCCTACAACGTTAGACGTGCAATGCAACTGTCAAAAAGTGCATGTGCTTGCCCATTAAAAGCTTTTGTTTTTCTAATCAAACCTGTGGCTTTTTTATTTTCAGGGGCACAACGATGGTTTTCGCCCTAACTACATTAAAACCTCTTTTTAGGCTATCCAGAGCACTTTTAGATATCTAGAAATGTATTCTAAGCAGCGCTATAAAATTTGTTTCCGTTCGGTCATACTAGGGAAACTTGAGTCTTTTCGAAATTACAAGGGCTTTAGTCTTTATATTTTCCCGACAATTTTAGCTGCAATTACACTGTAAAAGTTTTACGAAAGGGAGAATTTTTCTGATTCCTCTCTGCATCGCATTTTCTATTCCGAACATTTCAGGTTTCCTTTTTCTACGAAAAAAAAAGCTTAATCTAGGGAGTGAAATGGGAAGAATTAAACTTCAGAAAATCGTAGGGAATTTATTAGATAAGTTTCGAAAATTGTACATGAATGGAACGGTCATCTAGAAATTTTCAACCTTCCTCAAACTGTAGAAAACTCTAAGCAATTTTTGCTTCTCCGAACAGATATTTCACAGAAAACCGTCGCTGGGTTCCCCTGTATTTTGTTGCTCCCTTCGTCGGCGGCTTGGTTGCTCGAGCTCGCTATCAGCGTTACCACGCGAAACCATTCTTGATATGCCACTTTTTGATGGAAAAACGCAACGAAAACGTTTACAAAAACGCATTGCCGAGAGGCTCACGATACGTGCTCAAAAGGCCTCTTTTTCAGCTGACTTTACATAAATGACTTCCTGACAGTTATCAAGTTAGCTATAGTGGTCAGCATGGCTGAATTTTAGGACAGCCAATCGTCATTGTCATGTTGAGCAAAAAGAACTATTGATTAAATATCACGTACTAAATAAATTCGGCTGTTTACCTTATGAAGGCTAATTTTTATGGCCATGTTAATTTGTATGCAAATTTGCTCGGCAAAGGTTAATATGATCTGAAATTATATACTTTAAGGTTACTTGCTTTGCAAGATGGCCACTGAAAATTGAAAAATAGTCTAGAGCTTTAACTCTTTTTGTTATCAGAAGGCACTTGGGAAAGATTGGCATCGGTTTCAAAACTCAAGACGACTTTTGGACAAGCTTCACACATTAACAGGACATTTCCCTTGTCATGAACAAAACAAACAATGATACCTGTTTTTTCTTTGAAGAGAAATTCGTCAACCTCGATAGAACAGAGGACGTTTTTATCATCGACATCTTTGCCGTTATCCTAAATTTTTTGTTTTCTTTAATAACATGTGTGGGAAACTTTCTCATTGTATTTGCGATTGGAAAAACCCGAGATCTTCATTCGCCATCTTTCGTCCTTTTGGGTTGTTTGGCAGTTTCGGATCTTCTTGTTGGGCTGATATGTCAACCACTTTTAGCGGCGTTCAAAATGGCTGAACTTAAAAGTAATTATACGGCGCGCTGTACATTGGAGATGCTTCTGCACACAACAGGGTGGATGACGTCTGGCGCATCTGCTTTGACTTTAGCTACGGTGTGTGTTGATCGAGTTCTGTCACTAATCCTACATTTAAGATACAAAGCCCTGGTAACTGTTCCCCGCATTTTTAAAGCTTTTTCTGCTGTGTGGATCGTATCGATCGCAGTTGTAGTTGTTAGGTTTCGTATGGGTAGTGGATGGTCTTTCGTTGCGATTGTCGCATTTCTTCTTCCCTTCCTTGTCATAGCCGTTTGTACGTTAAAAATATTTCAGGTTGTTCGAAGACACCAACGCCAGATAAGCGATCTATCTGACGCTCTCAGCTATCTTCAATCCAACACAGTAAACGCACTCAAGTGCAGAAAATCAGCCGTGACAGTGCTTTATATTTATGGTCTGTTCGTTATTTTCTACCTACCCTACTTTGTAGTGATGGTTTTGCAAATGTACGTTGTTGGATTCACAAGAACAGTGAGGATTGCCCGTGACTATGCTACGACTGCTGTTTTTATGAACTCTTCCTTGAATCCGCTAGTATATTGCTGGAGAAATAGAGAGATAAGACGAGCTGTAAAGAATATCTTGAGAAGGGATCGAATGATAACTCCAGTCCAACTCGAATGGCCATCAAACACACCATCTCGATGTCGCCCCAGTCATGCCAGACCATCGAATTCGCGACAGACTCCTCCACCGCGAGTCACTGCATGGAAAGCGTTCCCACGGCGGCCCAAAGAAGTGCTTTAACCTTTTAAGCCGCAATATCCACATACAAATTCTCCAAACTGATCGCCATACATTTTCTTAAAGAATATGTTGAGAGAATTTGAAAAAAGAGTTATTTTCTCTTTGGTGATCATTTTATCAATTCTCATAACCTAATCTCTTGACAATGTATGGATATCGATAAGAGAAAATTGAAGTTGGTCAAATTAAGACGGCTTTTTCGTAAATGGATTGACTTAGAGTTGGCCAATTTTTGCCTGCGTGCTAAAATTTGGTTTACACAGAAAGAAAGAAAGAAAGAAAGAAAGAAAGAAAGAAAGAAAGAAAGAAAGAAAGAAGCAGTTTCCCGTATTAAAGGCTTTTCTTTTCTTCTAACCACAGTCTCAGTCAAAATTGTTGGGACACTTTTGTGTCTCCTTGTCCGATCAAAGGTTGGTGTACAAGAATTGATGACCGAACCTCGATAAACAACTTTGAGAGAGACAAGGGGAGCACGAGAAGGAAAAAAACAGCGTTTGGTTTAAGTGTCTCAACTATTTTTGTCTGAGACCGCAGCTGTTTCTCTCTAATATCATATTAGGAAGATGATTGCCTTGTCAAAACTGCCAATTACAATTGTCGCAGTGGGCGACAAGGCTTTAATAATTCCTATAAGCTGTAGTTCGTGTGAATTCTGACATTCAATTTTAAAAAAGACAGTGGCAGCATATTAGTGAGTATGCAAATTTTTCAGGCAGACGAAATTTGTTTGATATGACCTTATGGGAATCAAACAGTTTGTATCATGTATATTGTTCCTGACATTCAAAGACTGCTCGGTTGAATATATAGGAGAGTTAACATTAACCTTTACTCGGCTACAGACAGAGGACAGCTGTATAGCTAACCCTGAAACAGAAGCCTTTGTTGAGAGAAGAGACTTTAGGAAGGCTGACTCGGTTGAAAAGAAAAGATTGACGTCAAAAAAAAACCTGCCAAGGTTGAGGAATAGAATGAACAAAGCTTGGCTCATCAGACACCACTCCACTTATATTACAGTTTTATAAATGTAAGTAGCTAAAACCAGGCTCACACTCGTCTTTAAACTGCGCGCATTTAAAGTTATTAATTCTCAGTACAAAGACACTGTCTTTCAGTAGCATACAACATTGTACATCTCAGCTATAGACAAATTACTGTTTTAAAACGAAACGAGCTACAGCGCAATGCTACTTGTAAAAAGTTGTAACGTAAAACACAATTCTGAAAGCGTCTTTCGCTATTTTGCAAGTGCAGTAAAAAGTAACTGGAGTACAAATGTAATAGAAAAGATCTTTATGCTATCTGTAGTTATTGAAGCCTTCAAAAAGTCGGTTATGTTCCTCTGTACACCTTTCGCAAATCGTTGTTTGGTATACAGCGACTGGGCTTTATATCACCTTGCATAGCTCATCAGCCAGACTAGAAGGGATTCACCCCTTGGGTAACCAATCAGAACAACAGATTCGCTTTATCTTTCCTGCGTGTGGATAAAAAATCATAAAATTAGAGATGGTAAATCCCCAAAGAGGCGCCACCTAGCGCTGAATTGCCAATAATCATCAAGGGTCTAGGACTCCTATAGAACTACATCAAAGGGACATTCAAGACACACCGCCAAAAACTTGGGAAAATAGCAAATGATACCGGTATATCTCAAGTTACCCTTCCTCTCGTGCAGGGGGGGAGGTGGTGGGCGTTACGGTGGCGCCGTGGTGACAGCACTGGCTTCCTACCAACGTGGCCCGGGTTCAAATCCCGGCGTCGACGCCATATGTGGGTTGAGTTTGTTGTTGGTTCTTTCCTGTGCTCCGAGAAGATTTTCGCCTGGTACTCCGTTTTTCCCCTTTCGTCAAAAGCCCACATTTTCAAATTTCACTTTCGACGAGGAATACTAGCCGAAGAACCACTGTGTGCATGTGCTACCTCTAAACCGTTATTTACGTATGTATTTATTTCTTTGTTTCAGTTTTTGTTTGTTTCAGTTTTTGTAGTCTCCCTCGCAGCCGTTTTTTGGATGTCACGCAACGCTCGTTGCGTGACATCCAAAAAACGGCTGCGAGGGAGACTACAGTTTTTGTGGCTCTTTTAAAAAGTACAAAATGCAAACTTATATGTAAATATCTTCTTACCCCATCCCCTATAAGGTTTTGTTATAATCTAAAACGATGGTCAAAGTACTTTCCATGACTTTGGTATACGGCATGTCAATGAAATATCGTCATCAAACTATATTTGCGTAGGTATTTTGAAGTTATTTTACAACCAATTTAGCAAATTCGATTATTTATCCCGCGCTGATCGAAACTAAAGTAGTTGTCAATGCTTAGAAACAGAAACCTGGCTGAGAAGATCTAAATTATAATAATTTCAATCTGTCAAGTTTCCTTAGTGAGCTTTGAAACTTTTGATGATAGCATCACCTTGTTGGAGGACCAGAGAATTTTTTCCGATCATTAAGACCTTGAACAAAACTGAGACAACCTGCTACGGCTTTTACTTTACAGGTGTCACCTCTGATAATACGGGAGAACTTTTCGTGACAAATATTCTGACATGCATCCTCAATGTATTGTTCAGTATCATAACATGTGTGGGCAACTCTACGATTCTTCTTGCGATTAAAAATACACGAGATCTTCACACGCCATCTTACGTCCTTCTGGGCTGCCTGGCTTTTTCTGATCTTCTCGTTGGCCTCATATGTCAGCCACTTTTCGTGGGGGTTAAGATAGCTGAGTTTGAAAGAAGCTTTACTGTGTATTGTTGGTTAAGAATGCTTGAGACCAGATCAGCTTGGACAACAGCAGGCGTTTCGTTTTTGATAGTAGCTGCAGTGTCCGTTGACCGACTAATCGCTTTACACCTCCACTTGCGATACAGCGCATTTGTCACCGTTTCTCGGGTTTTGCAAGCCACTCTGGTTATTTGGATCTTGTCCCTTACATTGAGTGTCGTGCTAAGGTTTTGGATGACCGCCGAATGGTTTTTCATCCCGTTGGTCATTTTCGTTGTTGTAGGCCTGGTTCTAACCGTCAGTACCATGAAGATATTTCGGATGGTTCGAAGACACCAGCGCCAGATAAAAAGACAAACTGAGGCCGTGAGCAATCTTCAATCCAACACAGTGAACGTTCTCAAATGCAGAAAGTCAGCTGTCACTGTACTTTATATTTACGGCTTGTTTATGATATGTTATGTCCCTTTCTTTGGAACGCTGATCACAGACATGCTCCATCGATATACAATCAAGATACAAATCGCTTATGATTTCTCTGGGACTGTTATTTTCGTCAACTCCTTTATAAATCCGGTAGTGTACTGCTGGAGAATTCGGAAGATAAAAAAAGCTGTAAAGAACATTCTAAGGGGGTGGGGTGGGGGACGGAATGAATAATACCCCCGCTCCTGGAAGCCAAAATGATTTCCTCGATGCCAATATGAGGGAGCAAGGGTGGAGATGGGTATGGGAAGCAATGTTGGCGCACTATTGGGAACACTCCCTTCCAATGTGGCGCGGGTTCAAATCCAGGCGTCGACCACATTTATGTGGGTTGAGTTTGTTGTTGGTTTTCTCCTTTGCTTTGAGAGGTTTTTCTCCGGGTGCTCAGGTTTTCCCATCTCCTCAAAACCAATTCTTTGTTTGTTGTTGGTTCTCTCCCTTGCTCTGAGAGGTTTTTCTCCGGCTGCTCAGGTTTTCCCTTCTCCTCAAAATCAATTCTTTTAAAGTCCAATTCGATATGTAGCGCACCGTCACGTCTAAATTAGTTCTCAAAAACTGCTAAGTGCTTTGTGGGTAAACACTTACAATTACAAAAATCAGTCTGCGAATTTGCTTTAATAATGTTAGGCTCTGTGCTTGTCCTTTTTTATCCTTCTACTGCAGAAGACGTTGTTTCTGTTTCTGTTGACCGGAAGAATAAAGAAGTGACCGGTCTTCATACTTTGATAAATAACTAGAAAGTAATTCAAAGTAGGATTCTATTTCTTTGCACAAAGCGACATATACTACACATCTATAGTATAAACACCATGAGAAGGAGTGTTTCATCCGATATCCAAACAGCGACATATATATATTAAACACGAGAAGGAGCTATCCAAACACCAAGAAGAAATATGTCAAACAGGAGAAGAAATATTTCATCTAATCTCCAAACACCGAGAAGTAACAAATTTAACAGGAGAAAGAGTGTTTTATCTATATCCAAACACTGAGAAGTAATATAGTAAATACGAGAAGGAGCGTTTCATCTGATATCAAAAAACCGATTATATATCCACACACGACTGTGTGGCCCTACCATGAATACAAGAATGTGGGAGAAACGTGTTAGCCAAATTTTTGATTACTAAATTATAAACACATAATAAATACTCACAGGTAGCCCAAGCTCGAAATATGTCAAATATGAGCATCGGCGAACATCGGCAATGTTGCGTAACATTAAAAATATAAGTATTTGTATGGCAAAAAAACCTATCGTTTCCGTAACCTACGAAAATGAAAGTATTTCAATAAAAAACCGCTTACCTTACATAAAATGTGTGTTACGTCTCTCCTGTGTGGTCCATGGGCCGATTTAAGGCCGTTTAATGGGTTGTACTGTAAACAGTTCTCTGTATATATAGAGGTTTAAGATAAAACGCATTTGATAATCAGCAATGTTTAATAACAGTCAGCTGAACAGTCTCTGATCGGATTCAAATCGCTTCCAAAACAACGCATAAAGACACAGGAACACAGGTAAATACATCTAATTATTCTATTAGCTAATACAGAGTTCGAGCTCCCTCTAGTCCGTCCTTAACAGTGAGCCAATTAAAAGATAAACCGTCTTAAAACGTTCCGAATTAAAAAGAAAGCCTCCTTTTGTGATGAGAAAAACCCGCATTTTACAAGCATTTTACTGCGAAGAGTAGAACTTTACGATAAAGCATTTTATAAGAAAACAAAAATATTAAAGAATAACGTGAAAAAAGACTAATTTACAAGAGATCATAAGTCATTTGGGGTAGTTACCCACTACAGAAACCATACAGTTGAAAACGGTCGAAAACTTTTAAGAGTCCAATTGTGCAAGATTGACTCGCTACGAATTGTTAGCAATTCAGCTGAAGAGACAATAAAGTTTCGCCTCAGTCTATGCGTACGACAGGTAATATTTTCTGAAGCGCTCTAAACGGATGCAGATTACGACAAAGTTTTGATTTACAAATTGCGACAGGGGTTACAAATTACCACGATTATTACAACAGAGCACTGTTTTCGCTTTTGTTCAAAGCACTCTTGCTTTTTTGGATTGTGTACTTTATATATGGCATCCTGTACTAAGCAGTTTTTCTTCGGTCCTGATTGCTGATTCCTTCTTTTAATCCATGTATTCTGCATTGTACGCTCAAACACACGGACACCATGGCCAACAAACAGTGATAGCTACTTCAAGTCAACACAGTGACATAACTTCCCTCACTCATGAACAGAACTGAAAAAGCCTGTTTATATTTTAGTGGCATCAGCTTCGACAAGGCGGAAGAACTTTTCGTAACAAACATTCTAACTTGTATCCTTAACTTATTGTTCGGTGTCGACAATTCTTCTTGCGAATAAAAAAACATTGATCTTCACACGCCATCGTTCGCCGTTTTGGGTTGCATGGCAACCTAGGATCTTCTCGTTAGCCTCATATGTCAGCCGCTTTTTGTGGCGTTTAAAGTAGCTGAACTTGAAAGAAATTTAACTGCGTACTGTTGGTTGAGACTGCTCCAGAGCAGAACGGCTTGGAATACATCTGGCGTTTCTTTGTTGACAGTAGCCACTGTTTCGGTTGACAGACTCCTCGCTCTAACTCTTCATTTACGATACGAGACTTTAGTCACTGTTCCACGAGTACTTCAAGTCACTTTAAAATGTGTGGAATTAATTCCAGATTTAGTTTCGACCTCATTGAGTCCTTTATTAACTGTAGAACATTTAAAGAGAAGCCACCCAACCTTCAGGGCGGATCGAGCGCAGAGCTCTCAAACGTCTCCATTGTGAAAAAGAAGAACAAACGCAGTCTGTGCTTTTGAGAGTGCGCGTGTTGCCTTGACTCTTCTCAGAGCAGGAAAGGCTGCTTTATCTGCACGCGATGCCACACCCTCGTTCACCCACAAAGCAAAGATAAATTAGCCGCGTTTAAACACACTTATAAAAGGAAAGAGAAGACGCAGCATAACGCAATTTTGGAAATGTAGAGCTGATGAGAAAATGACGGAAAGAAATCACACATCTAGCAATAATAAATTAGCCGAGTTTAAAGCGACTAAAAAAGATGACATGAAGAAACACGCAATGCTCTTTTAAAATTTATAAGAACGAAAGACATCAAATTATATCTTAAAAAAAAAAAAAGGCCGAGGAACTGAGAAACATTTTAAACTTTTTTTTATATTTCATATTTTATTTTTTATTGCTGCGGAGCGACCGAAGGGAGCGAGCAGCAACATCATCAGGATTAAAAGGAAATATATAAGGGACGACGAATTCTCGAATTCATCACTTTTTACCACAATGCATTGCATTTAACCACACTTTTTACCACAATGCATTGCATTTAACCAGAGTGCATTGCGCCACGAACAACTCAAATAAAAACACGGGGAAGTTCGGTGGGTGAGAGTGCATCGTTCGCTGCTTAGACTTAGAGTTTTCTTTGTGGCAAATTTTCAACAGCACGGTTAGAGGTCTTACCGAATTTTAAGACACGCAGGAGTCTTTAAGATGAGTACGATGGTTAACTTGGGGATTGGATTTCAATTCAAGAGCCTTTGACTCGTCTAGGTGTTAAACCTGACGAGAAGATGAGCATTTGCTCTTCGACTCCGCAACACGGGGAATATACAAATTTCAGCTTGCTAGAAGGTGATGTGAAAGTGAGAAAAAGTCATGCAATGCTATTCTTAAGAAACTGTATAAGCCGAAAATGGATGTGATTTTGACATTCGCTTCAAAATAACAGCGGAAATCGAGATAACAAAACATATGTTTTGTGTCCTACTTTGCAGGACGTGTATCGGCGTTTTGAAAAGCATAATTATGTTCTTTCATTCATTCATTGCCATGGAAGATGGGTTTACATTGTTTTTTCACTGTTAATAGCTCGGTTAGTGCGGCCGGCGATCATCTTGCCGGCGGAAGTTTCATGGAAAAGGAATAAAATGAAAGACTTTTACTAGACTAGTGATTACGTAATCAGCCACTGCGGTGTAGTGGTTAGGTGTAGTTGCGTTGAGACGAAGGTGCCGGGTTCCAGTCCTACCGAATTATTTTTATTTCTACTTTCTTTTTTTTCCGTTTCTTTGTGTTGTTGTTTTCTATAAATATGTAGCTAAATAACTGTTACTTAATAAAGTGCAACAAACAGCAAGAAAAGTATTGTGTTTCGAGAGAAAATATCGTGCACCGTATATTAAATATATGGATAAACAATCTGAATTTCTATTATTTCCTACAATTTACTGTGGGAAAATCAGAGTTGATAACCACTTGATCATTTTCTAAACAACGTTCCCACGAGTTCTTTCTATAGACTGATAGTAATTATTCTAGTACTTTCCAACATGTAAATAGGACATTCAATGCCATTTTCGATTCTTTGAAGTCTCACTGCCTAACTAATGCCAGTATCAACAGAATGTGCCGCAGCATTACTATCTTTTAGATACCCTAGTTTATTTATTTATTTATTTTTCATTTCATTTATTTTATTCAAATCAAGCTGTTATAAGTTACAGAAAATACTACACATAATTACGTATTAATAAGGACAGGTGCAGTTCACAACACATGTAAAACTTCTCACCATATAGTGGCCTGGCTGTATAATTAACTAAATTCCTTTTACAGAATTCGGTCAGCAATATTGTTTTATTATTTCATACCTTAAAGGCATTCCCGAGAAAGGATTGTTTACAACGTTTTTCATAAATGGATTGACTTAGAGGGGGCCAATTTACGCCTGCGCGCCAAAATTTGGTTTACGCAGAAAAAAAGGACAGAAACAGTTTGTCCTATTAAAGGCTTCTCTTTTCTATAAAACCAGCTGTCTCTCTCCAAGAGAGGATTTATCCTCTCTTGCTGTCTCTAATGTCATATTGAGCCAATTAAAATCGTCGCAGTGGGGAATAAAGCTTTATAACTTCTATAAGTTGTAGATCGTGTGAATTCTGAGACACGCCATTTTAAAACAGACAATGGCAACATATTACTTAGTGATTGTGCAAATTTTTCAGACAGACGAAATTTATTTATTATTAATTAGTTTTAGGCTATTTAATTGCTTCTGCTGGGAATGAAACAGTTATTGCATCATGTATTTTGTTCCTGATTATAACTAGCATTTAAAGACTGCCGTCATGCATGAGTATTGTTTGTTTGAAAAAAAAGCCACTTGAAAAAGCTTTAATCAAAAACTCGGTTGGATAGGGGACAGAGCTGCAGACAGAGGACAGCTCTAGCTAGCCATGAAACAGATGCCTTTGTTGAAGAGAAGAGACTTGAAGATAGCAAATACATGTGGCGTGATCTAGTCCCTTTAAAAACCTATATTTACTCAATTTTTGGACTTTTGGGGAGGATTTTAGACTGTTCATAGAAACGTGAACAAGACAGAAGTTATTTTATAACATAACAAAAATAAAGTGCGCGCTCTGATTGGTCAGTTAGCCATCTACCATTTGCCAGTGGGTGTACCCCAAATTGAGGCCAATTATGCTAATCTCCTCTCCTGTTTGATAGTTACAGCTTTTAGATGTTTTGCGGACTTTCTTCACCACTGCTTCTAGTCACGTTCAAGAAAGCCCCTGTTTCTTTACAGCTTTTGCGAAGAGGCACCACCTACCGCCGAGTTGGCTATAATCGTCATGGGTCTTAAGACTCTTATGGGACATTATAGACCCACCACCAAGCACTTTTGAAAAATAACAGATGATTGAAAAGAAACAAAAACCTGAAGAAAATGCAATTTTAATCTTTGAAGTTGCCTTAGTGAACTTTGCACAGTTTTAACTTTTGATGATAGCTTCACCTTGTTGGAGGACCAGAGAATTTTTTCCGATCATGAAGACCATGAACAAAACTGAGACAACCTGCGTCGGCTTTTATTTTACAGGTATCACCTTTGACAATACGGGAGAAGTTTTCATAACAAATATTCTAACCTGCATCCTCAATGTAATGTTCAGTATCATAACATGTGTGGGCAACTCTACGATTCTTCTTGCGATTAAAAATACACGAGATCTTCACACGCCATCTTACGTCCTTCTGGGCTGCCTGGCTTTTTCTGATCTTCTCGTTGGCCTCTTTTGTCAGCCACTTTTCGTGGGAGTCAAGATAGCTGAGTTTGAAAGGAGCTTTACTGTGTATTGTTGGTTGAGAATGCTTCAGACCAGATCAGCTTGGACAACAGCCGGCGTTTCGTTTTTCACAGTAGCTGCAGTGTCCGTCGACCGACTAATCGCTTTACACCTGCACTTGCGATACAGCGCATTTGTCACCGTTTCTCGGATTTTGCAAGCCACTCTGGTTATTTGGATCTTGTCCGTTATATTGTGTGTCGTGCTAAGGTTTTGGATGATGACCGCCGAATGGTTTTTCATCCCGTTGGTCATTTTCGTTGTTGTATCCGTGGTTCTAACCGTCAGTACCATGAAGATATTTCAGATGGTTCGAAGACACCAGCGCCAGATAAAAAGACAAACTGAGGCCGTGAGCAATCTTCAACCTATGACAGTGAACGTCCTCAAATGCAGAAAATCAGCTGTTACTTTACTTTATATTTACGGCTTGTTTGTGATATGCTATGCCCCTTTCATTGGAACGCTGATCACAGAGATGTTCCATCGATATACAATCAAGGAACAAATCGCTTATGATTTCTCTACGACTGTTATTTTCGTCAACTCCTTTATAAACCCGGTAGTGTACTGCTGGAGAATTAGGGAGATAAGAAAAGCTGTAAAGAACATTCTAAGGGGGTGGGGTGGGGGACGGAATGAATAATATATACCCCTACTCTAGCAAGCCAAAATGATATCCTCGATGCCAATATGAGGGAGCAAGGGTGGGGATGGGTATGGGAAGCAATGTTGGCGCACTATTGAGAGCACTCCCCTCCAATGTGGCCCAGGTTCAAATCCAGGCGTCGACGCCATTTGTGGGTTCACTATGTTGTTGGTAGTCTTCATTGCACCGAGAGCCTTTTCACTGAGTGATCCCGTATCCCCTCTCCTCAAATCCAAAACTTTCAAATCCCAGTCGATCTGGAGCGTACTGTTGGGAAAGAAATAGGTGTTGCTTAACTTTATTATTTTGTGATTGAATATTAATTAGAAAGTCCGAGTATATTTACAATAAAAATGATGTAACTGTATGCATTTTCTTAGGCTAAATAAGGTGAAAGAACGTGCGATGTTGTAAGAGTCACTTAGTTTAGATACAAACAATGGGAACTTTTACTGCACATCCGATCAAAGTAAAAGTACTGCCTTACGCAAGGATAGTAGAAAAAAACCTCTGTATTACTTAGAATCTGTTAGTTGTTAGTTGATCGTAGAGTTACGCCGATATTTGATCGTTGATCGTTGTGTTACGACCGTTGAATATGTGAAAATTGTACATCGCAGTAGATTGTTGGATTGGATTAAATCGTGCTGTTACATCGAAAGATACAGTCCTCTTGATTTGTTTCAACCAGCGAGCGGGGTTAAAAGAATTCCGCAACACGTACGTACACGTTGAAATGAGTTCTCAGAAAAACTCCTAAGTTCTCTGTGGGAACAAATTACAATTAGAAAACTTTACAATTTGACATCAGCCTCTGTACAAGTAGTTATTCATCCTGGGTAGCACGACGAGGTTATTTCTGTTTCTATCGGCCAGAGGAATAGAGTCTTTATACTTTGACAAATGACTTGGAGTGATTCAAAGTTGGATCTTCTGTTTCCTTTGCATAAAGAGACGAAAACTATACATAGTACCCAACTGTATACTCAAGTGTTTCATCTGATTTCCGAACACAGAGAAGTAATATATGAAACACGAGAAGGAGTGTTCCATCTGATATCCAAAAACGGAGAAGTAGTACATCAAACACGAGAAGGAGTGTTTCATCTGATATCTTAATACCCGAAAAGCATATATCCAAAAAGCGAGAAGCAATATATTAAACGCGAGAAAACTGTTTCAACTGATCAAGACACCTAGAGGTAATATGTCAAACACGAGAGGGAGTGTTTCATCTGATATCCAAACACCCGAAAAGCATATCCAAAAAGCGAGAAGCAATATATTAAACACGAGAAAACTGTTTCAACTGATCAAGACACCTAGAGGTAATATGTCAAACACGAGAGGGAGTGTTTCATCTTATATCCAAACACGTCACCCGAAAAGCATATCCAAAAAGCGAGAAGCAATAAATTAAACACGAGAAAACTGTTTCAACTGATCAAGACACCTAGAGGTAATATGTCAAACACGAGAGGGAGTGTTTCATCTGATATCCAAACACCCGAAAAGCATATCCAAAAAGCGAGAAGCAATATATTTAACACGAGAAAACTGTTTCATCTGATATATCCAAACACCTAGAAGTAATATATCAAACACTAGAGGGAGTGTTTCATCTGATATCCAAACACCTAGCAGTAATATATCAAAAACGGGTAGGAGTGTTTCATCTGATATCCAAACACCTCGAAGTAATATATCAAACACGAGAGAGAGTGTTTCATTTGATATCCAGACACCGAGAAGGAATATATTAAAAACCAAAAGAAGTGTTTTATCCAATAGCCAAACACCGAGAAGGTATATCCAAACACGACTGTTTGGCCCTTCCATGAATACAAGATCGTGGAACAAAACGTTAACCAAATTTTCAGGGACTAAATTGTAAACACATCATAAATGCAAATACAGCATTTTTGAAAAAGAGCCCGTCTTTAACAGTGAACTAATTAAAAGATAAGGTGGTCAAATTTCCTAGGTCCTAATAGTTTTCACATTGTTTGCTTAAGCTCCCCGTCAATAAGTTAAGCATTATTCCAGCATTTTAGAGGCATTTTCCAGTGATCTTTTTCTCTGAAAAAAAAAGAGAATGGAAACATTCTTTAAGAAAACTCGAAATAAATTAGGTTAAATTCCACTTTAATGCCTCTGTGTCTAGGATCATTTTTTGCTGTATTGAACTATTAATGAGTATATACCAGACTGAAAAAACTTTGTCGTTTGAAAAGCTGAGTATAAACCACACACGATGAGACTAACTAGATCGAGTTAAGGGTAGAATTATATTATCGTTACAAATTTAGAGTTTTTCTGGAACAGCTTACATTATCTTGAGCTTCTCTTGCAGATGCCAATCCCAGGAATACTTAAATTAACCCTTCCGGGTAAACTTTTATGGCTCCAGTCATCTTATGATTTTCAAGTTTTTGTTGGTCATGGGGCAAATCTCTATAACTAGAGACGTCCCTGAAGAAACATTTGCTAAAAGGGGAAAGTCGTCGGCTTATCAGCAAGAACACTGGAACCTTTTTATTGAATTTTACGTCGTTGAAATGCATTGGTGTGAGAATCGTGTGATAGTTTAAGCCGCGAACTCTTAATTTTCAATGCTAATAAACTTCTACCTATAAATACATTTCATAGGTCTCAAAAACTCATTGTTTATAATTTGCAATCGACAGAGTTTTTTCAAACAGGTGTATACAATGCTGCCATAACACTTAATAAATACTGTTTTGTTAGCCTTAAGCCCTCGTAAATTAATTGTTGAATTAAAAGAAATAAGCCTGTTTATCATAAGACAAATCCGACAGAATTTTGATGACTCTTTTGGGGGTTTAACAAGCATACTAGTGCGAAAAATGGAGCATTACGGTTGAGCATTTTTTGGGGAAACAAATACAGAATGTGAAAAAAAGCTTTTAAAATTATTTACGAGAGCCCATTAGTCATTTGTCAGCTGGCGTGCTTACCAATTACACGAAACATGCAGTTGAAAACGTACCCTGGTCCCAGAGGTTTTCCTTGATTTTTCTTTGCGAAAAAGATCAAGAGCAAGCCGCGAAGCGACGACAACGAGTTGCGAAAGCGACGAGGAGAGAGAGAAAAACCTCTGGTTACCTTGGCCTCGAATCTCACTTTCATGCTGACGACAGCTGTCAAACGCGTCAAATTGCTAATAAAAAGAGTAGCCTGCGAAAACATCCGTTTCTCCTCGCTCTTCGCCGCTGGGGACATAACTTCCCTCACTCATGAACAAAACTGGAAAAGCCTGTTCATTATTTAGTGGCATCAGCTTCGACAAGGTGGAAGAACTTTTCGTAACAAACATTCTAACTTGTATCCTTAACTTATTGCTAGGTGTCGTAACATTTGTGGCCAACTCTACAATTCTTCTGACGATTAAAAAAAACCGCGATCTTCACACGCCATCTTTCGTCCTTTTAGGCTCCTTGGCAGCCTCAGATCTTCTCGTTGGCCTCGTATGTCAGCCGCTTTTTGCGGCGGTTAAGATAGCTGAACTTGAAAGAAATTTAAATGCGTACTGTTGGTTGAGACTGCTCCAAGGCAGGACGGCTTGGACTACATCTGGCGTTTCTTTGTTGATAATAGCCGCTGTTTCTGTTGACAGACTCCTCGCTCTAACTCTTCATTTACGATATGACACTTTAGTCACTGTTCCACGAGTACTTCAAGTCACTTTCCTTTTCTGGATCTTGTCTATGATATTAAACGTTGCTCTAAGATTTTGGATGACCAATGTATGGCTTTTCATCCCTATGGTCATCTTTTTTCTTACATTTATTGTCATTACGATAAGTACTTTGAAAATTTTCCAGACTGTGCTTAGACACCAACGTCAGATAAATGACCAAAACGCTGCCGTCAGCCATCTTCAAAACAACACCGTTAACGTACTGAAATGTAGAAAATCGGCTGTAACCGTGCTCTATGTTTATGGCTTGTTTGTGATATGCTATATTCCCTACATTACAACACGCATCATAGCAGAACTTCTTGGATACACAACGAAAGTGTTCATCGCTGATGATCTCTGTGAGACAGCTATTTATATTAACTCCTTTTTAAATTTAATCGTGTACTGCTTGAGAATAAGGAAGATGCGACGAGCTGTGAAGAATATCCTAAAACGAGAGTAGGAACCTTGGGCAACGACAACGGAGACACTTTGCACGTGCATCACGCCTTTTGTACAATTTCTTTGTCGTTACAGCACGACTGCGTCGTGAAAATGCCTAATTTCACGTTTTGTGGAAGACGTGAAAACAAAACAGGAACTTTCTTTTTCTTTTCCTGAACTTCGAGATAGTCGTATAGAACTCAGATCAAGAAAAATATGCCAACATTTGACGAATTCAAAAATTGGTTGTTTTGAATTGCAAAAATGTTGGTAACCCGTTAACATACTTAAAAATGATGAATGCTTCTAGGAACAATATGTGCTGCAACGATGTAAATATTTCGCACTACACTAAAAGTATATAAATACAAGGCGAGTACTTAGTGTAGCTTCGGAACCCTTCCAGTGATCATTTTAATTTATGCCTGTGAAAAGGGCATTTATTTTTTGTTCAGGAGATGTGACTACACGCATAGCTTTACCATAACAAATGTTTCAGTAATACAGTGTTCAAGAACAATAAAGTTTTGAATGTTAGTACTAAGAATTGCAGTAAGATGGACAGCATATTATTTCAGGTTTTAAAGACAAAATATTGAGGGGAAAATCTACATCTAAACGTTGACATTCGGCATATTATCTTCATCTTTAATTTAGCATGGTATTCAGCAGCTGGTGTTCTGAATATATTGAACCAAGAAGTTAAGATATAAAGATCTGTGGCAGTTTTACAGTGGACTCAGGAAAACTTTTTCAGTTGTTTTTTTTTAGGGGGGGAGACTATTTGCAAAGACAGAGGGTGACCTTTAGTGCTTTTTTTGTCCATAACATAAGCCATAATAGAGACGTTGCTTCGCAGCTAGAGCGACTTCAATCTGTTAATAATACCAATTACGCGTCTTGTCGCCATGGAACTTGAGAATGAGAAATTTAATACTTATGACATGTTATGAATGACAAAATTACAGCTTTGTGTAAAAAAATATGTCTAGTCATGGTCTTTATTTCAAACGTTTAAAACAACAAATAATTCTGAACTTGTTAGGCTACTAGGTTTTCAAAAACCACAATTGCAATCCGCTTCAATCTTCTTCAAGTTTGTCCATCTTGTCTCTTTTTGTATTTGCTGTGATATCATAGTGATTGATGCCTTCTTCTAAAGTTTTAAGCGGTTAGTTTTGTTGTCTGCTTAGTTTGGTGGCAGTTTTCACTGTTTGACTTTTGATAAATATTTTTACACAGCTCTCTTAATAGGGCCTTTTATACGAGGAAAATTGAAGGCTACATGGTAAAACTTCTAAGCGGAAAAGTTAGGTTCACCAGGTGCGAGCTAACTCGTTCAAAATTTTAGACTCCATATTAAAATTTACTGCGTAGTAACTACATTGTTCTCGTTTTTTTCTCTGATGTATTCTGGAAAGGCAGCTTTCGAAAAGTCCATCTATTTCAGTCACCCGACACCATTGCCTTGCTTGAAGTTCCCAAATAAAACTTTTTCATTTGTTTTTTGCCGGAGTACACCTGTAATAGTGGTTGGGAGTAGGAAAAGTAACACAAAAATAGACATTGGAGACTCTTGTATGGGTATTTGTGACGAAATCGAAGTCGCAACGATCGGTATTAATAAAACGACGATCTTAACTCAGGAATTATATAAAAAGCGACGATCGCGTTGCCATTCCGATCAAGTTATACAACGTTAGACGTGAGATAAAACTGTCAAAAATATAAAGTGTACTTGCACGTTAAAAGCTTTTGTTTTTCTTATTACACCTGCGGCTATTTTATTTCCAGGGGCACCCAACGATAGTTTTCACCCTTAAAATATATTGAAACCTCTTATTAGGCTATCCAGAGTAACTTTAGATATCTGGAAATGCATTCTAAGCGGCGCTATAAAATTTGTATCTGAGTATTCGGTCATACTAGGGAAACTTGAGTCTTTTCGAAATTACAAGGGCTTTCGTGTTATTTTCCCGAAAATTTTAGCTGCGATTAAAAGTTTTACGAAAGGGAAAATTTTTCTGATTCCTCTTTGCATCGCATTTTCGTTTCCGAACATTTTGGGTTTCCTTTTTCTACGCGTGAAAAAAAAAGATTAATCTAGTCGGTGAAATGGGAAAAAATAGAGTTCAGAAAATCATAGGGAATTTATTAGATAAGCTTCGAAAATTGTACATGAATAGAACGGTCATCTAGAAATTTTTAGCCTTCCTCAAACTGTAGAAAACTCTAAGCAATTTTTGCTTCTCCGAACAGATATTTCACAGAAAACCGTCGTTGGGTGCCCCTGTATTTTGTCGATCCCTTCGTCGGTGGCGTGGTTGCTCGAGCCCGCTAGCAGCGTTACCACGCGAAACCATTCTTGATATCCAACGATTTCAGTCGTTGAAAGACCGACGATTTGATGGAAAAACGCAACGAAAACGTTTACAAAAACGCATTGCCGAGAGGCTCACGATACCTGCTCAAAAGGCCTCTTTTTCAGCTGACTTTAGATAATGACTTCCTCACAGTTTTCAAGTTGGCTATAGTGGTCAGCATGGCTGAATTTTAGGACAGCCAATCGTCATTGTCATGTTGAGCAAAAAGAACTATTGATTAAATATTACGTACTAAATAAATTCGGCTGTTTACCCTGGGAAGGCTAATTTTTATGGCCATGTTAATTTGTATGCAAATTTGCTCGGCAAAGGTTAAGATGATCTGAAATTATATACTTTAAGGTGACTTGCTTTGCAAGATGACCACTGGAAATTGAAAAATAGTCTAGAGCTTTAACTCTTTTTGTTATCAGACGGCACTTGGGAAAGATTGGCGTCGGTTTCAAAACTCAAGACGACTTTTGGACAAGCTTCACACATTAACAGGACATTTCCCTTGTCATGAACAAAACAAACAATGATACCTGTTTTTTCTTTGAAGAGAAATTCGTCAACCTCGATAGAACAGAGGACGTTTTTATCATCGACATCTTTGCTGTTATCCTAAATTTTTTCTTTTCTTTATTAACATGTGTGGGAAACTTTCTCATTGTATTTGCGATTGGAAAAACCCGAGATCTTAATTCGCCATCTTTCGTCCTTTTGGGTTGTTTGGCACTTTCGGATCTTCTTGTTGGGCTGATATGTCAACCACTTTTAGCGGCGTTCAAAATAGCTGAACTTAAAAGTAATTATACGGCGCGCTGTACATTGGAGATGCTTCTGCACACAACAGGGTGGATGACGTCTGGCGCATCTGTTCTGACTTTAGCTACGGTGTGTGTTGATCGAGTTCTGTCACTAATCCTACATTTACGATACAAAGCCCTGGTAACTGTTCCCCGCATTTTTAAAGCTTTTTCTGCTGTGTGGATCGTATCGATCACAGTTGTAGTTGTTAGGTTTCGTATGGGTAGTGGATGGTCTTTCGTTGCGATTGTCGCATTTCTTCTTCCCTTCCTTGTCATAGCCGTTTGTACGTTAAAAATATTTCAGGTTGTTCGAAGACACCAACGCCAGATAAACGATCAGTCTAAGGCTCTCAGCTATCTTCAATCCAACACAGTAAATGTACTCAAGTGCAGAAAATCAGCCGTGACAGTGCTTTATATTTATGGTCTGTTCGTTATTTTCTACCTGCCCTACTTTGTAGTGATGGTTTTGCAAATGAACGTTGTTGGATTCACAATAACATTGAGGATTGCCTGTGACTATGCTACTGCTGTTTTTATGAACTCTTCTTTGAATCCGCTAGCATATTGCTGGAGAAATAGAGAGATACGACGAGATGTAAAGAATATCTTGAGAAGAGATCGAATGATAACTCCAGTCCAACTCGAATGGCCATCAAACACACCATCTCGATGTCGCCCCAGTCATGCCAGACCATCGCATTCGCGACAGACTCTTCCACCGCGGGTTACTGCATGGAAAGCGATCCCACGGCGGCCCAAAGAAGTACTTTAACCTTTTAAGCCGCAATAATCCAGTCCACATACAAATTCTCCAAACTGATCGTCATACATTTTCTTAAAGAATATGTCGAGAGAATTTGAAAAAAGATCAAGGCGTTTTCTCTTTGGTGATCATTTTATTAATTCTGTTAACCTAATCTCTTGACAATTTATGGATATCGATAGGAGAAAATTGAAGTTGGTCAAATGAATTGCTCTCTAAGCATTTGGCATGGACACTGATACCTGAAAACATGACATTTGAAAAGGCGACCGCCTCTCGTAAACGCCGGACCACGTTGTTTGTTTTATCAGCCAATGGATGAAAAGATCGAAACATGGCCTCTTCGTTTTCCCGCCAAAGAAAACCCTAATGTGGAGAAGGCATTGTTCGATTGGTCAATCGTGTTGCAGTATGACGTCAAAGCGAAGTATCGGTTGATTTCTAGAACGTTCTCGGGCATAAAGTTTTTTCACCCAAGCGTTCGCTTAACCAACCAAATGCAACGCGCGTTCAATAAACCAATCAAATCGCTCTATATTTTCCGTTCGTTTGCTGTTTCTGTTTTGTTCGTGCGTTTTCATTTCGAGGTCATACAAAATCGCTCTAACTAAAACCTCCCGTAAACAACCACCTCTCATAAAAAGAAAACTACTATCTCCTTTCTACAACAAATTTTCGCATCCTCTAACAATTTTGGCAGGTTTTATTCCGTGGGTGGTAAATCGCGGAACACCGCATTTTGACACGTTTTGCATTGTTGTTGCAAAACAAGTCACAAGTCTTTCTTTGTTTCCCGTTTTACCCGTAGCGTAAATCTTCTGAGAAAAGTTAAGAAGCAGCCACCTGCAATGTGAGGCTGGAAATCTTTGTTGCTAGAAATATCTTTATGTCGTAACTCTTCATTAGTACGATGTTTAAAATGTGTGGAATTCCACGTTTAGTTTCGACCCCATTAAATTCTTTACTAACAGTAGAGCATTTAAGAAGAAGCCACCCAACTTTCAGGGCGGATCGAGCCCAGAGCTCTCAAACGTCTCCTTTGTGACAAAGAAGAACAAACGCAGTCTGTGCTTTTGAGAGTGCGCGTGTTGCCTTGACTCTTCTCAGAGCATGAAAGGCTGTTTTATCTGCACGCGATGCCACACCCTCTTTCACCCACTAAGCAAAAATAAATTAGCCAAGTTTAAAGATACTTATAAATGGAAAGAGAAGACGCAGCATAACGCTGTTTTCGAAATGTAGAGTTGATGAGAAAATGACGGAAAGAAATCACACGCTAAGCAAAGATAAATTAGCCGAGTTTAAAGAGACCCAAAAAGATGACATGAAGAAACACGCAATGCTCTTTGAAAATATATAAGAACGAAAGACATCAGTTAGTGTTAAAAGAAAAAAAACGGCCGAGGAATTTACAAACATTTTAAACTTTAAACTTCATATTTCATTTTTTTTATTTCTTTATTTCTTTATTTATTGTTCATTTCATTTATTTTATTCAAATCAAACTGTCGTAATTACAGGAAGTACATAATTACTTATTAATAAGGCGAAGTGTAGTTTACTACACACGTAACCCTTTTCACCATATAATGGCCTGGCGGTATATTCGGCCAACAGTATTGTTTATTATTTCATACCTCCAAGACGCTCCCGAGAAAGGATTATTAAGAAGGTTTTTTCGTAAATAGATTGACTTAGAGGGGGCCAATTTTTGCTTACGTGCTAAAATTTGGTTTACGCAGAAAAAAAGGAAGAAGCAGTTTGCCGTGTTAAAGGTTTCTTTTTTCTAACCAGCTGTCTCTCTCTAATGTCATATTCGGAAGATAATTGCCTTGTCAAAACAGCCAATTACAATTGTCGCAGTGGGCGACAAGGCCTTATAACTCCAATAAGCTCAGTGTAGATCGTGTAAATTCTGAGATTCAATTTTAAAAAAGACAGTGGCAACATATCAGTGAGTATGCAAATTTTTCAGACAGACGAAATTTGTTTAATATTACCTTAATTAGTTTTAGGCAATTTAATTTCTTCTGCTGGGAATCAAACAGTTTGTATCTTGTATATTGTTGCTGACATTCACAGACTGCTCGGTTGAATATATAGGAGAGTTAACATTAACCTTTACTCGGCTGAAACAGAAACCTCTGTTGACAGAAGAGACTTTAGGAAGGCTGACTCGGATGAAAAGTACAGATTTACTTCAAAAAAAAAACCTGTCTCGGATGAGGAATAGAAAGAACGAAGCTTGGTTCATCAGATACCATGAACAAATCAGAGAAAACCTGTTTCTTTTTTGAAGAAAAGTACATTAACCTGACTCTCGCCGACTCCGAAGAAGTTTTCATCGCCAGTATACTGACTTGTTCTTTCGATTTTTTATTTTCTGTGCTAACATGTGCGGGAAATTTCCTCATTGTATTTGCTATTGCAAAAAGTGAAGATCTTCGTTCACCTTCTTTCATTCTTCTCGGTTGTTTGGCAGCTACGGATCTCTTTGTTGGTTTTGTGTGCCAGCCGATCTCTGCGGCTCGTAAAATAGCTGAACTTAGAGAAAATTTAACCGCGTTTTGCACATTAAAAATACTCCACTTCGTATCAGGTTGGATAACATCTGGAATTTCTTTGTTTACTTTAGCTGCAGTGTCTGTTGATAGAGTTCTCTGCCTAATCCTTCACTTACGATACAAAGCGATTGTAACAGTTCCTCGCACTTGGATAGCCACCTCTGTTTTATGGATGTTTTCCATTGCATTCGTCGTTGTAAGGTTCTGGATGAGCAATGTATGGGATCTTATCGTGATGGCCGTAATGTTTCTAGTATTTCTTGTCATAACAACCTGTACCATAACAATATTTCAGATTGTACGAAGACATCAACGGCAGATATGGGTGCACCATGTTCGAGCCAACATAGCTGCCAACACAGTGAACGTATTGAAGTGCAAAAAATCAGCTGTGACAGTCCTTTATATTTATGGTTTGTTTTTAATTGTCTATCTCCCATTCTTTGTAGTATTAATCATTGACGTATTTATTGGATACACAAGAACAGTGAAGATTGCATATTACTATGCTGTAACTTTCATTTTCATCAACTCTTGTTTGAATCCGTTTGTTTATTGCTAGAGGATCAGAGAAATAAGACGAGCCGTGAAGAATATCTTGACAAGAAGATAAATGAGCGATCTTACAAAGGCTATGTCTTTGCGAATATTGTTGTTTAGGTCAATTTCGTGCTTAATTCATTACAGTCGAACTTCTCTAATACGGAGACCGAACGGACAGAGCGACGTGTCCGTATTAGAGAGGTGTCCGTGAGGGGTCACTACGATGACGTTACTTTTATGACTCCACTTATAGTACAGTTTTATAAGTGTTCACTGGCTAAAACCAGGCTCACACTCGTCTTTAAACTGCGCGCATTTGAAGTTATTAATTCACAGTACAAAGACACTGTCTTTCAGTGGCATACAACATTGTACATCTCAGCTACAGACAAATTACTGTTTTAAAACGAAACGAGCTACAGCGCAATGCTACATGTAAAAAGTTGTAACGTAAAGCACAATTCTGAAAGCTATTTTGCAAGCGCAGTAAAAAGTAACTAGAGTACAAAATGTAATAGAAAAGATCTTTATGCTATCTGTAGTTATTGAAGCCTTCAAAAAGTCGGTTATGTTCCTCTGTACACCTTTCGCAAATCGTTGTTTGGTATACAGCGACTGGGCTTTATATCACCTTGCATAGCTCATCAGCCAGACTAGAAGGGATTCACCCTGTGTAGATTCACCTCTTGGGTAACCAATCAGAACAACAGATTCGCTTTATCTTTCCTGCTTGTGGATAAAAAATCATAAAATTAGAGACGGTAAATCCCCAAAGAGGCGCCACCTAGCTCTGAATTGCCAATAATCATCAAGGGTCTAGGACTCCTATAGAACTACATCAAAGGGACATTCAAGACACACCGCCAAAAACTTGGGAAAATAGCAAATGATTGAAAACGGATCTTGTTGATCCAAATGAGGTACCGGTATATCTCAAGTTACCCTTCCTCTCGTGCAGGGGGGGAGATGGTGGGGGTTAAGGTGGCGCCGTGGTGACAGCACTCGCCTCCCACCAATGTGGCCCGGGTTCAAATCCCTCCGTCGACGCCATATGTGGGTTGAGTTTCTTGTTGGTTCTTTCCTGTGCTCCGAGAAGATTTTCCCCGGGTACTCCGTTTTCCCCCTCTCCTCAAAAGCCCACATTTACAAATTCCAATTTCGACGAAGAATACTAGCCGAATAACCACTGTGTGCATTTGCTACCTCTAAATCGTTATTTACGTATGTATTTATTTCTTTGTTTCAAATTTTGTTTGTTTCAGTTTTTGTGGCTATTTCAAAAAGTATAAAATGCAAACGTTTATGTCATGTAAATATCTTCTTACCCCATCCCCTATAAGGTTTTGTTATAAACTAAAACGATGGTCAAAGTACTTTCCATGACTTTGGTATACGGCATGTAAATGAAATATCGTCATAAAACTATATTTGCGTAGGTATTTTGAAGTTACTTTACAACCAATTTAGAAAATTCGATTATTTATCCCGTGCTGATCGAAACTAAAGTAAATGTCAATGCTTAAAAACAGAAACCTGGCTGAGAATTCAATCTGTCAAGTTGCCTCAGTGAGCTTTGAACGTTATTAAGAAACTTTTGATGATAGCTTCACCTTGTTGGAGGACCAGAGAATTTTTTCCGATCATGAAGACCTTGAACAAAACTGAGACAACCTGCTACGGCTTTTACTTTACAGGTGTCACCTCTGATAATACGGGAGAACTTTTCGTGACAAATATTCTGACATGCATCCTCAATGTATTGTTCAGCATCATAACATGTGTGGGCAACTCTACGATTCTTCTTGCGATTAAAAATACACTCGCCATCTTACGTCCTTCTGGGCTGCCTGGCTTTTTCTGATCTTCTCGTTGGCCTCTTTTGTCAGCCACTTTTCGTGGGAGTCAAGATAGCTGAGTTTGAAAGGAGCTTTCCTGTGTATTGTTGGTTAAGAATGCTTGAGACCAGATCAGGTTGGACAACAGCCGGCGTTTCGTTTTTGATAGTAGCTGCAGTGTCCGTCGACCGACTAATCGCTTTACACCTGCACTTGCGATACAGCGCATTTGTCACCGTTTCTCGGGTTTTGCAAGCCACTCTGGTTATTTGGATCTTGTCCGTTATATTGTGTGTCGTGCTAAGGTTTTGGATGAACGAGGAATGGTTTTTCATCCCGTTGGTCATTTTTGTTGTTGTATCCGTGGTTCTAACCGTCAGTACCATGAAGATATTTCAGATGGTTCGAAGACACCAGCGCCAGATAAAAAGACAAACTGAGGCTCTGAGCCATCTTCAATCCAACACAGTGAACGTCTTAAAATGCAGAAAGTCAGCTGTCACTGTACTTTATATTTACGGCTTGTTTATGATATGTTATGTCCCTTTCTTTGGAACTCTGATCACAGGCATGCTCCATCGATATACAATCAAGATTCAAATCGCTTATGATTTCTCTGGGACTGTTATTTTCGTCAACTCCTTTATAAATCCAGTTGTGTACTGCTGGAGAATTCGGGAGATAAAAAAAGCTGTAAAGAACATTCTAAGAGGATGGGGTGGGGGAGGGAATGAATAATACTCCCACTCCTGGAAGCCAAAAAATGATTTCCTCGATGCCAATATGAGGGAGCAAGGGTGGGGATGGGTATGGGAAGCAATGTTGGCACACTATTGGTAACACTCCCTTCCAATTTGGCGCGGGTTCAAATCCAGGCGTCGACCACATTTATGTGGGTTGAGTTTGTTGTTAGTTCTCTCCTTTGCTTTGAGAGGTTTTTCTCCGGGTACTCAGGTTTTCCCCTCTCCTCAAAACCAATTCTTTCAAAGTCCAGTTCGATATGTAGTGCACCGTAACGTCTAAATTAGTTCTCAAAAACTGCTAAGGGCTTTGTGGGTAAACAAATACAGTAGTCACGTGCGCGCGAAGGTAATTAAGGCGAACAAGTCATTATTCGTATTAGGATCTTTACGTAAGGAAGGAATGTCCCAGGAGGAAGTCGATCACCTTTTTAACGCAATAGTTTTACCAAATTTTTCTTACGCTCTGCCGGTTTATGGTGCCTCAGATTCCGACATTTCTGTAATACAGAATTTTTTAGACCGGTGTATGAAAAGAAAGTTTATGTCCAAGAATGTAAATATCAGGGATTTGCTAGAGAAGGCGGACAAGACACTCTACAAAAAAAGATCGAATGACCCCGAATGCCCGTTCTTCCAGTTTTTACCTAAGGAAAAGAACATGAGGTACAATCTTAGAAATACGTCAGTCTCTGTCCCTAGAATCTACACTGACAGGTTTAAGAACGTTTTTAGAAACAGAATAATTTTTAGATATGATATGTAAATAGTTTTTTGAGTTTCTATTGTAACTTAGGATATGTGATTTTATCTTAAGAAATAAAGATTATTATTATTATTATTATTATTGTTATTATTATTACTTACAATTACAAAAATCAGTCTGCGAATTTGCTTTCATAATGTTAGGCTCCGTGCTCGTCGTTTTTTATCCTTCTACTGCAGAGGACGTTGTTTCTGTTTCTGTTGACCGGAAGAATAGAGTAGTGACCGGTCTTCATACTTTAATAAATAACTACAAAGTAATTCAAAGCAGGATTCTATTTCTTTGCACAAAGCGACATATACTTACACATCTATAGTATAAACACCATGAGAAGGAGTGTTTCATCTCATATTCAAACAGCGACAAGTATATATTAAACACGAGAAGGAACTATCCAAACACCAAGAAGTAATATGTCAAACAGGAGAAGAAATATTCATCCAATCTCCAAACACCGAGAAGTAACAAATTTAACACGAGAAAGAGTGTTTTATCTATATCCAAACACTGAGAAGTAATATTGTTATAGTAAATACGACAAGGAGCGTTTCATCTGAAATCAAAATACCGAGAATTATATATCCAAACACGACTGTGTGGCCCTACCATGAATACAAGAATGTGGGAGAAACGTGTTAGCCAAATTTTTGATTACTAAATTATAAACACATAATAAATACTCACAGGTAGCCCAAGCTCGAAATATGTCAAATATGAGCATCGGCGAACATCGGCAATGTTGCGTAACATTAGAAATATAAGTATTTGTATGGCAAAAAAAACCTATCGTTTCCGTAACCTACGAAAATGAACGCATTTTAATAAAAAACAGCTTACCTTACATAAAATTAGTGTAGATTAGTGTGTTACGTCTCTCCTGTGTGGTCCATGGGCCGATTTAAGGCCGTTTTATGGGTTGTACTGTAAACGGTTATCTCTCTATGTAGTGGTTTAAGATAAAATGGATTTGATAAACAGCAATGTTTAATAACAGTCAGCTGAACAGTCTCTGATCGGATTCAAATCCCTTCCAAAACAACGCATAAAGACACAGGAATACAGGTAAATACATCTAATTATTCTATTAGCTAATACAGCGTTTTGGTTCCTTGTAGTCCGTCTTTAACAGTGAGCCAATTAAAAGATAAACCGTCTTAAAACGTTCCGAATTAAAAAGAAAGCCTCCTTTTGTGATGAGAAAAACCCGAGCATTTTAGTTACTCTTTCGGAGGTTTACCAAGCACTTTACTGCCAAGAGTAGAGCTTAACGATAAAGCATTTTAAAAGAAAACAAAAGAATAACGTGAAAAAAGACTAATTTACAAGAGATCATAAGTCATTTGGGCTACTTACCAACTACACAAACCATACAGTTGAAAACCGTCGAAAGCTTTTAAGAGTCTAATTGTGCAAGATTGACTCGCTACAAATTGTTAGCAATTCAGCTGAAGAGACAATTTTAAACCAGCATTTCGAAACACTGCAAAAAGTTTCGCCTCAGTCTATGCGTACGATAGGTAATATTTTCTGAAGCGTTCTAAGGGACCGGTCATTATTTATCGCCTGGGGGGGGGGGGGGGGGGTCGGAGGATTTTGGGCTAAACACGATGAAATTTAGCCGATCCCCCCTTTAAATGTTATTTTATTGAAGTGATCCCCCCTCATAACTATATATAACTTTCGTGATCCCCCCCCCCCCCCCCCAAACAAAACGAACAATTTACTGAAGAATGAGAGATATGGAGTGTGCCAAAACATTAAAAAGTTCATTTCAGGCACAAACAGCTGCAACAGCAGTGACGTTGCAAAGTGCGAGTCTTGCTTGAGCACTGTAAATGACACTTTGAACAGTGCGTCTGATTTACGGTCAGTGATCGATAGCAAACGTAAGGAGCTGTTTTCAGAGGAACACACTCTAAAGTCATTTGCAGGCGATGAGTTGGCCTATTTAGAAGAAGCACATAGGCGAATCACTGCACTGCACGAGGAACTTCAGTCCGCATCCAACAAGTTGACAACAGCGCATATTAACCTGTCAAAGAAGTTTCCTTTGTGCGCGAGAAAATCAACAATGTCAAGAAGAAAGAAGGAAAATAAGAGGAAGGTCCGAAAAACCAAGGACAAGCGACTCAAGAGGGGAGAGCAGAGGGCACGTCATCTCTTAGGAAACTTGACCTCAATCGAGGTCGCGGGGCAAATTCTCGGTTCAATCGAAGAGAATGATAGAGTTACTCCTGTAGATAGCATCAATGCTGACTTTGCTAAGAAACTAACAAGGCGTTCGCATCTAGACCCTCTGCTATGGCTTCTAGAAAAGGGTATTTTTAGCGCGACCCTAGCAAAAAATCTAGAGCATGTAGCGGCCATTTTAAGGGCACAAAGTCCAGGGTCAACCTGCCGAAGGGGACTAAATGTTGCTGTTGAATCGGATGACGAGGCTCAAGAGGCAAATGAAGTTGTTGAATGGGATGATGAGGCTTAAGATGAGGCAGATGAAGCAGTTGAATCGAATTTAGTATAGAGCTGACACAGGACGCCCATTCCTGGAGAGGCGATAAATGGTTTATGTTTAAACAAACACGCTTTTTACAATGTTTCAGTTATCAGAAGTTTATATAGTTCACAATTTAGAATTCACCTGTCATGTTTAAAGATGAATATTAGCTAGGTCATGAGCACGTTATAAAAGGAAAAATATAAAAACGTTAAAACAAAGCTTTCTCGATATAAATTGAAATGCACACATTCGCCAGTGTGACAGACTTCCGCTTTTTAAATAAAGTTGTGTTAGAACAAATTGAGATTGCAAATGCTATCATCTCCCAGCAGAATGGGCACATTTATGTTGTATGCTTTTAAACTGGCATTGTTCAAGCAGATTTGAGTGGTCCCCCCTCTGAATTCTTCCAAAATTTTCAGTGATCCCCCCCTTTTGGGCTCTCAGTTACGACTGATCCCCCCCTCTGTTCTCCTAAAAATCAAGTGATCCCCCCCAATATCCTCCGACCCCCAGGTGATAAATAATGACCGGTCCCTAAACGGATGCAGATTACGACAAAGTTTTGATTTACAAATTGCGACAGGTGTTACAAATTACGACGATTATTACAACAGAGCACTGTTTTCGCTTTTGTTCAAAGCACTCTTGCTTTTTTGGATTGTGTACTTTATATATGGCATCCTGTACTAAGCAGTTTTTCTTCGGTCCTGATTGCTGATTCCTTCTTTTAATCCAGGTATTCTGCATTGTACGCTCAAACACACGGACACCATGGCCAACAAACAGTGATAGCTACTTCAAGTCAACACAGTGACATAACTTCCCTCAGTCATGAACAGAACTGGAAAAGCCTGTTTATATTTTAGTGGCCTCAGCTTCGACAAGGCTGAAGAACTTTTCGGAACAAATATTCTAAATTGTACCCTTAACTTATTGTTCGGTGTCGTAACATTTGTGGCCAACTCTACAATTCTTCTGGCGATTAAAAAAACCGCGATCTTCACACGCCATCTTTCGTCCTTTTGGGTTGCTTGGCAACCTCGGATCTTCTTGTTAACCTCATATGTCAGCCGCTTTTTGTGGCGTTTAAAGTAGCTGAACTTGAAAGAAATTTAACTGCGTACTGTTGGTTGAGACTGCTCCAGGTAAGAACGGCTTGAAATACATCTGGCGTTTCTTTGGTAGCAGTAGTCGCTGTTTCTGTTGACAGACTCCTCGCCCTAACTCTTTATTTACAATACGAGACTTTAGTCACTGTTCCACGAGTGCTTCAAGTCACTTTCCTTTCTGGATCTTGTCGATGATATTAAACGTTGCTCTAAGATTTTGGATGACCAATGTATGGCTTTAGAAGTGGTGTCTGAGGAGAATTGGCAGTTTTGGGGGGGCAGCAAAAGGGCAGCAAAATTTAATAAATAGCTCTCGAATAAAATGCGCGGCTAACTTGTTTAATTTATGCTAACCATGTTCAGGCAGGTACTAGTAATTATGTCACAGCACCATAAGGTCCACTTGACAGTTTAGCAAGCCTATTAGAAACGGCTAATGTCTTCTATTTAGGGCTAAAAATCGGATATATATAAACAAAACACACACGCATACACAAAGTGGAGCTGAAAACTCTTTATCCAATCTTTATCTCAATTCTGTCTGACTATTACAAAACCGTTTTCTCCTTTAAGTCTCAGCGTTTCACGCGCCGTTAGTCAGTTAATTATGCGAGTTAACAAGCCCACATTTGCATACAAATTAGTTCAGCTCAGTAATAACGGCATAAAAACGCACACAAAAAAACGATTAATACCTTAGCAAGGATCATGCAATTGAAACACGCAACTAATCAATAAACAATCCCGATAAAATCAGACACGTTTCTTAAGACACAAGAGATCAACTTTATGACCCTTTATTAAAATAATTGCAAAAAACGTTATATTAAATATTCTATTAAAATAGTCAAAGAAGCTATCCTTTTTTTTACACTGCGCACAATGTTTTTCTTACCCCTCACCCTTTCATTTTTTTATTCCCTCCTCCACAATTTTATTATGTTCTCTTCTCCTCCACCACCTCATTTATTCTATATATTTTTCCAACATCGACCCTAGACTCAACTTTTTCTTTTTCAACACAGCTTCCTGAATAGTGAAACTATATACAACCACTCCCACCGGTGGTGGTAGTGGTAGTGGTGGTGGTGGAGGGAAACAATAGAAATGCGGTGGTGGTTGTATACATGACATACAGCTACGAAAGCGACGTATGTAGTCTGTTACTTTAGAAACTATGTGAACGTATCAACCAAAGAATCCGCACAATTTTTTATTTTGCCTGTTTACAACTTATTTCGAAGGGGATAGACTGGAAATCTTTGTTGCTAGAAATATCTGTATGTCGTAACTCTTCAGTTCACTCTTCATTTAGTTTCGACCCAATTAAATCCTTTATTAACTGTAGAACATTTAAGGAGAAGCCACCCAACTTTCAGGGCGGATCGAGCGCAGAGCTCTCAAACGTCTTCTTTGTGAAAAAGAAGAACAAACGCAGTCTGTGCTTTTGAGAGTGCGCGTGTTGCCTTGACTCTTCTCAGAGCAGGAAAGGCTGCTTTATCTGCACGCGATGCCACACCCTCGTTCACCCACAAAGCAAAGATAAATTAGCCGCGTTTAAACACACTTATAAAAGGAAAGAGAAGGCGCAGCATAACGCAATTTTGGAAATGTAGAGCTGATGAGAAAATGACGGAAAGAAATCACACACTTAATTTTAAAGCAAAGATAATTAGCTGAGTATAAGAGACTTAAAAAGATGACAAGAAAAAACACGCAATGTTCTTTAAAAGTATATAAGAACGAAAGACATTAATATTAAAATAAAGGCTGAGGAACTGACAGACATTTTAAACTTTTTTTCATATTTCATATTTTATTTTTAATTAATTAATTAAGTTATTTTTCATTTCATTTATTTTATTCAAATCAAACTGTTAAAAGTTACAGAAAGTACATAATTAAGTATAATAAATAATTAGCAAGGGAAGGGACGAAGCGCATTTTACAACACATCTAACAGTTTTTACCATATAATGGCCTGCAGCTGGCTGTATATTAATTAACTATATTCCTTTTACAGAATTCGGCTAACAATATTGTTTTATTATTTCATACCTCCAAGAAGTTCCCGAGAAAGGATTGTTAACAAAATTTTTCGTAAATGGATTGACTTAGAGGGGGCCAATTTGCGTATGCGTGCCAAAATTTGGTTTTCGCAGAAAAAAGGAAAGAACGGTTTTCCTTATTAAAGGCTTCACTTTTTTATTATGAAACCAGCTGTCTCTCTTCAATGTCACTGTATTCAGCCAATTACAATCGTCGCAGTGGGTGACAAGGCCTTATATCTTCTATAAGTTGTAGATCGTGTGAATTCTGAGATTCAATTTTAAAACAGACAATGGCAGCATATTTACTTAGTAAGTGTTCCAATTTTTCAGACAGACGAAATTTATTCATTATTGATTAGGTTTAGGCTATTTAATTGCTTCTACTGAGAATGAAACTGTCATGATTGTATCATGTCATTTGTTCCTGATTATAACTCGCATTCAAAGACTTCCGTCAGAAGTCATGCTTAGTTGAAAGAACTGCCACTTGAAAAAGCTTTAAGAGCTCGGTTGAATAGAAGAGTTAACTTACTCGGACTCGGATGCAGACAGCTAGCCATGATACAGGTGCCTTTGTTGAGAGAAAAGACTTGGAGAAGCCTGACTCGGTTGAAAAAGGAAAGAGTTACTTGAAAAAAATCCTGGCTCGGTCAAGGAATAGAGTGAACGAAGCTTGGCTTATCAGACACCAACAAATCAGGGAAAACCTGTTTCATTTTTGAAGAAAAGTAGATTAACCTGATTCTCGCCGACTCAGAACAAACAGTGATAGCTACTTCAAGCCAACACAATCTGACATAACTTCCCTCAGTCATGAACAAAACTGGAAAAGCCTGTTTACTACTTAGTGACATCAGCTTCGACAAGGTGGAAGAACTTTTCGTAACAAACATTCTAACTTGTATCCTTAACTTATCGTTCGGTTTCGTAACATTTGTGACCAACACTACAATTCTTCTGGCGATTAAAAACACCTGCGATCTTCACACGCCATCTTTCGTTCTTTTGGGTTCCTTGGCAGCCTCGGATCTTCTCGTTGGCCTCGTATGTCAGCCGCTTTTTGTGGCGTTTAAGATAGCCGAACTTGAAAGAAATTTAAATGCGTACTGTTGGTTAAGATTGCTCCAGAGCAGAACGGCTTGGACTACATCTGGCGTTTCTTTGTTGACAGTAGCCACTGTTTCTGTTGACAGACTCCTCGCTCTAATTCTTCATTTACGATACGACACTTTAGTCACTGTTCCACGAGTACTTCAAGTCACTTTCCTTTTCTGGATCTTGTCTATGATATTAAACGTTGTTCTAACATTTTGGATGACCAATGTATGGCTTTTCTTCCCCATGGTCAACTTTTTTCTTACATTTATTGTCATCACGATAAGTACTTTGAAAATTTTCCAGACTGTGCTTAGACACCAACGTCAGATAAATGACCAAAACGCCGCTGTCAGCCATCTTCAAAACAACACCGTTAACGTACTGAAATGTAGAAAATCAGCAGTTACCGTGCTCTATGTTTATGGCTTGTTTGTGATATGCTTTGTCCCCTACATTGTAACAAGCATCGTAGAAGTACTTCTTGGATCCACAACGAAAGTGCTCATCGCTTATGATCTCTGTGAGACAGCTATTTATATTAACTCCTTTTTAAATCCAATCGTGTACTGCTTGAGAATAAGGAAGATGCGACGAGCTGTGAAGAATATCCTAAAACGAGAGTAGGAACCTTAGGCAACGACAACGGCGACACTTTGCACGCGCATCACGCTTTTTGTACAATTTCTTTGTCGTTACAGCACGACTGCGTCGTGAAAATGCCTAATTTCACGTTTTGTGGAAGACGTGAACACAAAACAGGAACTTTCTTTTTCTTTTCCTGAACTTCGAGACAGTCGTATAGAACTCAGATCAAGAAAAATATGCCAACATTTGACGAATTCAACAATTGAATCGCAAAAATATTGGTCACCGGTTAACATACTTAAAAATGTTGAATGCTTCTAGGAACAACATTTGCTGCAACGATGTAAATATTTGGCACTACACTAAAAGTACATAAATACTAGGCGAGTACTTAGTGTAGCTTCGGAACCTTTCCAGCGATCATTTTAATTTATCCCTGAGGAAAGGCATTTATTCTTTATACAGGAGATGTGACTACACGTATTCATTTACCATAAGAAATGTTTCAATAATACAGTGTTCAAGGACAATAAAGTTTTTCGATGTTAGTACTAAGAATTGCAATTTACTATATTAAATAGTTTACAATGCGTACCAGTGAAAATAAATTTTAGTAATTTATGCATTAGGTTTGGCACATGAGAAGTTCAACGATTGAAAGGAAGTCGCTCTACAGTCGAAGTTCACTCGATCTTAATTCATGGGTAGACCCAAATTAGACACGTCGGACTTAATAATTAAAACGCCGATCTCTTCATGTACTTAATTGAAAGGATTAGGTTCGGTACATGAAAAGTTCGACGTTTAAACTGGGCCTTAATTTGCTTGAATGATGCGTGGCATCAATATGGAGGACCAAGTGTAACCAGTCGATCCTGAGTTCAACAGTAGCTTGATGCTGGTCAGCTTCATCCTTTGCGTTTTTATGGACCAAGACGAAGTCGAGGTCAATAAATATTCGACGGAGAAAGCTTGGTCAATACGAATTCATTATACGACCAAATTAAGAGTGCAGACCAACCCGGGAAATCCCGATAGGGAAAGATGGGCTTACCTTGCCCACTTGGGTAACCAATCAGAACATGGTATTCGCTTTATCTTTCCTGCTTGTGGATAAAAAATCATAAAATTAGAGATGGTAAATCCCCAAAGAGGCGCTGCCTAGCACTGAGTTGAATCATCAAGGGTCCAGGACTCTTGTAGACTAAGTACATTAGACGGACATTCAAAACACACCGCCAAGAACTTAACAAAACTGGCAAATGATTGAAAAGGGATCTTGTTAATCCTTATGAGGTACCGGTATATCTCAAGCTACCCCTCCTATAGAGCAGGTGAGGGGGGAGAGGGTGGGACAGTGGTGAGAGCATTCCCATCAAAGTAGCCTAGGTTCGAAACCCGGTGTCGACGCCAGATCTGGGTTGAGTTTGTTGTTCGTTCTCTCCTTTCCTCCAAGTACTCCGTTTTCCTAATCTCTCCTCAAACACCAACATTTGCAAATTTCAATTTCGACGAGGAATAATAGACGAAGAACTGTGCACATGTGCTACCTCTAAATCGTCCTTTATTTATTTATGCACTAATTAATTTGTTTACGTTTTTGTGAAATGTAAATGCAAACGTTTATGTAAATATCTTCTTACCCCATCCCCTAAGGGCTTTTGTTATAATCTAAAACGATGGTTAAAGTACGTTCTATGACTTTGGTATTCGGTAAATAAATGAAATATCGTCATAACACTTTATTTGCGTAGGTATTTTGAAGTTACTTTTACAACTAATTTAGCAAATTCAATTATTTATACCGTGATAATATAAATTATCATGTTCATTCGTCAAAAAAGGATCGAAACTTCAGTAGCGGAAAATGCTTAGAAACAGAAACCTGAGAAGATGCAAATTTAATCTAAGAAGTTGAACATTATTAAGAAACTTTTGATGATAGCTTCACCTTGTTGGAGGACCAGATAATTTTTTCCGATCATGAAGACCATGAACAAAACTGAGACAACTTGCTTCGGCTTTTATTTTGACAATACGAGAGAAGTTTTCATAACAAATATTCTAACCTGCATCCTCAATGTAATGTTCAGTATCATAACATGTGTGGGCAACTCTACGATTCTTCTTGCGATTAAAAATACACGAGATCTTCACACACCATCTTACGTCCTTCTGGGCTGCCTGGCTTTTTCTGATCTTCTAGTTGGCCTCTTATGTCAGCCACTTTTCGCGGGGGTCAAGATAGCTGAGTTTGAAAGGAGCTTTACTGTGTATTGTTGGTTAAGAATGCTTCAGACCAGATCAGGTTGGACAACAGCCGGCGTTTCGTTTTTCACAGTAGCTGCAGTGTCCGTCGACCGACTAATCGCTTTACACCTGCACTTGCGATACAGCGCATTTGTCACCGTTTCTCGGATTTTGCAAGCCACTCTGGTTATTTGGATCTTGTCCGTTATATTGTGTGTCGTACTAAGGTTTTGGATGATGACCGCCGAATGGTTTTTCATCCCGTTGGTCATTTTCGTTGTTGTATCCGTGGTTCTAACCGTCAGTACCATGAAGATATTTCAGATGGTTCGAAGACACCAGCGCCAGATAAAAAGACAAACTGAGGCCGTGATCAATCTTCAATCCAACACAGTGAACGTCTTAAAATGCAGAAAGTCAGCTGTCACTGTACTTTATATTTACGGCTTGTTTGTGATATGTTATGTCCCTTTCATTGGAACGCTGATCACAGAGATGTTCCATCGATATACAATCAAGGAACAAATCGCTTATGATTTCTCTACGACTGTTATTTTCGTCAACTCCTTTATAAACCCGGTAGTGTACTGCTGGAGAATTCGGGAGATAAGAAAAGCTATAAAGAACATTCTAAGGCGGTGGGGTGGGGAACGGAATGAATAATAAATACCCCTACTCTAGCAAGCCAAAATGATTTCCTCGATGCCAATATGAGGGAGCAAGGGTGGGGATGGGTATGGGAAGCAATGTTGCCGCACTATTGAAAGCACTCCCCTCCAATGTGGCCCAGGTTCAAATCCAGGCGTCGACGCCATTTGTGGGTTCACTATGTTGTTGGTAGTCTTCATTGCACCGAGAGCCTTTTCACCGAGTGATCCGGTATCCCCTATCCTCAAATCCAAAACTTTCAAATCCCAGTCGATCTGTAGCGTACTGTTGGGAAAGAAATAGGTGATGTTTAACTTTATTATTTTGTGATTGAATATTAATTAGAAAGTCCGAGTATATTTACAATAAAAATGATGTAACTGCATGCATTTCTTAGGCTAAATAAGGTGAAAGAACGTGCGATGTTGTAAGAGTCACTTAGTTTAGATACATACAATGGGAACTTTTACTGCACATCTGATCAATGTAAAAGTACTGCCTTACGCAAGGATAGTAGAAAAAAACCTCTGTATTACTTAGAATCTGTTAGTTGTTAGTTGATCGTAGAGTTACGCCGATATTTGATCGTTGATCGTTGTGTTACGACCGTTGAATGTGTGAGAATTGTACATCGCAGTAGATTGTTGGATTGGATTAAATCGTGCTGTTACATCGAAAGATACAGTCCTCTTGATTTGTTTCAACCAGCGAGCGGGGTTAAAAGAATTCCGCAACACGTACGTACACGTTGAAATGAGTTCTCAGAAGAACTCCTAAGTTCTCTGTGGGAACAAATTACAATCAGAAAACTTTACAATTTGACATCAGCCTCTGTACAAGTAGTTATTCATCCTGGCTAGCACGACGAGGTTATTTCTGTTTCTATCGGCCAGAGGAATAGAGTCTTTATACTTTGACAAATGACTTGGAGTGATTCAAAGTTGGATCTTCTGTTTCCTTTGCATAAAGAGGCGAAAACTATACATAGTACCCAACTGTATACTCAAGTGTTTCATCTGATTTCCGAACACAGAGAAGTAATATATGAAACACGAGAAGGAGTGTTCCATCTGATATCCAAAAACGGAGAAGTAGTACATCAAACACGAGAAGGAGTGTTTCATCTGATATCTTAATACCTGAAAAGCATATATCCAAAAAGCGAGAAGCAATATATTAAACACGAGAAAACCGTTTCAACTGATCAAGACACCTAGAGGTAATATGTCAAACACGAGAGGGAGTGTTTCATCTGATATCCAAACACCCGAAAAGCATATCCAAAAAGCGAGAAGCAATATATTAAACACGAGAAAACTGTTTCAACTGATCAAGACACCTAGAGGTAATATGTCAAACACGAGAGGGAGTGTTTCATCTGATATCCAAACACCCGAAAAGCATATCCAAAAAGCGAGAAGCAATATATTAAACACGAGAAAACTGTTTCAACTGATCAAGACACCTAGAGGTAATATGTCAAACACGAGAGGGAGTGTTTCATCTTATATCCAAACACCCGAAAAGCATATCCAAAAAGCGAGAAGCAATATATTAAACACGAGAAAACTGTTTCATCTGATATATCCAAACACCTAGAAGTAATATATCAAACACTAGAGGGAGTGTTTCATCTGATATCCAAACACCTAGCAGTAATATATCAAAAACGGGTAGGAGTGTTTCATCTGATATCCAAACACCTCGAAGTAATATATCAAACACGAGAGAGAGTGTTTCATTTGATATCCAGACACCGAGAAGGAATATATTAAAAACCAAAAGAAGTGTTTTATCCGATACCCAAACACCGAGAAGGTATATCCAAACACGACTGTTTGGCCCTTGAATACAAGATCGTGGAACAAAACGTGTTAACCAAATTTTCAGGGACTAAATTGTAAACACATCATAAATGCAAATACAGCATTTCTGAAAAAGAGCCCGTCTTTAACAGTGAACTACCGTATTTATTCGAATAAGCGCCCAACCTCGAATTAGCGCCCACCTCGAATAAGCGCCCATCCTAAAGGCAGAAAAAGTTAATAAGCGCCCAGCCTCGAATAAGCGCCCACCCCCTCCTCCTCCCAATCAAACTCAAATAAGCGCTCACCCCCACCCCACCCACTTGAGTGAATAAATTCTAATAAGAGACTTCCCGGAGGACGGAGCTTTCTTCAGAGTATTATACAGAAACCTTTCTTTGTTACTTCTTCGCGTTTTGTTATTAGCATTTATTGTTTTGTTGCAAAATAAACATACTTCACTTCCTGAAAATAGTGAAAATTTAATAAGCGCCCAGCCTCGAATAAGCGCCCACCTCGAATAAGCGCCCACTCTCAAGGTCCAAAAATTTAATAAGCGCCCAGGGCGGTTAATCGAATAAATACGGTAATTAAAAGATAAGGTGGTCAAATTTCCTAGGTCCTAATAGTTTTTACATTGTTTTCTTAAGCTCCCCGTCAATAAGTTAAGCATTATTCCAGCATTTTAGAGGCATTTTCCAGTGATCTTTTTCTCTGAAAAAAAAAAGAGAATGGAAACATTGTTTAAGAAAACTCGAAAGAAATTAGGTTAAATTCCACTTTAATGCCTCTGTGTCTAGGATCATTTTTTGCTGTATTGAACTATTAATGAGTATATACCGGACTGAACAAACGTTGTCGTTTGAAAAGCTGAGTATAAACTATACACGATGAGACTAACTAGAGTTAAGGGTAGAATTATATTATCGTTACAAATTTAGAGTTTTTCTATAACAGCTTACATTATGTTGAGCTTCTCGTGCGGATGCCAATCCCAGGAATACTTAAATTAACCCTTCCGGGTAAACTTTTATGGCTCCAGTCATCTTATGATTTTCAAGTTTTTGTTGGTCATGGTGCAAATCTCTATAACTAGAGACGTCCCTGAAGAAACATTTGCTAAAAGGAGAAGTCGTCGGCTTATCAGCAAGAACACTGGAACCTTTTTATTGAATTTTACGTCGTTGAAATGCATTGGTGTGAGAATCGTGTGATAGTTTAAGCCGCGAACTCTTAATTTTCAATGCTAATAAACTTCTACCTATAAATACATTTAATAGGGCTCATAAACTCATTGTTTATAATTTGCAATCGACAAAGTTTTTTCAAGCAAGTGTATACAATGTTGCCATACCACTTAATACATACTGTTTTGTTAGCCTCAGACCCTCTCAAATTGTTGTATTAAAACAAATAAGCCTCTTTATCATAAGACAAATCCGACATAGAATTTTGATGACTCTTTTGGGGGTTTAACAAGCCTTCCAGTGCGAGGAATGAAGCATTAAGGTTGAGCATTTTATGGGGAAACAAAAACAAAATGTTAAAAAAGCTTTTAAAATTATTTACGAGAGCCCATTAGTCATTTGTCTTCTGGCGTGCTTAACAATAATTACACGAAACATGCAGTTGAAACCGTCGGGTTGAGAAGGCAATCGTAGAAGCTTTTAAGAGTCAAATTTTGCAAAAACACCGCACACAATAATATAAGAACACCGCAAACAGCATTGAAATTACCCAAACCGCTTGGTTTTTTAAAACCGCAATACCGCAACTTAAAATAAAAATTTCCATGAAACAGACACCTTTGTTAAGAGAAGAGACTTGAAGATAGCAAATACATGAAGCGTGATCTAGTCCCTTTAAAAACCTATAATACTCAATTTTTGGACTTTTGGGGAGGATATTTATATAAATATTTGCGCCATATAAGTTTTTGGTGATTTTAGACTTTTCATAGAAGTCTGGACGAGACAGAACTTATTTTATAACATAACAAAATAAAGCGCACGCTCTGATTGGTCAGTTAGCTATCTACCATTTGCCCGTGGGTGTACCCCAAATTGAGGCCAATTATGCAAATCTCCTCTCCTGTTTGATAGTTACAGCTTTCAGATGTTTTGCGGACTTTCTTCACCACTGCTTCTAGTCACGTTCAAGAAAGCCCCTGTTTCTTTACAGCTTTTGCGATGTCCGCATAAACGTCTGCGTTTCGGTGACTTTTGTCTATTTTATCGTGAATTCGACGGTTACCCCAAGCAGCGGCGTTATAGCGATTCCAAGTGGGCCAAAGTCCCATACATTCACTGTAATTTTAGCCGTGATTGCCCCCGAGCCAAGATTGCGTCATATACCGTGGAAAGGTCTATTAGAAATGTTGAATAGCCAAAGAGGCACCACCTACCGCCGAGTTGGCTATAATCGTCGAGTGTCTTAAGACTCTTATAGGACATTATAGACCCACCACCAAGCACTTTTGAAAAATAGCACATGATTGAAAAGAAACAAAAACCTGAATAAAATGCAATTTTAATCTTTGAAGTTGCCTTAGTGAACTTTGCACAGTATTAACTTTTGATGATAGTTTCACCTTGTTGGAGAACCAGGGAATTTTTTTCCGATCATGAAGACCATGAACAAAACTGTGACAACCTGCTACGGCTTTTATTTTACAGGTATCACCTTTGACAATACGGGAGAAGTTTTCTTAACAAATATTCTAACCTGCATCCTCAATGTGATGTTCAGTATCATAACATGTGTGGGCAACTCTACGATTCTTCTTGCGATTAAAAATACACGAGATCTTCACTCGCCATCTTACGTCCTTCTGGACTGCCTGGCTTTTTCTGATCTTCTCGTTGGCCTCTTTTGTCAGCCACTTTTCGTGGGAGTCAAGATAGCTGAGTTTGAAAGGAGCTTTACTGTGTATTGTTGGTTGAGAATGCTTCAGACCAGATCAGGTTGGACAACAGCGGGCGTTTCGTTTTTCACAATAGCTGCAGTGTCCGTCGACAGACTAATCGCTTTACACCTGCACTTGCGATACAACGCATTTGTCACCGTTTCTCGGGTTTTGCAAGCCACTTTAGTTATTTGGATCTTGTCCCTTACATTGAATGTCGTGCTAAGGTTTTGGATGATGATCGCCGAATGGTTTTTCATCCCGTTGGTCATTTTCGTTGTTGTATTCCTGGTTCTAACCGTCAGTACCATGAAGATATTTCAGATGGTTCGAAGACACCAGCGCAAGATAAAAAGACAAACTGAGGCCGTGATCAATCTTCAATCCAACACAGTGAACGTCTTAAAATGCAGAAAGTCAGCTGTCACTGTACTTTATATTTACGGCTTGTTTATGATATGTTATGTCCCTTTCTTTGGAACTCTGATCACAGACATGCTCCATCGATATACAATCAAGATACAAATCGCTTATGATTTCTCTACGACTGTTATTTTCGTCAACTCCTTTATAAATCCGGTTGTGTACTGCTGGAGAATTCGGGAGATAAAAAAAGCTGTAAAGAACATTCTAAGAGGATGGGGTGGGGGAGGGAATGAATAATACCCCCACTCCTGGAAGCCAAAAAATGATTTCCTCGATGCCAATATGAGGGAGCAAGGGTGGGGATGGGTATGGGAAGCAATGTTGGCACACTATTGGTAACACTCCCTTCCAATGTGGCGCGGGTTCAATTCCAGGCGTCGACCACATTTATGTGGGTTGAGTTTGTTGTTGGTTCTCTCCTTTGCTTTGAGAGCTTTTTCTCCGGGTGCTCAGGTTTTCCCCTCTCCTCAAAACCAATTCTTTGTTTGTTGTTGGTTCTCTCCCTTGCTCTGAGAGGTTTTTCTCTGGGTGCTCAGGCTTTCCCCTCTCCTCAAAACCAATTCTTTTAAAGTCCAATTCGATCTGTAGCGCACCGTCACGTCTAAATTAGTTCTCAAAAACTGCTAAGTGCTTTGTGGGTAAACACTTACAATTACAAAAATCAGACTCCGAATTTGCTTTCATAATGTCAGGCTCCGTGCTTGTCCTTTTTTATCCTTCTACTGCAGAGGACGTTGTTTCTGTTTCTGTTGACCAGAAGAATAGAGTAGTGACCAGTCTTCATACTTTGATAAATAACTAGAAAGTAATTCAAAGTAGGATTCTATTTCTTTCGCACAAAGCGACATATACTACACATCTATGGTATAAACACCATGAGAAGGAGTGTTTCATCCGATATCCAAACAGCGACAAGTATACATTAAACACGAGAAGGAGCTATCCAAACACCAAGAAGTAATGTGTCAAACAGGAGAAGAAATATTTCATCTAATCTCCAAACACCGAGAAGTAACAAATTTAACACGAGAAAGAGTGTTTTATCTATATCCAAACACTGAGAAGTAATATTATTATAGTAAATACGAGAAGGAGCGTTTCATCTGAAATCAAAATACCGAGAATTATATATCCAAACACGACTGTGTGGCCCTACCATCAATACAAGAATGTGGGAGAAAAGTGTTAACCAAATTTTTGATTACTAAATTATAAACACATAATAAATACTCACAGGTAGCCCAAGCTCGAAATATGTCAAATATGAGCATCGGCGAACATCGCCAATGTTGCGTAACATTAGAAATATAAGTATTTGTATGGCAAAAAAACCTATCGTTTCCGTAACCTACGAAAATGAAAGCATTTCAATAAAAAACAGCTTACCTTACATAAAATGTGTGTTACGTCTCTCCTGTGTGGTCCATGGGCCGATTTATGGGTTGTACGGTAAACGGTTATCTCTCTATATAGAGGTTTAAGATAAAACGCATTTGATAACCAGCAATGTTTAATAACAGTCAGCTGCACAGTCTCTGATCGGATTCAAATCCCTTCCAAAACAATGCATAGAGACATAGGAACACAGGTAAATAAATCTAATTATTCTATTAGCTAATACAGCGTTCGGGCTCCCTCTAGTCCGTCCTTAATAGTGAGCCAATTCAAGGATAAACCGTCTTAAAACGTTCCGAATTAAAAAAGAAAGCCTCCTTTTGTGATGAGAAAAACCCGAGCATTTTAGTTTTAAAAGAAAACAAAAATATTAAAGAATAACCTGAAAAAAGACTAATTTACAAGAGATCATAAGTCATTTGGGCTACTTACCAACTACACAAACCATACAGTTGAAAACGGTCGAAAGCTTTTAAGAGTCCAATTGTGCAAGACTGACTCGCTACAAATTGTTAGCAATTCAGGCTGAAGAGACAATAAAGTTTGGCCTCAGTCTATGCGTACGACAGGTAATATTTTCTGAAGCGCTCTAAACTGATGCAGATTACGACAAAGTTTTGATTTACAAATTGCGACAGGTGTTACAAATTACGACGATTATTACAACAGAGCACTGTTTTCGCTTTTGTTCAAAGCACTCTTGCTTTTTTGGATTGTGTACTTTATGTATGGCATCCTGTACTAAGCAGTTTTTCTTCGGTCCTGATTGCTGATTCCTCCTTTTAATCCATGTATTCTGCATTGTACGCTCAAACACACGGACACCATGGCCAACAAACAGTGATAGCTACTTCAAGTCAACACAGTGACATAACTTCCCTCACTCATGAACAGAACTGAAAAAGCCTGTTTATATTTTAGTGGCATCAGCTTCGAAAAGGCGGAAGAACTTTTCGTAACAAACATTCTAACTTGTATCCTTAACTTATTGTTCGGTGTCGACAATTCTTCTTGCGACTAAAAAAACATTGATCTTCACACGCCATCGTTCGTCGTTTTGGGTTGCTTGGCAACCTAGGATCTTTTCGTTAGCCTCATATGTCAGCCGCTTTTTGTGGCGTTTAAAGTAGCTGAACTTGAAAGAAATTTAACTGCGTACTGTTGGTTGAGACTGCTCCAGAGCAGAACGGCTTGGAATACATCTGGCGTTTCTTTGTTGACAGTAGCCACTGTTTCGGTTGAAAGACTCCTCGCTCTAACTCTTCATTTACGATACGAGACTTTAGTCACCGTTCCACGAGTACTTCAAGTCACTTTAAAATGTGTGGAATTAATTCCAGATTTAGTTTCGACCTCATTGAGTCCTTTATTAACTGTAGAACATTTAAAGAGAAGCCACCCAACCTTCAGGGCGGATCGAGCGCAGAGCTCTCAAACGTCTCCATTGTGAAAAAGAAGAACAAACGCAGTCTGTGCTTTTGAGAGTGCGCGTGTTGCCTTGACTCTTCTCAGAGCATGAAAGGCTGCTTTATCTGCACGCGATGCCACACCCTCGTTCACCCACAAAGCAAAGATAAATTAGCCGCGTTTAAACACACTTATAAAAGGAAAGAGAAGACGCAGCATAACGCAATTTTGGAAATGTAGAGCTGATGAGAAAATGACGGAAAGAAATCACACATCAAGCAATAATAAATTAGCCGAGTTTAAAGCGACTAAAAAAGATGACATGAAGAAACACGCAATGCTCTTTTAAAATTTATAAGAACGAAAGACATCAAATTATATCTTAAAAAAAAAAAAAAAGGCCGAGGAACTGACAAACATTTTAAACATTTTTTTATATTTCATATTTTATTTTTTATTGCTGCGGAGCGACCGAAGGGAGCGAGCAGCAACATCATCAGGATTAAAAGGAAATATATAAGGGACGACGAATTCTCGAATTCATCACTTTTTACCACAATGCATTGCATTTAACCACACTTTTTACCACAATGCATTGCATTTAACCAGAGTGCATTGCGCCACGAACAACTCAAATAAAAACACGGGGAAGTTCGGTGGGTGAGAGTGCATCGTTCGCTGCTTAGACTTAGAGTTTTCTTTGTGGCAAATTTTCAACAGCACGGTTAGAGGTCTTACCGAATTTTAAGACACGCAGGAGTCGTTCAGATGAGTACGATGGTTAACTTGGGGATTGGATTTCAATTCAAGAGCCTTTGACTCGTCTAGGTGTTAAACCTGACGAGAAGATGAGCATTTGCTCTTCGACTCCGCAACACGGGGAATATACAAATTTCAGCTTGCTAGAAGGTGATGTGAAAGTGAGAAAAAGTCATGCAATGCTATTCTTAAGAAACTGTATAAGCCGAAAATGGATGTGATTTTGACATTCGCTTCAAAATAACAGCGGAAATCGAGATAACAAAACATATGTTTTGTGTCCTACTTTGCAGGACGTGTATCGGCGTTTTGAAAAGCATAATTATGTTCTTTCATTCATTCATTGCCATGGAAGATGGGTTTACATTGTTTTTTCACTGTTAATAGCTCGGTTAGTGCGGCCGGCGATCATCTTGCCGGCGGAAGTTTCATGGAAAAGGAATAAAATGAAAGACTTTTACTAGACTAGTGGTTACGTAATCAGCCACTGCGGTGTAGTGGTTAGGTGTAGTTGCGTTGAGTCGAAGGTGCCAGGTTCGAGTCCTACCGAATTATTTTTATGTCTACTTTCTTTTTTTTCCGTTTCTTTGTGTTGTTGTTTTCTATAAATATGTAGCTAAATAACTGTTACTTAATAAAGTGCAACAAAGAGCAAGAAAAGTATTGTGGTTCGAGAGAAAATATCGTGCACCGTATATTAAATATATGGATAAACAATCTGAATTTCTATTATTTCCTACAATTTACTGTGGGAAAACCAGAGTTGATAACCACTTGATCATTTTCTAAACAACGCTCCCACGAGTTCTTTCTATAGACTGATAGTAATTATTCTAGTACTTTCCAACATGTAAATAGGACATTCAATGCCATTTTCGATTCTTTGAAGTCTCACTGCCTAACTAATGCCAGTATCAACAGAATGTGCCGCAGCATTACTATCTTTTAGATACCCTAGTTTATTTATTTATTTATTTTTCATTTCATTTATTTTATTCAAATCAAGCTGTTATAAGTTACAGAAAATACTACACATAATTACGTATTAATAAGGACAGGTGCAGTTCACAACACATGTAAAACTTCTCACCATATAGTGGCCTGGCTGTATAATTAACTAAATTCCTTTTACAGAATTCGGTCAGCAATATTGTTTTATTATTTCATACCTTAAAGGCATTCCCGAGAAAGGATTGTTTACAACGTTTTTCATAAATGGATTGACTTAGAGGGGGCCAATTTACGCCTGCGCGCCAAAATTTGGTTTACGCAGAAAAAAAGGACAGAAACAGTTTGTCCTATTAAAGGCTTATCTTTTCTATAAAACCAGCTGTCTCTCTCCAAGAGAGGATTTATCCTCTCTTGCTGTCTCTAATGTCATATTGAGCCAATTAAAATCGTCGCAGTGGGGAATAAAGCTTTATAACTTCTATAAGTTGTAGATCGTGTGAATTCTGAGACACGCCATTTTAAAACAGACAATGGCAACATATTACTTAGTGATTGTGCAAATTTTTCAGACAGACGAAATTTATTTATTATTAATTAGTCTTAGGTTATTTAATTGCTTCTGCTGGGAAAGAAACAGTTATTGCATCATGTATTTTGTTCCTGATTATAACTAGCATTTAAAGACTGCCGTCATGCATGAGTATTGTTTGTTTGAAAAAAAAGCCACTTGAAAAAGCTTTAATCAAAAACTCGGTTGGATAGGGGACAGAGCTGCAGACAGAGGACAGCTCTAGCTAGCCATGAAACAGATGCCTTTGTTGAAGAGAAGAGACTTGAAGATAGCAAATACATGTGGCGTGATCTAGTCCCTTTAAAAACCTATATTTACTCAATTTTTGGACTTTTGGGGAGGATTTTAGACTGTTCATAGAAACGTGAACAAGACAGAAGTTATTTTATAACATAACAAAAATAAAGTGCGCGCTCTGATTGGTCAGTTAGCCATCTACCATTTGCCAGTGGGTGTACCCCAAATTGAGGCCAATTATGCTAATCTCCTCTCCTGTTTGATAGTTACAGCTTTTAGATGTTTTGCAGACTTTCTTCACCACTGCTTCTAGTCACGTTCAAGAAAGCCCCTGTTTCTTTACAGCTTTTGCGAAGAGGCACCACCTACCGCCCAGTTGGCTATAATCGTCAAGGGTCTTAAGACTCTTATGGGACATTATACACCCACCACCAAGCACTTTTGAAAAATAACAGATGATTGAAAAGAAACAAAAACCTGAAGAAAATGCAATTTTAATCTTTGAAGTTGCCTTAGTGAACTTTGCACAGTTTTAACTTTTGATGATAGCTTCACCTTGTTGGAGGACCAGAGAATTTTTTCCGATCATCAAGACCATGAACAAAACTGAGACAACCTGCGCCGGCTTTTATTTTACAGGTATCACCTTTGACAATACGGGAGAAGTTTTCATAACAAATATTCTAACCTGCATCCTCAATGTAATGTTCAGTATCATAACATGTGTGAGCAACTCTACGATTCTTCTTGCGATTAAAAATACACGAGATCTTCACACGCCATCTTACGTCCTTCTGGGCTGCCTGGCTTTTTCTGATCTTCTCGTTGGCCTCTTTTGTCAGCCACTTTTCGTGGGAGTCAAGATAGCTGAGTTTGAAAGGAGCTCTACTGTGTATTGTTGGTTGAGAATGCTTCAGACCAGATCAGGTTGGACAACAGCCGGCGTTTCGTTTTTGATAGTAGCTGCAGTGTCCGTCGACCGACTAATCGCTTTACACCTGCACTTGCGATACAGCGCATTTGTCACCGTTTCTCGGATTTTGCAAGCCACTCTGGTTATTTGGATCTTGTCCGTTATATTGTGTGTCGTGCTAAGGTTTTGGATGATGACCGCCGAATGGTTTTTCATCCCGTTGGTCATTTTTGTTGTTGTATCCGTGGTTCTAACCGTCAGTACCATGAAGATATTTCGGATGGTTCGAAGACACCAGCGCAAGATAAAAAGACAGACTGAGGCCGTGAGCAATCTTCAACCCATGACAGTGAACGTCCTCAAATGCAGAAAATCAGCTGTTACTTTACTTTATATTTACGGCTTGTTTGTGATATGCTATGCCCCTTTCATTGGAACGCTGATCACAGAGATGTTCCATCGATATACAATCAAGGAACAAATCGCTTATGATTTCTCTACGACTGTTATTTTCGTCAACTCCTTTATAAACCCGGTAGTGTACTGCTGGAGAATTAGGGAGATAAGAAAAGCTGTAAAGAACATTCTAAGGGGGTGGGGTGGGGGACGGAATGAATAATATATACCCCTACTCTAGCAAGCCAAAATGATATCCTCGATGCCAATATGAGGGAGCAAGGGTGGTGATGGGTATGGGAAGCAATGTTAATTGGCGCACTATTGAGAGCACTCCCCTCCAATGTGGCCCAGGTTCAAATCCAGGCGTCGACGCCATTTGTGGGTTCACTATGTTGTTGGTAGTCTTCATTGCTCCGAGAGCCTTTTCACCGAGTGATCCCGTATCCCCTATCCTCAAATCCAAAACTTTCAAATCCCAGTCGATCTGGAGCGTACTGTTGGGAAAGAAATAGGTGATGCTTAACTTTATTATTTTGTGATTGAATATTAATTAGAAAGTCCGAGTATATTTACAATAAAAATAATGTAACTGCATGCATTTTCTTAGGCTAAATAAGGTGAAAGAACGTGCGATGTTGTAAGAGTCACTTAGTTTAGATACAAACAATGGGAACTTTTACTACACATCTGATCAATGTAAAAGTACTGCCTTACAGAAGGATAGTAGAAAAAACCTTTGTATCACTTAGAATGTGTTAGTTGTTAGTTGATCGTTGAGTTACGTCGATATTTGATCGTTGATCGTTGTGTTACGACCGTTGAATATGTGAGAATTGTACATCGCAGTAGATTGTTGGATTGGATTAAATCGTGCTGTTACATCGAAAGATACAGTCCTCTTAACTTGATTTGTTTCAACCATCGAGCGGGATTAAAAGAGTTCCGCAACACGTACGTACACATTGAAGTGAGTTTTCACTAGAACTCCTAAGTTCTTTGTGGGAACAAATTACAATTAGAAAAATTTACAATGTGACATCAGGTTCCGTACAAGTACTTATTCATCCTGGCTAGCGCCAGGAGGTTATTTCTGTTTCTGTCGGCCAGAGGAATAGAGTCTTTATACTTTGACAAATGACTTGAAAGTGTTTCAAAGTTGGATCTTCCGTTTCCTTTGGATAAAGAGACGAAAACTATACATAGTACCCAACTGTATACACAAGTGTTTCATCTGATTTCCGAACACAGAGAAGTAATATGTGAAACACGAGAAGGAGTGTTCTATCTAATATCCAAATACGGAGAAGTAATACATCAAACACAAGAAGGAGTGTTTCGTCTGATATCTAAAAACCCGAAAAGCATAAATCCAAAAAGCGAGAAGCAATATATTAAACACGAGAAAACTGTTTCAACTGATCAAGACATATATACAAACAATGGGAACTTTTACTGCACATCTGATCAATGTAAAAGTACTGCCTTACGCAAGGATAGTAGAAAAAAACCTCTGTATTACTTAGAATCTGTTAGTTGTTAGTTGATCGTAGAGTTACGCCGATATTTGATCGTTGATCGTTGTGTTACGACCGTTGAATATGTGAGAATTGTACATCGCAGTAGATTGTTGGATTGGATTAAATCGTGCTGTTACATCGAAAGATACAGTCCTCTTGATTTGTTTCAACCAGCGAGCGGGGTTAAAAGAATTCCGCAACACGTACGTACACGTTGAAATGAGTTCTCAGAAAAACTCCTAAGTTCTCTGTGGGAACAAATTACAATTAGAAAACTTTACAATTTGACATCAGCCTCTGTACAAGTAGTTATTCATCCTGGCTAGCACGACGAGGTTATTTCTGTTTCTATCGGCCAGAGGAATAGAGTCTTTATACTTTGACAAATGACTTGGAGTGATTCAAAGTTGGATCTTCTGTTTCCTTTGCATAAAGAGACGAAAACTATACATAGTACCCAACTGTATACTCAAGTGTTTCATCTGATTTCCGAACACAGAGAAGTAATATATGAAACACGAGAAGGAGTGTTCCATCTGATATCCAAAAACGGAGAAGTAGTACATCAAACACGAGAAGGAGTGTTTCATCTGATATCTTAATACCTGAAAAGCATATATCCAAAAAGCGAGAAGCAATATATTAAACACGAGAAAACTGTTTCAACTGATCAAGACACCTAGAGGTAATATGTCAAACACAAGAGGGAGTGTTTCATCTGATATCCAAACACCCGAAAAGCATATCCAAAAAGCGAGAAGCAATATATTAAACACGAGAAAACTGTTTCAACTGATCAAGACACCTAGAGGTAATATGTCAAACACGAGAGGGAGTGTTTCATCTGATATCCAAACACCCGAAAAGCATATCCAAAAAGCGAGAAGCAATATATTAAACACGAGAAAACTGTTTCATCTGATATATCCAAACACCTAGAAGTAATATATCAAACACTAGAGGGAGTGTTTCATCTGATATCCAAACACCTAGCAGTAATATATCAAAAACGGGTAGGAGTGTTTCATCTGATATCCAAACACCTCGAAGTAATATATCAAACACGAGAGAGAGTGTTTCATTTGATATCCAGACACCGAGAAGGAATATATTAAAAACCAAAAGAAGTGTTTTATCCAATAGCCAAACACCGAGAAGGTATATCCAAACACGACTGTTTGGCCCTTCCATGAATACAAGATCGTGGAACAAAACGTTAACCAAATTTTCAGGGACTAAATTGTAAACACATCATAAATGCAAATACAGCATTTTTGAAAAAAAGCCCGTCTTTAACAGTAAACTAATTAAAAGATAAGGTGGTCAAATTTCCTAGGTCCTAATAGTTTTTACATTGTTTGCTTAAGCTCCCCGTCAATAAGTTAAGCATTATTCCAGCATTTTAGAGGCATTTTCCAGTGATCTTTTTCTCTGAAAAAAAAAAGAGAATGGAAACATTGTTTAAGAAAACTCGAAAGAAATTAGGTTACATTCCACTTTAATGCCTCTGTGTCTGGGATCATTTTTTGCTGTATTGAACTATTAATGAGTATATACCAGACTGAAAGAACTTTGTCGTTTGAAAAGCTGAGTATAAACCACACACGATGAGACTAACTAGAGTTAAGGGTAGAATTATATTATCGTTACAAATTTAGAGTTTTTCTGGAACAGCTTACATTATCTTGAGCTTCTCTTGCAGATGCCAATCCCAGGAATACTTAAATTAACCCTTCCGGGTAAACTTTTATGGCTCCAGTCATCTTATGATTTTCAAGTTTTTGTTGGTCATGGGGCAAATCTCTATAACTAGAGACGTCCCTGAAGAAACATTTGCTAAAAGGGGAAAGTCGTCGGCTTATCAGCAAGAACACTGGAACCTTTTTATTGAATTTTACGTCGTTGAAATGCATTGGTGTGAGAATCGTGTGATAGTTTAAGCCGCGAACTCTTAATTTTCAATGCTAATAAACTTCTACCTATAAATACATTTAATAGGTCTCAAAAACTCATTGTTTATAATTTGCAATCGACAGAGTTTTTTCAAACAGGTGTATACAATGCTGCCATAACACTTAATAAATACTGTTTTGTTAGCCTTAAGCCCTCGTAAATTAATTGTTGAATTAAAAGAAATAAGCCTGTTTATCATAAGACAAATCCGACAGAATTTTGATGACTCTTTTGGGGGTTTAACAAGCATACTAGTGCGAAAAATGGAGCATTACGGTTGAGCATTTTTAGGGGAAACAAATACAGAATGTGAAAAAAAGCTTTTAAAATTATTTACGAGAGCCCATTAGTCATTTGTCAGCTGGCGTGCTTACCAATTACACGAAACATGCAGTTGAAAACGTACCCTGGTCCCAGAGGTTTTCCTTGATTTTTCTTTGCGAAAGAGATCAAGAGCAAGCCGCGAAGCGGCGACAACGAGTTGCGAAAGCGACGAGGAGAGAGAGAAAAACCTCTGGTTACCTTGGCCTCCAATCTCACTTTCATGCTGACGACAGCTGTCAAACGCGTCAAATTGCTAATAAAAAGAGTAGCCTGCGAAAACATCCGTTTCTCCTCGCTCTTCGCCGCTAGGGACATAACTTCCCTCACTCATGAACAAAACTGGAAAAGCCTGTTTATTATTTAGTGGCATCAGCTTCGACAAGGTGGAAGAACTTTTCGTAACAAACATTCTAACTTGTATCCTTAACTTATTGCTAGGTGTCGTAACATTTGTGGCCAACTCTACAATTCTTCTGACGATTAAAAAAAACCGCGATCTTCACACGCCATCTTTCGTCCTTTTAGGCTCCTTAGCAGCCTCAGATCTTCTCGTTGGCCTCGTATGTCAGCCGCTTTTTGTGGCGGTTAAGATAGCTGAACTTGAAAGAAATTTAAATGCGTACTGTTGGTTGAGACTGCTCCAAGGCAGAACGGCTTGGACTACATCTGGCGTTTCTTTGTTGATAATAGCCGCTGTTTCTGTTGACAGACTCCTCGCTCTAACTCTTCATTTACGATATGACACTTTAGTCACTGTTCCACGAGTACTTCAAGTCACTTTCCTTTTCTGGATCTTGTCTATTATATTAAACGTTGCTCTAAGATTTTGGATGACCAATGTATGGCTCTTCATCCCTATGGTCATCTTTTTTCTTACATTTATTGTCATTACGATAAGTACTTTGAAAATTTTCCAGACTGTGCTTAGACACCAACGTCAGATAAATGACCAAAACGCTGCCGTCAGCCATCTTCAAAACAACACCGTTAACGTACTGAAATGTAGAAAATCGGCTGTAACCGTGCTCTATGTTTATGGCTTGTTTGTGATATGCTATATTCCCTACATTGCAACACGCATCATAGCAGAACTTCTTGGATACTCAACGAAAGTGTTCATCGCTGATGATCTCTGTGAGACAGCTATTTATATTAACTCCTTTTTAAATACAATCGTGTACTGCTTGAGAATAAGGAAGGTGCGACGAGCTGTGAAGAATATCCTAAAACGAGAGTAGGAACCTTGGGCAACGACAACGGAGACACTTTGCACGTGCACCACGCCTTTTGTACAATTTCTTTGTCGTTACAGCACGACTGCGTCGTGAAAATGCCTAATTTCACGTTTTGTGGAAGACGTGAAAACAAAACAGGAACTTTCTTTTTCTTTTCCTGAACTTCGAGACAGTCGTATAGAACTCAGATCAAGAAAAATATGCCAACATTTGACGAATTCAACAATTGGTTGTTTTGAATTGCAAAAATGTTGGTAACCCGTTAACATACTTAAAAATGATGAATGCTTCTAGGAACAATATGTGCTGCAACGATGTAAATATTTCGCACTACACTAAAAGTATATAAATACAAGGCGAGTACTTAGTGTAGCTTCGGAACCCTTCCAGTGATCATTTTAATTTATGCCTGTGAAAAGGGCATTTATTTTTTGTTCAGGAGATGTGACTACACGCATAGCTTTACCATAAGAAATGTTTCAGTAATACACTGTTCAAGAACAATAAAGTTTTGAATGTTAGTACTAAGAATTGCAGTAAGATGGACAGCATATTATTTCAGGTTTTAAAGACAAAATATTGAGGGGAAAATCTACATCTAAACGTTGACATTCGGCATATTATCTTTATCTTTAATTTAGCATGGTATTCAGCAGCTGGTGTTCTGAATATATTGAACCAAGAAGTTAAGATATAAAGATCTGTGGCAGTTTTACAGTGGACTCAGGAAAACTTTTTCAGTTGTTTTTTTTTTGAGGGGGGGAGACTATTTGCAAAGACAGAGGGTGACCTTTAGTGCTTTTTTTGTCCGTAACATAAGCCATAATAGAGACGTTGCTTCGCAGCTAGCGACTTCAATCTGTTAATAATGCCAATTACGCGTCTTGTCGCCATGGAACTTGAGAATGAGAAATTTAATACTTATGACATGTTATGAATGACAAAATTACAGCTTTGTGTAAAAAAATATGTCTAGTCATGGTCTTTATTTCAAACGTTTAAAACAACAAATAATTCTGAACTTGTTAGGCTACTAGGTTTTCAAAAACCACGATTGCAATCCGCTTCAATCTTCTTTAAGTTTGTCCATCTTTGTCTCTTTTTGTATTTGCTGTGATATCATAGTGATTGATGCCTTCTTCTAAAGTTTTAAGCGGTTAGTTTTGTTGTTTGCTTAGTTTGGTGGCAGTTTTCACCGTTTGACTTTTGATAAATATTTTTACACAGCTCTCTTAATAGGGCCTTTTATACGAGGAAAATTGAAGGTTACATGGTAAAACTTCTAAGCGGAAAAGTTAGGTTCACCAGGTGCGAGCTAACTCGTTCAAAATTTTAAACTCCATATTAAAATTTACTGCGTAGTAACTACATTGTTCTCGTTTTTTTCTCTGATGTATTCTGGAAAGGCAGCTTTCGAAAAGTCCATCTATTTCAGTCACCCGACACCATTGCCTTGCTTGAAGTTCCCAAATAAAAAATTTCGTTTGTTTTTTGCCGGATTACACCTGTAATAGTGGTTGCGAGTAGGAAAAGTAACACAAAAATAGACATTGGAGACTCTTGCATGGGTATTTGTGACGAAATCGAAGTCGCGACGATCGGTATTAATAAAACGACGATCTTCACTCAGTATTATAAAGCAACGATCGCATTGCCATTCCGATCAAGTTATACAACGTTAGACGTGAGATGAAACTGTCAAAAATATAAAGTGTACTTGCACGTTAAAAGCTTTTGTTTTTCTTATTAAACCTGCGGCTATTTTATTTCCAGGGGCACCCAACGATAGTTTCACCCTAAATACATTGAAACCTCTTATTAGGCTATCCAGAGTAACTTTAGATATCTGGAAATGCATCCTAAGGGGCGCTATAAAATTTGTATCTGAGTTTTCGGTCATACTAGGGAAACTTGAGTCTTTTCGAAATTACAAGGGCTTTAGTGTTATTTTCCCGAAAATTTTAGCTGCCATTAAAAGTTTTACGAAAGGGAAAATTTTTCTGATTCCTCTTTGCATCGCATTTTCGTTTCCGAACATTTTGGGTTTCCTTTTTCTACGCGTGAAAAAAAAGATTAATCTAGTCAGTGAGATGGGAAAAAATAGAGTTCAGAAAATCATAGGGAATTTATTAGATAAGCTTCGAAAATTGTACATGAATAGAACGGTCATCTAGAAATTTTTAGCCTTCCTCAATCTGTAGAAAACTCTAAGCAATTTTTGCTTCTCCGAACAGATATTTCACAGAAAACCGTCGTTGGGTGCCCCTGTATTTTGTCGATCCCTTCGTCGGTGGCGTGGTTGCTCGAGCCCGCTAGCAGCGTTACCACGCGAAACCATTCTTGATATCCGACGATTTCAGTCGTTGAAAGACCGACGATTTGATGGAAAAACGCAACGAAAACGTTTACAAAAACGCATTGCCGAGAGGCTCACGATACCTGCTCAAAAGGCCTCTTTTTCAGCTGAGTTTAGATAATGACTTCCTCACAGTTTTCAAGTTGGCTATAGTGGTCAGCATGGCTGAATTTTAGGACAGCCAATCGTCATTGTCATGTTGAGCAAAAAGAACTATTGATTAAATAATACGTACTAAATAAATTCGGCTGTTTACCCTGGGAATGCTAATTTTTATGGCCATGTTAATTTGTATGCAAATTTGCTCGGCAAAGGTTAAGATGATCTGAAATTATATACTTTAAGGTGACTTGCTTTGCAAGATGACCACTGGAAATTGAAAAATAGTCTAGAGCTTTAACTCTTTTTGTTATCAGAAGGCACTTGGGAAAGATTGGCGTCGGTTTCAAAACTCAAGACGACTTTTGGACAAGCTTCACACATTAACAGGACATTTCCCTTGTCATGAACAAAACAAACAATGATACCTGTTTTTTCTTTGAAGAGAAATTCGTCAACCTCGATAGAACAGAGGACGTTTTTATCATCGACATCTTTGCTGTTATCCTAAATTTTTTGTTTTCTTTAATAACATGTGTGGGAAACTTTCTCATTGTATTTGCGATTGGAAAAACCCGAGATCTTAATTCGCCATCTTTCGTCCTTTTGGGTTGTTTGGCAGTTTCGGATCTTCTTGTTGGGCTGATATGTCAACCACTTTTAGCGGCGTTCAAAATAGCTGAACTTAAAAGTAATTATACGGTGCGCTGTACATTGGAGATGCTTCTGCACACAACAGGGTGGATGACGTCTGGCGCATCTGTTCTGACTTTAGCTACGGTGTGTGTTGATCGAGTTCTGTCACTAATCCTACATTTACGATACAAAGCCCTGGCAACTGTTCCCCGCATTTTTAAAGCTTTTTCTGCTGTGTGGATCGTATCGATCACAGTTGTAGTTGTTAGGTTTCGTATGGGTAGTGGATGGTCTTTCGTTGCGATTGTCGCATTTCTTCTTCCCTTCCTTGTCATAGCCGTTTGTACGTTAAAAATATTTTAGGTTGTTCGAAGACACCAACGCCAGATAAACGATCAGTCTGAGGCTCTCAGCTATCTTCCATCCAACACAGTAAATGTACTCAAGTGCAGAAAATCAGCCGTGACAGTGCTTTATATTTATGGTCTGTTCGTTATTTTCTACCTGCCCTACTTTGTAGTGATGGTTTTGCAAATGAACGTTGTTGGATTCACAATAACATTGAGGATTGCCTGTGACTATGCTACTGCTGTTTTTATGAACTCTTCTTTGAATCCGCTAGTATATTGCTGGAGAAATAGGGAGATACGACGAGCTGTAAAGAATATCTTGAGAAGAGATCGAATGATAACTCCAGTCCAACTCGAATGGCCATCAAACACACCATCTCGATGTCGCCCCAGTCATGCCAGACCATCGCATTCGCGACAGACTCTTCCACCACGGGTTACTGCATGGAAAGCGATCCCACGGCGGCCCAAAGAAGTGCTTTAACCTTTTAAGCCGCAATCATCCAGTCCACATACAAATTCTCCAATCTGATCGCCATACATTTTCTTAAAGAATATGTCGAGAGAATTTGAAAAAAGATCAAGGCGTTTTCTCTTTGGTGATCATTTTATTAATTCTGTTAACCTAATCTCTTGACAATTTATGGATATCGATAGGAGAAAATTGAAGTTGGTCAAATGAATTGCGCTCTAAGCATTTGGCATGGACACTGACACCTGAAAACATGACATTTGAAAAGGCGACCGCCTCTCGTAAACGCCGGACCACGTTGTTTGTTTTATCAGCCAATGGATGAAAAGATCGAAACATGGCCTCTTCGTTTTCCCGCCAAAGAAAACCCTAATGTGGAGAACGCATTGTTCGATTGGCCAATCGTGTTGCAGTATGACGTCAAAGCGAAGTATCGGTTGATTTCTAGAACGTTCTCGGGCATAAAGTTTTTTCACCCAAGCGTTCGCTTAACCAACCAAATGCAACGCGCGTTCGATAAACCAATCAAATCGCTCTATATTTTCCGTTCGTTTGTTGTTTCTGTTTTGTTCGTGCGTTTTCATTTCGAGGTCATACAAAATCGCTCTAACTAAAACCTCCCGTAAACAACCACCTCTCATAAAAAGAAAACTACTATCTCCTTTCTACAACAAATTTTCGCATCCTCTAACAATTTTGGCAGGTTTTATTCCGTGGGTGGTAAATCGCGGAACACCGCATTTTGACACGTTTTGCATTGTTGTTGCAAAACAAGTCACAAGTCTTTCTTTGTTTCCCGTTTTACCCGTAGCGTAAATCTTCTGAGAAAAGTTAAGAAGCAGCCACCTGCAATGTGAGGCTGGAAATCTTTGTTGCTAGAAATATCTTTATGTCGTAACTCTGCATTAGTACGATGTTTAAAATGTGTGGAATTCCACGTTTAGTTTCGACCCCATTAAATTCTTTACTAACAGTAGAGCATTTAAGAAGAAGCCACCCAACTTTCAGGGCGGATCGAGCCCAGAGCTCTCAAACGTCTCCTTTGTGACAAAGAAGAACAAACGCAGTCTGTGCTTTTGAGAGTGCACGTGTTGCCTTGACTCTTCTCAGAGCATGAAAGGCTGTTTTATCTGCACGCGATGCCACACCCTCTTTCACCCACAAAGCAAAAATAAATAAGCCAAGTTTAAAGATACTTATAAAAGGAAAGAGAAGACGCAGCATAACGCTCTTTTGGAAATATAGAGTTGATGAGAAAATAAAGAAAAGAAATCACACGCTAAGCAAAGATAAATTAGCCGAGTTTAAAGAGACTCAAAAAGATGACAAGAAGAAACACGCACTGCACTGCTCTTTGAAAATATATAAGAACGAAAGACATCAGTTAGTGTTAAAAGAAAAAAAACGGCCGAGGAATTTACAAACATTTTAAACTTTTTTTTGTCATATTTCATTTTTTTTATTTCTTTATTTCTTTATTTATTGTTCATTTCATTTATTTTATTCAAATCAAACTGTCGTAATTACAGGAAGTACATAATTACTTATTAATAAGGCGAAGTGTAGTTTACTACACACGTAACCCTTTTCACCATATAATGGCCTGGCGGTATATTCGGCCAACAATATTGTTTGTTATTTCATACCTCCAAGACGTTCCCCAGAAAGGATTATTAAGAAGGTTTTTTCGTAAATGGATTGACTTAGAGGGGGCCAATTTTTGCTTACGTGCTAAAATTTGGTTTACGCAGAAAAAAAGAAAGAAGCAGTTTGCCGTGTTAAAGGTTTCTTTTTTCTAACCAGCTGTCTCTCTCTAATGTCATATTCGGAAGATAATTGCCTTGTCAAAACAGCCAATTACAATTGTCGCAGTGGGCGACAAGGCCTTATAACTCCAATAAGCTCAGTGTAGATCGTGTAAATTCTGAGATTCAATTTTAAAAAAGACAGTGGTAACATATCAGTAAGTATGCAAATTTTTCAGACAGGCGAAATTTGTTTAATATTACCTTAATTAGTTTTAGGCAATTTAATTTCTTCTGCTGGGAATCAAACAGTTTGTATCTTGTATATTGTTGCTGACATTCACAGACTGCTCGGTTGAATATATAGGAGAGTAAACATTAACCTTTACTCGGCTGAAACAGAAACCTTTGTTGACAGAAGAGACTTTAGGAAGGCTGACTCGGTTGAAAAGAACAGATTTACTTCAAAAAAAAAACCTGTCTCGGTTGAGGAATAGAATGAACGAAGCTTGGTTCATCAGACACCATGAACAAATCAGAGAAAACCTGTTTCTTTTTTGAAGAAAAGTACATTAACCTGACTCTCGCCGACTCCGAAGAAGTTTTCATCGCCAGTATACTGACTTGTTCTTTCGATTTTTTATTTTCTGTGCTAACATGTGCGGGAAATTTCCTGATTGTATTTGCTATTGCAAAAAGTGAAGATCTTCGTTCACCTTCTTTCATTCTTCTCGGTTGTTTGGCAGCTACGGATCTCTTTGTTGGTTTTGTGTGCCAGCCGATCTCTGCGGCTCGTAAAATAGCTGAACTTAGAGAAAATTTAACCGCGTTTTGCACATTAAAAATACTCCATTTCGTATCAGGTTGAATAACATCTGGAATTTCTTTGTTTACTTTAGCTGCAGTGTCTGTTGATAGAGTTCTCTGCCTAATCCTTCACTTACGATACAAAGCGATTGTAACAGTTCCTCGCACTTGGATAGCCACCTCTGTTTTATGGATGTTTTCCATTGCATTCGTCGTTGTAAGGTTCTGGATGAGCAAGGTATGGGATCTTATCGTGATGGCCGTAATGTTTCTAGTATTTCTTGTCATAACAACCTGTACCATAACAATATTTCAGACTGTACGAAGACATCAACGGCAGATGGGTGCATCATGTTCGAGCCAACATAGCTGCCAACACAGTGAACGTATTGAAGTGCAAAAAATCAGCTGTGACAGTCCTTTATATTTATGGTTTGTTTTTAATTGTCTATCTCCCATTCTTTGTAGTATTAATTATTGACGTATTTATTGGATACACAAGAACAGTGAAGATTGCATATTACTATGCTGTAACTTTCATTTTCATCAACTCTTGTTTGAATCCGTTTGTTTATTGCTGGAGGATCAGAGAAATAAGACGAGCCGTGAAGAATATCTTGACAAGAAGATAAATGAGCGATCTTACAAAGGCTATGTCTTTGCGAATATTGTTGTTTAGGTCAATTTCGTGCTTAATTCATTACAGTCGAACTTCTCTAATACGGAGACCGAACGGACAGAGCGAAGTGTCCGTATTAGAGAGGTGTCCGTGAGGGGTCACTACGATGACGTTACTTTTATGACTCCACTTATAGTACAGTTTTATAAGTGTTCACTGGCTAAAACCAGGCTCACACTCGTCTTTAAACTGCGCGCATTTGAAGTTATTAATTCACAGTACAAAGACACTGTCTTTCAGTAGCATACAACATTGTACATCTCAGCTACAGACAAATTACTGTTTTAAAACGAAACGAGCTACACCGCAATGCTACATGTAAAAAGTTGTAACGTAAAGCACAATTCTGAAAGCGTCTTTCGCTATTTTGCAAGTGCAGTAAAAAGTAACTAGAGTACAAAATGTAATAGAAAAGATCTTTATGCTATCTGTAGTTATTGAAGCCTTCAAAAAGTCGGTTATGTTCCTCTGTACACCTTTCGCAAATCGTTGTTTGGTATACAGCGACTGGGCTTTATATCACCTTGCATAGCTCATCAGCCAGACTAGAAGAGATTCACCCTGTGTAGATTCACCTCTTGGGTAACCAATCTGAACAACAGATTCGCTTTATCTTTCCTGCTTGTGGATAAAAAATCATAAAATTAGAGACGGTAAATCCCCAAAGAGGCGCCACCTAGCTCTGAATTGCCAATAATCATCAAGGGTCTAGGACTCCTATAGAACTACATCAAAGGGACATTCAAGACACACCGCCAAAAACTTGGGAAAATAGCAAATGATTGAAAACGGATCTTGTTGATCCAAATGAGGTACCGGTATATCTCAAGTTACCCTTCCTCTCGTGCAGGGGGGGAGATGGTGGGGGTTAAGGTGGCGCCGTGGTGACAGCACTCGCCTCCCACCAATGTGGCCCGGGTTCAAATCCCTCCGTCGACGCCATATGTGGGTTGAGTTTGTCGTTGGTTCTTTCCTGTGCTCCGAGAAGATTTTCGCCTGGTACTCCGTTTTTCCCCTTTCCTCAAAAGCCCACATTTTCAAATTTCACTTTCGACGAGGAATACTAGCCGAAGAACCACTGTGTGCATGTGCTACCTCTAAACCGTTATTTACGTATGTATTTATTTCTTTGTTTCAGTTTTTGTTTGTTTCAGTTTTTGTAGTCTCCCTCACAGCCGTTTTTTGGATGTCACGCAACGCTCCCGCAACGCTCGTTGCGTGACATCCAAAAAAAGGCTGCGAGGGAGACTACAGTTTTTGTGGCTCTTTTAAAAAGTATAAAATGCAAACTTATATGTAAATATCTTCTTACCCCATCCCCTATAAGGTTTTGTTATAATCTAAAACGATGGTCAAAGTACTTTCCATGACTTTGGTATACGGCATGTAAATGAAATATCGTCATCAAACTATATTTGCGTAGGTATTTTGAAGTTATTTTACAACCAATTTAGCAAATTCGATTATTTATCCCGCGCTGATCGAAACTAAAGTAGTTGTCAATGCTTAGAAACAGAAACCTGGCTGAGAAGATCTAAATTATAATAATTTCGATCTGTCAAGTTTCCTTAGTGAGCTTTGAAACTTTTGATGATAGCATCACCTTGTTGGAGGACCAGAGAATTTTTTCCGATCATGAAGACCTTGAACAAAACTGAGACAACCTGCTACGGCTTTTACTTTACAGGTGTCACCTCTGATAATACGGGAGAACTTTTCGTGACAAATATTCTGGCAACTCTACGATTCTTCTTGCGATTAAAAATACACGAGATCTTCACACGCCATCTTACGTCCTTCTGGGCTGCCTGGCTTTTTCTGATCTTCTCGTTGGCCTCTTATGTCAGCCACTTTTCGTGGGGGTTAAGATAGCTGAGTTTGAAAGAAGCTTTACTGTGTATTGTTGGTTAAGAATGCTTGAGACCAGATCAGCTTGGACAACAGCAGGCGTTTCGTTTTTGATAGTAGCTGCAGTGTCCGTTGACCGACTAATCGCTTTACACCTCCACTTGCGATACAGCTCATTTGTCACCGTTTCTCGGGTTTTGCAAGCCACTCTGGTTATTTGGATCTTGTCCCTTACATTGAGTGTCGTGCTAAGGTTTTGGATGATGACCGCCGAATGGTTTTTCATCCCGTTGGTCATTTTCGTTGTTGTATCCCTGGTTCTAACCGTCAGTACCATGAAGATATTTCGGATGGTTCGAAGACACCAGCGCCAGATAAAAAGACAAACTGAGGCCGTGAGCAATCTTCAATCCAACACAGTGAACGTTCTCAAATGCAGAAAGTCAGCTGTCACTGTACTTTATATTTACGGCTTGTTTATGATATGTTATGTCCCTTTCTTTGGAACGCTGATCACAGACATGCTCCATCGATATACAATCAAGATACAAATCGCTAATGATTTCTCTGGGACTGTTATTTTCGTCAACTCCTTTATAAATCCGGTAGTGTACTGCTGGAGAATTCGGAAGATAAAAAAAGCTGTAAAGAACATTCTAAGGGGGTGGGGTGGGGGACGGAATGAATAATACCCCCGCTCCTGGAAGCCAAAATGATTTCCTCGATGCCAATATGAGGGAGCAAGGGTGGGGATGGGTATGGGAAGCAATGTTGGCGCACTATTGGGAACACTCCCTTCCAATGTGGCGCGGGTTCAAATCCAGGCGTCGACCACATACATGTGGGTTGAGTTTGTTGTTGGTTCTCTCCCTTGCTCTGAGAGGTTTTTCTCTGGGTCCTCAGGTTTTCCCCTCCCCTCAAAACCAATTCTTTTAAAGCCCAATTCGATCTGTAGCGCACCGTCACGTCTAAGTTAGTTCTCAAAAACTGCTAAGGGCTTTGTGGGTAAACACTTACAATTACGAAAATCAGTCTGCAAATTTGCTTTAATAATGTTAGGCTCTGTGCTTGTCCTTTTTTATCCTTCTACTGCAGAGGACGTTGTTTCTGTTTCTGTTGATTAGAAGAATAGAGTAGTGACCGGTCTTCATACTTTGATAAATAACTAGAAAGTTATTCAAAGTAGGATTCTATTTCTTTCGCACAAAGCGACATATACTACACATCTATAGTATAAACACCATGAGAAGGAGTGTTTCATCTGATATCCAAACAGCGACGAGTATATATTAAACACGAGAAGGAGCTATCCAAACACCAAGAAGTAATATGTCAAACAGCAGAAGAAATATCTCATCTAATCTCCAAACACCGAGAAGTAACAAATTTAACACGAGAAAGAGTGTTTCATCTATATCCAAACACTGAGAAGTAATATAGTAAATACGAGAAGGAGCGTTTCATCTGATATCAAAATACCGAGAATTATATATCCAAACACGACTGTGTGGCCCTACAATGAATACAAGAATGTGGGAGAAACGTGTTAGCCAAAGTTTTGATTACTAAATTAAGAACACATAATAAATACCCACAGGTAGCCCAAGCTCGACATATGTCAAATATGAGCATCGGCGAACATCGGCAATGTTGCGTAACATTAGAAATATAAGTATTTGTATGGCAAAAAAAACCTATCGTTTCCGTAACCTACGAAAATGAAAGCATTTCAATAAAAAACAGCTTACCTTACGTAAAATGTGTGTTAAGTCTCTCCTGTGTGGTTCATGGGCCGATTTATGGGTTGTACTGTAAACAGTTCTCTGTATATAGAGAGGTTTAAGATAAAACGCATTTGATAACCAGCAATGTTTAATAACAGTCAGCTGAACAGTCTCTGATCGGATTCAAATCCCTTCCAAAACAACGCATAAAGACACAGGAACACAGGTAAATACATCTAATTATTCTTTTAGCTACAGCGTTCGGGCTCCCTCTAGTCCGTCCTTAATAGTGAGCCAATTAAAAGATAAACCGTCTTAAAACGTTCCGAATTAAAAAGAAAGCCTCCTTTTGTGATGAGAAAAACCCGAGCATTTTAATTACTCTTTCGGAGGTTTACCAAGCATTTTACTAAGAAAAGTAGAACTTTACGATAAAGCATTTTAAAAGAAAACAAAAATATTAAAGAATAACGTGAAAAAAGACTAATTTACAAGACATCATAAGTCATTTGGGGTACTTACCCACTACACAAACCATGCAGTTGAAAACCGTCGAAAGCTTTTATTGTGCAAGATTGACTCGCTACAAATTGTTAGCAATTCGGCTGAAGAGACAATAAAGTTTCGCCTCAGTCTGTGCGTACGACAGGTAATATTTTCTGAAGCGCTCTAAACGGATACAGATTACGACAAAGTTTTGATTTACAAATTGCGATAAGTGTTACAAATTACGACGATCATTACAGCAGAGCACTGTTTTCGCTTTTGTTCAAAGCACTCTTGCTTTTTTGGATTGTGTACTTTATATATGGCATTCTGTACTAAGCAGTTTTTCTTCGGTCCTGATTGCTTATTCCTTCTTTTAATCCGTGTATTTTGCATTGTACGCTTAAACACACGGACACCATGGCCAACAAACAGTGATAGCTACTTCAAGTCAACACAGTGACATAACTTCCCTCACTCATGAACAGAACTGGAAAAGCCTGGTTATATTTTAGTGGCATCAGCTTCGACAAGGCGGAAGAACTTGTCGTAACAAACATTCTAACTTTTACCCTTAACTTATTGTTCGGTGTCGTAACATGTGTGGCCAACTTTACAATTCTTCTTGCGATAAAAAAAGCCACGATCTTCACACGCCATCTTCCGTCTTTTTGGGTTGCTTGGCAACCGCAGATCTTCTCTTTAGCCTCATATATCAGCCGCTTTTTGTGGCGTTTAAAGTAGCTGAACTTGAAAGAAATTTAAGTGCGTACTGTTGGTTGAGACTGCTCCAGGTCAGAACGGCTTGCACTACATCTGGCGTTTCTTTCTTGACAGTAGCCGCTGTTTCTGTTGACAGACTCCTCGCTCTAACTCTTCATTTACGATACGACACTTTAGTCACTGTTCCACGAGTACTTCAAGTCACTGTCCTTTTCTGGATCTTGTCGATGATATTAAACGTTGCTCTAAGATTTTGGATGGCCAATGTATGGCTTTAGTAGTGGTGTCTGAGGAGAATTGGCAGTTTTGGGGGGCAGCAAAAGGACAGCAAAATTTAATAAATAGCTCACGAATAAAATGCGCGGGTAACTTGTTTAATTTATGCTAACCATGTTCAGGCAGGTACTAGTAATGATGTCACAGCACCATAAGGTCCACTTGACGGTTTAGCAAGCCCATTAGAAACGGCTAATGTCTTCTATTTAGCGCTAAAAATCGGATATATATAAACAAAACACACAAAGGGGAGCTGAAACCTCTTATCTCAATTTTGTCTGACTATTACAAAACCGTTTTCTCCTTTCTAACTCAAGGAAACCGTCGGACTTACTATTGAAGTCTCAGCGTTTCACGCGCCGTTAGTCAGTTAATTATGCGAGTTAACGAGCCCGCATTTGCATACAAATTAGTTCAGCTCAGTAATAACCGCATAAAAACACACACACAAAAACGATTAATAACCTAACAAGGATCATGCAATAGAAACAACACGCAACTAATCCATAAACACTTCCAATAAAACCAGACACGTTTCTTAAGACACAAGAAATCAACTTTATGACCCTTTATTAAAATAATTGCAAAAAACATTAGCTTAAATATTCTATTAAAATAGTCAAAGAAGGCAAGCTATCCTTTTTTTTACACTGCGCACAATGTTTTTCTTACCCCTAACCCTTTCATTTTTTTATTCCCTCCTCCACAATTTTATTATGTTCTCTCCTCCTCCACCACCTCATTTACTCTATATATTTTTCCATCCACAAAAAAAATCGACCTCATATCGACCCTACATCGACCCTAGACTCAACTCTTTTTTTTCAACACAGCTTCCTGAATAGTGAAACTATATACAACCACCACCACCGGTCGGTTGTATATGGTTGTATATGTATATAGTTTTCCTCTCCCTAATGTCACACTGAGCCAATTACAATCGTCGCAGTGGGTGATAAAGCCTTATAACTTCTATAAGTTGTAGATCGAGTGAATTCTGAGACTCGCCATTTTAAAACAGACAATGGCAACATTTTACTTAGTGATTGGGCAAATTTTTCAGACAGACGAAATTTATTTATTATTAATTAGTTTTAGGCTATTTAATTGCTTCTGCTGGGAACGAAACAGTTATTGCATCATGTATTTTGTTCCTGATTATATAACTAGCGTTTAAAGACTGCCGTCATTAAGTCTTGCTTGGTTGCAAGAACTGCCACTTGAAAAAGCTTTAATCAAAAGCTCGGTTGGATAGAAGACAGAGCTGCAGACAGAGGACAGACTGCAGACAGCACAGAGGACAGCTCTAGCTAGCCATGAAACAGATGCCTTTGTTGAGAGAAGAGACTTGAAGATAGCAAATACATGTAGCGTGATCTAGTCCCTTTAAAAACCTATATTTACTCCATTTTTTGACTTTTGGGGAGGATTTTAGACTTTTCATAGAAACGTGGACGAGACAGAAGTTATTTTATAACATAACAAAAATAAAGCGCGCGCTGTGATTGGTCAGTTAGCCATCTACCATTTGCCAGTGGGTGTCCTCTCCTGTTTGATAGTTACCAGCTTTTAGATGTTTCGCAGACTTTCTTCACCACTGCTTCTAGTCACGTTCAAGAAAGCCCATGTTTCTTTACAGCTTTTGCGATGTCCGCATAAACGTCTGCGTTTCGGTGACTTTTGTCTATTTTATCGTAAATTCGACGGTTCCCCCAAGCAGCGGCGTTATACCGGTTCCAAGTGGGCCAAAGTCCCATACATTCACTTTAATTTTAGCCGTGTTTGCCCCCGAGCCAAGATGGCGTCATAAACCGTGAAAAGGTCTATTAGAGATGTTGAATAGTCATAGAGGCACCACCTATCGCCGATTTGGCTATAACCGTCAAGGGCCTTAAGGAATCTTATAAGACATTATAGACCCACCACCAAACACTTAGCAGATGATTGAAAAGAAACAAAAACCTGAAGAAAATGCAATTTTAATCTTTGAAGTTGCCTTAGTGAACTTTGCACATTATTAGCTTTTGATGATAGCTTCATCTTGTTGAGGGACCAGATAATTTTTTTCCGATCATGAAGACCATGAACAAAACTGAGACAGCCTGCTTCTACTTTAAAGGTATCAGCTTTGATAATGCGCAAGAACTTTTCGTAACAAAAATTTCAACCTGCATCCTCAACGTATTGTTCGGTGTCGTAACATTTGTGGCCAACTCTTCAATTCTTATCGCGATAAAAAAAAACCGCGATCCTCACACGTCATCTTTCGTCCTTCTAGGTCGCTTGGCAACCTCGGATCTTCTCGTTGGCCTCATATGTCAGCCGCTTTCTGTGGCGTCTAAGATAGCTGAACTCCAAACAAGTTTTACAACGTTAGACGTGCGATGAAACTGTCAAAAAGTGTGCTTACCAATTACACAAACCATGCAGCTGAAAACGGTTGAAAAGACAATCGTAGGATATTTTAAGAATCTAATTGTGCAAGATAGGCCCCCTACTAATTGTTGGCGATTCAATTATTGCAAAACGTTTTGCGATCGTCACGCGTACGACAGGTCATACCGTAAAATTCCGAAAATAAGCCCCTCCTTGTATAAGCCCCTCCAAATATAAGCCACACAAACCCTCCGTTACATCGCTCCTCCGAATATATGCTCCTACTTGGAAATTGCCCTCAAATACAAAGTAAAACAAAGCAAAAACAGTAAATTTCCTTCCAACTATTAAGGCCCCTCCGAATAGAAACTCCTCCAAAAATAAGCCCCTCAAAGAGGGCCTTTGAAAAATATAAGCCCCGGGGCTTATTTTCGGAATTTTATGGTAATTTCTGAAGCATTTTAAACGGATGCATATTACAAATTCACGCGACAACTTTAACAAATTACGACGATTCTTACGACAGAACATTGTTTTCGCTTTTGTTCAAATCATTCTTGTTTTTTTGGATTGTGTACTTTATATATTTCATCCTGTACTAAGGTTCTAGATGACCGGCAAAAAGTAGTTTTTCTTCCGTCCTGATGGCTGTTTCCTTCTTGTAATCGGCGTTTATATTTTGCATTGTACGCTCAAACACACGGCGGACGTCATAGCCAACAAACAGTGATAGCTACTTCAAGTCAACACAGTGACATAACTTCCCTCACTCATGAACAAAACTGGAAAAGCCTGTTTATTATTTAGTGGCATCAGCTTCGACAAGGCAGAAGAACTTTTCGCAACAAACATTCTAACTTGTACCCTTAACTTATTGTTCGGTGTCGTAACATTTGTGGCCAACTCTACAATTCTTCTGGCGATTAAAAAAACTCACGATCTTCACACGCCATCTTTCGTCCTTTTAGGCTCCTTGGCAACCTCGGATCTTCTCGTCGGCCTCGTATGTCAGCCGCTTTTTGTGGCGTTTAAGATAGCTGAACTTGAAAGAAATTTAACAGCGTACTGTTGGTTGAGACTGCTCCAGAGCAGAACGGCTTGGACTACATCTGGCGTTTCTTTGTTGACAGTAGCCGCTGTTTCTGTTGACAGACTCCTCGCTCTAACTCTTCATTTACGATATGACACTGTAGTCACTGTTCCACGAGTACTTCAAGTCACTTTCCTTTTCTGGATCTTGTCCATGATATCAAACGTTGTTCTAAGATTTTGGATGACAACTAATGTATGGCTTGTCATCACTATGGTCATCGTTGTTCTTACATTTATTGTCATCACGATAAGTACTTTGAAAATTTTCCAGACTGTGCTTAGACACCAACGTCAGATAAATGACCAAAACGCTGCTGTCAGCCATCTTCAAAACAACACCGTTAACGTACTGAAATGTAGAAAATCGGCTGTAACCGTGCTCTATGTTTATGGCTTGTTTGTGATATGCTATGTCCCCTACATTGCAACAAGCATCATAGCAGAACTTCTTGGATACACAACGAAAGTGCTCGTCGCTAATAATCTCAGTGAGACAGCTATTTATATTAACTCCTTCTTAAATCCAATCGTGTACTGCTTGAGAATAAGGAAGATGCGACGAGCTGTGAAGAATATCCTAAAACGAGAGTAGGAACCTTAGGCAACGACAACGGCGACACTTTACACGCACATCACGCTTTTTGTACAATTTCTTTTTCGTTACAGCACGACTGCGTCGTGAAAATGCCTAATTTCACGTTTTGTGGAGGACGTTAACACAAAACAGCAACTTTTGTTTTTCCTTTTATGAACTTCGATACGGTCTTAAAGAACTCAGATCAACATTTGACGAATTGAACGATTGGTTGTTTTAAATCGCAAAAATATTGGTCACCGGTTAACACTTAAAAATGATGAATGCTTCTAGGACCAATATTTGCTGCAACAATGTAAATATTTGGCACTACACTAAAAGTATATAAATACTTGGCGAGCCCTTAGTGTAGCTTCGGAATCTTTCCAGCGATCATTTTAATTTATGCCTGAGAAAAGGGCATTTATTTTTTATACAGGAGATGTGACTACAAGCATACATTTACCATAAGAAATGTTTCAATAATACAGTGTTTAAGGACAATAAAGTTTTCCAATGTTAGTACTAAGAATTGCAGTAAGATAGACAGCATATTATTTCAGGTTTTAAAGACAAAATATTGAGTGGAAAATCTCCATCTAAACGTTGACATTCGGAATCTTATCTTAATCTTTAATTTAGCAAGGTATTCAGCAGCTGGTGTTCTGAATATATTGTACCAAGAAGTTAAGATAGAAAGATCTGTGGCAGTTTCACAGTGGACTCAGGAAAACTTTTTCAGTTTTTTTGGGGGGGAGACTATTTGCAAAGACAGAGGAAGACCTTTAGTGCTTTTTTTGTCCATAACGTAGGGCATGAGTCCTAAAGAAGCTTCATTATAGGTAGCGACTTCAATCTGTTAATGCAGACAGTGGCAACATATTTGTAAGTATGCAAATTTTTCAGGCACACGAAATTTGTTTGTATTACCTTAATTAGTTTTTGGCAATTTAATTGCTTCTGCTAGGGATCAAAGAGTTTTTATCATGTATTTTGTTCCTGACATTCAAAGACTGCTCGGTTGAATATATAGGAGATTTAACATTAACCTTTACTCGGCTGCAGATAGCCTGCGTAACAAGCGTTTCCAGTCGAATTATAGCGCGAAATTTGGAGCGTTCCTTCACTCCCCTCCCCCTCCCCCTTCATTCCTTATTTTGCTCTCGTTCTAGTTTTCTCGATGAACTCGCGCGGAACCGCTTGCTACGCAGGCTATAGCGATACAGCGCATTTATCATCATTTCTCGGATTTTGCAAGCCACTCTGGTTATTTGGATCTTGTCCGTTATATTGTGTGTCATGCTAAGGTTTTGGATGAACGAGGAATGGTTTTTCATCCCGTTGGTCATTTTCGTTGTTGTATTCCTGGTTCTAACCGTCAGTACAATAAAGATATTTCAGATGGTTCGAACACACCAGCGCCAGATAAATAGCCAAACTGAGGCCGTGAGCCATCTTCAATCCATGATGAACGTCTTAAAATGCAGAAAATCAGCTGTCACTGTACTTAATATTTACGGCTTGTTTGATATGTTATGTCCCTTTCTTTGGAACTCTGATCAGAGACATGCTCCATCGATATACAATCAAGATACAAATCGCTTATGATTTCTCTACGATTGTTATTTTCGTCAACTCCTTTATAAACCCGGTAGTGTACTGCTGGAGAATTAGGGAGATAAAAAAAGCTGTAAAGAACATTCTAAGTGGGTGGGGTGGGGGACGGAATGAATTAATTTAATACCCCTACTCTGGCAAACCAAAATGATTTCCTTGATGCCAATATGAGGGAGCAAGGGTGGGGATGGATATGGTGAGCAATGTTGGCGCACTATTGAGAGCACCCCCCTCCAATGTGGTCCAGGTTCAAATCCAGGCGTCGACGCCATATGTGGGTTCAGTTTGTTGTTGGTAGTCGTCCTTGCACCGAGAGGTTTTTCGCCGGGTGATCCGGTTTTCCCCTCTCCTCAAATACAACACTTTCAAATCCCAGTCGATCTGTAGCGTACTGTTGGGAAAGAAATAGGTGATGCTTAACTTTATTATTTTGTGATTGAATATTAACTAGAAATTGACATTTGTAGCGCAAAGAAGTTAGATTTCGTGACATTAGATTTTACAATAATGTAGACAAAGTCCGAGTATATTTACAATAGAAATGATGTAACTGCATGCATTTCTTAGGCTAAATAAGGTGAAAGAACGTGCGATGTTGTAAGAGTCACTTAGTTTAGATACATTACAATGGGAACTTTTACTGCACATCTGATCAATGTAAAAGTACTGCCTTACGCAAGGATAGTAGAAAAAAAACCTTTGTATTACTTAGAATGTGTTAGTTGTTAGTTGATCGTAGAGTTACATCGATATTGGATCGTTGATCGTTGTGTAACGACCGTTGAATATGTGAGAATTGTACATCGCAGCAGATTGTTGGATTGGATTAAATCGTGCAGTTATCGAAAGATACAGTCCTCTTGATTTGTTTCAACCAGCGAGCGGGGTTAAAAGAATTCCGCAACACGTACGTACACATTGAAATGAGTTCTCACTAGATCTCCTAAGTTCTTTGTGGGAACAAATTACAATTAGAAGAATTTACAATGTGACATCAGGCTCCGTACAAGTAGTTATTCATCCTGGCTAATTCGAGGAGGTTATTTCTGTTTCTGTCGGCCAGAGGAATAGAGTCTTTATACTTCGGACAAATGACTTGAAAGTGATTCAAAGTTGGATCTTCCGTTTCCTTTGCATAAAGAGACGAAAACTATACATAGTACTCAACTGTATACACAAGTGTTTCATCTGATTTCTGAACACAGAGAAGTAATAAGCGAAACACGAGAAGGAGTGTTCCATCTGATATCCAAATACGGAGAAGTAATACATCAAACACAAGAAGGAGTGTTTCGTCTGATATCTAAAAACCCGAATAGCATATATCTAAAAAGCGAGAAGCAATATATTAAACACGAGAAAAGTGTTTCATCTGATATATGCAAGACACCTAGAAGTAATATATCAAACACGAGAAGGAGTGTTTCATCTGCTAACTAAAAACCCGAAAAGCATAAATCCAAAAAGCGAGAAGCAATATATTAAACACGAGAAAAGTGTTTCATCTGATATATTCAAGACACCTAGAAGTAATATATCAAACACGAGAGGGAGTGTTTCATCTGATATCCAAAGTGTTTCATTTGATATCCAAACACCGAGAAGCAATGTATTAAAAACCAAAAGAAGTGTTTTATCCGATAGCCAAACACCGAGAAGTATATATCCAAATAGGACTATTTGGCCCTACCACGAATACAAGAACGTGGAACAAACGTGTTAGCCAAATTTTCAGGGACTAAATTATAAGCACATTATACATACCATTACAGCATTGTTAAATTGAAAAAAAAGCCCGTCCTTAACAGTGAGCTAATTAAAGGATAAGGTGGTCAAATTTCCTAGGTCCTAATAGTTATCTTCTTTAATAACAATTTTTAAGAGGGTTTAACCCCCCCCCCCCCCCCCTTTCTTTTTTTTTTTTTTCCCACCCATTTCGTTTTTGATTTAGCTGGGATGCATTCATCCCCATGCTCCTCCCATTTTCCACTAGAACAGCAACTGGCTTTTTAGCTACTTTCAAAGTTTTAAGAACGAAATAACATTATAGATAATTATATTTTCTGGTTGGCAGTTTATTTATTTATTTATCTATTTTTTAAAAAAGTCATTTTTAAGTAGGGTAACCCCCTTTTTTCATTCATTTTCGTTTTCATTCAGCTGGGATAAGTTCGTCCCCAGACTCCTCTCATTTTGTACGTCATCATGCTGACGATTAACTATGGCGTGAGCAGCAAAAAAATTGTTTTTGCTTCTTTTTGTGGGCCACATCCATGAGAAGAGGAATTTTTGTCTACTAGCTGAGGAGTTTCCAAGTTTTTTTGCTCGCTAATTGGTCTGCTGTGGAGGCTATCTGAAGTATTTTAGAGTAAGTAATCCTTTATTTTTTTTTCCAAGACCTTTCAGTACTTTCATGTGTCAATGCTGCAGGCATCTTGCTACGGTTATAGCTAATGGATCTATTTGCCCTCGAAACCTGTTTCCCTCGTTTCAAGGTACTTAACTTTATATTATATTATATATTAACCCTTCAGTTCCTTTTGTTTTATTTTGCACTGTGTATTGTGTTGGACGTGGCTGCATTGCAGTTTGTTGGTCGCTCAATATCGGTGTTTTTAACTTTTAACATTTTACTTTGCACTATATATTTGTGTTGGACGTGGCTGCATTGCAGTTGTTGGTCGCTCAATATTGGTGCTTTTTCTAACTATTTAACTATTAACCAATTTTATTTGTTTTTATGCCTACAACACTCTCATTTACACACACCCTCCCTCCCCACCTTACCCACTATTTAGTGGAGACTTGGGAACCCTTTCATTAGGGATTCCATACCACACCTGTAATGCCACAAAGGTTGCTAGAGAAACTACTATTTTTTGTTTTTTGTTTTTTTTGTTTTTTTGTTTTTCAAAGCATTTAAAGAGAAGCCACCCAACTTTCAGGGCGGATCGAGCGCAGAGCTCTCAAACGTCTTCTTTGTGAAAAAGAAGAACAAACACAGTCTGTGCTTTTGAGAGTGCGCGTGTTGCCTTGACTCTTCTCAGAGCAGGAAAGGCTGCTTTATCTGCACGCGATGCCACACCCTCGTTCACCCACAAAGCAAAGATAAATTAGCCGCGTTTAAACACACTTATAAAAGGAAAGAGAAGACGCTGCATAACGCAATTTTGGCAGTGTAGAGCTGATGAAAAAATGACTGAAAGAAATCACACACTTAATTTTAAAGCAAAGATGATTAGCTGAGTATAAGAGACTTAAAAAGATGACAAGAAAAAACACGCAATGTTCTTTAAAAATATATAAGAACGAAAGACATCAGTTAATATTAAAATGAAGGCTGAGGAACTGACAAACATTTTAAACTTTTTTTCATATTTCATATTTTATTTTTAATTTATTTATTTATTTATTTTTCATTTCATTTAGTTTATTCAAATCAAACTGTTAAAAGTTACAGAAAGTACATAATTAAGTATAATAAATAATTAGCAAGGGAAGGGACGAAGTGCAGTTTACAACACATCTAACACTTTTTACCATATAATGGCCTGCAGCTGGCTGTATATTAATTAACTAAATCCCTTTTACAGAATTCGGCTAACAAGATTGTTTTATTATTTCATACATCCAAGAAGTTCTCGAGAAAGGATTGTTAACAAAATTTTTCGTAAATGGATTGACTTAGAGGGGGCCAATTTGCGTATGCGTGCCAAAATTTGGTTTACGCAGAAAAAAGGAAAGAACGGTTTTCCTTATTAAAGGCTTCACTTTTTTATTATGAAACCAGCTGTCTCTCTTCAATGTCACTGTATTCAGCCAATTACAATCGTCGCAGTGGGTGACAAGGCCTTATATCTTCTATAAGTTGTAGATCGTGTGAATTCTGAGATTCAATTTTAAAACAGACAATGGCAGCATATTTACTTAGTAAGTGTTCCAATTTTTCAGACAGACGAAATTTATTTATTATTGATTAGGTTTAGGCTATTTAATTGCTTCTACTGAGAATGAAACTGTCATGATTGTATCATGTCATTTGTTCCTGATTATAACTCGCATTCAAAGACTTCTGTCAGAAGTCATGCTTAGTTGAAAGAACTGCCACTTGAAAAAGCTTTAAGAGCTCGGTTGAATAGAAGAGTTAACTTACTCGGACTCGGATGCAGACAGCTAGCCATGATACAGATGCCTTTGTTGAGAGAAAAGACTTGGAGAAGCCTGACTCGGTTGAAAAAGGAAAGAGTTACTTGAAAAAAATCCTGGCTCGGTCAAGGAATAGAGTGAACGAAGCTTGGCTTATCAGACACCAACAAATCAGGGAAAACCTGTTTCATTTTTGAAGAAAAGTAGATTAACCTGATTCTCGCCGACTCAGAACAAACAGTGATAGCTACTTCAAGCCAACACAATCTGACATAACTTCCCTCAGTCATGAACAAAACTGGAAAAGCCTGTTTATATCTTAGTGACATCAGCTTCGACAAGGCGGAAGAACTTTTCGTAACAAACATTCTAACTTGTATCCTTAACTTATCGTTCGGTTTCGTAACATTTGTGACCAACACTACAATTCTTCTGGCGATTAAAAACACCTGCGATCTTCATACGCCATCTTTCGTTCTTTTGGGTTCCTTGGCAGCCTCGGATCTTCTCGTTGGGCTCGTATGTCAGCCGCTTTTTGTGGCGTCTAAGATAGCTGAACTTGAAAGAAATTTAACTGCGTACTGTTGGTTGAGACTACTCCAGAGCAGAACGGCTTGGAATACATCTGGCGTTTCTTTGTTGACAGTAGCCGCTGTTTCTGTTGACAGACTCCTCGCTCTAATTCTTCATTTACGATACGAGACTTTAGTCACTGTTCCACGAATACTTCAAGTCACTTTCCTTTTCTGGATCTTGTCTATGATATTAAACGTTGTTCTAACATTTTGGATGACCAATGTATGGCTTTTCTTCCCCATGGTCAACTTTTTTCTTACATTTATTGTCATCACGATAAGTACTTTGAAAATTTTCCAGACTGTGCTTAGACACCAACGTCAGATAAATGACCAAAACGCTGCTGTCAGCCATCTTCAAAACAACACCGTTAACGTACTGAAATGTAGAAAATCAGCAGTTACCGTGCTCTATGTTTATGGCTTGTTTGTGATATGCTTTGTCCCCTACATTGCAACAAGCATCGTAGAAGTACTTCTTGGATCCACAACGAAAGTGCTCATCGCTTATGATCTCTGTGAGACAGCTATTTATATTAACTCCTTTTTAAATCCAATCGTGTACTGCTTGAGAATAAGGAAGATGCGACGAGCTGTGAAGAATATCCTAAAACGAGAGTAGAAACCTTAGGCAACGACAACGGCGACACTTAGCACGAGACAGTCTTATAGAACTCAGATCAAGAAAAATATGCCAACATTTGACGAATTGAAAAATTGGTTGTTTTAAATCGCAAAAATGTTGGTCACCCGTTAACACACTTAAAAATGATGAATGCTTCTAGGAAAAATATTTCACTGATATTTGCTGCAACGATGTAAATATTTGGCACTACACTAAAAGTATATAAATACTGGGCGAGTACTTAGTGTAGCTTCGGAACCTTTTCAGCGATCATTTTAATTTCTGCCTGAGAAAAGGGCATTTTTTTTTTTCAGCAGATGAAACTATACGCATTCATCTACCATAAGAAATGTTTAATACAGTGTTCAAGGACAATAAAGGTTTTCAATTTTAGTGTTAGTACTAAGAATTGCAATTCACTATGTTCAATGGTCTACAATGCGTACCAGTGAAAATAAATTTTAGTAATTTATGCATTAGGTTCGGCACATGAGAAGTTCAACGTTTGAAACGAAGTCGCTCCGTCGAAGTTCCCATGCGGGCCACTCGATCTTAATTCATGGGTAGACCCAAATTAGACACGTCGGACTTAATAATTAAAACACCGATCTCTTCATGTACTTAATTGAAGGGATTAGGTTCGGTACATGAAAAGTTCGACGTTTAAACTGGGCCTTCATTTGCGTGAATGATGCATGGCATCAATATGGAGCACCAAGTGTAATCAATCGATCGTGAGATCAACTTAGCTGGATGCTGGTCAGCTTCATCCTTTGCGTTTTCATGGACCAAGACGAAGTCGAGGTCAATAAACATGCGACGGTGAAAGCTTTGTCAATACGAATTCATTATACGACCAAATTAAGAGTGCAGACCAACGCGGGAAATCCCGACAGGGAAAGATGGGCTTACCTTGCCCACTTGGGTAACCAATCAGAACATGGTATTCGCTTTATCTTTCCTGCTTGTGGATAAACAACCATAAAATTAGAGATGGTAAATCCCCAAAGAGGCGCTGCCTAGCACTGAGTTGAATCATCAAGGGTCCAGGACTCTTGTAGACTAAGTACATTAGACGGACATTCAAGACACACCGCCAAGAACTTAACAAAAATGGCAAATGATTGAAAAGGGATCTTGTTAATCCTTATGAGGTACCGGTATATCTCAAGCTACCCCTCCTATAGAGCAGGTGAGGGGGGAGAGGGTGGGACAGTGGTGAGAGCATTCCCATCAAAGTAGCCTAGGTTCGAAACCCGGTGTCGACGCCAGATCTGGGTTGAGTTTGTTGTTCGTTCTCTCCTTTCCTCCAAGTACTCCGTTTTCCTAATCTCTCCTCAAACACCAACATTTGCAAATTCCAATTTCGACGAGGAATAATAGACGAAGAACTGTGTGCATGTGCTACCTCTAAATCGTCCTTTATTTATTTATGCACTAATTAATTTGTTTACGTTTTTGTGAAATGTAAATGCAAACGTTTATGTAAATATCTTCTTACCCCATCCCCTAAGGGCTTTTGTTATAATCTAAAACGATGGTTAAAGTACGTTCTATGACTGCTATACCGTAAATAAATGAAATATCGTCATGACACTTTATTTGCGTAGGTATTTTGAAGTTACTTTTACAACTAATTTATCAAATTCAATTATTTATACCGTGATAATATAAATTATCATGTCCATTCGTCAAAAAAGGATCGAAACTTCAGTAGCGGACAATGCTTAGAAACCGAAACCTGAGAAGATGCAAATTTAATCTAAGAAGTTCCCTTAGTGAGCTTTGAACATTATTAAGAAACTTTTGATGATAGCTTCACCTTGCTGGAGGACCAGATAATTTTTTCCGATCATGAAGACCATGGACAAAACTGAGACAACTTGCTTCGGCTTTTATTTTGACAATACGAGAGAAGTTTTCATAACAAATATTCTAACCTGCATCCTCAATGTAATGTTCAGTATCATAACATGTGTGGGCAACTCTACGATTCTTCTTGCGATTAAAAATACACGAGATCTTCACTCGCCATCTTACGTCCTTCTGGGCTGCCTGGCTTTTTCTGATCTTCTTGTTGGCCTCATATGTCAGCCACTTTTCGCGGGAGTCAAGATAGCTGAGTTTGAAAGGAGCTTTACTGTGTATTGTTGGTTGAGAATGCTTCAGACCAGATCAGGTTGGACAACAGCGGGCGTTTCGTTTTTCACAGTAGCTGCAGTGTCCGTCGACCGACTAATCGCTTTACACCTGCACTTGCGATACCGCGCATTTGTCACCGTTTCTCGAGTTTTGCAAGCCACTCTGGTTATTTGGATCTTGTCCGTTATATTGTGTGTCGTGTTAAGGTTTTGGATGATGACCGCCGAATGGTTTTTCATCCCGTTGGTCATTTTCGTTGTTGTATCCGTGGTTCTAACCGTCAGTACCATGAAGATATTTCGGATGGTTCGAAGACACCAGCGCCAGATAAAAAGACAAACTGAGGCCGTGAGCAATCTTCAACCCATGACAGTGAACGTCCTCAAATGCAGAAAATCAGCTGTTACTTTACTTTATATTTACGGCTTGTTTGTGATATGCTATGCCCCTTTCATTGGAACGCTGATCACAGAGATGTTCCATCGATATACAATCAAGGAACAAATCGTTTATGATTTCTCTACGACTGTTATTTTCGTCAACTCCTTTATAAACCCGGTAGTGTACTGCTGGAGAATTAGGGAGATAAAAAAAGCTGTAAAGAACATTCTAAGGGGGTGGGGTGGGGGACGGAATGAATAATATAATACCCATACTCTGGCAAGCCAAAATGATTTCCTTGATGCCAATATGAGGCAGCAAGGGTGGGGATGGGTATGGTGAGCAATGTTGGCGCACTATTGAGAGCACCCCCTTCCAATGTGGTCCAGGTTCAAATCCAGGCGTCGACGCCATTTATGGGTTCAGTTTGTTGTTGGTAGTCGTCCTTGCACCGAGAGGTTTTTCTCCGGGTGATCTGGTTTTCCCCTCTCCTCAAATCCAACACTTTCAAATCCCTGTGGATCTGGAGCGTACTGTTGGGAAAGAAATAGGTGATGCTTAACTTTATTATTTTGTGATTGAATATTAATTAGAAATTGACATTTGTAGCGCAAAGAAGTTAGATTTCGTGACATTAGATTTTACAATAATGTAGACAAAGTCCGAGTATATTTACAATCAAAATGATGTAACTACATGCATTTTCTTAGGCTAAATAAGGTGAAAGAACGTGCGATGTTGTAAGAGTCACTTAGTTTAGATACATTACAATGGGAACTTTTACTGCACATCTGATCAATGTAAAAGTACTGACTTACGTAAGGATAGCAGAAAAAAAGCCTCTGTATTACTTAGAATGTGTTAGTTGTTAGTTGATCGTAGAGTTACGTCGATATTTGATCGTTGATCGTTGTGTTACGACCGCTGAATATGTGAGAATTGTGCATCGCAGTAGATTGTTGGATTGGATTAAATCGTGCTGTTACATCGAAAGATACAGTCCTCTTGATTTGTTTCAAGCAGCGAGCGGGGTTAAAAGAATTCCGCAACACGTACGTACACATTGAAATGAGTTCTCACTAAAACTCCTAAGTTCTTAGAGGGAAACAAATTACAATTAGAAAAATTTACAATGTGACATCAGGCTCCGTACAAGTAGTTATTCATCCTGTCTAGTACGAGGACGTTATTTCTGTTTCTATCGGCCAGAGGAATATGTAATGTTATTGAGAGGCGAAACAGGCTAGAACACAACAGCTTTAATCGAGCTAGTACAAGTACAAACAGCACATGGTAAAACAGCCCGCCCGCTAAGACTAATGGGACATATAAAGCGATTACATCACATCTCCCCTCTAAGTCGGAAACAAACTTTTCTCATAAGCAAACAAAGGAAAGTTCAGAGTCTCTAATCTTTAAAACGTTCTGGGAGTCTTATCTCGCGACCACTTCGCGTGGTCCTCCTAGGAGTAGTAGATGTTGGGCTATGCATAGGACTGTTGATCTTAATACTGGGCAAGGCTTGATCAGGAACTGCACTGTCTCTCTGGTTTCCTGCTTCAGGTGGGTCTGGTAGGGGGTTCAGGTGGCGTCTATTTCTCCTCAGCTCGCCATTTGGGGTCTCTACTGCGTAAGACCGTGGGGTGCCAACTTTGTCCAAAACTGTCCCTTCGACCCTCCGGTCCGGTAACCAAACACGTTCTCCAGGGGAAAGGTCTGAGACGTTCTTTGCAAAGTGGCGCTTGTCAAAGTTCTTCTTCTGTCTAGCTTTGAGGGAAGCATCTTTTTCTCGGAACTGCTCCAAGTAATGCCAACTGGGGATTAGCTGCGCTGGAACAGTAGGGACTTGAGTACAGATTTTTCTTCCCATTAACAATTCTGCTGGGCAGAGTCCACTCTCAAGGGGTGTGGCACGGTATGCCAAGAGAGCTCTGTAAGGATCTTGAGCTTTCTTAAGCAGGTGTTTCACTGTTTGAACTGCGCGTTCCACTTCCCCATTCGCTTGTGGATACCTCGGGCTGGTCGTAATGTGGGTAAATGCATACTCTTCGGCGAACTGGGCGAATACGTTTGACGAAAACTGCGGGCCGTTATCTGACACAAGTTGGTCCGGTATACCATGTCTTGCGAACATAGATTTCAGATGTAGCATTATATCCGGTGAAGTTCTACGGGTTAGCTTAGCAACTTCAACATAACGCGAGAAGTAATCAACAACAAGCAGAAAGGTTTGACCTTTCAGTTCAAATAAGTCTGCGGCAAGTTTCTGTCGAGGGCGATCGGGTAGTTCCGATGGGATCACTGGCTCGGGTCTGTTTACACGTTCTTTGATGCACGTGGAACATTTATTCACCAGTTCCTCGAGTTGTTTGCTCAGGCCTGGCCACCAAACTGATGTTTTGGCTCTCTCTCTGCATTTAGTAATGCCTTGATGGCCCTCATGTAACTTATCTAGGACATCAAGTCGCATAGACACAGGAATCACCAGTCGGTTGCCTTTCATTAATACGCCTTGCTGCACTGTCAGGTCACCTCTCTCTTACCAGTAGGCTTTAAGTGGAGTGGGAAGATGGGATTTCTCTGGCCAGCCATCAGAACAATAGGTGATGAGTTGCTTAGTAACTTCATCTTGCTGTTGCTGGGACCTCAGCTCCTCAAGTCGATCTTCAGTTGCAGGTAAGTGCTTTATAAGTGAGTCATACTAGGCTTTGACATCATCAGTCAACTTTTCTTCTTCTTGGTTCAATGGTCTAACAATGGGGGCTCGTCACAGGGCGTCTGCAGTGCAGAGGTTTTTACCAGGTACATGGCTGATAGTGTACGTGAAGCGCATCATTCGCATTCTGAATCGCTGTATTCTGGCGGGGAGATCCTCAAGACTCTTGGAACCGAGCAATGACACTAAGGGCTTGTGATCTGTTTCGATGTGGAATTTGAGTCCAATCAGGTAGTCTGCAAAGCGTTCACTTGCCCAAGTTATGCCCAAAGCTTCTTTTTCTATTTGCGCATAACGCTGTTCTGTGGGGCTCATAGCTCGTGAGGCGTATGCAACAGGGCGCCATTGGTCATTATCTTGCTTCTGCAATAATACAGCTCCCAGGCCATAGGATGATGCGTCACTTGAAAGTGTTGTTGCCCGATGTGCATCATAGTGAGCTAGAATGGGTGTAGACGCAAGGCTCTGTTTTAGGGCTGAGAAGGCCTGCTGTTGTGCGTCACCCCAAGACCAGTGGTTTTTTGAACTCAGGAGGTCTCTCAGTGGTTTAGAAAGCTCTGCTATTCGTGGCTGATATTTACTCAACTGGTTAACCATGCCTAGGAATCTTCTTAGACCTGACTGATCCTTGGGGGTTTCCATCTCCAGTATCGCTTCTACTTTCTTGGGGTTAACACGTACTCCTTCGGAATCAAGAAGGTTTTGAAAACTCGCACTTCTCTTCATTCAGAGTGAGGTTAGCCTCTTGGAGCTTGTGAAGAGTTGCTTCCAGGTGTTTATCATGTTCTTCAGTCGTTTTGCCAAAGACTAGAATATAATCCATCTGACAAAGGGCACCATCAGTTCCTTCCAGAACTTGTGAGATCCGCTTTTGGAAATGTTCAGGGGCTGAACTTATCCCAAAGGGTAGGCGGTTGAAGCAGAATCTCCCAAATGGAGTGATAAAAGTGGTAAGTTTTGCTGACTCAGGTGATGGACCAATTTGCCAGAATCCTGAATTTGCATCCAGCTTGCTAAACACGGTCGCTCCAGATAGTTGGGCTAGGGTGTGGTCTACACTAGGCAGCGGGTGGAACTCCCTCAGGATGCTCTCACTGAGGTTTGTTAAATCAACACAGATGCGTACTTTCCCATTAGCTTTTGGTACAACTACCATTCCAGCACACCATTCAGTTGGTTCATCTACCTTGGAAATGATTTGCATTTGTTCCATCCGGGAAAGTTCTTCTTTGACCTTTGTAAGAAGGGGTACGGGAACTCTCCTGGGAGTACTGAGTGCGAATGGTTTGGCCTCGGGTTTCAGCTTTATGACGTAGTCAGGACCTCGAAGTTTTCCAAGTCCAGTGAAAAGTCCTGGAAACTTTGCATTGAGGTTTGTGGCCTCCACAGCATCAACCTTTTGTACTATGGCAAGAGTTTCTATAGCTGGACGACCAAGCAGGGCGTTGCGGGTACCGTTCACTACGAATATCTCCTGCTCCGTTGTTTTGTCTCCTTTCTGGATTTTTCCCACAAAACATCCACGCACAGGGAGTGAAGTATGATCTGGACCAAACAATGTCTTGCTTGATTTTACGAGGGTTGGAGTCGGTCGTAGCGCTTCGTAGATCGTATCAGGGATTACGGTCACGTCAGCTCCAGTGTCAATCTTGAAGCGTACTTGTGCGTTATTAAGCATCAGATCTACTGACCTAAAGGTGTTGCTCGTTTCAGTTCCTATTTCACCAAGAAACAAATTTTCATCTTCTTCCACTTCGCCAGCCGTTTTGGACGATTTACAGACAGTTCCCCAGTGGCCTCTCTTTGAGCACTTGAAGCAAGTTGCGTCTTTAGCTGAGCAGTTCGCTCGCTTGTGAGGCGGGAGATTTCTGCAGCGTTCGCAGCGTGTCGAAGAAGGCTGAGAAGGCGGTTTCTTAAGCGGTGTTTTCTTAGGTTTCGGCCCATTTTCATCCTTGAGTTTCGGAGGGTTCTTTCGTGTTACCTTAACCGCGTCGACGTTTTTCTTTGCATCTTCAGAATCCTTGAAGTCTTTTCTCAAAAGGGCTTGTTGCTTCTTTACAGCTTCGCTTTGTCGAGCATGATTGATCGCTTTAGCCAGAGATAATTCCGGGTCAAGTTGGAGTTTCTCCGATAATTTTGAGTCTCTAAGGCCCACCACAATTCGGTCTCGGATCATCTCGTCCTTTAGGGTTCAGTAATCGCAGTGTTCAGCGAGTGCGTGCAGCGCTGTAATAAATGTGTCAACAGTCTCGCCATCTTCTTGGCGGTGCCGATTGAACTTTGCTCGCTCAAAAATAATATTTCGGCGGACCACAAAGTGTTCATCAAACTTCGTTTTAACGGTGTGATATTGTTTCAGCTGCGACGTGGAAAGTTTGAAGGAGGTCAAAATATCGTCTGCTTGATCTCCCATAGCGTAGATCAGCGTCTTTATTTGGCTCTCTTCTTCTTATTTCGCCAGGCCAGACGCTTGGCGGAAACGTTCAAATCTTCGGCTCCATTTCGGCCACTCTTCTTGACGACTGAAATCAACTTTTCCGGTAGCTGGACTCGGAAAGATGTCATGGTTCGTCGATCCCGCTTTTGACACCATGTAATGTTATTGAGAGGCGAAACAGGCTAGAACACAACAGCTTTAATCGAGCTAGTACAAGTACAAACAGCACATGGTAAAACAGCCCTCCAGCTAAGACTAATGGGACATCTAAAGCGATTACATCGCAGAACAGAGTCTTCATATTTTGACAAATGACTTGGAAGTGATTCAAAGTTGGATCTTCTGTTTCCTTTGCATAAAGAGACGAATACTATACATCTATAGTACCCAACTGTATACACAAGTGTTTCATCTGATTTCCGAACAAAGAGAAGTAATATGTGAAACACGAGAAGGAGTGTTCCATCTGATGTCCAAATACGGAGAAGTAATACTTCAAACACGAGAAGGAGTGTTTCGTCTGATATCTGAAAACCCGAAAAGCATATATCCAAAAAGCGAGAAGCAATATGTCAAACACGAGAAAAGTGTTTCATCTGATCAAGACACCTAGAAGTAATATGTCAAACACGAGAAGGAGTGTTTCACCTGATATCCAAACACCGAGAAGCAATATATTGAAAACGAAAAGAAATGTTTTATCCGATAGCCAAACACCGAGAACCACGAATACAAAAACGTGGAACAAACGTGTTAGCCAAATTCCACTTTAATGCCTCAGTGTATAGGATCATTTTTTTGGTGTATTGAAACTATTAATGAGTATATACCAGACTGAAAAAACTTTGTCGTTTAAAAAGTATAAAACATAAACGATGAGACTTGATGGATTTATGGGTAGAATTATATTAGCGTTGCAAATTTAGAGTTCTTTCTGGAACAGCTTACATTATCTTGAGCTTCTCGTGCGGATGCCAATCCCAGGAATACTTAAATTAACCCTTCTGGTAAACTTTTATGGCTCCAGTCATCATATGATTTTCAAGTTTTTCTTGGTCATGAAGCAAATCTCTATAACTAGAGACATCCCAGAATAAACATTTGCTAAAACTGCTGAAGTCGTCGCGGCTTATGAGCAAGAACACTGGAACCTTTTTATCGATTAATGCATTGGTGTGAGAATCGCGTGATAGTTTAAGCCGCGAAATCTTAATTTTCAATACTAATAACTTCTACCTATAATTAAAAATTAATGAATGAGGCTGAGTATCTTATGAAGAATTATGGAGATCGAGGAGGGTGTTGGCCGAGGCAGATAACACCCTCCGAGATCTCCATAATTCTTCATATGATAAGAAAGCCGAATTCAATAATGGTTTTCTTATTCATTCAAAATAATTCCTACTTTAAAAACATGGCTAAAACAAGCTTACCTGCATCGATGTTAAGTTTATCATCGATAGTTTACGTTCAGGTTTGTCCAGCCCCGCAAATACTCTCCAATTAAATAGCAGATGTCGCCCTCCGAGTTGTCTTCTTGCTGTTTTTGCTATGTTTTTCGCCATTAGTTCGCCTAGTTCCAGAAGTAGTTCTTACTCTTGAAACGAGTGAAGTGTCCGCCATTTTAGTCAATTTACAACGAAAACAACTCAATCTCGTTCCCAGGTCTTCTCGGTTAACGGTGCATTGACCTGTAGAAGTCTGAATTTTTGACGTCATTTCCTCGTTAAACACAAAATTCTTCCAAATTTGGTCATCAGTAACTGGTTATGGTGAATTATGCCGGTGCTTTTAGCCAATCAGAATTGGGGAAATATTTTGAATGAATAATAAATTCATTTAATGGGTCTCATAAACTCATTGTTTGTAATTTGCAATCGACAGACTTTTTTCAAACAGGTGTATACAATGTTGCCATACCACTTAATACATACTGTTTTGTTAGCCTCAAACCCTCTCAAATTGTTGAATTAAACCAAATAAGCCTCTTTATCGTAAGACAAGTCCGACATAGAATTTTGATGACTCTTTTGGGGGTTTAAAAAGCATTCTAGTGCAAACAATGGAGCATTAAGTTTGAGCATTTTAAGGGAAAGTAAAAACATAATGTGAAAAAAGCTTTTAAAATTATTGCCATTAGTGATTTATCAGCTGGCGTGCTTACCAATAATTACACGAAACATTCAGTTGAAAACGTCGGGTTGAAAAGGGAATCGTAGAAGCTTAAGAGTCAAATTCCGAAAAACCGCTCTAAAAATCGAGCAAAACCGTATCACCGCAAACCCTTACGCCCTCCTCGGTGCTTGGTCTCACCACCAGACTGATTTTAAGCAAGGGAGCTTTTTCAACTTGATTTTCTCTGAATATTCCGAGCAACCAATCTCATAATAATTCACAATGCATTTTTCTGTGACGTCATCACTTCTTTATGCGGAAAAAGATATACTTTACGGGGTTGAGTGATGCTTTTCTTGTCAAAAGCTTTAGAGGGTATAAAATTCAAGTCACAGGTGGCCATATTGAACCTTGAGGGCGTGGGATTAAGTTTAGCCTATTAGAGGGTGCATATTAAAGAATATGCAGAGAAAGCATTGACAAATACACAGGTCGAATTATCATGTTTTATTAATGCTAACGTGAACGTTTGGCTTCATTGGTGTTTATAATTAAAAACTTATAAGACTTCACACAGCTTTAAACACTGCAATCTAGACGCCAGCGATTTGTGAAATTTCGCGAAGTCTTTCTTAAGTCGACATTGCTAGATTCCTTTAGCTTGTGGATAAATGGAATTCTCACCAAAGTCGCATGAACAAACTCAAACTTTCCGGTGCTTCTTCTTTAGCGAGATCAACTTGGACAAAACGGACGAAGGAGTTTTTACAGCAAATTTCTTAACGTGTATCATAAACGTGCTGTTTTCTGTGATAACATGTACTGGGAATCTGTTAGTCCTTCTTGCTATTGGGAAAACGCGATGTCTCCACACGCCATCGTACGTCCTTTTGGGTTGTCTGGCAGCCTCCGATCTTCTTGTTGGTCTGATATGCCAGCCATTGTTCGTGGCTTCAAAAATAGCCGAGCTTATGAATAATTTTAGTCTGCATTGTACGTTGAGAATGCTCTTGTCTACATCAAGTTGGATAACATCCGGTGCATCTTTAGCCACTATGGTTATCGTGTCGGTGGACCGCCTTCTTGTTTTAACACTTCATCTACGATACAACAGTTTTGTCACGGTTCCACGTGTTTTTCAAACCGTTTTGGGTGTCTGGATCTGTTCTATAACCTTTGCATTATTGAGATTTCCTTTAAGAAATAGATGGTATTTTATTATGATAGCAACCTTTCTTCTTGGTTTTCTTGTTTTGTCGATCAGCACCTACAAAATATTTCACATCGCCCGACGGCACCAACGTCAGATAAGAGATCAAAACATGGCCTTCAGCCCAGTTGAACTAAACAGAGTGAATGTCTTCAAATGTAGAAGATCTGCCGTGACGGTAATTTATGTTTACGGCCTTTCGATGATACTCTATATACCTCATTTTGTAACAATAATTGTCGCAACTGTTAATGGCTACTCGACAACAATACAGATTGCTTATACGTATGTATATACTGTTATTTACATCAACTCTTTTTTGAATCCATTTGTGTACTGCTGGAGAAATAGGGGAATCAGAAGGGCTGTGAAGAATATCGTAAGAAGGGAATCATATGATTAAGAAGTATCGCCAGGAGCACCCAACGACGTTTTTCCGTGAAATAACTGTGGGAAGGAGGAAATATTACTTAGAAAAATCTGAAGAACGGTGACCGGACGTTTCGCCTATGATACGTTTCGCAAACGTCCCTTTCGCTAAACGTCTTATGTCGTTCCGTTAAGAAGCGAATCGAGCGCTGTGCATGTATATGCTTCGTTCTCTCAGCCATGATACAAAAACGCAACGTTCGTCGAATTTTCGACCGGACCCATAAAGGTCGCAAACGTTTTCTGATGAGAAGAAAAATATGCACCTAAACTTTCGAGACGACGAAAGTTCACCTAAGACGTCCAAACATAAATAATTTTTACGGCAGCTTCAAATATACCTAACAGACCTCTAAATCACAGAGAAAACCATTCGAGACACTGCTTCCGATATATTTACTTTGGAAACAAAAAAGTTTTAGATGACTCCTTAGATGCATGGCTTTTTCGTCTCATCCGAAACTGTTAGCTACCCTGACGAGTCGTGTCGAAAGTTCTAGGACATGGAGTAGCTGTACTTAGGCAGCTGTCTGGGGGACGTTTTTTCTTTAAATATATACCGAAACAGCCAAGAGTTGATCAAGAGACCTTTTTAAAATGCAAAAGCAATAGAAAGTCTAGAGGACGTATTCTGAGTTTTGCTACGAAAGCGTCTCGAATAATCTCTCTAATAACTCAAAAGGTAAAAGTAAAACTTTTCTATCACAATGACTGTTTAGATTGCAAAATACATAGAGGATATCACACGGTGGCGCGAAGATATGAATTTTATTTTCGAGTGGCAAAACAATATTTTACGAACGAGCGCAGCCAGTGAGTAAAATAATGTTTTTTCCGCGAGAAAATAAAATTTATATCTTCAAGCCGCCGTGTAATGTTCTTTTTATTATATAGACAAAATTTCATCGATAAAATAATAGAGGGAAATTACCAAAATTTCGTCATCGATAAACTCACGTGTGAGATTATGGAAAATAAACCACTCGGGTCCCGGATGTAGTTTTTATCAATTTTACGAGTGATATATTTTCCAGTAAAACACTCGTGTCTATATAATAAACTAAAATAAGTCACTTTTATGGGACGGCTGTCTCGGAGGTTACTGCGAAAACAAATACCGCCGAAAACGGCCGCCACGCAAATGCGGCATCAAGAAAAGCTCAGAAATTTAAGCGTAGTCTATCACAAAACGAAGAACCCTATCGAAGTGAAATTTTGCAAACATATTAGTTTTTAGCTGCTCATATACTTCATGAATGTAAAAACTTCGGAGGATTGATAATTCTTTAGACTGATTTTGATGACGTCATATGAAAACCATCAATTTTGAGTAGTGTAGGAGCTGCTCATAAGGTCACTCCTAATTGGTCGCAGAAAACAATGACATGTCATTCTTCCAATTGTTTTAGTATTGTTTGGAGTCAGGGAAACGCACCATTGGTGACTTCTCTTCCGAGCAGTACGATTCCATATAATTTATACAATAATACAATAGTTTATTGACACTCCCCTGGTGGGGCTTTTCAGTGACAATGCGACTAAAAAAAAAAAAAAACTAATTAAGATAAGAGAAGTAGTTAACAATTCGAACAAAGCAATATAAACATACCTATTTAAGAATTAATCGTATAATAAATATTCTCACTACGTACTATACAATATGCATATTTTTAGTTAAAATAAAATAAGATACTAGTAAGATACTAAAATACTATCATAACGTGTTACTTAAAAAGTCAGTAATCAACTTATTTTTCAGACAAAATTTAAAAGTAGAAATCGATTTTGCAGTTTTAAGAGTACTGTCTAGATTGTTCCAAATGTGCACCATGCGGTAGTGGAATGTTCTCTGTCCGGTACTCGACTTATACAAGGGGATGTTTAATAATTGGCAACTTCGAGTCACGCGCCCGGTGACCGCAATTCTTGTTGTAAATTGATCGCTGAGGTAATGTGGAGCTTGACCAGTCATGCATTTAAATGCCATGAGAGCGTCGCGGAAGAACAGCTTTTGTTTAATTGGAAACCAACGTAGATCTCTTAGTGCGGAGGTTATATGATCAAATTTCCTGGTACCTGTAATAATGCGCGCGGCAAAGTTCTGCACTGAGTGTAGTCTACAGATATTTTTGTTCTAGGTGTTCGATCACACTGTGGAACAGTACAGTAATTTGCTAAAGACTAGTGCATTTATTACTGTCACCAGTTGATTACGGTCAAGAACATGTTTAACCCGACTGATTTGTGCGAGGCTTGACATACATGATGACGTAGTTTTTAGAACATGGTCATCAAACGTTAGTTGCGAATCTAAAACAACCCCAAGATCTTTGGCCGAAGATGTAAGAGCGAGATCTTTTCCTAGAAGAGATATTTTGAAGTCGGGGAGTTTGGCAAGTAGTTGTCGGCTTCCAAAGACTACGAGTTTTGTTTTGTCAGGATTTAAAAGTAGAAAATTGTTAAAACACCAATTACGTATTAAAAGAAGGTCGCTATTTAGATCGTTCATAGCAGTCGGACAATCACGCATCTTAAAAGAAATCTGAAGTTTAGTGTCATCTACGTAACATTGCGTTAAACAGTTTCTAGGAACAGAAGGTAAGTCGTTAATGTAAATACTAAAAAGAAGCGGCCCAAGAATGCTACCTTGAGGGACACCACTATTTAAACGCAACGAATTCGAGAGGGTCGAGTTAATACGCACGACTTGGTGTCTGTAGGTCAGGTAGCTAGTAAACCACGCGAGAGCGTATTTAGAAATACCGAGATGTCGTAGTTTTAAAAGGAGAATGTCATGATTTATACTGTCAAATGCCTTACTCATGTCCAACAAAACCATAGCAGAGAGTTCCTGCTTATCGATGCCAGTCAAAATGGCATCTGTGGAACGGATAAGTGCCGTTTCTGTGGAATAAAATTTCTTATTTCCACTTTGTTTCGCAGAAAGACGGTTGTTTGTTGTTAAATATGCCGTCAGCTGGTTCAACGCAATTCTTTCACACACCTTTGACAATACTGGTAATAACGAGATCGGTCTGTTATTACAAGGTTGTTCATGATCTCCCTCCTTTGGAATAGGCGTTACTTCTGCTTGTTTCCATCCTCCAGGGAAAACGCCATTTGTAGGAGAGGCATTGATGACGTGAGTAATCGGCGACAAAATAACTGACAGTCCATCCTTGATTACACGTGCAGAAATTTTGTCAAAGCCCGGTGCTTTGTTTGATGGTAACAATGCGATGATCTGTTCAACTTGCTTACAATTAACAGAATGGAATGAAAATTGTTCAGACAATGGATAGTGCGTAGGGACAAAGTTTGTTTTCGTAAGATCGTAATTACATTCGGAGGCAAGTGCTTTGATTTTGTCAACAGTTGTTCGGCCAACTGAGGTAAAAAATTCATTAAAGGAGTTTGCAACAGATTCCTCATCCTGATTATATACCAAACGACTTGACGATTTCCTAGGAAGGATGGATCTTATGGTTTTCCACAAGTTACCCGAAGAATTATTTTGGTTATTTGCGATCTGATCCCGAACAAACTCTCTTTCGGCTATTCTGATTTCACGTTTAACCTCTCGTCTATAGTTCCTGAACCCCGCCCAGGCAAGAGGGTCGTTAGATCTATGCGCCAGTTTCTTCCATTTGTCTCTTGTTCTCATTAACTCGCGTATTTCAGGCGTAATAAATGGGTTGGGACGGCTACGAATTTTGACCTTTTTGACAGGTGCGTGTCGATCTAAGATTTGCTTAAAAAGCTGGTGAAAGGCATAGAGGCAGTCGTCGACATCCTCAAACGTTTCGATTATATGCCAGGGGACCTCTGAAAAGTCACGGGTAAATACTTCCGGTTTATAGTTCTTGTAGCTCCTAGTTAGAATGTATGTCGGTTTGGGACGGCTCTTTTTCATGTTCAAAACAACAAGTATTAGTTTATGGTCGCTAATTGAGGAAGGAGAAACTTTTGCTTCCTTCACTAAATTAGCATTTGAGACCAAGGCGACATCAATCAGTGATCAATGGGGTTAACCGTCAGCCATCAAACGGCCTAAAATTTAACTGTCAAGTCCTAGGGGGTAGCCAGGCGCGGATTCAGGATAAATATTGACCGATTTCCTGAGAACGAGCACCGAAGGCGCAAGGTTCTAGTGGGATGCAGGGGCATGCTCCCTACAAATCGGCGGATTTTTCCATCTCTCGATTTCAACTTGGAGAGATTTTTCATATTAAAAATATATTTATCATGAAAACCCTGACTGATTTCCGTAAGACGGTGGAAACCTGTGTGGATCCGCGCCTGGTAGCACTTCCTCATAAGAGGCTAATGGGGATGTGCTGCTGGATGGGGTCGCATTTTCACGACTGGATTGACTATAATGGGGTCGCATTTTCAATAGAGTTACTAGGTCTTACATTTTCGGATTTTTTGAGGTAAGAAAGTTCTTCATATTTACGGTTAGCAAACATACCAGACTGTTTTTACTGCGGATGAAACGTAAAGTGTTCTTCATTCAATCTAAAAAATGGGTCAATTCATAAAAACAGAAATTTGGGATCGCGAAAATACACATTTGCCTAAAAGAGACTAAGATGGGGTCTATAATTGGTCACAGAATAGTCTATAATGGGGTAGTGGCTCTAAGAGGCCAGCGGCACATACCCAGCAAAAATTTACCCAATTACCCCTCCCAGGCGTCAAGTCTTTAAGTTGATACCAGTCTATACAGAAATTATCAAAGCTCTCAAATTTAACCATCAACCGTCAAAACTGGAAAAAATCAACCTCATATATATATTATTACAGTGCAGACATTCAAACTGGAACACTTGGAAGAAAATTGTCTAATCACAGAGCTGAACGTCTTCTTAAAACAAAAGATTCTCAAGTTTTTTTTCGCAAACGGACCAATAACAATCTTAAATTTGAGGGCTGTTTACCGAGAGGTCAGGGAAGTTCAAACGGTTTTAAAGTTTTCAAAGGTTGCCTAGTTAAACCTTGAATTTTATTGGTCCATTTGCAAAAAAAACAAAAAACAAAAACAACACTTGAGATAGGACAATCTTCTTTCGATTGTCCAAGTCTGAGAGTTTGCACTGTAAAATTTCTACTCCTAGCCCCGTCCTCCCCCCCCCCCCCCCCCCCCAAAAAAGGAAGAGAAACTAAATTAACATGAACAGACGTTTATTAATAAACACTAAGTGACACTCAAGTGAATTTCACTAAACATAATAATTATTTTTGTGCATGGGCCTATTTTATCTCTTGCACAAGAGTCTCAATCTCCTCTTTTGTAAACATCCTGAACTTTTTGTCTGGTGTGGCAGTTGCAAGCTGAAACAAAAATCAAAATTGACATCAATTTGAAAAACTTGGCTTACATTTTTCAAGTTTCAATCCATGTCCATCCTTGCCATCCATAGCAACAGACGACAGGAAACAGTTTCAATGCCTAAATATAGTCTTAAATAACACAACTGGACCATTATTTATGAAGTGTAACGAATAAGGGGTGAGGGTAGGGGTCAGGGGAGGGGTCAGGGGAGGGGTCAGGGGAGGGGTGAGGGGAGGAGTGGGGAGGGGTGAGGCTTATTTGGGAGGAGTGGCTTAATAGAGGATTTACTGTAACTGTCAGAGAAAAATTCATACTTCCAATTATTTTTCTGAGAAGTGGATTGAAAATCAAAGCACCAGAAATTGAACAAGAATATCAGCTCTTTATACTTCCTTAAACAGGCAACATATCAATGGAGCAGCAAGGATTAGAATGCACCAATCACAGCCAACCATCGTGATAAAAATAGAACAGTGTAACTATACGACCCAATCGTGTTAATATATACTGGCAAATGGGAACTAAGTAGCTTTTTCCTCCTACACCCCTCTCACCTCAACATTTGTAGCATTGAGTTTTTCCTCCATGACTTGCTTGAGTATCGTAAGAGCAGATTTACATGCCTCTTTCAGAGTCATTGACTAAAAGTAAAACATAGAACTTCAACTCAATCATGAGTAAACTACCGGATTTAAACAGAAGAATCACCACTACAATAATATTCCCATTTCAAATTAGGTCTTCAGTGTTGATACACAAAAATTTTATGCTTCATTTACAAAGGTAAGCTGATCCATACATGGGGTGGGGCTCTCTTCTTGAGAGAAAGGATTTCTTGTTAGTCTTTTGAAAAAAAGATGTCTTGCTAATCTCAACACTCAAAATGAAGCACGAAGATTACATCATAAAGATATTCACACCCAATTTAGTTTTAATGCATTCCTGTGTGATCGGTGCTCCCTAGGGAGATGAATTAAGTTTAAAAGACGACTGTCAGTACATTCTGCTCTTCACACTTGATCAACTGCTCACGAGAAAAGACAGTAATAGCCCTCCCATCCTACCCTTAGTGCTTGAAATTTGTGGTCGAACTCTATCACTAACAGGTTTGCTCCTTCTCCTTTGCACTCCATATGCTCCCATACCTCTATTAAACAATGACTGCATGAAGCCAGAGTGCTGGAAAATGAAAGGCTATTTAAGAGCAGAAATAATTTTTTTATTTGTGCAATGCACGACTCAATTACAGATAAAATCATCGGACAGAAGAAATTCAATCACTCTTCCTTCACTTCAATTTATCCTAAACTGACTAAAATATATGTTGCCCAAGTTTTTTGTTTGATTGTTTTTATTTCTGCAATGAACAGGGCCTTTTTGGTAGTGTTATATCACAAGCAACAATGTTCAGTGTACAAAAAAATTTCAGTACCTTATGATATACTTCTTCTAGTGCCTGCTGGGCACCTTCAGATCCTGAGCCTGTAATTTGTTCAAATTCATCAGCAAATAAATTCACCAATCAAATTATGAGACTGATTATCCAAACAAGAATTCACAGCTTAAACTAAACTATTTACTCTACAAGCAAAGCTTTGCTAGTATGTTTTTCACAGCAAGTTATTTCTTGTATGAGAGGTAAGCTTCCCAAAAAAGATGGGATAATGTTTTCAAACAACAAGCTGAAAATCAGTTCCCCATTTATAGAACTCATCCTCTTTGCTTACCCATCCCAGTAGACAGAGTACAAAGATGCAGCTTAAATGTGCTGGAAGCACTTCATAAACCAGTAACCAATGCAATACTTCAATACTTCAATGACATTTTCAAGTCTTCCATAAAATTTCTACTAGAGATAATTATGCTCAGGCAAAATGTTGTGCTCGAAGATATTCATCTGTCTTGCAACTAACAAAACCGCTCACATTTTAAGGTAGTTTCTGGGTATTTATTTCAGTCCTTAGCAAAAGCAGGTTTACAGCATATTAGAATATAAACCCTTAAAATATAAGTTACGGATTTAACAGTTGATATTTAGTGCTTGGTATACCTATCGCTTTTGCGTCATATTGGAAAAAAGTTCCAGATGGGTCCAGGAGGTAACTGAGAATAATAAAAAAGAGCAAAAACGAAACACGAAACATTCAGTTGAAAACGTCGGGTTGAAAAGGGAATCGTAGAAGCTTAAGAGTCAAATTCCGAAAAACCGCACTAAAAATCGAGCAAAACCGTATCACCGCAAACCCTTACGCCCTCCTCATTGCTTGGTCTCACCACCAGACTGATTTTAAGAAAGGGAGCTTTTTCAACTTGATTCTACCTCGCATTTGCATACAATCGGAGGTCACGTGAGATAGCAAGTATGCGATATCCGAGCTCAGTGCAAGTTTGGTGTCCGAGCGAGTCAGTTGTGTAACTTATAGAGAGAGGTTCTTTAAGGATTTTTACTGCGTTTCCGACGTTATTCTGACCGACCGTTCCTGATGTCGCAGATAGGCGAACACGAGGCGCTCAACGACGACCCGCTATCGGATGAAGTTCTGGACGAAGGAGAACTACTCAAAGACTCTGGAGAAGATAAAAATATGGCGGCCGAGCCTGGCACAAGCGGCGCGAACGTTTCGCTGTCCGCTGCCGACTTTAAGAGTCTTTCCCTGGCAATATTAAATGTGTCAAAAAGACTCGATAAATTGGAGGAAAAGCCTTCTACGACGGGTAAAGGCCCTGGCAAACGACCGAGCCAGGAACATCAAAATGCCGTTCCCGCCAAAAAGCCCGCCAAAGAATGCTCGAGCTCCTCGAGCGAGCAAAATACCTCGGATAACGAGGATGTTCAAACACTCATGGCTAAAGTTGCCGGCGATGTTGACGATCTCGGTAACGGGGACGAAGATGAAACGCTTACAGAACTACAGAAAGAGTACGAGTCTGAAGACTCTATCGGGAAGAACATTCAAAACCCACAATTTGCCAAGCTCCTTGGCAAGATGTTTCGCAATCGTTTGCCAGACAAAGTCCTTAAAGAGAAGCTCGAGCGACAAGCTCGACCGGAAAACTGTGAAACTGTAAAACCCTCACGTGTCAACCCGGGTATTTGGCGAAAACTTCGTGAGCACACGCAAAAGAGGGACTTACAACTGTACAAGATGCAGCAAGCCCTCGGTAAGGGTATAATCCCGGTCGCCCGGTTGACAGACCTGACCATGTCAGAAAAGCATGGGTTAGACAAAGAGGGCATGCAGCTGATCAAGCAATTTGGGCTTGATGCCCTGTCACTACTAACGCATGTAAACTATGAACTAAACATGCAGAGAAAACAGCTCATGAAACCTGACATTGGCAAAGACTACGCCGCCCTTTGCTCACCTCATGTACCATTCACAGACCTGCTTTTTGGTGACGACCTCCAAAAGCAGTTGAAGGACATAGGTGATGTAAACAAGATTGGTGCAAAGGTACAAAACCATAGAGGATCTCAGAGGAATCCTTCTGGTTACAACAGCAGCAATACAAACAGACACACTTTTTCTCAACGGAATCCAAAAAACTCCAAAGGCCAAACATTCAGACCTTGGCGTCACAAGGAGACTCCAAAGATGAACCCAAACAAGAGGTCATCACAGTAGCTCCTGGTCTTAACACGGTAAATTCTGCTGTACAAAATTTTGTTGCTGGTAACACAGCTCATCACTTTTCTGAGTGGAGGTCTATTACCTCAGACCCAAGCATCCTTGAGATTGTATCGGGCTATCTTATCGATTTTGAACGGTTACCATACCAAACATATGTGCCCTATATAAAATTTTCTAAAGGTGATGAACACATTATTGCAGTAGAGGTTCAAAAACTTCTTGATAAAGGTGTTTTGAGCAAGACAACACACTGCAATGGAGAATTCATCTCTTCGGTCTTTACAAGACCAAAGAAAGATGGGTCTCATAGACTCATCCTGAACCTCAAAAATCTTAATGAGTTTGTTACTTACCAGCATTTTAAAATGGAATCCCTCCAATCAGCTGCTCAACTACTTAAAAAGGACTATTGGATGGCAGTTCTAGACCTCAAGGATGCTTATTACTCTGTACCGATAAATCTCCAGCACAGAAAATACCTAAGGTTTGAATTTAACGGAACCCTTTACGAGTTTACTTGCTTGCCAAATGGCCTGGCCTCGGCCCCTAGGGTCTTCACCAAGCTTATGAAACCAGTCTATGCAACACTGAGATCCAAAGGATACCTAATAGTGGGTTACATAGACGACATATTACTAATGGCAGAAACACCAGAGCAGCTATCGCAAGTAGTTGCTGACACGGTTGCCCTCCTCAGGGCACTTGGCTTCACAATCCATGATACTAAATCTGTCACGACACCCTCTCAGATAGCCAAATTTTTGGGATTCATATTGAATTCTAAGAATATGACCATCTCCATGATCCCGGAGAAGGCTGATATTGTACGATCTAAGTGTCACAGCCTTGTGCAGATACAAGGTCCTGCCCAAATCCGAGAGGTGGCCTCAGTTGTGGGTTTGATGGTATCCTCATTTGCAGGAGTGTACTATGGGCCATTATTTTATAGATCTCTAGAGAATATCAAAACTGATGCACTGCAAGCAAATGGCTGGGATCTTGAGGGGAAAGTAACACTCTCACCCCTGTGCAAACGAGACCTCCTTTGGTGGATAAATAATGTTGACCAATATCCACAAACCATCACACCACAAATCCCACATCTAACCCTGACAACCGACAGCTCACTTACGGGCTGGGGGGCAGTGATAGAGGGTACCTCAAGTGTTGCAAGTGGTAGATGGTCATTCCAGGAATCCCAACTTCATATTAATTTCCTAGAGTTAAAAGCCATCCTTCTGGGACTGCAGTCACTCTGCAGTCACCTTACAAATTGTACCATCAAAGTGCTTTGTGACAATACAACTGCAGTCTCGTACATCCGCAGTATGGGTGGCTCTAAATCTAGGAACTGCAATGATATAACTAGGGAAATTCTCATCTGGTGCATGCAGAGGCAGCTGGCACTATCAATCTCCCACATACCAGGGAAATTAAATACAGAAGCTGATAGAGCTAGCAGAGAATCACACAACAGTAATACAGAATGGTCCCTAGACCCTACCATTTTTGATGAACTTAAACTTAAATGGGGCGATCCTGAAATAGACATGTTTGCATCAAGGCTGAACCACAAAGTGTGTCCATATGTAGCCTGGAAACCAGATCCAGGTGCAGCAGCTATTGATGCATTCACTCTGGATTGGTCCAGATATAAACTTATCTATTGTTTTCCTCCTTTCAGCCTCATAGGCAAAGTCCTTCAGTTTATCCAAGAAAGCAGAACAACAGCCATACTTGTGTACCCATACTGGCCAACCCAGGTGTGGTACCCACAGCTCCTACAGTTGATGAAATCTCCTCCAATATCAATCAAAATGCACCGCAAAACCATTATCCTCCCACATCAACCAGAACAAGTCCACCCATTATATCCCAAACTTCAACTTCATGGATGTCTCTTATCAGGGCATCCTTAGCTGCTCAAGGCATAACGGGGGAACCTCAGGACATCATCGTGGCGTCATGGCGAGATGGAACCCGCAAACAATACTGCACATATATTACAGCCTGGTTAAAGTACTGCTCTGATTGTAACATCAGCCAAGTCAATCCCAAGCTGCAGCAAGTCCTTGATTTCCTTACTCTGCAATCTAAACGTGTGGGATATAGTGCAGTTGCAACTGCCCGAAGTGCACTGTCAAGTTTCATTAAAGTTGATGGTGTAAAAGTGGGTGACCACCCCTTGGTGTCAAGGTTTATGACTGGCCTGTTTAATCAAAAGCCAGCCCTTCCACGCTACTCTGAGACTTGGGACCCCCAAATAGTGCTTAACCACCTTAAGACATTTCCAGCTATTGATGATATGTCACTGAAACAGCTTACCCTGAAACTGGTCATGCTTATGGCCCTATTGTCTGCACAGAGAGTTCAGACTTTACAGTCCTTGTCCTTGGAAGAAATGAGTACCCTACCTGGAAAGTATGTCTTTCGCATCTCTTCTGTTTTAAAACAAACAACTGCCAAAGGGGGCCAGAACAGACATTTACTACCTGTTACTTTTCATAGTTACCCCCTGGACAAACGACTGTGTATCGTGGAGCTACTTTCAGCTTATGTTAAAAGAACCGCTCCTCTCAGGAAAGAGACAAAGCAGTTGCTTATTTGCCATGCTGAGCCTCATGGACCAGCTTCCAGGGACACAATATCACGTTGGATAAAACAAACCATGAAGGATGCGGGAATTGATACTACGGTTTTCAAACCCCACAGCACTAGGGGTGCCTCTACTTCAGCAGCTAAAGCATTGAATGTTCCTGTTCAGGTTATAATGAACACTGCTGGATGGCGTTCTGATTCTACTTTTGCCAAATTCTATGATCGCCCTGTCCTCACTGCAAACAACTTTGCTGCAGCAATTCTGGGAGATAAGAAATAATATATTGTAATCTCAAATAACTCCCTTCTTTGAGCCAGTGCATATTCAAACACTGCCTTATATCGATATCAGTTGTTGTTGCAGTATTTACTACTATCATGTAAGAGGCCTATTACAAATACACATTATGTTGTGTTCATTCACCACTTTTTGTTGTCTGCGTTTTCTGTGGCTTTGAGCTGTAAGTCTCACGTGACCTCCGATTGTATGCAAATGCGAGGTAGAATTGTTAATTAAACGAGACTTACCTGTAAGTCGTGGTTTGATTGAGATTCTACCGTAGCATTTGCAGGAATGAGGAGGTCACATCCCGCCCTACCCCATCCCTATTGTTGGTGACCTCTCATTCCTGCTTTGTCAAAGCCCCACAAAACCGCTTTTAAGACTGAGCTCGGATATCGCATACTTGCTATCTCACGTGACCTCCTCATTCCTGCAAATGCTACGGTAGAATCTCAATCAAACCACGACTTACAGGTAAGTCTCGTTTAATTAACAATTTTCTCTGAATATTCCGAGCAACCAATCTCATAATAATTCACAATGCATTTTTTCTGTGACGTAATCACTTCTTTATGCGGAAAAAGATATACTTTACGGGGTTGAGTGATGCTTTTCTTGTCAAAAGCTTTAGAGGGTATAAAATTCAAGTCACAGGTGTCCATATTGAACCTTGAGGGCGTGGGATTAAGTTTAGCCTATTAGAGGGTGCATATTGAAGAATATGCAGAGAAAGCATTGACAAATACACAGGTCGAATTATCATGTTTTATTAATGCTAACGTGAACGTTTGGCTTCATTGGTGTTTATAATTAATAACTTATAAGACTTCACACAGCTTTAAACACTGCAGTCTAGACGCCAGCGATTTGTGAAATTTCGCGAAGTCTTTCTTAAGTCGACACTGCTAGTTTCGTTTAGTTTGTGGATCATGGAATTCTTACCAAAGTCGCATGAACAAACTCAAACTTTCCCGTGCTTCTAATAGATGGTATTTTATTATGATAGCAATCCTCCTTCTTGGATTTCTTGTTTTGTCGATCAGCACCTACAAAATATTTCACATCGTCCGACGGCACCAACGTCAGATAAGAGATCAAAACATGGCCTTTAGCCCAGTTGAACTAAACACAGTGAATGTCGTCAAATGTAGAAGATCTGCCGTGACGGTAATTTATGTTTACGGTCTTTCGATGATACTCTATATACCTCATTTTGTAACAGTAATTGTCGCAACTGTTAATGGCTACTCGACAACAATACAGATTGCTTACACGTATGTATCTACTGTTATTTATACCAACTCTTTTTTGAATCCATTTGTGTACTGCTGGAGAAATAGGGGAATCAGAAGAGCTGTGAAGAATATCGTAAGAAAAACGTTGTGATAGAACAATCTTCTTCCAAGTGTCCCGGTTTGAGTGTCGGCACTGTACTACATATATATGCAGTCGCAAAATTGATGGTTTTCATATGACGTCAATCAAAAGTCAGTCTAAAGAATTATCGACCCTCTGGAGCTTTTGCATTCATGAAGTATAAGAGTAGCAGTAAAAACTAACATGTTTGCAAAATTTCACTTTGAAAGCGTTCTTCGTTTTGTGATAGAGTACGCTTGAATTTCTGAACTTTTTTGA
>OZ037786.1:21336471-21338971 GCA_964035525.1 Porites cylindrica | reverse complement strand
ATTTGCAATCGACAGAGTTTTTTTCAGACAGGTGTATACAATGTTGCCATACCACTTTAACATACTGTTTTGTTAGCCTTAAACTCCCTTAAATTGTTGAATTAAAACAAATAAGCCTCTTTATCATAAGACAAATCCGAGAATTGGTGGTTTAACAAGCATTTTAGTGCGAAGTATGGAGCATTAAGGTTGAGCATTTTAAGGGAAAATAAAAACATAATGTGAAATAAGCTTTTAAAATTACTTACGAGAGCCCATTAGTCATTTGTCAGCTGGCGTGCTTACCAGTAAACACGAAACATTCAGTTGAAAACGTCGGGTTGAAAAGGAAATCTTAGAAGCTTTATAAGAGTCAAATTGTGCACAAACACCCCACAGAATAAAATAAATCCTCAGCGGGATTGACAAATTTAAATAACAAAGCAAAACCGAAATGAATTCTGGTAGTTGTAGTGAAATATCGTCATCGTGCAATTGTCCTATAATTACACGAAACATGCAGTTGAAAACGTTAGGTTGAAAAGGCAATCTTAGAAGCTTTTAAGAGTCAAATTTTGCACAAACACCGCACGGAATAACATAAGAACACCGCAAACCGCATTGAAACTACCCGGAAATTTCTAAATACCGCAAACTGCTTGATTTTCTAAAACCGCAATACCGCAACTTAAAATAAAAATTTTCGAAAAACCGCACTAAAAATCGAGCAAAATCGCATCACTGCAAACCGTTACGCCCTCCTCGGTGCTTGATCTCACCACCAGACTGATTTTAAGCAAGGGAGCTTTTTCAACTTGATTTTTTCTGAATATTTAGAGCAACCAATCTCATAATAATTCACAATGCATTTTTCTGTGACGTCATCACTTCTTTATGCGGAACCTTTTCTTGTCAAAAGCTTTAGAGGGTATAAAATTCAAGTCACAGGTGGCCATATTGAACCTTGAGGGCGTGGGATTAAGTTTAGCCTATTAGAGGTTGCATATTGAAGAATATGCAGAGAAAGCATTGACAAATACACAGGTCGAATTATCATGTTTTATTAATGCTAACGTGAACATTTGGCTTCATTGGTGTTTGTAATTAATAACTTATAAGACTTCACACAGCTTTAAACACTGCATTTTACACGCAAGCGATTTGTGAAATTTCGCGAAGTCTTTCTTAAGTCGGCACTGCTAGTTTCGTTTAGTTTGTGGATAAATGGGATTCTCACCAAAGTCGCATGAACAAACTCAAATTTTCCGGTGCTTCTTCTTTAGCGAGATCAACTTGGACAAAACGGACGAAGGAGTTTTTACAGCAAATTTCTTAACGTGTATCATAAACGTGCTGTTTTCTGTGATAACATGTACTGGGAATTTGTTAGTCCTTCTTGCTATTAGAAAAACGCGATGTCTCCACACGCCATCGTACGTCCTTTTGGGTTGTCTGGCAGCTTCCGATCTTCTTGTTGGCCTGATATGCCAGCCATTGTTTGTGGCTTCAAAAATAGCCGAGCTTATGAATAATTTTAGTCTGCATTGTACGTTGAGAATGCTCTTGTCTACATCAACTTGGATAACATCCGGTGCATCTTTAGCCACTATGGTTATCGTGTCGGTGGACCGCCTTCTTGTTTTAACACTTCATCTACGATACAACAGTTTTGTCACGGTTCCACGTGTTTTTCAAACCGTTTTGGGTGTCTGGATCTGTTCTATAACCTTTGCATTATTGAGATTTCCTTTAAGAAATAGATGGTATTTTATTATGATAGCAATCCTCCTTCTTGGATTTCTTGTTTTGTCGATCAGCACCTACAAAATATTTCACATCGTCCGACGGCACCAACGTCAGATAAGAGATCAAAACATGGCCTTCAGCCCAGTTGAACTAAACAGAGTGAATGTCTTCAAATGTAGAAGATCTGCCGTGACGGTAATTTATGTTTACGGCCTTTCGATGATACTCTATATACCTCATTTTGTAACAATAATTGTCGCAACTGTTAATGGCTACTCGACAACAATACAGATTGCTTATACGTATGTATATACTGTTATTTACATCAACTCTTTTTTGAATCCATTTGTGTACTGCTGGAGAAATAGGGAAATCAGAAGGGCTGTGAAGACTATCGTAAGAAGGGAATCATATGATTAAGAAGTATCCCCAGGAGCACCCAACGACGTTTTTCCGTGAAATAACTGTGGGAAGGAGGAAATATTGCCTAGAAAAATCTGAAGAACGGTGACCGGACGTTTCGCCTATGATACGTTTCGCAAACGTCCCTTTCGCTAAACGCCTTATGTCGTTCCGTTAAGAAGCGAATCGAGCGCTGTGCATGTATATGCTTCGTTCTCTCAGCCATGATACAAAAAGCAACGTTCGTCGAATTTTCGACCGGACCCATAAAGGTCGCAAACGTTTTCTGATGAGAAGAAAAATATGCACCTAAACTTTCGAGACGACGAAAGTTCACCTAAGACGTCCAAACATAAATAATTTTTACGGCAGC
>OZ037786.1:21326471-21333971 GCA_964035525.1 Porites cylindrica | reverse complement strand
AAAATTTCTACTCCTAACCCCTTCCCCACCCCCCCCAAAAAAGGAAGAGAAACTAAATTAACATGAACAGACGTTTATTAATAAACACTAAGTGACACTCAAGTGAATTTCACTAAACATAATAATTATTTTTGTGCATGGGCCTATTTTATCTCTTGCACAAGAGTCTCAATCTCCTCTTTTGTAAACATCCTGAACTTTTTGTCTGGTGTGGCAGTTGCAAGCTGAAACAAAAATCAAAATTGAAATCAATTTGCAAAACTTGGCTTAAATTTTTCAAGTTTCAATCCATGTCCATCCTTGCCATCCATAGCAACAGACGACAGGAAACAGTTTCAATGCCTAAATATAGTCTTAAATAACAAAACTGGACCATTATTTATGAAGTGTAACGAATAAGGGGTGAGGGTAGGGGTGAGGGGAGGGGTGAGGGGAGGGGTGAGGGGAGGAGTGAGGCTTATTTGGGAGGAGTGGCTTAATAGAGGATTTACTGTAACTGTCAGAAAAAAATTCATACTTCCAATTATTTTTCTGAGAAGTGGATTGAAAATCAAAGCACCAGAAATTGAACAAGAATATCAGCTCTTTATACTTCCTTAAACAGGCAACATATGAATGGAGCAGCAAGGATTAGGATGCACCAATCACAGCCAACCATCGTGATAAAAATAGAACAGTGTTATCATACCACCTCATTGTGTTAATATACTGGCAAATGGGAACTAAGTAGCTTTTTCTACCTACACCACTCTCACCTCAACATTTGTAGCATTGAGTTTTTCCTCCATAACTTGCTTGAGTATCGTAAGAGCAGATTTGCATGCCTCCTTCAGAGTCATTGACTAAAAGTAAAACATAGAACTTCAACTCAGTCATGAGTGAACTACTGGATTTAAACAGACTACAATTTTTCCCACTTCCAACTAAGTCTTTAATTTTGATACACAAAAATTTTATGCTTCATATACAAAGGTACTTAAAAAGCCGATCCATACGTGGGATGGGGCTGTCATCTTGAGAGAAAGGATTTCTTGTTGGTCTTTTGACAAAAGGAGTATGTCTTGCTAAACTCAACACTCAAAATGAAGCACGAAGATTACATCATAAAGGTATTCACACCCAATTTAGTTTTAATGCATTCAAGTGTGATCGGTGCTCTATAGGGAGATGGCATTAAGTTTAAAAGACGACTGTCAGTGCATTCTGTCCTTCACACTTGATCAAGCGCTCATGAGAAAAGACGGCAATAGCCCTCCCATCCTACCCTTAGTGCTTGAAAAATGTGGTTAAACTCTATCATTAGCAGGTTAGCATCGCCTGCTTTGCACTCCATCAATGCTCCCATACCTCTATTAAACAATGACTGCATGAAGCCAGAGCGCTGGAAAATGAAAGGCTATTTAAGAGCAGAAATAATTTTTTTATTTGTGCACTGCACGACTTAATTACAGATAAAATCATTGGACAGAAGAAATTCAATCACTCTTCCTTCACTTCAATTTATCCTAAACTGACTAAAATATATGTTGCCCAAGTTTTTTGTTTGATTGTTTTTATTTCAGCAATGAACAGGGCCTTTTTGTTAGTGTTATATCACAAGCAACAATGTTCAGTGTGCAAAAATATTTCAGTACCTTATGATATACTTCTTCTAGTGCCTGCTGTGCACCTTCAGATCCTGAGCCTGTAATTTGTTCAAATTCATCAGTAAAATCACCAACGAAATTATGAGACTGATTATTCAAACAAGAATTCACAGCTTAAACTAAACTATTAAATTTTACTCTACAAGCAAAGCTTTGCTAGTATGTTTTTCACAGCAAGTTATTTCTTGTATGAGAGGTAAGCTTCCCAAAAAAGATGGGATAATGTTTTCAAACAACAAGCTGAAAAATAAGTTCCCCATTTATAGAACTCATCCTCTTTGCTTACCCACCCCAGCAGACAGAGTACAAAGACGCAGCTTAAATGTGCTGGAAGCACTTCATAAACCAGTAACCAATGCAATACTTCAATACTTCAATGACATTTTCAAGTCTTCCATAAAATTTCTACTAGAGATAATTATGCTCAGGCAAAATGTTGTGCTCGAAGATATTCATCTGTCTTGCAACTAACAAAACCGCTCACATTTTAATTTCTGAGTATTTATTTCAGTCCTTAGCAAAAGCAGGTTTACAGCATATTAGAATATAAACCCTTAAAATATAAGTTACCGATTTAACAGTTGATATTTAGTGCTTGGTATACCTATCGCTTTTGCATCATATTGGAAAAAAGTTCCAGATGGGTCCAGGTGGTAACTGAGAATAATAAAAAAGAGCAAAACATCATTTAAAATATATTATCCAGGGTGGGCTTGTAGTTCTATGCTGTCACTAAACGTTTTTCTTTAAGTAGCCAGTGGCCATGCCCCCCCCCCCCCCCCCCCTTATTTTTAGACTAAAAAAATGCCTGAAGGGCTGAAAAAGATTTTTTTTTGAGATCTGGCACTGCTCTTATCTCAGGGTCTGGATGACTGCCAACCCCCCCCCCCCCCCCATCTGAAGGTGTGGATCCGTCACTAATAGCATAGTATATGCAGAGAAAATAGAGATCAGAACATGCGTCAAGTGGTTACTTACAAGGTTAAGCCAATAAAAAATACTTTTATTTTAAACTGTCAGCCCCCAAACAAGGCTGCTTACAAGAAGTGGTCATTTACAAGAAGTTCCAACTGTAAGGTATCAACTGGGCTTACACACGTGGAGGTTTAACTGTATTTCAATTCTCAAGGGTTCTTCGACATTTACCCTAGTTGTGGTAAACATAAACAATGAAAGGCAACTTTGGAAGGCAATCTTACAGTTGTGGTCCTTTGGAATCCACTCCACCAAAAAGTAATGCCACTCCAAATGGACGACTCTAAGGGAAAAAATAATGACAAAACAAAGATTTATGTCAAAACTGCAATTTGGAGCAGTGTCTTGTCACAGATTTAACTCAACTCAGCTTCAGCTTTTCATTATCTTTTGAGCCGCTTCCATTAGCACTAGAAGGGGTTATGGTTACTGACGAGAGGGGCGACCATACAAGTAGAATGTTACTTTGTTAACTCAGAAAGAAAAATCAAAGGACTTCTTACCATTGCTCCTTCTCTTGCATCATCATCTCCAAACTCAAGTGCAAGATTTGACACTGCTTGTGTGACGCTTTCTACACTCATCTGTTCATTGTACGTAAACCAGTGATTCTATAAAGGCACAGAACCATCATTAAAAATTAACATTATATTAATGAAATTAAAGGAAGTGTGGGTGCAACGAGATCAACAAAAAATAGCTTGAGGTGTGCATTAACCCTTTCAGCCCTACGAGAATCATCATCAAGTTACTCCTAACATTATCAATACACAATCAAGAGAAAAAGTTATGAGAATTAATGAAATCATCAATTCATCATCAATTTTCTCCTAAATGTATCAATATACTATCAAGAGAAAAAAATGAGAGAATTTAAGAAATGATAATCAAAGGGAGGATGCTTTGATCTTAGAACAATTTCTCTCAAATAATTCTTTAAGGAAATGTATGGAAATCAGTCTTGAGAATTTGTATGTGAATATTCGGGCTTCACCTGTGCCTCCACCCTTGCTTTGTCAACCATTGTTCTTGAATCAGCAATCAGGCCACTCATGGCACAACCTCAAAACAAAAAACCGTAAACTAAGGTCAAAATTTTATAAGGGTAATGACATTTTTATCATGTGACTTTGTAAGAAAAGTTACCTAGCATAACAATGCTCTTAGAATCTGAGTGAGAGTTAAATTTTGAATGACAGCTTTGAGCTCCTTTACAACCATTTTCTGAGAGCACAACCTTGGCTTTATCACCATATATACCACAAAACTCACGGTAAAAAAGCTTTTATTTTCACTATGCCAACTGCTACATATTGTAACTTAAAAACTGTACGCAATAAATCCCCAAGCAGATCTGTGCATAGTCTCCTTCACAGCCATTTTCAGGGTCATCACACAATGCAAATGCTTTGTGGGGAGGAGCATTTGGTGACCACCCTAAAACGGCTGTGAAAGAGACTAATCTGTGCCAGACTCGTCATAAGAAAAGAATCCTTGTGGTTTAAATCTTTTTTAAAATGACCTCCTCCAATAACCGACCACTAGATCTTAGCATTTTTTGGAAAATCGCTCATGGGAGGTTCCACTTAATATTGATGTATTTACGACATTGCAAGATGTTGTGATACCTATATGACTGTCTATTTCCACAATCTTTTCAACACTGTTTGGCTCCATGAGTGGAGAGGTAATTCGTTTTTCAACAGCAAGAACAACACCTTCTGATGTTTGTATACCAATCGCAGTTGATCCAAGCTAAAAACACAAAATCTGATTATCAGCAAGAAATTGTACATAAATTGTATAGACTGAAACTCTGTAAAAAGTGGTACTATGTTTGTGCTTAGGTTCAAAAAACATTTGACATCATTACAACAGTTTTTTTTGGTTTTCCTTTCTGCCATGTGGTGAAAATACAATAAAACTTGAGAATAATAATGCCATCAATGTCAAGCTCCAAGGTGTGGGGGCTTATTATATGTTTTAGAGAAACTCCCCACCTACCCCTCCCCTAAGCAGACATTTTGCCCTAAGTGAGCAGTAAGTGTTAATGTTAGCCTAGGGCAGGGGTAGGTGGGCAGTTTTCCAGAAACGTATAATGATGCGGTGTAGGCAGGTAACATGAGAAAACAGCCATCAATGCCACAATGCCACCAATGATTTCCCTGAAAAAATGACACCTCAAGGTTTGACTGCCCCAACAACACAGCTGGCCATGCTAAGGTGTTACTTTTTCCCTTGGGTATAACATTATTAGTACATAAAAAAGAGCCAGGGATAAGATACCATGGAAAATACCATTTGCTGTGATATGAGCCATACTACTTAATACAACTGTCATGTAAGGAGAAATTAGATGTGATGACTCTTGATAATCAAGAGTGATCAAAGTGACTGACTTACTTTGATAGCTTCTATGGCATATTCCACTTGAAAAAGCCGTCCTTCCGGCGAGAAAGTGTTAACTCCTCTAATAGGATAATACATGCAAGCGTAAAAATAATTAGTTTACCAAACGCTACCAATCTTTATAAAAGTTAAGCTTAGGTACAAAGTGCCATATATTTTTTCGAGGTCCTTGCAAAATTACCAACCTGTCGTACTCTGATCTTGTCAGAAACATAACGAAGACTGCAAATCTTCACAGTTGACAAAATTTTCCAGGCTATCACCGTGATAAAGCTGATTAAAAGCTTTTTTTAGAGAGCCACGAGGAACAAAATCTGTCAAATAAAACAGCTGAATAAAAAACTTTGAGTTGGACAACGAAAAAGAAATCATATAGCAAAATCTGTAATATGCTTACCCTTCAAAATAACTTGCGCTGTGTAGAGAGTCTAAGATCCGAATTGGGAGCTAATTTATACTAAAAATGGCAACTTTCAAGAGATTTTTGACCAGAAAAGCTTATGAAGTATGAGGGTGCAGGATTCTTAAAAGCCGACTATCATAATTGTCAGCGCTATTCCTTTATAATGCATGCCTGATTTTATTCGGCCCATTCCCCTACTGAACACGCACTTTCCTGGCGTTTCAACATGGCGTCTCCTTTCGCGTTTCGTCTTGGCGTGAAAAATGCCGGTAGATTAACGAACCTTTTTTCGTTAACACCAAAGGTATGTCTTTTTTATTCAATTATTATCTGTCATCCTTTTTGTGTGTTTCCTGTGAACTCTTACTGTCTTTTGACGATTCTAAATAACATTGATCGATCTTATGTCATGATCATCCAGGGTAAAGCCGGCGTATTGGCCTGCAAACGGTTTGGGTCAACTGCTCTTTCATATGAACAGGTAAACGTCCTCCTTGTTCTTAAAAAAAATGCTATAATTGTGTTTAAGACCTGAGACTATACCGAGCTGGCAATCAAACTAGTAATTGTGGGATGATGAAATTGACTTGATTGTATAAATTTATGCTTAATAGACCATTTTACAGTTGTGGACTTAGTACCCTAGAATTCGAGTCAATGTGAGGCTGACGGTGACCTTGTTTTGAAACAAACCTCCTTTGCTTTGTTATGGAAATTGTCCTTGAAAAATTCTAGTTGGCATAAACTTGATTTACAAAATAAAGCAATAAGGTTTGTATCAAAACAAGGCAACCATCAGCCTTGCTTCCATCCATAACTGTTTGGCCTATTGTAACACTGATTTTCCGCCGGGTCTTTTCTGGAACTGCCAAGTAGGTGAATGTAAATAACCTTGGTGAGGTACAAAACCAGCAAAAGATAAGACGTTTTAGTATTTTGAGCAGTGTATTTCACTTAATGGCCACAGAATGATCAAACCATTATTCTTCACTCAAAAATATAGCTTCAAGAGTTATAGTTGTACTGGTAGTAAGAGTGTGTGTCTATTTAATTCTGGTCATAAGCAAGTAGAAAATGATCATCTGGTGTACTATCCTCGCGGATAAAACATCTTTCCCTGGTCTCTGAAGAAAATTCACTGAAATTCAGGTCTCCCAAATTAGACTTTTTCCCTGGGGAGGACCCAAGACCTCTGCCCTGGAGGGAGGTGATTCACCCTTTCCATATATACCCCCACAGGCGAGACGTTTTCTATCTAATCTATTACTGCCTTATGTACATTTGTATGGAACTATTTTCTTATTCTTTGTTGAATGTTCTGGAGAACATTGATAGTTATTTGGATTCAAACCATAATTAATTTGTTGCTGCTTGTACAGTCTTTGTACAATGTTCCTGAGACTAAAGTCACAGTTCTTCCTAATGGAATGAGAGTTGCTAGTGAAGATTCTGGACTGTCTACAGCAACGGTAGGTTTTGGCAGAGTATATTTTACCAGTTAATAATTGTCCTTAAGTTGAAAATGTAATGCTGTGGTGTATTTGGGCAAGTTGGTGCCCCACCTATTTCTACAGCTTATTCCGTTAAGTATCAAGAGTTCAACTAACATCGATTTTCTGCTAACGATATCAATAGATAATCAAGAGAGAGAGTAATGAGAATTAATGAAATGATCACAAGTGGGAAAGTGCTTTGATTCTCTTTTACCAAATTCTCCCAACCAACTCTTTAAGGAAAAGTATGGAGATCACTCTGGTGAAGTTGTATGTGGATGTTGGGACTCACATGTAAATGGTTAAAGCAGCTAAGGGTATTGCTACTTGCCTTTGGAAAGAATGTTATTTCATTTGATTAGATTTGTCAATTCTTGCTAATTTAGTGGTGTGCTGATCATCGATTATGATCGGTCTTTGATCAAAATCTTTAAGTGATGGGATGACCAATATCATGGAAAATGTTCAATTTTTATTGATTATTGCAGAAAAAATAAAATTTCTTCTTGGCAAATAAGCATACATTTTGTATTAATTGGAAACTTGTGTGTTGTCTTTTAAAATAATAATCTCA
>OZ037786.1:21278971-21323971 GCA_964035525.1 Porites cylindrica | reverse complement strand
TTTTACGTTACCACAAACTACCTTGTACCTTAAAGCCAAGGCAATTTTTTTATCAATGAGAATTTTATTTCAGGGTACCAAGAATCGTTCACAAACAGATCTTGAATTGGAAGTAGAAAACATGGGAGCTCATCTGAATGCTTACACGTCACGTGAACAGACTGTTTACTATGCTAAGGTCTTCAGCAAGGACATTCCAAAAGGTAAAAAGTTTCAAGAGGCTGCAAGTTTTTTGGAGAACATTTTCTCCATGCATTTGGGGATACAAGGGTTTTATTTGCTATTTTTTTTTTGAGTCTTAATTTTAACAATAACGTACAAATGTGTATGTGTACTTGAAAAAATGGGAAAAGTGACCTTCTGTTCACAAGGGCCTTTTCAATTCATGCTCTCAGTTCTTAGAGCCTTGGTGCTACATGCTACAGATTCTACATGTAATGCAGTGTAATTAATAAATTAATGTTGTGGAATATTACAGCTGTTGACATCCTAGCAGACATCATTCAGAACTCAACTCTTGGTGAGGCTGAGATTGAGCGAGAGCGGGGTGTGATCCTCCGTGAAATGCAAGAAGTTGATACACAGTTAGAGGAAGTTGTGTTCGATCATCTTCATGCCACAGCATACCAGGGTACCCCGCTTGGTAGAACCATTCTTGGTCCTACCCACAATGTCAAGTAGGTGCAATTTTTTATAGAGTTTATTTTCGGTGGACTGCTTACTTTTTAAGGGTGGCCTAGTCTAAGAAAACAGCCGACAACTCGCGACGCCACCATTTGTTTCCCTGCGAAATGACATCTGAGGTGACATGTATTTAACTTACTGTATTTATTCGAATAAGCGCCCAACCTTGAATTAGCGTCCACCTCGAATAAATGCCCATCCTAACGGCAGAAAAAGTTAATAAGCGCCCACCCACACCCCCCTCTACCCCCTCCCACCCCCCAAAAAATGATTGAGAGACTTCCCCGAAGACGTAGTTTTCTTCAGAGTATTTCACAGAAACCTTGCTTTGTTACATCTTCACCTTTTGTTATTACTATTTTTTGTTTTGTTGCAAAATAAACATACTGAACTTGCTGAAAATGGTGAAAATTTAATAAGTGCCCAGCCTCGAATAAGCACCCACTCTCAAGGTCCAAAAATTTAATAATTGCCCATGGCGGTTAATCGAATAAATATGGTATTAACTTAATATTATGTCATCTGTCGGGTCAGGAAGTCGTCTTTGTCGCATCATTGACCCGAGACTCGTCTCTTTTCTGTAACGCTGCAAGGGAAACCGATAATGTATTATCGAAAGGATAGAGATTTACCCAGTGGATAGAGTTATCCACCACTTGCACAACTGGGCCCAGAACTTTTTTCAAGCTGTGAATATAACCTGTTGGTTTCAATTTTACTTTGTAGGACCATAACTCGTGATGATCTTGTTGAATACATCAGCAAACACTACAGTGCCCCAAGAATGGTACTGGCAGCTGCCGGAGGTACTTCATGCATTCTGCTTTTTCTTATGCCAGTAGTAGCTTTAGACTGTCTTAATGAGATCTTTACACATAACTTAACAAATCCATTGCATACTTGCACAGCAATTTATTCCGACTCTTCTACACAACCAGACAGGGGAACTTTTTGAGATTTGAGTTTCATTATTTGAGGATAATTATCCTTCTATAACTAGTAGTTTCCAGTGGAAAGTGAAGTGCTGTGAGTAAAGCATGACATTTCAAATAGTTTGAATCAGCTACAATTTCTTTTAATTTTTGATATTTGCCATTAACAGTGTCAAGTAACTCTGCATGTAATGCAACAGGACATATAGGGGAAAAAAAGTGCGTGTATCAAGCTAAAATTGTATAAAAATCTGTGAGAATAAATCAGCATATTGTTTGTCTGAAATCTGTCCACGATAAGGTTTAGAGCACGTGAGTGATGGAGTAAGTGAACTAGTGAATTTCCAATTGAGTTCAATATTAAACTGGTTCATTACGCTTTGCAGGCGTATCAAATCATTTTCAATCTTTGCTTCTGCCTTGTATCAAACATTTTACTACCAAGGGGAGAAGAAACCTTGTCACACGTTCCAGAAAGGCTCTTAATGACTAAAGCAATTAATCAATTAAGCTTAAATAAGTCCAGCAAAGCCTGGCTGAATACAAATTTGGCCAAAACACCGAATTAAATATTTACCACAGAGTTCCAGGAATTGCTTCAAATATTCTAAGAAACATATCGTTTCAATTCACAAGAATTTTTTACCTTCAATTGCATTCATACTCTTCGCTTGCAAAAACGTGGTTTTCTACATGAAACAGGATTTCTTCACCTCAAGTTTTCCACAGCCTACTTTTTCAACATTTGAGTGTTCTAGAGGATACAGTATTTACTTTTTCCTTTGGAATGTAATTTTGAATCGATTGGCTGCAACCAAAAGGGCCTGGATTTGAGGGCCATGAAATTGAGGCAAAAAAGGTGATGTACATACATACCTTTAAACATATTTACATCCAAAAATTTCAAATGAGGCTGGCTTCAGGGAACAGGTAACCCTGGCTAGTCATACGTGACCTGAATTAGTCTGCTGCAACTTAGCTGTGTACTTTTAAAGTGGAGTACTAAACTTACAACATATATTGATATCTATCTTCATCACCTTCTTCCTTACAATGTAACCATTCCTTACTTAACATGTATTTTTTCTCAACTGTTACTTGGGAAAATTAATTGTTACAAACAGCCATATTGTTAATCATGAGTTAATAATCAAGACCCAAATTCTCCTTTTCCCCCTTCTGGAATTAGTCTGAAGGACTTTAGATAAGTTAAGAAATATGGTACTATTGTTCCCAGGTGTCGATCATGATGCTTTGGTAAAGCTTGCTGAACAACATTTTAGTGGTCTGAGATCGACGTATGAGTCACAAGATAAGCTGACGCCATGCAGATACACTGGCAGTGAGGTAAATCAATGAAATTGTCGCCATTGGGAAAACCATTTAAATACAAACAGACGCATGCACATGTCTGTTGTCAGAGCTGCAAGTGACAGTTGGTCATTGGACAAAGGGCGTTTTCATGCTAGAGATGTTGAAGTCATCATCTAGTATAAATGTGGTAAAAAAGACAGATGTATTTAACGTCTGACAACATTAACATCTTCTCTTAAGTGCATCATTCAGATGGCACGGAAAACCTTAACTGGGATGCATTTATGCCCAATTTGTCCAGAGACAACGGGAAGAGTCAGAGTTGTGTATTTTTTACAGAAACCTCTGTTTTCTATAATGTTGTCATCTACTTTTATATGTCCCATTCAGACGTTAAATACATCTAAATGACTTTAATGTCTCTAGAATAAAAATGGCCAATGTTCAACTAGAATTTGCTCATGTCTGATGAAATCCATGCATTTTTGTACTTATGTAAATGCTGGGAAATGGAAGTATTGGTACATACATGTACTAATGTATATTCAAGTGACTTATGTCACTCTCATTTAGAGTTTCAATCTCGTGATCATTTAAACAAATGGAGAATGTCGGGGAAGAATGCTGATTACTACCTTAGCTGGCCAATGTTATGTTAATGTGTACACAAGAAAAAAAAGATGTTTTGCAGTAGACAGTGCTAGGTTTATGATGGTGACTGCTTGAAGGAGATTACAAATTAATGGTTGAATGGTAAGGATAAAACTAAGCTCATTGAGATAATTGTATACCTGCCAACTCTCACGCCTTAGGCGTGAGTCTCACGCCTGCGGGTTGAAAACTTCGATCTCACGCCCGCTCACGCCTGCGGACCAATTTCTCACGCCTGATTGAAAAATGTGAGTTGTTGCCGTCTTGCTTGACACAATTTCCAAAAATATGTTAACTCAGACCCATGTAAGGAACGAAAACCATGTGTAAAATGAATAAATGACAATACCTTCCTCGCGATCTCTGATTTTGTGGATAAGCGTTTTCTCGATAACTTTGCCTTCGGCAGACTTCGGACGTCTTCGGAAGACTTCGGACTTCTTCGGGAATCTTCGGAAATGATCGTGTCGTTTTCAAAAATGCCAGCACTCCCAGGATAAAAATCTCACACCTACATCTCAGAAAAAGTTGGCAGGTATATAATTGTGATTTGTCACGGTATTGCAGACCACGTGCTTGCCTCTTCCTTTAACATAAGCAAATAAACTCTTTAATAACTTGAGTTGCCATAAATATGTTGCTCAACTTTGTCCAATAATAAAATATTATTGTTTACCACTATGCATTTTGAATTATAAAATTGTGCTTCTTGTTGACAGATCCGTTTCCGTGATGATGACATGCCATTGGCTCATGTTGCTGTTGCTGTAGAAGGCTGTGGCTGGACTCATCCAGATTACTTTGCTCTTATGGTCACTAACATGGTAAGATATTAATAATTTTCCCCACAAGACACTTACAAATTATTTATTTACTTTTTTGGCATTGAGAAAGCCCAAAGAAATCATAAGACTTGTACAGTGTGGGCATCCTCAAATTCAGTGTACTAAATTACAAGAATGAATGTAGCACCAGTTCTAGTCGCATCAAAAATATGTTAAGTAACAATAATAATATATGTCACTAATCAAAATTCCCCTTCCCTTTGGTGAATTACATTGTAAAATTAGTACGTAATAGTAATAAACAAACACTTAACTTAAACTATCTGCAAACCAATCTCCTACACAGTTGTAAGCTTAGGCCAATAATGCTTTCTGTTTCACAAGACCTGTATTTTATAAACGTTACTTGTAATGATCCTGTCATATTATGATTGATTTGCCTTTCAATGTGTTCCAATTGATTTGTACAATTTGGAGTGTTATTTTGAATTTTTAGCTGATCGGCAACTGGGACAGATCATTCAGTGCTGGAAGGAATATAAGCAGCAAACTTGCACAGGTGGGATAATCACAACAAATTGTTTTTCCCAGGGCGAATGCTGTATCTGACATAAACCAAAATTAATTACAGTTTGGGTTAACCTGTCATCACCTGTTGGGTCAAACAGCCGAATGTAATTCAGCTGAACGTTAACCAAAAAATTGATCCAAATACAGTCAGCTGAACTGAACTACAATCCTCGTCATGTTGAGTTGGGACACCCCTTGCAGGACCCATATTCAAGCAAAAAGTTGTGTTCCTTCCCTCCCAATGTTGAATTTCAGGCTTCTGTGATGCCAACTCCTAAAAACCAACATTGGGAGGGCAGAAAACATCATAACTGTCCCAACTAATGCAACGAGTATTGTAGGTCATAATGTGGGCACTTCACATGAAGTCAACTTGATGACTAAAGTATGGCTCATGTGAAATACAGCAATATTTATTATTAACCTAGGCCCAGATTTATGTACATGTAGGAAAAGTCTTAATTTTATTTAGTTGGTGAAAGTGAGCCTCTGGAACAACACTGACGCTCTTTATAAATGGTTGAATTTAGGGTCCCACTGAGAGACCAAAACCTAGAACCACTTTGTACCGCGTAATAAACAGTACCACAGGAAACTACTGCTCAGCAGCTTTCACTTGAATGGCCACACTTAAGAATTACATACATCCACAGACTAAAAAGTTCGAACCATTTTGTAGAGGATGATAAACAGGAGCATAGGAAAATACTGCTCAGTAGCTTTCATTTGAATAGTCACACTTTAAGATTACATCCACAGACTAAAAAGATAGAACCACCTTGTACAGCATAATAAACAGTACCACAGGAAAGTACTGTTCATTAGCTTTTATTTGAATGGTCACACTTTAGGATTTCATCCACAGACTAAAAAGTTAGAACCACCTTGTACAGCATAATAATGAGTACCACAGGATACTACTGCATACTAAATAACTTTCATTTGAATGGATTTATTTGACTTACTCAAATATAAAATATTTTTGTCAAAAATCTTTATGAATTTCTAACTGATATAGCTCAAGCAGTTGTTAGCTCAGTTTAGTCACTGGTATCAGAAACATGACGGCAGCTTCAAAACACAGCTCATTTGTTTACTCTTAAAGGCATACATGTATGCGGACCAAACAAGTAAACGTTTGGTAATATTTTTGTGCCGCCTTATTTGTATTTGTGACTGCTATACAAAGCGGTTCACTGGAAAAACCTTAAAGACAGCTGTTTGGGTCTCGCTGTGTTTTTTGTCCACATACGTATTTCTTGACGTATTGTCTTTGAAGACTCTGACGATGAGGGGGTACAGACTACTCTACATCTGTAGATCTTGTTTAGAAAGTCTAACAGTCTGAAATGTCACCCGTCTCATAGCTCCACCCCTCCCCAATGGGCAGCCACTCATTCGAGGGGGTGGGGGGGGGGGAGAGTGACAAATACATGAATAATAACCAAATAGAAAGTAAAAGTATTTGTGTTTTTTGTAGGACATGATTAAACACAACTTGGCTCACAGTTTCATGTCATTCAACACTTGCTACACAGATACAGGACTATGGTTAGTATTCCCCTTTGGATACTATTTTTAGTGGTGGGGCCAAATGAGGGAATTCTCTTTTTGAGGTTGCAAATGTGCACAATGACTCCAGATAGGTTCTCGTGGAAATGAGGTCAAAGAAGTGTGGGACGACTGGTTGAAAAAAAAAAAGAGTTTTCTTCTCCCTTCCCTCACGCGTAACCCCTAATCATGTAAGCTTGCTCAAAGGCATGGCTTTTATAACGAGTACTAATGTGTTTGTTGATCAGCATATGTATTCAGTGTAAGTTTAAGTTGATCAATTATTTTTGCTGTTATTATTGACTTCTGCACTACATACAGTGTGGTCAATCTTGTTTTCACTTTGTCAAGCTACCTTTCGAATGTAAGCAAAAAACTGATGGTCATAACTAGCTAGCTATTTCAACATGCAGCGCATGCTCAACAAAGATCCTACTCAATTAGTGCAGAGCCTTTCATGCCAGCTGGTTTCTTCCTCTCCTCCTAGTAACAATAGGTAGCTCAAGCAACAACGACGGCGATGGCCACGAAAACGTCAATTAAAAAGTGAAGTCGTGCTGCCTCAAACTTTATCGCGGTTATTCCATCTCATTTAATTCATCAAATGTTGGCAAATGCTTTTGGAGTTGAATTCTAAAGGACTGTATCAAAGTTCAGGAAAAGAAAAAGAAAGTTGTTGTTTTGCTAATATAAACCTAGTACTTCTTCGCCGTTCTTGTTCTCGTTGCCATCGTCGTTGCCTAGGGAAGCCAAGGAATATCTTCTGCTTGCTTTCCTCCTCACCTTATTTAATTAACCAAAACTTGACATATGGTTTTACATTTTAGGGGAATTTACTTTGTGTCTGATAAAATGTCCATTGACAACACAATATACTGCATCCAGAAAGAATGGTAAGTGTTGAACATCTTGCTTTATGTCCTGTTCAATTCACTGTAAATCCCCTATTAAGCCCCCCAGGGGGCTTATTTATTTCAAGCCCATTTGAGGGGGGGAGGGGGGGCTTAATAGAGACGTGGGGCTTATTGAGAGGTAGGGTTTCTCTACACTTTCCTCTCAAGAGTGAACAACATAGATTTTTTTCCGAAAGGGGATAAATAATAATAATAATAATAATAATAATTATAATAATAATAATAATAATAATAATCACCACCTTTTTTAATCGCTTTTTTTAATCACCACCTTTCTTTTTAATTTTAAACCACCTTTTTTTTAATCGAAATGAATTGTTTTAATTGAAATGATATGTTCTTAATTTGAATAATTTTTGTTTAATGAAATGAATTTTTTTTTCTAGTCAAAACTAAGGGTTTTTTTTTAACGGAAGGAATTGTAAATAGGATTTTAATAGTTAACATTGTTATCAATAAAATATGTTCGATCGTTAAAAATTTTGATAATAATAATAATAATAATAAATAAAATGATCAGCAAAGGGATTTGACCTTTCATCTAATTCTATCAACTTATTCTTCAAAAAAGAATGAGGAGGCCAGTTCGAGTAATTTGTATGAGGATCTTGGGGCTGCAAGGGCTTATGCACTTATTTCTCTTTTTCAGGATGCGTATATGCACCAGTGTAACGGATCACGAGGTGGCGCGTGCTAAAAATCTGCTGAAAACAAACATACTCATGCAGCTGGATGGTATGTAGCCACCTTTATGCTGGTTTTCGTCCCTGAAAGCTTAAATCGTTGCGCAGCATGGAGTTTATCCGTTGGTACAAAGTCAAAAATTTGAGCCAATGAGGAACAAGACCAGAAGTTTGTGAAATTTATATTGCCGTTCCTCATGTGCTTTTCCTGGCACTGTCCTTTACACTTTTGCCGCGCTTTTCATCACTCGAACGCTTCTCTTCAATACTAACAGTGGTTTTTTCTCGCGCTTTTCATCATTTGAAAGGTTGCCTTCAATAACAGTGGTGTTTCCCCGCACTTTTCATCATTTGTACGCTTCTTTACGATGTTTTACCGCGCTTTTCGTCATGTGAACGCTTCTTTTCAATAACAGTGGTGTCTGAACGCTTCTCTTCCACATCAGCTGCGTTCGCTGCACCTTTCATCGTTTGCAAATTTTCCCGCTTTTTCTATCATTTACACTTTCCCTGTGCTTTGCTTACAAGTTTCACTCCCCTCCTCCCCCCCCCCCTCGTTTGGTCCCAGGTGCGCCTTTCCGTTTTTTTCATCCTTTGCGCACACTTCCCACAGTTTAAGTTTTTCTCGCGCCTTTTGTCATTCATGCCTGTTGCATCCTTCCCTGTACTTACATTGTCATAAAACTGCTGAAATTAAATTTCGATGTTTAGCTTTTTTAGCCTGAGAAAGAAACGACATTTAGCGGCGCCACCACTGTTTTTTCCGCGACGGGGAAACTAGTGAATCAAATTTTCATCCAATCAGAAGCACTACACAGATTTGGGTAGTGTGACGTCATCAGTATGGAATTTCTACGCTCGTTCCTCAGCGGTCATTACGCTGGGAAACCAGTTGTGGCGTCAGGAAAGGTCGGCTGTTTTCTAAGGCTTAGTTTTTTTTATGCTAACTTAATTCGTCTAACCTTTATTCTAGGATCCACTCCTATCTGCGAAGACATTGGAAGGTAACTGTTTACAGCCTTTGTTGACGTACTGTACGCCATCATCATCACCATCATCATCTTTATCCTTATCATCATCATCATCATCATCATCATCATCATCATCATCATCATCATCACGTAAACTAAGACGTGAAAAACCACTGCAAAAACCGTGTACGATCAATGTAGCTCAACGTTGGATCGAACGAGATCGTGATCAGTCGAAAAATTAAAGTTAAAAAGACTCCTGCAAAGACTGATCAAACAACGTGAAAAAGGCTGAGGTATACAATATTTCGACTCGCCAATACCTGTCTTCATCAGGTTTATTAGATCATCGTAATCACTTTCATCAAATGGGCGGATCCCTTTTGATACAGACGAATAACTAATTCCGTTTCTCACTGGAGCCTATTGTTTATTTTTTCACCAGACAAATGTTGACATACGACAGGCGTATTCCTTTGCCAGAACTTGACAAAAGAATTGAGGTAAGATATTACTTTTATCCATTTCCTTCCTGTTTTGATTATTTGTTTGGCTCCTACACATTCTTACGAGTAGCTTGCCAGAAAGTTATCTCGCCTAGGGCTCACTCCTTTCCGAGTTTGTCGTGCAAACCCAGCCCCCAGCCTAGTCCTACAGGCGAATTTTCTTCTCTTGGGCCTCCTCGCCATGAGAGTTTAAGTAATGAGATTTCCTTGCTTTTGTACAACTTATGGCAAAACAATAAACTGTAACTGAATTCGGCTCGGTCAATCCTGGACTCTACCGTCAGCTGTGACGTCACCAGCCTTTCGCAGACTTCGCGCGGTCAACTGGGCAAGAGGGAACGCCTGGGGACTAAGCTGACTACCTCATACATTTCCTTTCTTTTTTTGTAGATGATTGATGCTAAGATGATCAGAGACGTAGCCACAAAATACATCTATGACCGCTGCCCTGCTGTTGTTGGAGTAGGTAAGTGCGGTTTGTCAGGTAATAGGGAGTTTAAGCAGCGAAGTTTTTGAGCGACGCACCTCAATTGGAAGTGAGCCTTTTTCTCTGTTGATATGCCTTGACGCTACCAAATTTATATTGCTAAGTGTTTTTACTCTTACAGAGACGATTTGCCCTAGAATTTGTTCAAAATCACGGCCGTAGAATTCAAAAAGACTACTTCTGGTTGACGCGCGTCGCTCAAAAACGTCGTTGCTTTTACTCCCTACTAAAGTGTTAACCACTTGGAAAAGACAAAATGAATATATTGAACGAAATCCTTCCACTGTACTTGCTTGTTGCCATCTGTACTGTCATTCATTGGTAAATCTAGGGGAGGGGCAAATTGAACAAGGACAAGTGACACACGTACACCAGCACACTGCGTGGCCAGTATCTTACCCCTATTTCACCCTGGCACCAGCAATATTGGACAGCTGTTTCGTCCTTATTAGAGCTCATCAGCGTGGAATACCCGAATAAATAGAAAAATTAGTGTCGAGTGTATCATAGGCCCTTGGAAAGCAATTAGTTAAGAGCTGGCTCCATACATTACATGTGGGAGCTGTTGGCTAGCAACCGCATGGCAGTTCTCCTACGGAATGCGCTGGGAAGGCGGATCAACTGTTGATCTGTGTGATGGGAGAGGGGCCCCGGGAGTGGCCCCGGAGCGGGGCCCCCTCTTTTTTTTTAGACCAAAATGAGGTCTGCGGGGTAAAGAAAAAATATTTTGGAGGTCGTCATCCCTCTTTTCTTGGGGTCTGAATGAGCTGGCACGACCTACTTGAAGATCTAAATATTCGCCCCTGTTATAGCCTGCGAGAAAGCTGCCCTTCTGAGGAATCGCGAGAAGTCACGCATGAGCAGCACGCGAAAGGAGATGCAAGGGGGTTGGTGGTGGGGCGGGGTTAGGCGACCTCGCCGCTTTTTCGCACGTTCTCTCACTGTTCGCGCCAGAAATGGTGAGCTTACTCGCATGCTCCTCCGTACTGTTATCAATGTAAAGGAAATATTCAGTGTTCAGTTTTGGCTATCCTGGTGTAAGTTTGAAATTAGTGCATTTATTTCTTTTAGGGCCAATAGAACAGCTGACGGATTATAACAGAATTCGCGGAGGCATGTACTGGTTGAGGCTTTAGACTGGCGAGCCTCCTGCCGTTATCTCTCATTGTTTCAACTGAATATTCTGTAAAAAATCAAAGAACGCTTTTATCGTTTGCGCTGTATGCAAGTTTTGATCTGCAAAAACTTCTGCAACGGTTAAATGTTGTTAGGATTCTTTTAATAAAATATGTGGTCGTAGCTTCTTTGATGTTTGCCATAAGTATTTAAGTTATGTAATTCAGATCTTCCTCGGCTGTTCCTGACGAAACTACGACGGCGTCAGCAACGGGAACGTCAAGAAAGCAATATGAGCAAAATTACAACTCTGCAAGTGCATCATGCTTTTTGGAAATTTCTTTGCCGTTTCTGCACAACTACGACATGAAATGGCCAAATTTTACGTTCACTTGAGAACGGGAACGGCGAGACAATAGGGAGCTTAAGCAGCGACGTTTTTGAACGACGCACGTCAACCGGAAGTGAGGTATTTTCCCTCTTAACATGCCTTGATGATATAAAATTTGTATTCCTTAGCTTCTTTACTACTATAGAGGCGATTTGACTGAAAATTTGCGCGAAACCACCGTCAAAAAATGAAAAAAGGTCACTTCCGGTTGACGTGCGTCGCTCAAAAACGTTGTTGCTTAAGCTCCCTAATAAATTGCACCATCGCCGTTATCTCTGTCTGAACTCGGGTGCGGCTACTAGCAAGATGCATAGGGGGTAGCCCCGTGGGTTTGACACTTGCAATCCAGTACAGTGGGCGCAATAATTCTGTACGGGTGAAATTTTTTTGTTTTTGCTTCAAGCAAAATGTAGTTTGACAACATTTACATGGAATGCCAGTCCCGTGTCTTAAAATTTCGACCCCCTATCACATTTTGTGGATTTTCAAAATTGACCCCCAAATCTAGGCCGCTTCGAAAATTGTACACCCCCTCCCCCCCCATGGGACGTAATAAACAGTTTTTCATCGGCTGCACTGTTGGGCTGACAGTTTCTCTCCCAGCGGCTCGATATCCCACGTTCCAGATGCAGGTAGAAGGAATAAAGTGCTCGAATAGAGGCACGCATGTGCGATGGGGTCCACACAAGACTTGTTGCAAACATTCTCGCCTGCTGAGTCGCGATCCTTAGATCCCGAGTGTTCAAACAGCAACACGTCGTTTCGCCCAAAGTTTTTATCGAGATCCTTAAGAGATCGCTGGACCTTTTTTCAGCAGTAGAACCTTAACCAAAGAACAATTCCGATAAGCCGTGCTGTAGAGTGTTTTTGGTCATTGGGCGAATCGACTTGATTTCTGCGTCCGAGCAAAACAACTTCGGGCGAAAAGACCACAAGTCGTCCAAACACTATTTAGTGGGCCCAGCATGCATTGGCCCGGTATGGTTACTCATAAATCGGTTCGGGCCACACCTTTCGCTTGTTTTTCCTGGAAGACGCTGCTCGTAAAAACCTTTTTAGTTCTTCAAAGAAAAAAAAACCGTCAAGTTAATGATGCGCAAATCAGTTCATACTCTCAGAAATGAAAGTCGAACATAGCGCGTCTAAGCTTTCAAAGAGCACTAGATTGGCACCGGGTAGCTATCATAAATACGGTCTTCTAAAGAAACAATAAATATCGTAAAATTCCGAAAATAAGCCCCTCCAAATATAAGCCACGCCCCCCCCCCACAACCACAAGCATGAAACGCAAAAAAATCCTCCGTTACATCGCCCCTTCAAATGTAAGTATCCGGGGGCTTATACTTCGAAATTCCTCTCTAATATTTGCAAAACCGTTACAGTAACACATGATTTTTTTTGTTTGCCTAAAAACCATGGGGACTTGGATTTCTTCGGTCCATAGACAAAGTACTTGCAGTTCTATTCCGTTACCCTGCACTCAAACTCCTTCTGATGGTCCTCGCTTTTCACCTGGTATCTTTGCGACGATAGAGTGAAGAGTCATACAAATTTCCTTCCAACTATAAGCTAGCCCAGTCGAGTTTGAGACACCAATTTTCCTCCAAGTAAAAGCCTAGCCGATTTTGTAACGCAAATTTTCCTCCGTATATAAGCCCCTCCAAAAGGGCCTTTCAAAAATATGAGCCCCAGGGCTTATTTTCAGAATTTTAGGCTAGGTAAATCAAACTGTTTTCCAGCCACAAGAGGCCCAGGTGGTGTACTTGCCTACAACATTGACGGGGTACTCGCCCTGGATTTAGGAGGTAAAATTTGGACATTGGTTCATTCGGATAAAATTCAAACTTACCCGCTGTTGTAGTTGTCGCGGTTTAAGGAGTATTGCAAGGGTGTTAAGGCGGAAAACGTCGGGATCTATGTTTTCAGTCTCGGTTGATTTGTAACTTTATAATCAGTAGTTCTTTAGGTCGGAGTGAAAGAGAACTTGAGCAACGCCCAAAAAACGTGATGGGTGTACCTCTTAGGGGGTCTCGTGTTGGTCATTTTGTTCGTTTTAATCGTTTTGGTAACTGTGGTCATATAGATCAGTTTGATCGTTTTTTTCTCTCTGGTCACTTTAGTCTTGGTGGTTTTTGGCTGTCACCATAAACGAATGTTTCCTTGCTTTAATATATTTTTCTTTTACCCCTCCAGCCCTAGCCTAGCCCAGTAGCTTTTCAAATGGTCTGTCCCTTACACATCTGGAAACTTGTGCAGGAATTGTAAAGTATTTTTGTAATTTACTCCAAAATAAAAAAAAATTCCCAGGACGTGATCGTCCCTCTCCCTTTTCCTTTTTGGAGTGCATACTGGTCGCTTTCTCGGCTGAAGCAAAAATTTCCTTATGGTGCTATTTTCTCGTTTACAAACATTTTATTATTAGATCGGTGCTGCCAAAATCTCTGGTTCAGGATAATTATTTTTTTTTTTTAAGACAAGATGGATGAAAGTCTGAGCCCACGTTGAGCCCAGCAGATGAAGCGCTGAAAAAGCTGAAGAAAGCAAACAAAAGGTTAAAAATGTCATCAAATGTGCTTGATTTTCATTTTGCAACCACGTCAGCTGAGACACCCAGTATATCTCTAAAAATTTCTTAATACCAAGTTGTTTTTTTATTATATTTAAACGGTGTAAGTTGTATGCGGATATGAGTATACGGTTTCACATGTCCTGAAATTTTGAGATTATTCGATGACCGTTCACAGAAACCCTGCAGTGGGTCATTGGGTGACAATTTGTAAAACGCACGTGACAAAGGACTCCTTACAGCATGGATATTACAAAGAATGCTTACATAAAAAATTTTACATATCTAAAAGAGATTTACGCCTACTTTTACAAAACAAATGGTAAGATCGATCAAAAGAGGCTAGATTACTTTTTTACAAAAGCGTGTAACTTAGCTGAACTACTCCGTAAAAGTAAAACCTAAAGCGCATTTATAATATTAAATTTAGCCAATTTTCGAGACAGTACTAGAGGTGGAGAATTTTCAAACTCTCTAACATTTACTTGACCAAATTAGTAAGCTTTTTTTCTTACCGTGTCTACACTAACCTTAGCAAAATGTCAGCAAAACCTATGAAGGAAAAACGTAATTGTGAAATACTAGAGGAAACAAAAATACCGCGCTGACGGCAGTTGTCACGCAACCCACGCAACCGGAAACAAGCCGATGGACGCATGGATTATAGTGCATGAACAATAACGAAAAATGTTCCTGAACTTTTCGAAAGCATAAGATATAAAAACATGATTAGTTGCTTCTATGACTGGTTTGAAAATTGGCGATTCATCCATTTTGAACTGTCCTGTCTTGTTTTGATCGGAGGGGTTCGAACAAATGCCTTGTAGCAAAGTTTTCGACGGATTTATATCTGGTGTCTATTCTTAGAACACATTACTGTCCAATGAAAAGCTTCGTTATAAAATGGCAGCAAGAACTGGTATTTGAAGAATGTCTCATGGTCTAGCTAACAGAAAAGACAATTTAGAAAACCAGATCGATCCAGACGGAGATTATAAACATCACTGAACTTTGCCATTGGGTGGGATACTTTCATACGCTTTCAACAGCCAGTGAAAATCTATCTTGTGCAACCCGGCATTCGGTTATATATGACTGGTCTATAATAAAACCTTCGTCATAAGTGGTCGCGTTCGTTCATGTGTTAAATCCATTGTTTTTTAACCAATCAAAATTAAGGACAAGCCCCTGGGTTTTACCGCAATGTGGTGTGAAGTCAGCGGCCCAGAATATCTAAACCCCCCTATAGGCTATATTGAAGGTGTGGCTTTGGCGCTTGGTGATCAATTCTCCGGCCATTTCCTGATTTCTGAGTTCGTCGGTTCTGGCACATAGTGAGAGACACTTTGCTTGGTTTTAGAAAGGTATGTGTGAAAATACGACTTCTACTATACTTTTAGACCGGAGATTATTTCATTATTCAAGGTTTAGAGGCGTTAATCGCGCTGAAAAAGCGGTTGGTAACATCAGAATGGCAGCGATTTCCAGCCGACTGGGAGAGCAAATTCTTGGCGGCGTTGTTTCACAATCTGTCCCGCTTCGCCCCAAAAATGAAACCAAGAATTCTGAACCGTTGGGATGTCTTTCGATTATTCCTTTTGCCTTCGATAGCTGTTTGGGCGAGTTTTGCTTTCAAATATAACATTTAATTGTGGATGTTTCAAACTGTGTACCTACTCAAGGATGGAGCTGTTGCTTCAGCGAGTAGGTTACATGCTATTGTTAAATTGGCTTAAAATTTGCTCTCCTAACCTTCCATAAAATTGTGTTTAATCCATAGCTTGCGTAAATACTGGTGTTAATTTGGAAGGGAAGAAAATGTGCTCGGAGAGGGTACTTCGAGCGATAATGATATTCATATTTAGGAGGGCGCTAGCGATCTCAAAGTAAACTTAGAACGGTTTGGCCAACCGGCGAATTATTCAAACACCCCCAGTCACTGGCTACCGCCTTGCATTCCTGTGCGCAAGAAATATCATTCATTTTGCTGGTGCCTCAGTTTAGAAAGCGCTGTGTTTGGTGATATTCATGCCTGCTAATTTCCGACCCAGTTTCTTGAGCTGGCTTTTGGTCAACGTGAGTGCTATAACAGAGCTATGATAGTGCGGCAACTTACGCAAGTCACGATTATGATGAAAAGCCGTCATTTTTTGCGATCAAGCGTTGGTTATAGCCATACTTTTCCCTGAAAATGTTCTCTCCACCCTTTCGAAGTTTTAACTGCAATTATACATGGGCAAATAGTTCTTGGTAACATGCCTAATTTTTATTGAAATATTTTCTTAAATCTAAGATTACTCCAATTGTTTCATACTTTTTAAACTTTAGTATTATGTCATTACACTTAAGAAAGGTGTTCTAAATAGAGATGATGTTGCATTATATTTGAATGATATACCATCATGTAGTCTGTTTTGTTTCCTTGGAAATATATTCTGTAGAAGTTATAACACAGTTTTCAGCAATGACCTTGCAGTCCTTTTCAATGAAAAATATTTAACAGAGATGGTTGATTATCTTGCATACTTTTTGTTCCTTGCCTCTTAACCATTGTCTATCCTTGCTTTGATCATCAGTGTAACTCTAACCCTAATCAAACTCTTTCGTATCTCTTTCTTTTTCAAAATAATGTCTTTTTAACTTGTTAAGTCTCTGACATGTTGTTCAAAATCAATATGCTGCAGAAAAAGTTAGGCTTAACGTTTATTTACGTCAATTTCCTAAACTACAGTACATTACCTGGTTGATTACCTGGTAACATGCATGCACAATCAGCATCCCGCCTACAACTTCATTTGCATGAATTTGTGGGTTACATCTGATCATTTTGTACTAGTCAATATCTCTGTACTAGTCAATATTTGCTTAGGTGTTGAATTGATCCAAACCTGCCAACCCCTGATAAAGGAAAATCTAGAGACTTGTGACAAAAAATCTGGAGATTCTACATTTTCCCCTATCAAGATTAAACAAACCTTTTTTCATTTGGGGTATTTGATTTACGTGCGGTCCCTGCGGTAACAACATGCCACATTTTCTTGGATGACTCTAACAGGCCAGGGAAGAGGTCATGTTGGGGAGAAAACTTTTAGCAAGGTGCCATTAAGGCTTAAACAGGCACTAGCATTCCCCAGAAAATTTCTGTTTTTATTCAACAATATAGCATATGATATTTCCAAAAAGACTGTGAGACTCACGGCAAAATTGAGAGAGTTGGCAGGTCTGTTGATCATAAAACAGTTTATCCTGTACGGAAGGTTTTCTTACAGGGACCAAGTGCTAATGTTGACATAATGCCTAAATACAAAGGACATGAAAGTTCTGGGTAGTTTTCCTCATCAACTTAACCCTTTCCCTTATAATGTGGTTCTAATTTGTGATGAACTAACCCTGGTGAGTTTCGTGTATAACCCTTTCACTCACATAGATGGCCAAAAGGTTCAAAATTTCAATGTTTAAACTTGGAAGTGAAGTGCAAATCGTGCCATGCAAAAGAACTGCCTAGAGGTTTTGTTTGAATGGCCACACTGTAGGATTTTGTCCGCGGACTTAGAAGTTAGAGCAACAGAAAATTCTCACCATTAATCTTTCTAAAAGTGAAGGGGTTAAGTTTGATCATGCATTATTTCATTGTTCGTAAATGGAAAAGTTTAGAGTTTTGAACATCACCACTGTTATGAGGTAAAGGGTTGAGTTAACCTTCAATTGTCCTTTTGAAGGTTGAGGAAACAGCAACATGACGCCCCTTAGGAAAAAGCTGGTCATTGTGGGTGATGGTGCTTGCGGCAAAACCTGCCTACTCATTGTGTTCTCCAAAGATAATTTTCCTGAAGTATACGTGCCTACAGTTTTTGAGAATTACGTTGCCGACATCGAGGTTGAGGGCAGGACTGTAGAGCTAGCTCTATGGGATACAGCAGGACAAGAAGATTATGACAGGCTGCGACCTCTCTCTTATCCCGACACGGATGTAATTCTGATGTGCTTCTCCATTGATAGTCCTGATAGTTTAGAGAACATACCTGAAAAATGGACTCCTGAAGTAAAGCATTTCTGCCCAAATGTACCCATCATTTTGGTGGGTAACAAGAAAGATTTAAGAAATGATGAAAACACCAAGAAAGAATTAGCAAAGATGAGACAAGCCCCAGTTAAAACAGAAGAAGGAGAAGAGATCTGTGATAAGATCAATGCCAACGCCTACATGGAGTGCTCAGCAAAAACAAAGGAAAACGTACGAGAGGTATTTTATGAAGCCACCAAGGCTGCTCTTAAAAGGCCGAAAAAGAACAAGAAGAGGGGATGCAGTATATTGTAAAATGTTTGGACGTGGTTCCCATGGAACATTACTTTAGTATAGTACGCTTAAGTTGAATGAAAACAAAAACTTCTCCCATCCTTTACGCACCCAGAGGCGTGTGTTAATCAAAAGAGAATGGCTTTCTCCAACTGCGAGTTTTGTAGTTATGGTATATCAATTCAAATTATTAGTATTGTTACTCAAGACACACTGTGCCAAGTCAGGATCAAGCCTACGTTTACAGCAATTATATTATAAACTAAAATAAAGAGCTGTGAAGTCAGATTGTTGTATTAATTGACAAGTGTATAAAGCTATTTTGCCTTTCTCTTCACACAAAAAGAAATCAATATTGTTATTTTTTGTTTCTTTCCATTATTGTAATATTGTTGAATCTATCATGGAGTAATGTATTGATTTGGCACATAAAAGACCCATCTCCTCCATAAGGACTATTTCTTGTCTGTCTTAGAATACTGTTTAAAATTGTTTTGAAGAATAATTTTTTGATTGAATGTTATTAGCTTATGTGGCAACGTGATCTACTTGTCGTGAACTGAAAAGGTTTGAAATCAGGTTTTTCATACTGAGAACAAAAATCCTAATGTTATGCTTTTCGTTCTGGAGTATTTCAAACCTTTTCATGAACAAAAACTTTTTTTTCTTCAAATATGACAATATATCAATCAAATAAAATTGATCGAATTTTAAAGGGATATATGTCGCTCTTACAGGAAAACTAAACCTTGTGTTTGGAAGTTGTCTGACTTGTAAGTGTAATATGCAATGTAGTAGGTGTTAATCAAAAGACCTAAATACATAAATATAGTTGATTCTTCGGTTTGTTCAGTAAAAAATAATAAAACTGTTGTTATTTTGTGCCTTTAGTAGTGTTTTGCATTAAAAATTGTTATTATTCTAGCTAGGGCTGGGAAGGTTCTGAGTTTTCTTAATCAATCATCCCAAATAATCAGATGACCCAAGTGATCGACCATTTATTACTATCGGAAAAAACCATTTTATGAGAAGTCCATTTATTTTTCACCTTTGTGAAAGTCAAAGTACATGCAATAGAAACTTGTTGAGTTTTTTGACTGTAGACCACTGAGCTAAGAATTTTTCTGTGCTTGCAGGTGATCAAAGTCTCTAAATCTTTTTTAATATTGCGAGACCATTAATAGACAGTACACAAGTTCTTAATATGTTTATTTCCCAACAAAAAAATTAAGGTTTTGGAAATTAATGCAACTTTAATTATCACAAATTGTAATGGAAAACGACTTTCGAACAATGCAAATTAATTAATGTGAAAGACGGTATTTTTTCAAAATAAAAGAAATTAATGCAACATTTACAAAGAGGCAACTAAAGACAACAGGAACAAAGTTAAATGTATAATCTGGAATGGAAACTGTGTTCCTGGTACTCCCCTAAAAATATGAAAGGGGTCGCGCTCAGAAATCTGGTCACTTTGAGGGCTGATCACAGTTTTACTGATAACTCCTCTTTCCTAGGTGTCAAGAATGTCTTAAGTGAAGTGGGGCCAAAATGATAGAAATTGTGGTAGTGGAAATAAACATGCCACTTACAGTTTCGTAATAATTGGCACAGAAATATAGAAGATAAACATACAAATTTTTTAGTGAAAATAGGAACCGTTATTTCTTGTTTCACTGGTTGGTGAGCCTTGCTAAAACTACCTTTATTTTCCTTATGTCACCCTTGTTATGTACATAAGCCATGTAATTTTGTTTAACATGCAGCACTTTGCTCAAAGTAATCCGTAAAGTATTGTTCAAGGGTTTCAACAAGCACTGATGACCGACAACACGCGTCGGCCACTTTGCTCGGAGAAGTCAATTACTTTTTCCCGCTAAATTGGAAGCTGGAAGTGAAGTATTACAGCAAGGAGCCCAAAATTGTGACCGCCTTTAATTAACTCACATTCTTTCAGGCAGACATTTTAAAACCAATCAGAAGTCGAGGATAGTTTCTTGCTGGCTTCTGATTGGATTAAATCTGTACGAAAGAATGCAAACAAAACTCAAAAGCAGTCACACTTTTAAGGTCCTGTCAAAATTTAATTAAAATTCAATTTGCTGGACCTAGAAATACTTTTTTCTTCAGATTCAAAGTATTTAGGAAACGTTTGGGATGTACTGTGCATTACTTGTCCAAATTTACCATTATCGTTTGTACTCAATTAAGTGCCCTGAATGTTGGAAATCAAATTTTAAGGAATTGAATTTTCAGAATTTTCTGGGGGTGCATGCTTCGAGATAGCTCTAGAAGAAGGGGAGTGAAAGCCTGTTTTTCATACTACAATTTTAAAACCCCTGATCGTGTGTTGATTTTGTGCATAATCACTCTTTTGCCTCTGCTCGTTTTGCTACATCATCTGCAAGGTCAAAAGTACTATAGGATGGAGACCTCATGACACTGTCACATGTATAAGGACCCATCTGTTTCATCATGTAGGTTAACAGTTTTATTAAAAAGGGATGTTGTAAAGGGGAAACTTGAGACATTATTCCAGACCAATGGCTTCATGGCGTAGACCACAGCGTGGCTATACACCCTTGAAAAGATCTGATCATAGTCCAACTCTAGTAGACAAGAAGAACCTTGGTGATCTAGCAATGTGGGACTCAGATTATGAGCAAGAAGATGAAGAAGAGTTAAAGAACGATTTGAGAGGCACTGTTACCAAAAGAGAGGCTCCAGAAATCAAACAAGTTCCAGTTGAAACAGGCACCAGGGTCATCATATTGAGTAGTAAATACTGTGATTGCATTCCTGAAACAATTGGAGAGGGAGATGGAGATGTAACCGACTCAGCTTCTGAAATCACCCACAAAAATGATCCAGGCCAGAAATCCAAATGCACTGTTATGTAAAAATGTTATGAAATAATATTACAAGAAAGCTTAAGGTTAACTTTTAGCCACTTGTGTCATAATAAATTATAGGCTTTTATTTGGAGTCTATGATGATGTTACTTCTCAAATTGGAGATGGAGATGAAACTTACTCAGCTTCTGAAATAACCCCCCCAAAATGATCAAGGCCAGAAAACCAAATGTAGTGTGATGTAAAACTGTTATAAGATTACAAGCTCAAGATTTAAACTTGAGAATTTTTCAAGTGTAATAATAAACAATCATTTGGAGTCTATGATGATGTTACTTCTCAAAGGATTAATGAAAATTGTGGGATGACAACTCTAGATCTGCATTACCAGTTTTAACTCCTAGTTCACTTGAATCTTGAAGTGTAAAGTTTTCTTGCTGTTCAAAGCACAGTCGTAGGATTGCTCTATTTTGTGGCATCACTGCTACTTGTGATATACCTTGTTTACTGTTAAAGTTGCCCTCGTAGGTGGGGTAGGGGTTACATCTTGTTTAGTATTTTGTTTAAGCAGATGGTGTATTTTAACATGACCCACTTGATAGGGACACCCCAGTAAATTGGACACTTTCTATGGCCCCCTTAGTGGCCATAAGGGTGATTGTATTGTAACGCTCTCATGAGACGCATTGTCTTCTGCCCCGGGTGGTACTCCACAAAGTTTTATACGGGAGGTGCTGCCCCAAGGTCCAACACCTTAGCCTTTTATATTTCATTTTTTGACAGAAAACGTACCCTTTTCACATACCTTTCATTGACAGATGGAACCCCATTTGCATACCTAGTTTAGAACTTTGCATTCCTTTGAACTGTTTTAAACTCACTGTCTTTCAAATGTGAATAATATCACAAATCCTGAACATTTTCTTGACTTTTTCACAGCCATAAAATCCTTCCGTAGCCCTTTTAGGTCATTTTTACAGAAAGAAATGACAGATTTACCCACCCTTTCGTATACTTCAGGGCTCGAAATAACGGCTGGTCAGTGGACAATGTCCGGACTGATTGGGGAGTTGACCGGTCAACCTTTCATCTTGCCAGTTATGCTGACCGGTCACAGCCAATTTCCATGCTATTCAGTTGTTTCAGTTGTTGTGTAGCAAGTCGCTGTGTATTATGGAACTTTGATCTGAAATCATCCGTGAAATGCAACTAGAACCGTTGCTTATAATTCACGCATTGAAACTGATTTCGGGGTTCACGCACTTCCTGTCACAAAATTAAAATTATTTTCACTTTTATTAATTATGCAACCACTTTTTTATTTTGGGAAATGTGTGTCACCAGTTTTGGATCATGGGCCCTTGTTTTACTGCGCTTTTCACAAACATGCGAACTCTAAAGTTCAAAAGCCACCTTCACAATTGTGTTTTTCGCTGCTGTCAATCATAATTACGATCACAAGCAACAAACCTGAAAACACAGAAACACACAAAACGGATCGAAATCTACCAATCACAAATCACAAACCTTGACCTTTTGAACCCGCTAAAGTAAAGTTTGTTTCCTTAGAGGTCCGTTAAGATGATTGACGGCAGTGAAAAACGCTATCGTCAGTTGGCTTTTGAACTTCAGAATTCGCATGTTTATGAAAAGCGCAGTAAGAGTTATTTATAAATCTCATAAATTTGACCGAGCTAAAACGGATTTGGCCGGTCTGGGTCATCGTGTCTGGAGACTCTCCAGAAATTATTCCGAGCCCTGTACTTCAAATTAAAATTAACCCCTACCTTACCTGAGAAAGGTACCCCTTTATTGGGGGGCCTCGCCCAATACGCCATAAAAGAGAGTAAAGAGAGTTGTCTTGTGGTTGTTACGGACAACTGAAGCAATTGAAAGAAAAATTTGTAATAAGGAAGTCATCTGTGACAACTGTATTCTGTAATTGAGATATTTTATAAGCAAAAGCTTATCCTCACGGTGAGGGAGACGATCTTCTTTTGAAGAGCTAAATAATTGTATGAACTAAAACTTAACACTGGTTTCTTTTTCTCCCTTGTAGAGTGAGTATTTAACACGATGACAGCCATCAGGAAAAAACTGGTCATTGTGGGAGATGGTGCTTGTGGTAAAACTTGCCTTTTAATTGTGTTCTCCAAAGATCAGTTCCCTGAGGTTTATGTGCCGACAGTTTTTGAAAATTATGTGGCCGACATTGAAGTGGAGACCAAGAAGGTAGAGCTAGCTTTATGGGATACGGCAGGGCAGGAAGATTACGACAGGCTACGTCCGCTTTCCTATCCAGACACAGATGTAATTCTGATGTGCTTCTCCATTGATAGTCCTGATAGCTTAGAGAACATACCTGAAAAATGGACTCCTGAAGTAAAGCATTTCTGCCCAAATGTACCCATCATTTTGGTGGGTAACAAGAAAGATTTACGAAATGATGAAAACACCAAGAGAGAATTAAAAAAGATGAAACAGGAACCAGTGAAACAAGAGGAAGGAAGTTCAATGGGTGATAAGATAAATGCCCACTGCTACATGGAATGCTCAGCAAAAACAAAGGAGGGAGTAAGAGATGTATTTAAAGAAGCTACAAAAGCAGCTCTTGAAACAAGGAAAAGGAGACATGGCAAGAGAAAGTGCTGTATATTGTAGAGTTTGGACTTGTTCCCACAGAACTTGCTTAATTTACCTATAGCTATGCTAGAAGTTTCCTCTTCATTGCACACTTTGTTAGGCTGGGGCGGGGAAGTGGGTGGGGGGGGGGGGGGGGGCTGGCACTGGTAAGGGAGATTTCTTGTTTAGGAATGGAAGGAGAGTTTTTTTAGTTATTAAAGCAAGTATTGTTTGGGAATGAAATGGCATTGTAAACTATTTTATTTGGACTTTCCAACCGCACAACTAAAAGGTAGTGGCAACTTTTTTTTTGACCTTTAACATTCATGTTATTTAACTCTTTTGGATCCACAGTCAATTATAGACATATAATGTAGGTGCAGATCCAATGCCCTGATCTGATCAGGTGTGACCATTCAAGCAAAAGCATCTCCCACTTATCTGCATGGCTCTATAAAACAGTCATGTGTGACCGCCTATCCAAGATTTGTGTACCCAAATAGTTTCTTTGGCTAGTCAAATCACTATTTCGGTACTCGACGATGGGAAGTTTGATTATTAAGTTTTTGTTTTTCATACAAGGATGGATTTCCACTTTTGCCTAATTTTTACATGCGTATGCATGAAAAAAATAAGGCGCATAAATGAAATAGAGACAAAGCATGAAAGGCTGTGCGTAGTTGAACCTTGTTAAACTTCTATGTTTACAGCTACAGTGTATTTTAAAAAAGGTTGTCGGAAGAAATGGGTTATGATCAATACACTGTTCCCGACCCTGTAGCTGTCAAAACTACTTTTTATTGCTTTCCTTTTGTACTCGCAAACATATGTCCATGGCCTCTCGTGCTATTCTTTCAAATTTCTTTGAAGAACAGTGAACTCAAAACGACCCACAATACCTTTCTGGATTGTTGCGTCCACTTTTTCCGACAACCTTTCTCAAAATAGCTGTATACACAAGTGTTATGTTTATACATAAGGCTGTGCTCAAAGAAAAAATTGAAGGATGCCCAGTGCTCTAAACCTGTGAAATCCAGGGTGCTCAGCATGGGATTTCTACTAAAAAGCTATGATTTTCTTGTCACCCTGGAGCAAAAAATAAGGTGCCTGAAGTTGCCAGTGGGTAGTACAAGGGCACAGTCCTGCACACGTAACATTTGCATGTATATAGCGATGCATATAAAAATCAAGTGTCAGTGGTAATCCACCTTATGTGAAAATGAAATTTTTCTAAAATTTGAGATGTGGCCTTGAAGTGTATTGATTTTACAGGTTCAGAAACAAACTGGGGAGAAAAATTTTCAAGTTAGGTTTGGTTGCATACATTTCAAGCTTTTGTTTGAATAGTTTAATTAAGTCAAATACATTTCCATAGTTGTAGATCAATTACGTGCTTTTGATCATAATTATTTGCATGGAAAAGGCACGTTATAAATTTATTATTTTAGTTATTATTATTATTATTATTATTATTATTACTATTATTATTATTATTATTATTATTATTAACTTTTCCCCATAGGTTTACAATAGGTAAGTGTAGGAAATTGTCTTTGATTTCCTGTGTGTTTAAACCAGGTGGGTCCCAATTTAAGTATGGAATTTAAAAAAAATGATCACTTCCGTTTTTACCAGACTGAAATTCCTTACTAAATTTAAAATTCCAAATTTAATTTTAACAAGTATCAAAAATAAACAGAAGCATGTGAAAGTTTTCAGCTGTGGAGGTTTCGGTTTAGTGTACAAATTGCCACACCATAGGAACTTGTACACAGATTCCCAATTCTACAAACTCATCATCAGCATCAATGTTTCTGAGGGGGAAATGTGTAACCATGCACAAAAGCAAAAAGGAGTGAATGTGCCTCCAACTAAGATTATAAATAGTAACATGCCTTGTAATAAAAATTGTAGCAAATCATAGTTATGTCACGCATCACATACATTAATAATTATTCAAACTTTGGCCTTCTCAATCCACTGATACTTTCTTTATCAGTCAGCTATACACTTTTAAGTTCAGTACATTGCTAGAAGACACATTAATTTTTGATCTGCCATCAGTCAATGTGGCAGGAAATATAGAACTCTTTGAAAGAGGAGTGATACAGAAAAAAATGTTCCAATCATGAACCTCCCAGTCATTTTAAGCCATTTATATAAAAAAAAAAATGAGTTGCTGAGGAATCAATATTATTATGATATGGTCAGAGAACAACAAGACTACCTGTTGATAAAAACAAATTCAGCGTACGTGTGTTACTGAAAAGTGCAGTAACTTTTCTTTCTGTGTGTTTAATTGACTTCTCGAGACAAAATCAATTGAGTTTCTGTCTTGATTTTGTCTTATTTGACCAAAACATTTACATGAATGGATATTTGTTAGCAGGATATTGTGTAGCGGTCATAGTCTTATCATTTCAACATTTTACTTCAGTTCTCTTGATTTTTGGTTAATCATAAACCTAGAAGGTTTGAAATCTAATATTTTCCGAAAAAAATAATGAGTACTTAGTATTTGCAGTGTTCAAACAATTATATGTTTTCTAGAATTTCAAACCCTTCCAAGGATTTTTTTTTTGTTTAATTTTGTTTTACAAATAAACCAAAACAAATGTTGTTGTATCTTAGGGTGAAGTAGAAACTTAGAGGGATCATAGTGATATTATGTAATCTATGAGTAACTTAGACTGTGATGTGATTACAAGCTTTAGGTTCTTCAGTATGACAACATTGTAACTATGGTTGCAGAAAGTTATACATTTTTTTATGATTTGTGTATGTAATATGAAACGTAACAGATACTGTTGATTTACAGTTCATGAATGGATAATAAAACTTGTTTTTTTGGAAACTGTTGAAATAATAAAATATTGTTATTTTGAGGTTGTGTTGAGATTGGGCCGGGGGGGAGACTCCCGTATAAAAGTGAGGGGAATGTTCGTCGAAAACTTATCATTAAATCCCCAAGGGAGATCAATGTGGGTGTGGTTCAAAAGGAGACCATACTAAAAGATCAGGACATTTTTTTGTAACTTTCTTTTTGCAAGCCCTATAAGTAATACCTGAATGGGCAAAGAGACTTTCCATCGCCAAAAACCTTGAGTGAGACAAAAATCTGCAATTTAGACCCCCAAGGGAGACAGTGAAAATCCCTGTCACTTTTATATGGGATTCCTCCCTACCCCCCTCCCCCTCCTCCCTCGAGAGACTGGGTCAGTTTTGTGTCAAAATTTCATTAGCGGCATGTTGTGGGGGACTAATTTGACTCAGTTTCCTTTGCAACCTTATAACAGTGAATAACAGAGGCAATGGCATCTGGAAGTAGGGAGGGGGTGTGTGTTGGGAGGGGGGGGGGGGTACTCCCTATTATGCCCCACACAGGAGGCTCTGCCCAAAAAAGGGTTACCCTTTTTACGGTTTGATGGATATGAAATTGTTGGGATTTCACAAGTTGTAGGGTATGGGAGGGAAGGGAAATTGTCATTTTGGTCTGTAAAGGGACCGATACATTTTATGGCTGTAAAATAGGCACGTTCACTTTGTGGCTTGGTATGTGAGTATGTGAAAGGTAACAACATGACAATAGGAGATACACAAAATTCTCATCTGAAAAAAACATGCCACGGGCCGTCCCACGGTCCCGGGGGTATCCACAGATCGCGCAGGGTGCCATGGGACACATTTCAACGCGGGAATGTCGATTGCTACGAAATCGATTATTCTCTTGTACCTTTCACCCTTTCACGATGAGAACGACAAAATTACATGTAATTCAAAAAAATAGACAAAACGCCAGAAGAAGTTGTACGGAACTTTTCCTTTTATCCTGGAGAAGGAATTTGTTTGTATTCCTTGGCGGTTGATTCTCGAGGAAACAGCGTGCAAAATGGAGCTTTCAGGTAGTTAAATTAACTTACATAGTTCATCTAGAAGGCTCTTTTTAAAATTTCGTACAGTGCCATTTATTATGCATGCAGCAATTTCATTCTATTTCGCACAATAGCGGTCGAAACGTCTATCCATGTGAATTCGAAATACCTGTATGCATAATAAATACGTGTGTTCTGTCAGAGAGAATCAAGCATGAAATCGCCCTTTGTAAGGGAATCAAACCGTGGATTACGGATTCCAGATGTTGGATTCCACTCTTTGTCAGTAGAGCTTCAATCCTGGATCCTAATCGTTTGTGGCTTCTGGATTCCTTGACCTTCCCGATTCCAGTAACAAAAATAATTCCGGATTCTGGATTCCAGAATCAAAAATTTCCCGGATCGTGTTATCCCCCCTCAAAATATTCCATTTGTCCATCCATTGGGAAGGTATGGATATTTTCTGGAGTGATACATTCCAGAATTCAGATTCTCTTACATGGGGCGCAAATCAAGCAATAAATATGCAGTCATTATTGACCAAACGTAAGGTCGAGATTGTTGTATACAGCTATTTCGAGAAAGGTTGTCGGAAAAAGTGTACACGGCAATCAAGTAAGGCATTGTGGATGGTTTTGAGTTCTCTGTTCGTCAGACAAATTTAAAAGAATGGGCACAAAAGGCCATAAAAATGTGTTTGCAAGTGCTAACGGAAAGCAACAAAAGTAGGTTCGACAGCTACAGTCGTCAGGAACAGTGTATCGATCATATCCCATATTACCTTTCGGGATTGTCGTATGCACATTTTTTCTGACAACCTTTCGCGAAATAGCTGTATTTGTACCATGTTCTTTTCTTGTGTTTTTTGTGGACCGCAGCGAAGTTGGGATCATAGAGGAGGGGTTATTTTACGGGCTATGGTTACAATCAACTGTTCTTTGTGTTGTCAAGCAATGATCCTCCCCACAAATGGCTGCTGAGAACCAAACCACATTCCTTTCCTTTTGTGTTTGTGGTCTAACGGACAAACCAATCATGCATCTAGAAATTGACCGTGACGTTAGTTTTTGTGGTTAAAGTAAGGCAATCCTGGGGGTGAAGAAATGAATATCCTTCCTAGCAAATCAATTGGACTGAACCCCAATGAAAACTGTCAACAGTGATTCTGAGTGCTTTAACTGCTCTTAGCATGCAGTGAGGGGAAAAGTATTGCATGACAACATAAAGAATGGCTATGTGGTTTTTTTTTTTTGGATGATTTTGGTAAAAAAAAATTGGAATTTTTTTGTATTTCATTTCTGGCTTTAAAAGGACATGAAAATGTTTGATGATGTTCCAGACAGAAAGCAGGCCTTTCTAGATGACAAAAATATCCACCTTACATAGTCAAAAAACTGAATTTTTCCCAAGGAGTTAACCCACGATTTTGGTCAAAAATTTGAATTTTCTTTTTTTGGTGTTACTTTGGCTTAACAGGGCATAACAGTATATTACATGGCCGCGCGGAGATATGAAATCTTTGTTTCAGTGTTTATATTTCATGAGTGAGCGCAGCGAGCAAGTAAAATATTATTTCAACATAAGAAGAGAAATTTTGTATCTCCAAGCAGCCATGTAATGTTCTATTTATTATACAAACACTAATGATATACCAAACCATTTCACTAAAATAGCTTTTTGCTGTAAAAGGCACGATTTATTTATGCAGCTATAGCAATGGTGATATTTCACATGTAAAGATAACATGTTATTTTCACATGTGAAAATATCATGTTTTCATGCAAAAGCTCACCTGGTATTTCATTAGTGTTTATATAATAAAAAATAACATGTGATGATGTTTTAGATACAAACCAAGCCTTTCTAGACTTTAAAAATATTGATCTTATGATACAGTCAAAAAATGATTTTTCCAAAGGGGTTAACCCATGGTTTTGGTCCAAAAATGGCCATTTTTCCAACTTTTTTTTTTTAGGCAATATAGGCTAGGAAAATGTCTTTTATGATATTCTAGAACGAAAAAACGCCTTTCTAGGCTATAAAAACAAGAAGTCCAAAAAGTCCAAAAATTGACATTTTTCCAAAGGGGTTAACCCATGGTTTTGGTCCAAAAATGGCCATTTTTCCAACTTTTTTTTTTTAGGCAATATAGGCTAGGAAAATGTCTTTTATGATATTCTAGAACGAAAAAACGCCTTTCTAGGCTATAAAAACAAGAAGTCCAAAAAGTCCAAAAATTGACATTTTTCCAAAGGGGTTAACCCATGGTTTTGGTCCAAAAATGGCCATTTTTCCAACTTTTTTTTTTTAGGCAATATAGGCTAGGAAAATGTCTTTTATGATATTCTAGAACGAAAAAACGCCTTTCTAGGCTATAAAAACAAGAAGTCCAAAAAGTCCAAAAATTGACATTTTTCCAAAGGGGTTAACCCATGGTTTTGGTCCAAAAATGGCCATTTTTCCAACTTTTTTTTTTTAGGCAATATAGGCTAGGAAAATGTCTTTTATGATATTCTAGAACGAAAAAACGCCTTTCTAGGCTATAAAAACAAGAAGTCCAAAAAGTCCAAAAATTGACATTTTTCCAAAGGGGTTAACCCATGGTTTTGGTCCAAAAATGGCCATTTTTCCAACTTTTTTTTTTTAGGCAATATAGGCTAGGAAAATGTCTTTTATGATATTCTAGAACGAAAAAACGCCTTTCTAGGCTATAAAAACAAGAAGTCCAAAAAGTCCAAAAATTGACATTTTTCCAAAGGGGTTAACCCATGGTTTTGGTCCAAAAATGGCCATTTTTCCAACTTTTTTTTTTTAGGCAATATAGGCTAGGAAAATGTCTTTTATGATATTCTAGAACGAAAAAACGCCTTTCTAGGCTATAAAAACAAGAAGTCCAAAAAGTCCAAAAATTGACATTTTTCCAAAGGGGTTAACCCATGGTTTTGGTCCAAAAATGGCCATTTTTCCAACTTTTTTTTTTTAGGCAATATAGGCTAGGAAAATGTCTTTTATGATATTCTAGAACGAAAAAACGCCTTTCTAGGCTATAAAAACAAGAAGTCCAAAAAGTCCAAAAATTGACATTTTTCCAAAGGGGTTAACCCATGGTTTTGGTCCAAAAATGGCCATTTTTCCAACTTTTTTTTTTTAGGCAATATAGGCTAGGAAAATGTCTTTTATGATATTCTAGAACGAAAAAACGCCTTTCTAGGCTATAAAAACAAGAAGTCCAAAAAGTCCAAAAATTGACATTTTTCCAAAGGGGTTAACCCATGGTTTTGGTCCACAAATGGCCATTTTTCCAACTTTTTTTTTTTAGGCAATATAGGCTAGGAAAATGTCTTTTATGATATTCTAGAACGAAAAAACGCCTTTCTAGGCTATAAAAACAAGAAGTCCAAAAAGTCCAAAAATTGACATTTTTCCAAAGGGGTTAACCCATGGTTTTGGTCCACAAATGGCCATTTTTCCAACTTTTTTTTTTTAGGCAATATAGGCTAGGAAAATGTCTTTTATGATATTCTAGAACGAAAAAACGCCTTTCTAGGCTATAAAAACAAGAAGTCCAAAAAGTCCAAAAATTGACATTTTTCCAAAGGGGTTAACCCATGGTTTTGGTCCAAAAATGGCCATTTTTCCAACTTTTTTTTTTTAGGCAATATAGGCTAGGAAAATGTCTTTTATGATATTCTAGAACGAAAAAACGCCTTTCTAGGCTATAAAAACAAGAAGTCCAAAAAGTCCAAAAATTGACATTTTTCCAAAGGGGTTAACCCATGGTTTTGGTCCAAAAATGGCCATTTTTCCAACTTTTTTTTTTTAGGCAATATAGGCTAGGAAAATGTCTTTTATGATATTCTAGAACGAAAAAACGCCTTTCTAGGCTATAAAAACAAGAAGTCCAAAAAGTCCAAAAATTGACATTTTTCCAAAGGGGTTAACCCATGGTTTTGGTCCAAAAATGGCCATTTTTCCAACTTTTTTTTTTTAGGCAATATAGGCTAGGAAAATGTCTTTTATGATATTCTAGAACGAAAAAACGCCTTTCTAGGCTATAAAAACAAGAAGTCCAAAAAGTCCAAAAATTGACATTTTTCCAAAGGGGTTAACCCATGGTTTTGGTCCAAAAATGGCCATTTTTCCAACTTTTTTTTTTTAGGCAATATAGGCTAGGAAAATGTCTTTTATGATATTCTAGAACGAAAAAACGCCTTTCTAGGCTATAAAAACAAGAAGTCCAAAAAGTCCAAAAATTGACATTTTTCCAAAGGGGTTAACCCATGGTTTTGGTCCAAAAATGGCCATTTTTCCAACTTTTTTTTTTTAGGCAATATAGGCTAGGAAAATGTCTTTTATGATATTCTAGAACGAAAAAACGCCTTTCTAGGCTATAAAAACAAGAAGTCCAAAAAGTCCAAAAATTGACATTTTTCCAAAGGGGTTAACCCATGGTTTTGGTCCAAAAATGGCCATTTTTCCAACTTTTTTTTTTTAGGCAATATAGGCTAGGAAAATGTCTTTTATGATATTCTAGAACGAAAAAACGCCTTTCTAGGCTATAAAAACAAGAAGTCCAAAAAGTCCAAAAATTGACATTTTTCCAAAGGGGTTAACCCATGGTTTTGGTCCAAAAATGGCCATTTTTCCAACTTTTTTTTTTTAGGCAATATAGGCTAGGAAAATGTCTTTTATGATATTCTAGAACGAAAAAACGCCTTTCTAGGCTATAAAAACAAGAAGTCCAAAAAGTCCAAAAATTGACATTTTTCCAAAGGGGTTAACCCATGGTTTTGGTCCAAAAATGGCCATTTTTCCAACTTTTTTTTTTTAGGCAATATAGGCTAGGAAAATGTCTTTTATGATATTCTAGAACGAAAAAACGCCTTTCTAGGCTATAAAAACAAGAAGTCCAAAAAGTCCAAAAATTGACATTTTTCCAAAGGGGTTAACCCATGGTTTTGGTCCAAAAATGGCCATTTTTCCAACTTTTTTTTTTTAGGCAATATAGGCTAGGAAAATGTCTTTTATGATATTCTAGAACGAAAAAACGCCTTTCTAGGCTATAAAAACAAGAAGTCCAAAAAGTCCAAAAATTGACATTTTTCCAAAGGGGTTAACCCATGGTTTTGGTCCAAAAATGGCCATTTTTCCAACTTTTTTTTTTTAGGCAATATAGGCTAGGAAAATGTCTTTTATGATATTCTAGAACGAAAAAACGCCTTTCTAGGCTATAAAAACAAGAAGTCCAAAAAGTCCAAAAATTGACATTTTTCCAAAGGGGTTAACCCATGGTTTTGGTCCAAAAATGGCCATTTTTCCAACTTTTTTTTTTTAGGCAATATAGGCTAGGAAAATGTCTTTTATGATATTCTAGAACGAAAAAACGCCTTTCTAGGCTATAAAAACAAGAAGTCCAAAAAGTCCAAAAATTGACATTTTTCCAAAGGGGTTAACCCATGGTTTTGGTCCAAAAATGGCCATTTTTCCAACTTTTTTTTTTTAGGCAATATAGGCTAGGAAAATGTCTTTTATGATATTCTAGAACGAAAAAACGCCTTTCTAGGCTATAAAAACAAGAAGTCCAAAAAGTCCAAAAATTGACATTTTTCCAAAGGGGTTAACCCATGGTTTTGGTCCAAAAATGGCCATTTTTCCAACTTTTTTTTTTTAGGCAATATAGGCTAGGAAAATGTCTTTTATGATATTCTAGAACGAAAAAACGCCTTTCTAGGCTATAAAAACAAGAAGTCCAAAAAGTCCAAAAATTGACATTTTTCCAAAGGGGTTAACCCATGGTTTTGGTCCAAAAATGGCCATTTTTCCAACTTTTTTTTTTTAGGCAATATAGGCTAGGAAAATGTCTTTTATGATATTCTAGAACGAAAAAACGCCTTTCTAGGCTATAAAAACAAGAAGTCCAAAAAGTCCAAAAATTGACATTTTTCCAAAGGGGTTAACCCATGGTTTTGGTCCAAAAATGGCCATTTTTCCAACTTTTTTTTTTTAGGCAATATAGGCTAGGAAAATGTCTTTTATGATATTCTAGAACGAAAAAACGCCTTTCTAGGCTATAAAAACAAGAAGTCCAAAAAGTCCAAAAATTGACATTTTTCCAAAGGGGTTAACCCATGGTTTTGGTCCAAAAATGGCCATTTTTCCAACTTTTTTTTTTTAGGCAATATAGGCTAGGAAAATGTCTTTTATGATATTCTAGAACGAAAAAACGCCTTTCTAGGCTATAAAAACAAGAAGTCCAAAAAGTCCAAAAATTGACATTTTTCCAAAGGGGTTAACCCATGGTTTTGGTCCAAAAATGGCCATTTTTCCAACTTTTTTTTTTTAGGCAATATAGGCTAGGAAAATGTCTTTTATGATATTCTAGAACGAAAAAACGCCTTTCTAGGCTATAAAAACAAGAAGTCCAAAAAGTCCAAAAATTGACATTTTTCCAAAGGGGTTAACCCATGGTTTTGGTCCAAAAATGGCCATTTTTCCAACTTTTTTTTTTTAGGCAATATAGGCTAGGAAAATGTCTTTTATGATATTCTAGAACGAAAAAACGCCTTTCTAGGCTATAAAAACAAGAAGTCCAAAAAGTCCAAAAATTGACATTTTTCCAAAGGGGTTAACCCATGGTTTTGGTCCAAAAATGGCCATTTTTCCAACTTTTTTTTTTTAGGCAATATAGGCTAGGAAAATGTCTTTTATGATATTCTAGAACGAAAAAACGCCTTTCTAGGCTATAAAAACAAGAAGTCCAAAAAGTCCAAAAATTGACATTTTTCCAAAGGGGTTAACCCATGGTTTTGGTCCAAAAATGGCCATTTTTCCAACTTTTTTTTTTTAGGCAATATAGGCTAGGAAAATGTCTTTTATGATATTCTAGAACGAAAAAACGCCTTTCTAGGCTATAAAAACAAGAAGTCCAAAAAGTCCAAAAATTGACATTTTTCCAAAGGGGTTAACCCATGGTTTTGGTCCAAAAATGGCCATTTTTCCAACTTTTTTTTTTTAGGCAATATAGGCTAGGAAAATGTCTTTTATGATATTCTAGAACGAAAAAACGCCTTTCTAGGCTATAAAAACAAGAAGTCCAAAAAGTCCAAAAATTGACATTTTTCCAAAGGGGTTAACCCATGGTTTTGGTCCAAAAATGGCCATTTTTCCAACTTTTTTTTTTTAGGCAATATAGGCTAGGAAAATGTCTTTTATGATATTCTAGAACGAAAAAACGCCTTTCTAGGCTATAAAAACAAGAAGTCCAAAAAGTCCAAAAATTGACATTTTTCCAAAGGGGTTAACCCATGGTTTTGGTCCAAAAATGGCCATTTTTCCAACTTTTTTTTTTTAGGCAATATAGGCTAGGAAAATGTCTTTTATGATATTCTAGAACGAAAAAACGCCTTTCTAGGCTATAAAAACAAGAAGTCCAAAAAGTCCAAAAATTGACATTTTTCCAAAGGGGTTAACCCATGGTTTTGGTCCAAAAATGGCCATTTTTCCAACTTTTTTTTTTTAGGCAATATAGGCTAGGAAAATGTCTTTTATGATATTCTAGAACGAAAAAACGCCTTTCTAGGCTATAAAAACAAGAAGTCCAAAAAGTCCAAAAATTGACATTTTTCCAAAGGGGTTAACCCATGGTTTTGGTCCAAAAATGGCCATTTTTCCAACTTTTTTTTTTTAGGCAATATAGGCTAGGAAAATGTCTTTTATGATATTCTAGAACGAAAAAACGCCTTTCTAGGCTATAAAAACAAGAAGTCCAAAAAGTCCAAAAATTGACATTTTTCCAAAGGGGTTAACCCATGGTTTTGGTCCAAAAATGGCCATTTTTCCAACTTTTTTTTTTTAGGCAATATAGGCTAGGAAAATGTCTTTTATGATATTCTAGAACGAAAAAACGCCTTTCTAGGCTATAAAAACAAGAAGTCCAAAAAGTCCAAAAATTGACATTTTTCCAAAGGGGTTAACCCATGGTTTTGGTCCAAAAATGGCCATTTTTCCAACTTTTTTTTTTTAGGCAATATAGGCTAGGAAAATGTCTTTTATGATATTCTAGAACGAAAAAACGCCTTTCTAGGCTATAAAAACAAGAAGTCCAAAAAGTCCAAAAATTGACATTTTTCCAAAGGGGTTAACCCATGGTTTTGGTCCAAAAATGGCCATTTTTCCAACTTTTTTTTTTTAGGCAATATAGGCTAGGAAAATGTCTTTTATGATATTCTAGAACGAAAAAACGCCTTTCTAGGCTATAAAAACAAGAAGTCCAAAAAGTCCAAAAATTGACATTTTTCCAAAGGGGTTAACCCATGGTTTTGGTCCAAAAATGGCCATTTTTCCAACTTTTTTTTTTTAGGCAATATAGGCTAGGAAAATGTCTTTTATGATATTCTAGAACGAAAAAACGCCTTTCTAGGCTATAAAAACAAGAAGTCCAAAAAGTCCAAAAATTGACATTTTTCCAAAGGGGTTAACCCATGGTTTTGGTCCAAAAATGGCCATTTTTCCAACTTTTTTTTTTTAGGCAATATAGGCTAGGAAAATGTCTTTTATGATATTCTAGAACGAAAAAACGCCTTTCTAGGCTATAAAAACAAGAAGTCCAAAAAGTCCAAAAATTGACATTTTTCCAAAGGGGTTAACCCATGGTTTTGGTCCAAAAATGGCCATTTTTCCAACTTTTTTTTTTTAGGCAATATAGGCTAGGAAAATGTCTTTTATGATATTCTAGAACGAAAAAACGCCTTTCTAGGCTATAAAAACAAGAAGTCCAAAAAGTCCAAAAATTGACATTTTTCCAAAGGGGTTAACCCATGGTTTTGGTCCAAAAATGGCCATTTTTCCAACTTTTTTTTTTTAGGCAATATAGGCTAGGAAAATGTCTTTTATGATATTCTAGAACGAAAAAACGCCTTTCTAGGCTATAAAAACAAGAAGTCCAAAAAGTCCAAAAATTGACATTTTTCCAAAGGGGTTAACCCATGGTTTTGGTCCAAAAATGGCCATTTTTCCAACTTTTTTTTTTTAGGCAATATAGGCTAGGAAAATGTCTTTTATGATATTCTAGAACGAAAAAACGCCTTTCTAGGCTATAAAAACAAGAAGTCCAAAAAGTCCAAAAATTGACATTTTTCCAAAGGGGTTAACCCATGGTTTTGGTCCAAAAATGGCCATTTTTCCAACTTTTTTTTTTTAGGCAATATAGGCTAGGAAAATGTCTTTTATGATATTCTAGAACGAAAAAACGCCTTTCTAGGCTATAAAAACAAGAAGTCCAAAAAGTCCAAAAATTGACATTTTTCCAAAGGGGTTAACCCATGGTTTTGGTCCAAAAATGGCCATTTTTCCAACTTTTTTTTTTTAGGCAATATAGGCTAGGAAAATGTCTTTTATGATATTCTAGAACGAAAAAACGCCTTTCTAGGCTATAAAAACAAGAAGTCCAAAAAGTCCAAAAATTGACATTTTTCCGCAGATAAACTCCTCTGGACCAGTGGAGTTTTTTCTTACACTCGTCTCATTGAAGTTCCCGGATGTAGAGTCACACGGTCGGCGGATCACCTTAGCCTTGTTTTCACACCAGAAAAATACTAAGTCTTTGCCCGGGTTAAAGTTGACATGCAATTTTGCTCTCACCTAATTCATTTGACTTGTAAGAGCCTGTCCCCTAGGCCAAAGACTTAGCGGTCACCTGAGAAAAGCGAACAATATCGTACCTTTCTGTCTCAGCCCGGATCAGGGTTATTGATCCGTTTAGCCAAATGAAACGAGAATATAATACGATATTGGACGATGCAGAGTCTGCGAATCGTGATAACTTTGTCCCATCTCAGAGCTTTACATGATGTTCTCCGGGAAACTTTTCTCAAGATGACCAATACTTGCAAAAGTAAACTGCTAAACGGCAGCGAAACCAGCTTTAGGCGCGCACTGATTTCAAATAACTGTCACTTGTGTTAAATAGAGAATTGTGGGTAGGAAAGAAACAGAATAAGGAGGGAGGGTGGGGAGGGAGGGGGGCGGGGGGGTAAGAGATTAGTTTTGTCTACAGCCACTTCTACCCAAAACCACAAAACAAGCCAAAAAAACCAACATCAGCAAACAACACAGTAAGCAAGCTGTTAGACAGAGGCAATTGAGAAAAATTACGAAATGTTTGCCAACCTGGTTTTTATAACTTCAGGTAGAAATTTAATAGAAAAATATATAAGATAGATTAAAAACTAGACAAATAAATGAAAAAATAAGAATTTCAAATATTAAGATATAAATATCAGTTGTGACATCTCTGGAGTGGGCAGGTATGTGGTTCGCTTGAATGTCACCTCCAAGTTTGGGTTGGGAAGAAAAGACTGTATAGTCTATCGTTTCAATTTGCCTATCTCGAAGAGAATAGACACCAGAGATGCTACGCTGATATATTATTTGGCCGGGAGATAAAACAAACAATCTTTCACTGTCGAGGCTGAGCTTCCTTGCGCATACATGCAACATACCGCACGTGCTTTCTAAAACCAAGAAGAATGCTAAGCATCTTTTTCAATCCTGGGAAAATTTGATCAGTGATGGCGCGTACGTTTGCTACTCCGACTGAACAAGATCACGAACCTGTTTTTTTTCTTTTTTTTTCGGTTAAGAGGTAAGGGAAATGCGATAAGTTCAGTTATATATCGGAAAAAAACAAAACATTCGAATATTTCAATGTTTGTACGGAAAAAGGAGAAAGATGAGTAGCAAGGCTCGCACAAGGTGTTCAGCAATCTGGCCGTCAGAGACCGAATTTTTCCCTCAATTGGAGATGAACATGTAAATTATTGAAGTAAATCATTCTATAATTGTACATGTGCGTGATGTATTAGCTCCGCGGATTGACTAGTTAGTTTGAAGAAATAAACTCGAAGCGTGAAGCACACGAACAGTCGCGAGAGGCGCGGAGAACTGGGGAACTGGAAAACTCTTTCACTCGCATCGTGGCTCGATCCAAGTAGCTCTTGGGTCTTTAAAATTAAATGAAAAATGAAGGAAAAAAGTAACTAAATAAATGTACATCCCTTGAAAACTGAGACTTAAAAAATCCCTTTAAGTTAAGCTAACTATATATATACCGTAAAATTCCGAAAATAAGCCCCTCCAAGTATAAGCCCCCCAAACTCGTAACGCAAAAAACCCGCCGTTAAATCGCCCCTCCAAATATAAGCCCCCCAGGGGCTTGCACTTGGAAATTGCCCTCAAATACAAAGTAAAACAAAGCAAAAACGGTAAATTTACTTCCAACTATAAGGCTAGCGCAATCTATTTTGAAATGCAAATTTCCCTCCGTAGATAAGCCCCTCCAAAAATAAGCCCCTCAAAAAGGGCCCTTGAAAAATATAAGCCCCGGGGCTTATTTTCGGAATTTTACGGTATTTGTCTTTTGTTTCCTGGGGGGTACTTCTTGGAATTCTTGGTGGGGGTGTGCCTGCGGGGTTCTCCAAATCCTCACCTATTTCAGACTTAAAAATATACCGCACAAATTAACTTACCTCTCGGCCAAATAAGACTACATCAGCGTGGCTTTTCTTGTCCATTCTCTTCGACATCGCCGGCGGCACGGAACTTTAATACCGCAAATGAATTGCAAACTGAAATGACAACAACTGTAGATCTTTTCTTCCCAGTGACATTTGAGCGAACTAAATAAGTGCCCACTCTGTCCATCTTCTCTCCAACAATCCAGACATGTCACAACTGATATTTATATAAACATTTTTTTAATTGTCTTATTTATTTATCTGTCATATATATTTATCTTCTCTAAAAGGGCATGAAATAATATTTGATGAAAGAAACCTGTCAAGGCAATGAAAATATCGATCTTATAGAGTCGAAAAATTGGATTTAATGTTTCATGGGGTTAAATTATAATTTTGGTTAAAAAAATATAAAAGTTTTTCATAGTTCGTTTATGGGCTCAAGAACTGAGTTTTCGGGGCGATTTCTTCGCTGGTCGTTTAAGTGGAAAGTTGCAATATTATATATTTATTATCAGAATAGCCTAAGGATTGAAACATTTGTTTAGTACAAAGGTCTTGTTACATCAGTGTACAGCTTCCAAAGCAAAAACATGGTAGACTTCAGGAACTGTATGGTTTTCTTAAGTTTCAACGCTTTCCCATTAATGTTTCAAACAGGTTGGCAGGGTGTAATTAAGAATACTTCTGAATAAAAATTATTCCTTCGTAGAAGTCAATTTTATTTTTCTCTATAGGTTGTACAGTCAAGTTATGGAAAAAGATGATTCATTAATCAAGAAATAACTAAAGAGAGAACGGGAAAAAATAGCAAAACTAATACATTGCCCTAGTACATGGAAAAATACTAAAGATTCCTAATTATGTGGATACAACGAAGTAAAATAAATAAATGAATTATTTAATTACATTAAATAAAAATAAAAGCCTACTCACCTATTACTGTCTCATTGATTTTGATTGGTTCTCATGGAATATGTAGTTTTATACTACTACGTGAGAAATTTCTGCAATTTGATTGGCTTAGAGCAGTGGTATTTCAGCTTAATTTGAAATACCTATACGTGAAAATTACAAACCTTTTGCGGGTAGTAGTATAAACAAATAATAGCATGATTTGTATGTGATATTAGGCATAAATACCACTCATGATATTTCAAAATTGTCTCAAATTTCACTCGCCTAACGGCTCGTGAAATTACGTATAACAATTTTGAAATATCACTCGTGGTATTTATGCCAAATATCACTACTAATCATGCTATTACCTATACTAATTATTTCACGGGCTAGCAACATTTATTCCTTGAGTTTCATTGGTTGTTTTCTTAACATCCGATTTGGTGTGGGGATCTGCCCGATTACGTTCTTCTTGTAATTGGACAGGACAAATGGCACAGTTAGCAACTTCCAATAGCGAATTAAAGCAATTTATACTACGACATGAGAAATATCTGCAATTTGATTGGCTTAGAGCAGTGGTATTTCAGCTTAATTTGAAATACCTACATGTGAAAATTACAAACCTTTTGCGGGGAGTAGTATAAACAAATAGCATGATTACGAATCATGTTATTACCTATACATGTACATTTTTAACAATAATTATTGAATGAGGCTACGTGTGATCTGAAGAATGATGCAGATGTCGGAGGGTGGTATCTCGGGATCTCCATAATTCTTCAGAGTATTCGAAAGCCGAATCCAATAATTGTTTTATCATTCATTCAAAATAATTCGTAGTTTAATAACAAGCCAAAACATGCTTACCTCTATCGATGTTCGAATTTCCCGTCTTTATTCGCCTGTTTCTCGGCAAGTTCAGGAGATAAAGGGATGTTTACTTCTAATATTCTTCAAAGAGCAGATGCCGTCTGTGGAGTTGTTATCTTCCGGTTATCGCCATGATTTTAGGCAATAGTTCGGCTATTTCTCCTTCGCTAAAGGTGTAAAATTTTCCGCCATTCTGTACTGCTCCACCAATCAACGCAACCTTGTCCAAGGGCGTGTCGGTTTCTAGCCCATTTTTCTGGCATTTATGTTGTACCATTGACGTCATTTTCCACATATCACAAACGTCTTCCAAATTTGTGCAACGTTAGCTGGTTACGAAAAATTATCCGTAGGATTTGAGCCAATCAGAAACGGAATGTTGTACCATTGACGTCGTTTTCCACTTATCGCAAACGTCTTCCGAATTTGTCCAACGATAGCTGGTTACGGAAAATTATCCGTTGGATTTGAGCCAATCAGAAACGGATAAATATTTTGAATGAATAATAATGGAGGTTAACAAACCATCAGATTTTAGGAATTTGATTCTGACACATTTAACACTATAAACGAACAAGGAGGACATTTTTCATATGGAATCAAAATCATTTAAGTTTTATTGACTTATTAACCTGCAAATTACATAAGCAAAGGTTTCCTTTTGCAAAAAAATTTTGTCTGTTAAAGCAGTAGTCTGGCTTTGGATTAGGTAGCACCAGCTCTAAGTAGTGACGAAATGTCGTCTAGTTGTGCGTTTCGACCAACTGAATTAACCGTTGGAAGACAAAGAAAGAACAATATCCTAATTTTGGTAGATGAAAAGCGCATTTATTTTGGTCATTCTTCTAGGTAAAATTCGTTAAATATTATGAAATTCCCGCGAGTGAAAACTCCTAAACATTATTTACAGCTTCTTCAGAACAATGGTATAACGTTTACGCATACCAAAAGCAAACATTCTGCAATGGTAATTGAACAAATACAGTTTCCGCTAATATTTAAGCCATTTTCATTATTTTCGTTTGTCTGTTTTTCTAAGGATTGTGCACTGTGATCTCTTATCCTTTCACGTGCTCCAACGAACGTGAATCGTCACATGTAGCTTTGAAAGCTCTTAAAATAAACGTAGAGGAACTGTCCTAAGCTACCGATCACCATTAATAGTTGAAGTATGAGTCGGCGGTCTTAATAAGTCAGCGTACTCTTGAAGTGCCTCCCGTAAGGCTCGTCGGACTTGCGTCGAGTTACAAACAGAGCATTCCACAAGACGAGGATACAGTTCAATGACTTGATCCCAGATCCTACCGTCCACTGCAACAAAAATTTGCGTCATGTTACAGAGAAAGTTACTTTTAGTGTTCCACTCGCTTGGCGTAGGTCAAAGGAAGCGAAGAAACTTGACGTATACGGCTAAGATACGACTTATTGAATAATTGGTTGGTTGGTTGGTTGGTTGATTGATTGATTGATTGATTGATTGACTGATTGATTGATTGATTGATTGATTGATTGATTGATTGATTGATTGATTGATTGACTGATTGATAAGATGAGATGAAATGGTTATCAGGGATTCCAGAACATTTAGTAAGCCCTGATTTCGGGAAGCAGAGAAAACGTTTTCTTACTTGAACGAAAAACAATAATACTTTTGCTTTCAAGGCTTGGAATCCGCTACTTTTCCCCCGCAAGTTCCCCACAATTCCGAAAAGTCTTAGTCACTTCGGATTAAGACGAGAAACTAAGGCCGACCACGCCGGAATGGAAAGCGCTATCACTTAAGAAAAAAAATCATAACCAAAGAACTTTTTTAGAAAAAAAAAAATGCTTAGTCGAAACTAGGTAAAGCAGTGTCAATGGATATCCGCTTATTGCTATTTATCGAAAACTGAAAAAAAAAACCGTGGAAGTGCGTAAAGAGTGTTTTCACATGACGTCACGGCGGCCATATTGTTGTCCCAAAAAAATGAAACGGCGGCCATGTTGGTGTCCCAAACCAGTCATGTGAGAGTTAACTCTTTTGTTATGCCAACGCTTTCTTTTGTTCCAATAAATTTGCACAGATCTGACCACGTGAGTGAAAACGCTGTATGCAAAAAAGAGATAGCTGGCCAATAACATACCGACAGTTGGATTTTCCTTTACAGCTCTTTTCATTGAAGACACCAACGTGCTGATGGCCTTCATTACAAACGACATCTCTGCCATACGAGTTCTAAGAATGTTAAAAAAATAAATAACATTAGCACTAAAGAATTGAAAGACTTACCAACTGTCTAAACAACTGGTGTACTTTCCGGGGGAGGTAATCTGTGTAGTTAGAGGGGGTGTACCGGTGGGACCCAAATATCCATACTCTATGGAACACAGTTCCCCCCCCCCCCCCCCCCCCCGCCCCACCAACAACTACAGCCATCTTGGTCTCACAGTGATTCGGAATCAGTTTTAAGAAGGATGTGTCTGGACAACGAACTAAATCACAAGATAATTTAAATGAATCCTTCATTTCCTACCCAGTTATAGATATCTTTCTTAGTTTTAAGCGTGGATGATCTCTTAGAGTGGAAAGATTAAAATGAAAGCTGCTGAGCGTGTGACCATTCAAGTGAAAGCTACTGAGCAGTACTTTATTGTGGTACTGTTTATTGTGCAGTACAAGGTGGTTCTAAAACCTGGTCAGCAGTATTTCACAAGGTGGTTTTCGTTTTCTAGTATGTTACAAAAACAAATTTTGAGTCTGTTTGGAGTTTATGGTGTTGTATTCGTAAGGCGAAAAGAATGGAAGATATATCAATGGCTCAACAACAACCAAACCCCCGAAAGAAATAAACAAAGTTACCTTGGAAGAGGACACTTTCCACTAAGTTTTTCATCTTCAACGTACTTCACTAACACATCACTGCATCGACTGAGGAGAACGTCAAGAGCTAACTCAGCCACTTTGCCGTCTGACTGGTCTGCTTGACGATCCACTTCCGGTGTACCATTCACAAATGAGAACTGAAGAAGAGTTTCGAAGCAGGACTTGGCGAATTCTTCACGGAGAGGAAATCCGTTTGCATCTGTTCCTGTTTGAAGACGGTAAAATATTCGGCTTTAGTAAAATCATGGAAAATCAGCAATTTCAGGACTTTGGATAGTCGACTAAAGCTTCTTCTAAGTTCTCATTTATGTTATGCAACCTCCCCTCACCTCCCCCTCTTCAAAGAAGGATTGCGCTACGAGCATAACGTCTGTGCAGAAGCCTCGAGTTGACTATCTGTCAATCACTTTATAATAATATAGGTTAGGTTTCATGTGTATTGTAGTCAGTCTAGGAGAGAAGATCATGCAATCTGAAAACAAGTTGTAAGGCCGGAATCTGTTGGAAAATTAAACATTGAATACGTCGGAATACTCCAGTAGACTTCTATTTGTCTCGTCTCCGACACCCGCCTCGGGATAATTATACGTTTCTAGGAAACTGCCCACCTACCCCTCCCCGAAGCCAACATTTTGCCCTAAGTAAGAAGCAAGTGTTAATGTTGGCTTAGGGGAGGGGTAGGTGCTATCGATCTACATAATGCTCCTGTAGAGTGCCAAAATTCCTTAGAGAGCAGTAACCACCCCCAAGCATAGCATTTAATCTTGAAAAAGTTCAATCCATGTCCATCCTTGCCGTCTGTAGCAACAGACGACAAGAATCAAATCAATACATTTATTTCATTACCCTAACCACACACAACAGAAGCTGATTTCCTGGTAGGGCGCAGGCAAACACGCATTGCAAATAAATAGAAGCAGTATGGTGTTAATGCCCAAGAAGTTTTAATGCCTAAATGTGGTCGTAGATACGAAAACAGGACCCCTGTTTTCTGGAATTTAACCTATACAAAGACACGTTTTAGCTTTTAACTCTTTAGGTCCCAACAGTGACAAACATCAATTTTCTCCTAACAACATCAGCAGAA
>OZ037786.1:21188971-21276471 GCA_964035525.1 Porites cylindrica | reverse complement strand
GGTGCAGTTTTTTCCTTCGAGACTATATTTTTCTATTTATTTCGTCCTTTGCAGCGGGTGGCAAGGACATGAAATGAAACTTGAACAAGTTAGGCCAGCGTTTTCAATTTTAAATGGTATGCCTGCAAAATTTACCCAAAAATTGTTATGGTTAGTGCTCGCTAATAAAATGTAATGACTAAAGCATAGAAATGACGTAAAACAGCATATCCACGTTACACAGCCACTTTAACAAAAGAATTTACTTTGAGTTTATATATAGACTTACATATCTGAGAAGAGAAAGTCCTCCAAAGCTGAAGCTAATTCGTACCACATTGATCTGAAAGAATCTGAAATACGAAAACAAATGGTAATGATTTTAATTGGATGTGTTTGTGTCTTTTCATGATTGGGGTTTTAATTCGATGGTTTTATCATCGTGTTATCACCGAACAAGAAACTATTTGTACTAAATTGCCTTTCAATATTTCCTTTTTGACTGAAAGATTAACTCTTGAAATATGTATGTACAAAACTGCTTTTATGCCTCATAATCCCCTACAGAAGAACAAACTTAATCAGAATAAATATGTGGTGAGCTCTGTTCGTAAACGCAATACAAAAAAACACGATGCAGTAAAACATGACTACGTGAAAATTAAACAAGAAGCCTACTTATTAAACCAAGAATATCCCTTCTAAAACATAATACTTATTTTCATAACATATGTATTGCCTGCCAGGGTGAGGGCAATGAAATGTAAAAACAGCTTCTCGTTGTCACGGAAAAAGACAATAGATCGTTTCCGCATTCCTATGAAGAAACGCACCAACTGGAGGTGTGGGGTAACAAAATACAGCGATTTGTATGAAATAGTCCACCACAGCTTGAATTTCATTTTGCTGTGTGTGCTCAATGAATTGGAAGGCCAGAGGGGTCTATTATGTAGTAAAAAGATCTGGTATGTCCGAAGATTCACAGTCATACCTCCGTTTCCATAAATAGACGATATAACATGGCCGCCAGGAGATACGAAATTTCTCTTCGAGTGTTGAAAATTACCCAAACGCGAAAAAATTTCTTTCAACTCTTGAAGAGAAATTTCGTACCTCCAAGTAGCCATGAAATGTTCTATTTATTACATTAACACCAATAAAATACCAAACCATTTTACTTTTTAAAGAATATTAAAATACTCTTTGCTGCGAAAGGCGCGATCTATTGTGTAACCATAGCAACGGTGAGCTCTTCACGTGTGAAAATAACATTTTATTTTTACAGGTTTTCTCGCGAAGGCTCACCTGGTATTTCATTGGTGGTTATGTAATAATTTGATTTTTTTTTGTCTTTTCGTGTTTACTTATAACTTATTTTCCTCCTTTGTCACACAATCTCAGCTTACCTGGGCGAGAAAGAGCCACGTTAAGTCCTTTCCGCGTGACAGTCATCAAGGAGTCTACAGCTAACTTCCACGTGGATTGGGACGGGCAACTGTACTTCAGCCGAAGAGGATTGCGCAGGGACTAGAAAACAAAACAGAAAAAAGAAAACATTACAAAAATATGAATTGACTAGGAATAAACGTGAAAAATACGTTCAACAACTACGAATTGACCAGTCCGTTCTCTAACGGTGCGGTTATTTTAAAGCAATATAGAAGCAATATATCACAATCGACAGGAGTGTTTCATGTAATATATCAAACATGAGATGCAGTGTTTCATCACCAGATGAAACACCGAGAAGAGAGTTGAAAATACGACGCGCAGCGGAGTATTTTTGACGAACTTCGAGGTGTTTCATCTGGTGATGAAACACTGTGTCGAATGTTTGATATTTCTTCGCAAACAAAATCATTTTTGAAGGAGAAATTAAGGATGCAAATACTAAGCAGTGTTTCATCCGATTTCCAAACACTCATTAAACATTAATTTCCTTTGTATTTTCTTAATGAATTATTAATGAGTTTGAGAACTGATATTCAAACACCGAGAAGTAATATATCAAACACGAGAAGGAGTGTTTCATCTGATATCCAAAGACCGAGAAGTAACATATCAAACACGAGAAGGAGTGTTTCATCTGATATCCAAAGACCGAGAAGTAACATATCAAACACGAGAAGGAGTGTTTCATCTGATATCCAAAGACCGAGAAGTAACATATCAAACACGAGAAGGAGTGTATCATCTGATATCCAAACACTGAGAAGTAACATATCAAACACGAGAAGGAGTGTTCCATCTGATATCCAAAGACCGAGAAGTAACATATCAAACACAAGAAGGAGTGTTTCATCTGATATCCAAACACTGAGAAGTAACATATCAAACACGAGAAGGAGTGTTTCATCTGATATCCAAACACTGAGAAGTAACATATCAAACACGAGAAAGAGTGTTTCATCTGATATCCAAACACCGAGAAGTAATGCATCAAACAAGAGGAGTCCGACATCAGAAATCCAGACATCGAGAAACGATATATGTTAAAAACATGGAGTGTCTCATCTCATCTCAAAACACCGAAAATGAAACACGCGAGGGAGTGATCTTTATGAAATGTAGAAACTGATAAGTGGGTCAACCTCGAGGTATCTTGATATCGGACGAAACACTGTTTTCCCTCCTCGTAATGTGGCTTTTCAAATCAACAAGAATTCCTGAAGAAACATTAAGCAAGAACTGGCAAAATGTTATGTTGACTTAGATCCGATTTTCCGAAATCCTTTCCGGAGTAACTTCCTTTATTTTACTTTCATGAATCTTTGTTGAGATTGACGAAACAATCCCCAACACTATTTTCAGTTGGTGTAAGCTGTCAACAAAATCGACGCACAGACCAATACATCGAATAATTAAGTGGTATGATTTACCCTTAATCCCATTTCTTTAGCTCACTGCAGATATCGAATAAATAAAGAAGACTTTTCATAAATTCTAAAATTTACATGTACGAGAGAAAATACCAAAGGAATCAATGTTCAACGCGTGTCTTTAAAATCACATACAACAGGGTTTAGATTTTGAAAATAGCCCAGCCAAAGGTAGCCTGTGTCGCCAGTGGTTTCGTTTGAGGGCGGGAAACATAGGTAAGGATTAAAAGATACCTTATTTCCTTTACGGCTTCTACACTGGTTTTTCACGGCTTCGTCTCCTACATCACGCTCTTACGAAACTGCTAACCATGCAGACTAAACAGGGGCACCCAACGAGGATATAGTTCAAAACCACTTAACATAGCATTGTTGAACGTATTTTAGCATTTAAACGGTAGATATAGGCATATTTTTATCCCCTAAAAACTTTTCATCTGTTCGGATTTCCTAGCTGAAAGTCTAGTGATCCGAAAATTATAGGGATCAAAACTTACTTTTTCGAAAATTTCAGCCAGGAAAAGGCTCCCGAAAATTCTAGGTGGCCTTTTTTAGGGTAAATATCCGTTTAAAATGGGTAATTATACCATTTTGTAGATGTTCGAAAATCCTAGGAGAGGCAGGCAAGCAAGAAATTTTACAACAAATGTTCCGAAAATTCTAGTTCTCAAATCGTCTCCCGAACAGATATTTTCCCGAAAATTGCCGTTGGGTGCCCCTGACTAAACCTTGAGACAATCGAAAGAATGAGTAGCCTGTGTAGCAGGCGTCGAAAGGGGTAGGGGATAGGGAAAAAGGGAAAAAGGGAGGTGCTTTTCTCCCTCCCCCTCTCCCTCCCCTTTTTGCGCTTGCCACGCAGGCTAAAGAATGAGCAGATCTACTACTGGTATTCTTTGAAGCCGTTCAATAAATCAACGTTCTTGTCTTATCAGGACAAAAGGTCTCTGGATTAACATGAAAAATCTTTTTTCCTCACTTGATAATCAAAAATCATACCTTGATTATTTTTTCCAGGACGTTTTCTTCAATGACCGCAGGCTTGGAGAAACACTCGTCATACAAAGCTAGGGTCATCTCCAGACATTTCTCTGAGAAGGGAGTAAGACTGAGGATAACCCACTCTTTCTTCTTCTTTCTGGCCGCACCATCATCATCCGATAAATCATGAATACGAGGAGGCTCCGTCGCGTAGTCAAAAAATTGAAGAAGCAAAGAAAACAGAGTCGGATACATTGGTTGATTTGAAACATGAAGAACGGAGCCGGTTGAATTGGGTAATGGTTCACGCAAAATATCAATCGTGTTCAAAATCGCGTGTTGCAGGGCTGTTAGGACAGTATCTTGAAAAGATGGAACCAGGAATGGAGATTGGTCAAAGGGAACTGGGATTGTAACAGATGTCTCTAGGATCTTCGCAAGTTTCTGCAAGTCTGCTAAGCCAAAGCGACTGTATATTCTCATGAATAATGACGGAAAAATTTGTACCAGTGCTGCGAGGAAAGCCTGCGCGGGGTAAGTTCTTATTTTGATGATTTTTCCAGAGGAATCTCGTCTTGTCCTCAGGATATGAGACTCGGACATACTTGTACTGCCTATACTATACCACACCCTCCAAGCATTTGCCCAAAGGTTTAGGTCTTCGTCTGCTGCTTCGCAAAACTTAGGTTTCACTTTCAACTTGGCAGCGCCTTTTCCCGCCGTTTTGTCTCGCGACTTGTCCACTGGGCTTGAACTCGCGACCGAATTCTCTTGAGTCTCGTTGGAGTCTTGCACAATGTCCTGAAAGCTCTTGAGCGCCGCCAGTGCAACTTCAGCGGATTTACTCAGAGCCGCGAACTCGATAAATTCCAGCAGAAGAGCCCATGCACGCGGGAATTCCTCAAGTCCCGCTAAAATTTGGCGCCTGTTGTTGAAGACGCGTGCGACACCACTCAAGGTCAAAACACGTGTTTCCGCCCACTGTTTTTCAGCTGTGTCACGTGAATGATGAATGAGGATTTTACCCTTCGAGTTCACTGAGTCGCTCGGTGGTGGAACATCAGCTGCTGATGTGGACATAGTTTTGACTTGTTCCAACAATGGGAATAGCACCTGTGGAGAAATACCCAAACAAATCCAGTGTTTAGAGACCTTTAGAATAAGGGAACGGGAATGACGACCAGGACAAGATTTGACTTAAACCTTTTTGTCCGCATGCTCAAAACATATACACCCTGGAAAGCTCCACCACACATTTTCACCAAAAAAATTTCCCCGGATATTTTTAGTAAAGAAGGATCAGTTCTCAACCAATCGCAAAATAATAATACTTCTAGCAGTTGATAAATTGCTTCCGCCACCGCGACATTTTGCTGAAACCCATAAAAAAATGAAGACGGCTACCAAGATTTCCCGCCAAAATGCAGTGGTTCACGCGCCCGCACACCAACTATTGAGAAAATCTCGTCCTCGAAGTAGTCCTCGTCTTAGAATCTTATGGTCTCTATTGACAAGGCGAGAGGGCAACAAGAGAGGACGCAATGAAGACTTGCAATTACGCTCCTTCTCTTTCATCAATCAGCTGTTCAAGAAAGACCTTTCTCTCCGCCAGTGACATAGACTGGGAAAAGAAAGACCCTGGAATGAGCTAGGTTTAACTTCAACTGCGTCGAAGTCTGCTCCACTGTCCCAGTGCCTGAAAGAGCAGTGATGAATATCGAGAAAGGCTTTTAACTGAACCAAATCATTGTTTTGAGCTGAATTACAACTACGTTTCTTCTTCCGACGGAATCTTAAAGTACCGATTCTTGTGAACTGAGATGAAATCAACAAGTTCACGGACCCGATAACGCCGGTCATGCGTACTGATAAAACTACACCGTTATTTGAAGGAAACTAGAGACAAACTCTCTCTCGCTCTCGGACCTAAACAGTCTTCCAGCGTTTCGAGTGTTTCGAGAAGCAAAGGCCAAACGAGAAATAATTTGTACGGAGGCAAATTTGGTCTACTGCAGTCCTATGTAAGACATTCTTTTAACTTGTCGTGCATTTGTTGGGGGAAGATCGTTGCGTGACGAAGCGAAAAGGTCATGTGTAGGAAGCTCAATGGTGCATTTACCTGCCAGAGCACTGTATACCACGTGACATTCTCCAGAAGCGAACCATGAGCATTGATGGTCGAGAAGAGCGTCTGTCCCGCACTTTTTCTGACTGCGGGCCGCGGATCAACGCACAACTCACCGAGCTTGGAATACAGACACATCCACTGTCGGTCAGAGGGAGGTACAGGTTTTTCGTATTTGGTGCCAACACTACTGCTATCATTAGTACCTTCATTGGCAGGAGTTTCAGCTTCTTCCAGCGCTGTGCGAATCTTTTCCCGGTGTTGCGACAAAAAGTCGGAGATGTTCCACTGCGAGATAATTTTGAACAACACAGAAACCATGAAAATGTCATATTAATTGCGCCTTGGGTTTTTTTAGCTAAAGGAAAATAAGCACTTCGTTTATATCAGAGGTTATGAACCTTTTGGAAGCGAAAAATGTGTCACTTCCCAAGCAAATATCAAGCTTGGCTTAAAAAACACGTGACTCACCAGCAGACCAATAGCAGTTAGGCTTATGTTAAGCTCCTGCGGTTGCAGGCCGAATTTTCCCGCCACATCCACAACGACCTTGATACACGTGCAAGGCATCAAGGGAAGGAAATCCGTCACTACAAGCTGCAGGCTTTGAAAAGCCACTCGAATAAGGCCCTCACTGAAACAAATGTTACAAACAATAACATTAATAAAGCCGCCAAAATTATATAAAATAGATTGATGACAGGAATGTTTAAAGACAAATATGGCATGGCTCACTTATTGCGTTGCGGCTCTCGTCAACTAACACTGACCAAAAGCTAAAATAACCTTGACTGTTCTAACAGACGCCAAAAATTGACGCTTCACAATCATCGTAAATTGCCGGAAAGGTCGCCGAAAAATTCCGAAAGTTTCAATACATTAAGGCCTCGGTCTGAGATTTCCCCGTAATGACCTTACTCTCGGTTAATAAGTGGTATATAAAACGTGAAATGCACTAGTTCCAAATATCTTACCCTTGTTGGTTGGTAGCAGCGCCTATTACACCAAGCACGCACAGCCATCCTTGACCAAGGTTTTGACCGGTGGAGTGAAGAATCTAAACTCAATGGAACATAACTCATTAAAAAAACGTTCTTTTTCTATTACCTATGCTGCAGAATTCTCCCGGTTTGGTACTAGAATCTGAATATTTGAAGCACCCAGTTTTTAAGATAGGGTACGCAAAACAAGCAACAAAATTGCACAGCTTGTTTTGCAACATTGCTGCAAAAAGAATTGAAAAGTGATCTCGCGCGTTTTACCACCCACGTTCAAACCTTATTTGCAAGTTGCGTGAATGCTGACTTCTGATTGGATAAAATTACGCGGAAGTCACGTGATACATCACGGGAGTTACGTCACTTGTTGCAAAATAAGTTTGCCTTAGGCCGATAAAACGCGCAACATGTACAGAGTTTGTTGCAAAATGTAGAAGTACGCTCTACTTTCTACCACAACGTTTCGTAAAATGCAACAACCTGAAAAAAGGAAAAGCTTACCTGCAGCACACATTCTAACTGCTTGTAGCGAATGTCAGAAAAGCTGACATTAGACATTTCTTGCAGGGGGCTGAGCAACATGGACTGAAGTTGCTACGGAAGACACAAAAAACACGCGTTTAAAAACCTGAATGATTGTTACCTGGTGATAAACGGTGTATCTGGACAAATTCCCTCCGTAACTTACGCGGAATTTCTTTGAACCGGTGACCAGTCTTTGATTTAAGATTTCTGTGATTTAGCAAAGTCGTGCTGTATAATAGGGCTCCACAAATTATTGTCACTGTTTCTTTTCTGAACGACGTAAAGCTAAGGTGACCATGCGTTATCACGCCAACAAAACTCCTCACTCCAGACATTAAACACAACGTAATACCGGCTGTTTTCCATTGTGCTGAAACTATTTGTGGAATTGCACTCACTTTGGGCATCCTACTGATGAACAGCTACGAGATTTATATATAGGACGTTTTAACATGTCACGTCGGCCATATTGGTCTCCCAAAACAATGAAACAGCGGCCATGTTGGTGTTCCAAACCAGTCCTGTGATACTTGAATTCTTTTCGTATGTAAACGCTTTCTTTTGTTCAAGAAATTTGCGTAGATGAAGGCCACGTGAGTGAAACGCTCCTTACGTGTTAGCAACAAAAGACCTAACTCGCGATACCCGCCATGTTTGCAAGTGCTTTAGGGTTGCTGGGAAAAACAGCAATGTCACGTGATTTCTCAGGGCCAAACAGATTATAAAATTTGCCAATACGAGTAGACATGGTAAACACGGTTGAATTTGTTTATTCTCTCAAAATAAGACAGAGATTTTAGTCACGCAAATGTACAAATAAAGTTTGGTCAAGTTTTTAAGTCATTATTGGTTGCTGTGAGGACATGTACAGTCGTTACTGCATCCAAAAAATAACAATGATCACTTCCACCCAAATCATTTGCCATTATCGTCTTTGAGTTTAGAAGTTCTTCATTTTCTGTTGTCTAGAATAAATAAACTTGACCGCGATTTCTTGTATTAACAGATTTTATTATAAGATCTGTTTGCCAAAGGAGAAACCACGTGACATTGCTTTTATTCCATCAGTCCTTAAGCGCGTGCAAAGATGGCGGATATCGTGAATAAGGCCTATTATTTAAAGTCTGTGTCGCTTTGATTATATTGGTCAGTCAACCCAGTCAATCAGCAACATCGTATATGACGTGACTTACCAAGTCTTGTTTTAAAGGAGGATCATGATCATGCGTCAGAGCTGATCGAACAAGTGACGTCACTGCCTCGGCTCCCCACTCGCGCATCTTATTGTGAGGGTGCTGACACACCTAAAAATAAAAACAAGACATTTACTTATACTGTGTGCTCAGTACACTACTTTTATTTGAGGGCTCAAGATGGAGGGTGCTAAGTGGAAACGCTCATTTGAAGTACGTAGGACGCTCAATCCAGTCATGGTATACAAAACAATAAAAGTGGTAGACTTGTTCCAGACTACTAGAGCAATACGTTTACTAACCATGGTAGTGTCACCTTTTACTCGCTAAAAGCCGCTGGAAGCAAACTGGCCAATTCTCAGTACCGCACAAACTATGTCAAAGTTAGCTTTGGCTATAGGTAAGCGGTGCTGTGGGATAGCCTCCAATCTTTAAGTATTTTCTCAATACTTCAAAGTTTTTTTCAAGTTTCAATTTGGTAATAAGCACGGCTCTCGTGGGAATCAAGCTTATTTTCATTATTGTGTTCTAATCGAGAAAGCAGTCTCCACCCAAAGCTGTCCAACGAGGGAACCCATGGAACAATTCTAGACTATACGAAACTTTTCATACGATTACCTCTAATGGTCACGTGAAGATCACGTGAGCAATCACTGGATAAAGGCGCCGTGGTGTCGAAAGTTAAAGAGTGAAAAAAATGGATCTTCTGATACTGCACCTCTTCTCTCAGAGTAAACTGAATTATTTGCAAAGTTCAAAAGATGAGCCCTACCTCTAAAAGATGTGCAGTCAGCGGTTTCCACAGAACGCGTGCGCGGTGTAGATTGTTTAAACCGGTTTCTAAAAGTTTTGCCACAGCAAAGAGTGAAGGCTCCTGAAACTAAAGCAGCAACAATTAATCAACGACTACCTCGGGATGTGGAATAATGATGGACTAAGTCTTGGTAGATTTCGTATGTTATTTATAACCAACTATGTGTTCGTAAGTTCAGCTCTCGGCGACATTCGCCACTTTAGAAAGGAGAGGGGAACAGAACAATTGCCCGATGACGTCATTTTACTACAACTACCAGAATCCTTCAGTTTGTTGTTTTCTTGTGCAAATTAGGTCTATTGTTGTTTAACTCTCAGCGGAATTGACAAACTTCAATAACAAAGCAAAAACGAAATGAATCCTGGCAGTTGTAGTCAAATGTCGTCATCGTGAAAATGGCTCACTGAGCCACGTTAACTTTTGCAAAGACTTCTGGAACAGGGAAAAAATTGGCCAATAGCTGACCGGTGCGTTCCCCAGTAACGATCACAGAAACAGTTACGGAACGCATTTCGGCTGTAGTTCCCTTCCGTTTCTAAAGTGGAGAAAATGAAATAAAGTTGAAGTTGACTGGGCAAGTTTATTACCTTATTGCTTTGCGCTTGTTCCATTGACGTCGTGGACAATCGGCAAAGGGCGTCAACAAGATGATGAAGAGCGACATCATCAAGATACCTAAACAAGAATATCAAAACATGAGGTGATCATTGGTTCAAATGAAAGCTTCTACGCAGTGTTTTCCTGTCGTATTATTTATTACGTTGCACAGGGTGGTTCTTATGTTTGAGTCCGTAGATGAAATCTTAGAATGTGACCATTTAAATGAAAGCTACTGAGCATTACTTTCTTGTGGTACTGTTTATTATGCTGTACGTTGTGGTTCTAACTTTTGAATCTGTGGATGAAATCCCGAAGTGTGACCATTCAAATGAAAGCTACGGAGCAGTACTTTCCAGTGCTACTGTTTATCTTGTTGTAAAAGGTGGTTCTTATTTTTGAGTCTGTGGAAGAAACCTGAAGATGTGACCATTCACATTATTGTCATTAAGAGGTGGGGACTGGGGATTTCCCTCGGCTATTCTGATCATGGCCCCCGGCTACTTTTAAAGGAAAATAAAACAAAAAGAAACGCCTAGCTGTTCAATGATTCCCCGCCTACTTGTTGTATTTACCCTACAACTTGAAATCGTAGGGGTGATTCTAACTTTTGCGTCTGTGGGTGAGATCCTAGAGAGTTAACGACCATTCAATGACTTTCTTTTAGTACTGTTTATTATTCTGTACAAGGTGGTTATAACTTTTGATTCTGAGGATGAAATCCTAAAGTGTGACCATTCAAATGAAAGCTACTGAGCAGTACTTTAATGGTAAGCTGTATATTATTCTGTACAAGGTTGTTCTATCTTTTGAGACTGTGGCTGAAACCAAGGTTACACATACTTGGATGTCTCAAAGAGTCTTGATAGGATCGCAGCCAGTACAGGAAGTTCGGCCATCATTGCCTGAGTTATAACCTGAAGAACAAATTAAAACTTTTTTATCAACTTCTAAAACATCTGCGACTGTCACGCAAAAGGAGTCGCGAGTGCTGGGGGAAAGAATTAGGGTTCTTAACATCGGGGAGAAATTTCGATAAGTTTTAAAATATATATCTCTTGGTGGCGATTTCGTTGAGGGTAAGAGGTCCGAATACCACTTCTTGATCCACAATAGTTGTTACTTCCTCATGAGCCGATACCATGGCAACAGAAAACATGAGATTTTAACTAAAATTGAGAGAGTTCTTCTACACATAGTCTCAGAGGAAAAAGAGCAGACAAAACGAACCTAGCGCGGAAAAAAAAACCGCGCGACGTCATGTTTGTTTTGCCTTTTTAAATCTCGCGCGCTACTGACGCGCACGTTAAGGGGTGCACTCTCCACACGGAACCACCTTAAAGCTTTCAATTTTAACAAAACAATTATTATTTATATATGATTTAATTCTTACCACATTAGGTGCTTCACTGGCAGGCATAGCTTTGAGCGTGCCTCCTGCAGATGGCTTGAGTCCTAGAATCCACGTCAGATGCTGTAAAAATTGATAATAAATAAAACGTAAAAAAGGAGATAAATATTTCAAAAAGATTCACTTTCAAAGACCAGTAAAGATTTTTCTAACTCAATTTTAATCAATTTCAGAGCTCAATGAAAGGACAGTGATGAGTATTCTCTGCTCGAACAATATTTGTGCATTTTATATGATCAGCACATTCAACATCATGGAATTTTCTTATTGATTGAAAGTTCCAAAACTGTAAACTACCATTTTCGCGAAGAAAATACTTAAAAGAAAAATAAGGTCTGTGATTTCATTCAAGGGGCCGCGTTGAAACTTTACTCCATTTTGCCTCTCTTAACTCAGATCTATAAATGGGTACTGGCGACATACTGCTGGGGAGTAACCCCAACGATGGACTCCCCGTCCAGGGGGAGTAGCAATACTTTTAGGCATGCTTCATGTTAAGAAAATCGAGATAAGCTTCGGCCGTTTGGGCCTTTAGCTCGTGTGTGCCTTTACCTTTTATTTTAATTTCATCTAAGCCCCGTGTTTTAAACTTGATAATACAGGGAGAGAGCAAAAGTTTTGCAACTTAGGAGGAATTACCAACCTCCCTTGCCTCTTTACACTATTTTACCTTTGATTGCAAGGAACCAATATGAAACCAATAGGGACAAAAAAGGAGGAGGGGGAACTTTAGTCCCCCAGCCTTGTCCTCCCCCCCCCCCCCCCCCCCCCACCCCATAAATTCTCTTTGATCTACAACTGTTATCTCTATATATTTGTTAACATGGAACCCATATGACACCACTAAGGGTAAAAAAATAGGGGGGAAGGGCTTAAGTCCTCTAGCCTTTCCCCCTTCCCTACGGCTCCTCTATATTTACCCCTGTTTTCTCAATACCTGTGTGTCTAATTCCGGTAGAACATTTCAGGAAGAAGTTCACTTTTGATCATGCACTAACCTGCAACGTGGTGAGAACCATGTGCCACGCAGTACCTAGAATTGCTCCATGACAATGAGCCAGGCTCAGTAATGACCGCATACACTGGATATTCTTTGCTGTTAGCTAGAAGAAGAACACACATCTTAACGCCTGTACTCCATCAGTGACCCTTTAAACCGGAAGAGCAGCATGTATATTCTCCGCAATATTCGCGCTAGAATTTCTATAGTACTGATGAGAACAACTTTTTAACAGTCTTGAAAAGACCTTTTCACTTGTTGATTGTTTCCAATTTTCTTACAACCTTTTTGTTTGACTGGACAATGTTACTAAAAGGAGAAGTTTAATTTTGGACACTTTTGGCTAACCTTCCAACAAAGGGCACTGTACTTAAATTGAAGAAAAGTGTATTTCTAAACTTTCTAGTCTGTGGAAGAAATTCTAAAGAGTGACCATTCAAAATAATAAAAAAAAAGTTACTGAGCAGTACTTTCCTGTGATACTGTTTATTATGATGTACATGGTGGTTCTTATAATTGTTTGAGTCTGTGGATGAAATCCCAGAGTGTGACCATTCAAATGAAAGCTACTAAGCAGTGCTTTCCTGTGGTACTGTTTATTATGCTGTACAAGGTGGTTCTAACTTTTGAGTCTGTGGATGAAATCCTTAAGTTTGACCATTCATATAAAAGCTACTGGGCAGTACTTTCCTGTGGTACTGTTTATTATGCTGTACAAGGTGGTTCTAACTTTTGGTTATGTGGATGAAATCCTAAAGTGTGACCATTTAAATGAAAGCTACTGAGCAGTACTTTCCTGTGGTACTGTTTATTATGCTGTACAAAGTGGTTGTAACTTTTGGTCATGTGGATGAAATCCTAAAGTGTGACCATTCAAATGAAAGCTACCGAGCAGTACTTTCCTGTGGTTCTGTTTATTATGCTGTACAAAGTGGTTCTAACTTTTGGTTATGTGGATGAAATCCTAAAGTGTGACCATTCAAATGAAAGCTACTGAGCAGTTCTTTCCTGTGGTTCTGTTTATTATGCTGTACAAAGTGGTTCTAACTTTTGAGTCTGTGGATCAAATACTAAAGTGTGACCATTCAAAGGAATGCTACAGAGGAGTTCTTCTAAAGGGAGATCTACTCACAGACACAGGACCATGACTGGATCCAAGAGGGGTCCCTGTGAGCACCGTACCAGAGCCAGACTCCCCAGACAAAGACTTCCCCAAGCTTCTGTGGTCTCCACTCTGTGATTCAGGGGGAACCTGGGTCCCACTCGGAAACTTAACATAAGAAACCTGAGCAGTACCGGAGTGGGGATTCACTACTGTCAGAGTGTAGTGTGGGGGTAATGCTGCCTTGCAGAGGGATGTGATGAACGCATCTCTTGGAGTTGTCATATTAAGAATGCCGCAAACATTGGCATAAAGCTGGTAGGACTTGAGGATAGATTCTGTGGCACTTTCATCATTACTGCAAGAACAAAGTCACTATAAGTACTATAAAAGGTAAGAAACAGCTTCATCCCAAATAACAGCTAGTCTAAGGGCACTTTCTATTTGTCAGAACTGACCGACCAGACCATTCCCGTTGTAATGAGAATTTCACTTTCAATCAAAACTATCCAGCTAGATCAGCCAAATCCTAAACAGTATGCACGAAGGAGATGGTTTTTCAGCAAAAGCCCTCTGAAAAAAGCCGATTTCATTTGCAAACTGACTGGTCAGGTAATGGTCCGGCCAGCTGTAAAGCGCCCTAACTTCCATGTTCAACCACCTCTCATAAGCGGTGACCTTCTGTAAGTAACCACCTCATTAAAGACCACCTCTATTGAGAGACCATGACCACTCTTTAGGACAAAGGTTTTAGATTTCCATTTTTTTAACCTCTTTTAAGCAACCGCCTAAGACAATGGTCTGGTCTTAGTGTTCACAGTATTTGGTATGCTACTCAGAGTATGAGAACACCAACTTGCACCAATGACATTACGAGTCCTCATAACCAATAACATCACGGCTTAACTGACCGACGACCAATAACATCACGACTTAATTGACCAACCAGGTCAATAACCAAGGCCCATTTGTTCGAAGGCCGATTAGCGCTTAACCTGGGGTTAAGTTTTACCCGGGTTTCTTTTTCTTGTGTTCAAAAGCATTTTCTCAGATAATTTTCTCTGTTTATTTTTAGAACTTCCAATCATCAACTTGTAGACAAAAAGAACTGAAACTGAAATGCTTTATAAGCCTTCAAATCTGAATTCAAATCTCGCACTAACCCTGAGTTATCTTAGCCCAGCTTTGAACAACTCCGCCCAGAGTTTAATACCGGCCATCAACTGACGTGATACAACTCACTTTGACTCTGAAGATGACTACTGCAAAGGTTGTTCTAACGTCAGTCACTGTCAACAACAACAGTCCTATTCAGACCACGTTCACCCGAATGATCATACCAACCTACTTCTGGGTTTAAATCTCACCTTTCAACAGTATGAGAAGAACTTTTAGAAACAACATGGATTTACATAGATTAAGCCAACAATAAATAATTGCATGTAATACATTCTCTCCAAAAAGTAGATGTGTCCAGACTTCTTCACAAAAAAGACCAAAAGACTCTCGTAAGTGGCGACCTCCTGTAAGCAACCACTAACTCTTTGCATTTTGGGTGATAACTTATGGGTGTTTGTAGTTAGTAAAAATGTTGCAGAGGGATTCTGATCAGCAAAATCTCTCTTTGAATTTGTACTTTTTAGATATCTGGATTTTTTTAACTTGATTTCCTAAACAAACACACCTGTACTAGTACTATCAGGGGATTTCACATCATAATTGGAACGAAATGGAGGCAAAAAGGAGGCAGCTTGACCGAGTGGTAAACGTATCCAACTTGCAATCCGGCTGTTCCAGGTTCGAGTCCCGCTCTGGCGACTTACACGATTTGAGCTCAGTCATCCCGAGTTCAAATCGTTGGACACTCTGTAAAAAGCCAACTGGCTGCCTCCTGCCAGTTGGGGTTTTTAATCCTGTTATATATATATATATGTGTATGTTGTATTTGGATTTTTTTTGTTCCTAAGTATTCGAGTGGAGTGCCTACAGTAAACTAGCTGGATAAGCTAAGTACTTATAATACCACTATAAACAAGCCGTTAACTTTTTTTTTTTTATGGATTATATACATACCTTGCTTCCAGAAGCAAGGAGAGTGATGCCAAAATGCCACACCAAGATGCCAGCACCATCTCTTGAAAGAGGTCTGGAGTGTTAGGGCCTTTAAAAAACAAAACATTTAGTTACTATCTAATTTGCAAAGAACAGAATGTCAATAGCATCTAATTGGTTCATGTATTTCAAGAATTTGATGACTCAATGGCTCTCAAAGGACGATGGCTTTTAAGAATAAAACACTGTCCTAATAAAATTTTTCTTACCATAGGTAGAATTTGACATACTGTTCTCTTATAAGCAAATAGCTGGAATTAGTGACAAAACTATTAAACACTACTGTTAAATGGGTTATAAACCCTCTCCCACCCCTCATGCAAGGCTAGCTTGTTTGTTGTTTGTCTACAGGTAGCTTGATTACACTGCATGTAGAGACTAGCGTTCAGTGCACTTTGGAATAATTGAAGGCCTGGTTACCTACAAAGGCTAGACCAATCATTTTTCTTTCAAAGCTGCAGTGAATTAGTTACCTCTGCGTCCTGCGTCTCCGACACATAAAAATCTTCAAAGACACAAAATAATTCATGGCATGGGTCCCGTAGGATGTAAACCGGATGATTGAGGGATTTGAAAATTTTTGGTAGAATATCCTGTTCGTATGATTTCTGTGGCTGTTTTTTAAAGATGCATATTTATTTTAGTCTTTTTCGTGCTTTAAATATAAAGAAAGACTACAATTTTAATTTCAGTAAACCGTAATAAAGCGTTTTGGAGTCTGTCTCCACATTAACTGTCTGGTTTCATAAAGACCCATGCATTAGCATTTTTTTGAACTGGGACTCACGATTTTTCACAACGTGAATCCCAGGGCTCACCATAACTATATATTTGTAACAAAATCACCAGCCTGTCTAGGAGTGAAACGTGTCAGTATAATTTTGTTGCTGACTGTTTAATCAAAACACTACCTACCACTTTCACTTTCACTGCCTTCCTTAGCGGCAGCTCTTATTGTCTCTGTCCCAACTCCTGTCTCATTTGATGTCCTAAAAACTTCAGGTTCAATCCATCCTACGACCTCCACTTGGGAAGATGACGCAGTGTTCTCTTGAACGAGTGCATCAAGACTTTTCACAATCTCCAAAAGACAGGCAAAGGCAACTGAGAGTGTGTAGCCATCTGGGATTGAAGAGCTCTCTGGTCTTTCCAATTGCTCTAGACTGTGAAATACGTAAAATACCAAACTTGACTTTTGTTGAGCAGTCCCACAAAACAATTACATACAGTGTATACACTAAAGAAATAAATTGATCTGTGATCGCATTCCCTCTGCTGTGGACGTTTCAGTGCCTATTCATACCCTGCTTTTTAGTAATATCTGTTTCCCTGACTGGAAAACACATATCCCTACTGATATGTGATCCCCTACCGGAAAAAACATATCCCAAGTGATATCCTTTTAAATACCCTGCACATATATACCCTTAGTGATACGTGTCCCCATACCTAGGAGACAAATATCCCTAGTGAAATCTGTTTCAATACCCAGGAAACACAAATTCCTAGTGATATGTGTTCCCCTACCTTAGAAACACATAACCCTAGTACTCTGTGTTCCCCTACCCAGGAAACACATATCCCCAGTAAAATGTGTTCCCCCATCCAGGAAACACATATCCCTAGTGACATGAGTTCCCTACCTGGAAAACACAAATCCCTAGTAATATGTTACCCTACCCAGGAAACACATATCCCTGGTGATATGTGTTCTCCTACATGGGAAACACATATCCGTAGTGATATGTGTTCCCCCACCTAGGAAACACATATCACTAGGGATATGTGTTCCCCTACCAGGGAAACTCATATCCCTAGTAAAATGTGTTCCCATACCCCGGAAACACATGTCCCTAGTAACATGTGTTTCCTACCTGGAAAACACAAATCCCTAGTAATATGTGTTACCCTACCCAGGAAACACATATCCCTGGTGATATGTGTTCCCCTACATGGGAAAGACATATCCGTAGTGATATGTGTTCCCCCACCTACGAAACACATATCACTAGGGATATGTGTTCCCCTACCAGGGAAACTCATATCCCTAGTGAAATGTGTTCCCCTAGCCAGGAAACAAATATCCCTAGTCATATGTGTTCCCCTACATGGCAAACACATATCCCTAGACATATGTGTCCCCCAACCTGGGAAACACATATCACTAGGGATATGTTTTCCCCTACATGGGAAACACATATCACTAGGGACATGTGTTTCCCAGGAAGGGAAACACATTTCACTAGGGATATGAGTTTCCCTGGTAGGGGAACACATATCCCTAGTCATATGTGTTTCCTAGGTGGGGGAACACATGTCCCTAGTGATATGTGTTCCCCTAACCAGGAAACACATATCCCTAGTGATATGTGTTCCCCCACCTAGGAAACACATATCACTAGGGATATGTGTTCCCCTACCAGGGAAACTCATATCCCTAGTGAAATGTGTTCCCCTACCCAGGAAACACATATCCCTAGCGAAATGTGTTCCCCCACCCAGGAAACACATATCCCTAGTGATATGTGTTCCCCTACATGGGAAACACATATCCCTAGTGATATGTTTTTCCCCCACCTAGGAAACACATATCACTAGGGATATGTGTTCCCCTACCTGGGAAACTCATATCCCTAGTGAAATGTGTTCCCCTAACCAGGAAACACATATCCCTAGTGATATGTGTTCCCCTACATGGGAAACACATATCCCTAGTAATATGTGTTTCCCAACCTAGGAAACACATATCACTAGGGATATGTGTTCCCCTACATGGGAAACACATATCCCTTGTGAATTGTGTTCCCCCACTTAGCAAACACATATCCCTAGTGATATGTGTTCCCCTAACTGGGAAACACATATCCCTAGTGAAATGTGTTCCCCAACCCAGGAAACACATATCGCTAGTGATATGTGTTTCCCTACCTGGGAAACACATGTCCCTAGTGATATGTGTTCCCCTACATGGGAAACACAAATCCCTAGTGATATGTGTTCCCCTACCTCGGAAACTAATATCCCTAGTGAAATGTGTTCCCCTACCCAGGAAGCACATATCCCTAGTGATATGTGTTCCCCTACATGGGAAACACATATCCCTAGTGATATGTGTTCCCCAACCTAGGAAACACATATCACTAGGGATATGTGTTCCCCTACATGGGAAACACATATCCCCAGTGATAAGTGTTCCCCAACCTAGGAAACACATATCACTAGGGATATGTGTTCCCCTACATGGGAAACACATATCCCTAGTGAATTGTGGTCCCCCACTTAGCAAACACATATCCCTAGCGATATGTGTTCCCCTAACTGGGAAACACATATCCCTAGTGAAATGTGCTCCCCGACCCAGGAAACACATATCGCTAGTGATATGTGTTTCCCCACCTGGGAAACTAATATCCCTAGTGAAATGTGTTCCCCTACCCAGGAAACACATATCCCTTGTGATATGTGTTCCCCTACATGGGAAACACATATCCCTAGTGATATGTGTTCCCCAACCTAGGAAACACATATCACTAGGGATATGTGTTCCCCTACAAGGGAAACACATATCCCTAGTGATATGTGTTCCCCCAACTTAGGAAACACATATCACTAGGGATATGTGTTCCCCTACATGGGAAACACATATCCCTAGTGAATTGTGTTCCCCCACTTAGCAAACACATATCCCCAGTGATATGTGTTCCCCTAACTGGGAAACACATATCCCTAGTGAAATGTGTTCCCCGACCCAGGAAACACATATCGCTAGTGATATGTGTTTCCCTACCTGGGAAACACATGTCCCTAGTGATATGTGTTCCCCTACATGGGAAACACAAATCCCTAGTGATATGTGTTCCCCTACCTCGGAAACTAATATCCCTAGTGAAATGTGTTCCCCTACCCAGGAAGCACATATCCCTAGTGATATGTGTTCCCCTACATGGGAAACACATATCCCTAGTGATATGTGTTCCCCCACCTTCGAAAAACACATATCACTTAGGATATGTGTTCCCCTACATGGGAAACACATATCCCAGCTAGTGATATGTGTTCCCCAACCTAGGAAACACATATCACTAGGGATATGTGTTCCCCTACATGGGAAACACATATCCCTAGTGAATTGTGTTCCCCCACCTAGCAAACACATAACCCTAGTGATATGTGTTCCCCTAACTGGGAAACACATATCTCTAGTGAAATGTGTTCCCCGACCCAGGAAACACATATCCCTAGTGATATATGTTTCCCTACCTGGGAAACACATATCCCTAGTGATATGTGTTCCCCCACCTAGGAAACACATATCCCTAGGGATATGTGTTGCCCTACCTGGGAAACACATATCCCTAGTGAAATGTGTTCCCCGACACACAAAACACATATCCCTAGTGATATGTGTTCCCCTACCTAGGAAACACATCTCCCTAGTGATACATGTTCCCCTACCCAGGAAACACATATCCCTAGTGAAATGTGTTCCACCAACCAGGAAACACATATCCCTAGTGATATGTGTTCCCCTGCATAGCAAACACATATTCCTAGTGATATGTGTTCCCCTACTTGGGAAACACATATCCCTAGTGATATGTGTTCCCTCACCCGGGAAAAACATATCCGTACTGAAATGTGTTTTCCCACCCAGAAAACACATCCCTAGTGATATGTGTTCCCCTACACAGGAAACACATATCCCTAGTAATACATGTTCCCCTACCCAGGAAACACATATCTCTAGTGATATGTGTTCCCCTACCCAGGAAACACATATCCCTAGTGATATGTGTTCCCCACCGAGGAAACACATATCCCTAGTGATGTGTGTTCCCCTACCCAGAAACACATATCCCTAGTGATAGGTGTTGCCCTACCCAGGAAACACATATCCCTAGTAATACATATTCCCCTACCCAGGAAACACATATCCCTAGTGATATGTGTTCCCCTACCTAGAAACACATATTCCTAGTGAAATGTGTTCCCCCACCCAGGAAACACATATCCCTAGTGAAATGTGTTCCCCCACCCAGGAAACACATATCCCTAGTGATATGTGTTCCCCCACCAAGGAAACACATATCCCTTGTGATATGTTTCCCCCTTCCCTGAAAACAAATATCCTTAGTAATATGTGTTCTTGTACCTGGGAAACACATATCACACATCCCTTGTGTTATTTGTATTTCTACCTGGAAAACAAATACCGATAGTGATATGTGTCTCCCACCCGGGAGCAGACGTCACATAGTGATTTGTGTTTTCCTACCGGGGAACACGTATTTTTAGTGGTATGTGTTTCCCTATACAGGAACAGATATCTTAAGTGATATGGTTTTTTTTACCCTGGAAGCACATATCCCAAGCAAAATGGGTTCCCTGTATCTGGGAACACATTGGTTTTGAAACAAGGACATCAACTACAAACTACTTAAAATTCTCAGTGCCTCGTTTCAGTTACAAGCAATTGGGAGCTTGAGCTTAAGCAAGACAATGACAACTAGAACATCATAGGTTTAGATTGGCAAAACAAAAATGTTTTGATATTATCTGAGATTTCATTCCTCTCTTTACTGCTGCCAATTATTTCAACATGACAGTGTCCAACAAGAAAGCTCTTGCTACTTTGGACACTGTACACAAATGAACTTAATGTCTTTTAGTTGATTATTATTTGTCAGCGACTTTATTTTTCTACCTACGTACACTTATGTAAATATCTTATATAGTGTGATAAAAAGAATTGAATTGAATTGAATTGCACACATGCATGACTTTTTTCTTGCACATTTCTCAGCCATTGTTGGATGACGACAATGTGAAAATGACTAATTTCACATTTGTCGAGGATGGGAACACAAGACAACAACTTTCTCTTTCTTTTCCTGAACTTTTATTTAGTCCCCCAGAATTTAACTCCCGAACATTCGCCAACATTCAGGGCTGTCAAAAGTAGCCAGCTGCCGCCGAAAATCGCCACCTACTTAGTTAATATTGGCCAGCTACTCTGCTTGGCATTTCTTTCTTGACGGATGGCGTTTTTTTAAATAAAATATCCCTGGACTGGCTGCTTACTTTGACAACTCAACAATCTACTTCAAACCTTTCTGACAACCCTAACATTTGACGAATTAAACAAGATGGAATAAGTGCCATAAAGTTTGAGGCAGTGCGAATTCACTCTTAAAGTGATGTTTTCATAGCTGCAGCTGTCGTTGTTGCTTAAGCTCCCTATTCACTACCCAGAACCAAACTAAAATTAAAAAAAGGTATTAAAAAGCAAACTTACTAAACAGGTTTAGCTTGTCCATAGACTGGCATAACAGAAAGGGGTATCCATGCACCCCTGTAAGAGAATCCAGGTTGTGGGGTGACCCCGCCCATTGCACTCAGCGCTACAACTGAGGGGGGCGGAGCACTAGATGGGGTCTGTATTGTGTTGGCACTGGCTAAGTGTGCACCTTTCTCTGAAAAACTGTGCGTCACTTGACTGGTGAATAATCCTTGGGTGAAGCTCGTTAGTGCATTTACCATATCATGGAAAATTCTGGTGGAGTGCTCCTGCATGTCGTAAAACAGGCAAAATGACCTGGAGAAATAAATCACAGTTTAGAAGTCAATGGTTGTTTTAATACCATTTACATGGGCTAACTGGTGATTCAAGGTTAGGCAAAACAGACCTGCAAGCATAATTTTTCTTTCTTGAAAGACAATATTATCAGTTGGCCTACTAGTCACCATTTTGGTCACACACAACACAAATTAATGTGGTCAGACTCAATCCAGGATGCATTAGGAGTCATAAATGAAAATTGGGCATGGCCCTATATGCAGGATTTGTAGGAAGTTTCATTATAATCATAAAGTCACTACAACTATACCATGCTATTGTTGAGACAATTCACGTGCACTCAAGATAGATTTTAATCATCTTCAAAATGACAGTCTTTCATGATAACTTTGTCTGGACAAAGATCACTTGTTGGACTTCAGCTGTACAATTGTGACATAAGCCATAGTCAGATGACTGGCTGTTATTTGCAACAATTGGCAAATGGTGAGCAAAATTCCGGACTACTAAATTCCATTTAAAAAAATTAATGTGTTTAGCATTAAAGTACAGATCAGCTCCATTTAAATGAAAGAGGCCACAGGCAAAAGATGAGTTTGAACAAAATTCCCTTTCGAACATTCTGACAGAGAAAACAGGACTGCCATTTTCACAGGATAAAAATTGGATTTGCACATACCTGCTCTTTGCAAATACGTCACAAATAAATAAATACTGAGAAGTAAATTAGGTGGCAAACACACATGATAAATGCCACACTTGTCTCTAGTTTCACTGTACTTTATTTACACCCCCTGTTTTTTGGTATGCAAACCATCTTTGCCATAAATTTGCTCCTCAGTATTTACATATTTGCGACATATTTGCAAGGAGCAAATTTGTGCAAATCTATTTTTTCGTCCAGTGAATTTCACCTGGATAAACCTGAAAAGTCATGTTCTATCTAGACATTCCAGAACCATTTGTAACTGTGAATCATAATTTACAACAAAACTAACCATCAAGAACCTACAATATTGTACCTATAGAAGCACATATTCAACATTTTGTAGAAAGTGTTTTTATCTGCTGAGTAAGCTAATTTTAGAAAAATCCTATCAAGAGTTATCTTATTTCCAATCAATATATCTGTGCAGTATCAACTTGTCTGATTCTGTGCTGTATAAAAAAGAAGATGCAACTTTGAGTCTGTGGATGAAATACGTACAATGTATCATGTAATTTGAAGAGAATAATATTAAAAGAACTATGTTGTATGCAGTGCATTCAATTACTACTGTTAATAGGCCACTTGCACTAAGAGGTCACGTGACCAATGCTTCCTTTAAAGAATGAGTTGGAATCTTGCGGATGCCAAAAATTGACAGAGTACATAAAAATTATCTTACACCCGAAATTTGAGAGGAAACGCATTTAAGGAAGATATTTTATGGCACTTTGATTTTTCAACAAAGTAGCATGATTTGTATTGGCTGCCATGTTGGAGGGCATACACTTGCCCTCCAACATGGCAGAAAAAACTACTTTTTGCTTATATCTTGTTAAATGTTTGATAGTTACGCTCAGATGTGCTGTAAAAATTACCACATCATCTTTTCAACATTTTCCTTGAAGTTCAAGTGCAAAATTTGTGTTCAGAAAGAGGTAATTCAGCTACGAACTTACTCATTTTAAGAAAATGGTGCAGGTTTGAAAAATCACTATTATTTTGTTTAAGATATGACCCTCTAAGCGTTTTTCGAAGGCAAAATCATATAACTTTCATTTTCATAATTTAAACGATGTCACATGACCTCTAACTGTAACCTACTAACTGTCAAACTATAGCTGGGACGAAGGATAGAAAAACTCTATCTGATAATCATATGAGGTTAGAGTTTTACCTGAGCAAAGCAGGCTGAATGGTAAGAGTGTGAAGTACTTCAAGAGCTAATGCTCTTTGCCACAGAGGTTTATCAGGCTCCAAAAATTTTACCAGGAGAGATAAAAATATTTCACACTCTGTTACCTGTCAAGTAATGAGAGAAAGGAATATTAAGTTATGTAAAGTGAATAAAGCATAACAAAATGATATTACTATTCATTCAAAATATTTCTCCGTTTCTGGTTGGCCATATTAGACTGATGACGTTAAAGGTGCAGAAAAGTTGCAGATTTCTGAACATTTATCAAGAAAACCCGGGGAAGAGGTTGAGTTGTTTTGGTACTGGGAACAAAAAAAGCAATCATTTCACTCATTTCACTAGGAAGAATTAGGCAAACTATTGGAAAAAAAATAGCAAGAACAGGAAGAAGACAAATCGAAGGTCGACATCTACTATTAATAATTTGGAGAATATTTGCGAAGCCTTAGCTCCTAAACTTGACATCATTGGAGGTAAGCATGTTTTAGCTTGTTTTTAACCTAAGAATTGTCTTAAATGAAAAACAAAACATTATTGAATGAGGCTGAGTATCATCTGAAGAATTATGGAGAACGAGGAGGGTGTAATCGGTCTCAGCCTACTAATCATCAATAATTTGAGTATCTTTCTGAGTTTTATTAAAGCTTGACATTACATTTGCTTCAACATGGGCCTGTCCTTTTCAAAACTGTGCAATGGTTACTCAAAACATGACCACTACAATCACTGAATTTCGCAGTGATTAAAAAAGTAAGGGAATGATAACTCTTTAGTGTTAATTTTGTTCCATAAAATCCCCAACAACCACAACACAAAACAAACAAGCAAAGATCAGCTTGCTCACAGGCCACCCCCCCCCCCTGGAAATTCAATGAACCCTGCTCCCCCTCCCCACCCCTGACAAATATGGGAATGACTAAAGGCATTATATGAAGACTTACATCAGGTATATACTATCAAAATTTGCGATTATTGTTTTGATGCCAGAAAAGATCTTTGTCAGTAACTTAATGCCCCAGAAACCGTACTACAAATAAGAAAAAAATTCAGTTTTGAGGTAAAAATGGGCTAAATCTCAAACTGAGGCACAGGAAAGCTCAAAAGATTATCTTATCCCGAAGATATGGTGACCTGTATGGAAGACCGGGAGATTGGTGTTGTATCCGGGAGACTCCCGGATAATCCAGGAGAGTTGGCATGCATGCAATTTATTAGAGACAAGGGAGATCTATCTACATTATAGTTTATGCTTATAAAAAAGAACAGCCATCAGATCAGAGCAAAAAAAAAGAAAACCATTACCATGGCAAACTAAGATAAAACCTGATAAGTTATGCACGTTCAAATTCTCGTCATTTTAATTAGGAACGCATGTATAAGCCTGAAAGGTAAATAAATTTGGATAGCTGCATTAACATACATGTAACAGCTTTCTTTAATTACTAGACATAGTTGTGATATCCATCATCTTCAGTTTTCAATTTACTGTCCTCAAACTCCAGTCTAGCAATGTTGATTAAAAAACAAATTCTCCTCTTCGATACCACAAGATAAGTATGAATACCGTGTCGAGAATATGCATCTTGATATTCAGGCTTACAGGTTCAAAATTCATTTCAGAAAACAACTCACCAATAGTGTATAGAACTTTTCTATGAGAACAGACACAATCCTAAGAAGTCTGACAGCGACAGGATACAGAGGTTTCTCCACAGTTGGTGATGAACTGACTCGATGCTTGATGCTTGGAGAGAACAGCTTTATGATCAAAGGACAAACTCTCTCCTTTAAGAGGAAACTAAACTCAGGATGCTGAAAAAAAAAAGACAAAAGTGGTGACATGTTTCTCTTTACACCAATTTATGGAGTATTAAACTGGCTTACTTGAACTACTTGCAAAATAAGACATCACGTCTTTACCATATTCAACGCACATACACGAAAAGTAACATGTAAAAATAAAAACGTTCTAGAGGTTTTAAAATATATTTCGCTCTACCAGCCTTGTCAGTCAATAAAATTTTCATGTAAGATGCACTAAAATAGTCTGCACGTTCGCCAGTGCCATGTAAGCCAACATGGTGTATTCTATTTTTTGTGATCACGTGCGACTACCACGTGTGGAATGCAGAAATAGTTCCACTCATTCTTAGAGTTCATCAACGAGCCTTCCAATACTTGATCTATCCAAACACCCTCCGATAAAAAACTGGCTTAAAGATAAACTGACTTAAAGAATGATCAAACAATTTTACTAGCTAACGGAGAGCAAGGCTGGTGCCATGGTGAGAGTACTCGCCTCCCACCAGTGAGGCCCATGTTTGAATCCTGGCAATGATGCCACACATGGATTAAATTTGTTGTTGGTTCTCTGCCTTACTCTGAGGGTTTTTCTCCAGGAATCCCACTTTTCCCCTCTCCTTAAAAACAACAACTTCCAAATTTCAATCTGGGACCCATTCATTTTCTTTGTGTTTTTACCTTGCAGCAATATAAGTAAAAAATAAACATCACGTGAATTTTACCACGTGAATTTTTAGAGCCCAAAGAAGAACACACTAGTAATAATTTCACCTTCAAAAATATATTAGGATATCCTTTGAGCACACTTTCCAACAGCTCCAAACCAAAAGTTCTCGTCATTTCGACAATGCCATGTAACCAGTAAGGCTGCTCTCCATTTGTGAGTTGACACAAATCCTTGATAATAAATTAAGACACATGCCAATTATTAAAATGGAAATCATCACATTTACAGAGAATAACATCAAAGCATTATTATTATTGACAGACTCTTTACAAATGTGAGATAAGTGTTACATGAAGTCTCGCAGTGTACAGTCACAGTGCTGCGTAAAAGTCAGTTGCTAACTGCCCTTCATTGATCTAAAACCTAATAACCCACTTCTCTTTAATCCGAGATCACAAATTTCGGGTTTTTTGGGAAGAGAGGGCAAAAAAGAAAGCTTGATAAATTTTTTTCCATTAAAATCTGACTGAACATGTCATCAAGACACAAATCAAATTCAAATCTAAAAAGTAGAGAAAACTTTGTGGCTTTGAGATTTTAAAGACAATGAATCAATAATTTACAAAAGTTATAAGATATGCAAAATTCTAAACTAGATATGCAAAAGGAGTACCATTTTTAAATAGCAGGTATATAAAAGGAGTACCTTTTTTGCCAAAAAATGGTATATAAAAGAGTATTAAGAGATTGGATCTCAGGGCAGAACCTCCCAGTATAAAACTTTGCTGAGTACCCACCCCAGCGTAACAGCTTAAGGGGAGGAAAAGTCAGGTTTGAGCCTTCCTGACCTAAAACAAGAGACAAACCAGTGGGAAGTCATCCACTGATCTTCAAAGTGATTCACCTGGAAAAGCAGATAGGCATCCCTAGCACATGGATGTAGACTAACAGGACAGTTTTTGTGTCTTACAGATCCCACTGTATCCTCTACACTCTGAGAGGCTGAAAAAAAAGAAGATAAATTAAAAGAGCGAAACGTCATGAGCTTGCAGAATGGAAGGAATGATCAGAATCAACGTATAACAGTATTTAGTAAAATCCAACTAGTGGTCTATTATCAATGCTGCATTCTGATTGGTTGAGCTGCTACTAGGCTATATGTTATAGCCCACTAGTAGCGAAAAGTGCGAGCTTTTTGGCAGCAAAAAAGCATTAACTAGCTTAAAGTTTTTTATTCTCAATATTGTTAAATATTTCCATGAGTAACAGGTCATAAATGGCAATTAACATAAAATCAAAATAAATAAAGACTAAATTTGATTTGTATAAGCAACTACCACAAAAATTATAACTGTTTACAATTTAACCATGGAAAAGAAACAAATTTATCATAACTCTAATGAGAAGACAATAACTCTACATGTTCATTAAAATAATAATAATAATAATAATAATAATAATGATAAAACATTAATAATATTATTCTCTTCCCTTGTGTGGCTTTTCAGGGATAATTAAAAAAATAAATTTACATGGAACATACATATAACATGGTTAAAAATTTCAACCAGTAGGAGGTGAACCAGTTGGCTATTTTTTCAAGCATGGCCAAGGATTTGAACTCAGCGCTTTCAAGAATAAATCTAGCTAGCAGTCAGGGTGAGACTACAGAACTCAGGGCCTCCAACTTTCAATTGCAGCACTCTAACCACTGAGCCACACTACCTCTGCTGATTAATTCTAAAGGGACAAACATTATTTTCATTCCATTAAAAGTTATACAAGGACCACGATTGTTAAGTTGTGATCTGCGTGTCAGTTTATGTCGCCTTGTTCATGCACTTTAAGAGATTGTAGCATCGCTGTCCAGTTCATTGGGTTAATAATTATTACCAATAACACAAAATTAATTTATTCCCTACGAGGAAGTTAACGTTAACAAGGAATTTACTTGTAAATGAGAAAATCACAGCTTGGTATCAAAAGAAAGTTTGGCCATCCACGCCTCCTTTTGTACTTGCTGTGTCATTTATACCTTCTGTTAATTTTATGTTTCACTCAATTTGGTGGAAGCTCCCACAGTTTGACTTTCGGTATTGCAGTGTTCTCACCAGGATTTTGCCTTGGGGAGTCCCAGGGCCCCTCTGTTGAGAAATAGGGGCTCTGTAAGAACATTAGGGGGACAAAGGTATAACCTAAGCCTGAATAACCTGAGCCCGCACTCCAAATGATCTGTTTCGTGAAGTACCTACCTGATCCAATATGGTGGACGGGGTGTTTACGATTTAATAACTATGCATGCACAAATCTTCGTAATGACTTGTATGTGGGACCAATGAAATGGGACCAAAGTTAAGGAAATAAATTAATTAAAGACTTTGAATCTTTTGATATCATGTTTTTATTCATTCGACCAAGCAAAATGCTGGAGTGTTAGGTTGACCGTTAAAACTACTTGACTGTAGACGTTCTAAAGTCTGTTTGACTCATAGCTCATAGCATGCCCCTGCGCCCTAATGGGCGCATCTTCTCGGCTTTTTATGCGCCATCTCAGATTTTTTTGTGGGAATCCCGCAAGGCTGAGGCCTGGCGAGAACACTGGTATTGGCATTCTGTTTTAGGATACCAGACTCTACTTTCACGTAAGATCTTACCCAATCCTTGACTATCCTCTATCAGAACCCTTTCAAAAATCACAGAAACCATTTGTCTGACAGTTGCTGCAGCAGTGGTACATATTGTCGCATCTTTAATGAAGTACAACTTGAAGCACAACACCATCGCCTTAAAGGGGTGAATACAACATGAAACAAATTAAACAATAAACCAAATTGAACATTAATAAATGCTACATTTTTGTACTTTTGTACAACAATACCCTACAAAGGATAATAATTTATTAATATTTAAGTGTAAAGAAGTTACGGCGATTCATGACTGTGTAAGAAAAAACAACTGCTTTTTAATGAAGACAATGACACAGTAAAGATCAAAATGGATTGCATTTGGTGTTATGAAAACTGTTTACCCAGTTTTTCAAAGTTTATCTTTCTTGCTTTGTAACTTTGAATTGTAAAGCTTGGCAGTAACCCTTTTGCCAAGCATGGAGTTGAGATTTGTCATTTAGACTGAAATAACTCCTTTAATTTGTTAACATAATAATTAAATTGCAGCCGAACCGCTCCACAACAGCCATCTTGGGGATGGAAGAAAGTGGCGGTTGTAGAGAGGTGGCCATAAGTAGAAGTTTGATTATATCTTATTTTACAGCAAAGGGAGAAAAGAAGACTGATTTATTGCATATGGTTTGAGCAATTATTTTTATAGCACAGACCTTTCCAAGGCTTTCTCCATGAACAATATTTGAAGTTGTAATAAGAAGAATTATTGTTTGAAGAATTCTCAGCTCTTCTAAACCACCTTCCATCAACTGCCAGAGAGTACTGACAAGGTTACTGGCTGAAGACTGTAAGAGAACATACACGTACATCTGTCAAGCCTCAGTAGACCCTCTCATGAACTTTTCAACTTTGACTTAAAGCAGTTAACAAAAATCAGTCAACATGGCTGAAAAGAATGCCTTAAAATGAGTAAACTTGCAAAGTCTGAAAAAAGATTTGTTGAAATCTAATGAAGATATAGTCCCCAAAGTTGAGGAATTTTACAAACGCTAATTATTGTATGGTGAAAGGAAAGTTTGGATTTCTATTATAATTATTTATGCCAGGCATCCTAGGCAAATTTTTCCACATAACGTTTTCTACATTTTGCCCAAATTTCTAGCCTAAATGGCAAGCAGCAAAAATTCTTTCAACTTTTTCCCATCTCCTCACCCTTATACATTCCTCCAGTCTTGCAAATTTTCTCTTAGTAAAGTTGATAAGTGCTTATGTTCTAGGTAAAATCCATTTTCAGTTTAAGCCTGGAATTTCCCTTGTCTCTTACAAATTATATCATATATAGGAAACAAAGGAAAGTCTGATTCAATCTAAGCTGAATACTTGTTTAAGCTGAAAACAGACTCAACCACTCAGTAGTACAAAATTAATGCATACCTCAGACAGAGCTTCATTGGTAATAAGCCTCTGTAGTGCCGTCAGCGAGATCTGTACTACACGAAGACTTTTGGTATCACAACCAAGTAGGAAAGGCTGGACTATCTCATTTTCTTCTGAAACAACTAAATATGCAATAAAATAAAGGAATCATGATGTGTATAATAATATTAAACTTGAATAAGCACCATCCTAAATTAGTGCCACACACTCCCCTCAACAATGCAGTGCATATTGGTTTTCACAGCTTTTTAACAAGGTTAGACTTTACTAATGTGATAATTGCAATCAAAAATATTTTAAAAAAAATGCACTTTATTTGAGTGTCAATGTATTTAGCACGGATGTGCTAATTGGGGACACTATATTAACGTCTCCTACTGGAGACGGCACTGCCATTTTACTTGGTCATCCGAGTCATGCGAAGATCTAGCCATTTGTTGGGCAAAGTTAGTACCATTATTTCTCAGTTATTTTAAGACCCTGAGTATTGGTCTGACCCCAGGAATCGAACCCGCAACCTCACGTTCTGCAGTCAAACGCTCTACCAACTGAGCTAATCCTGCCGTGGTAAAAATCTACAAACTGTTTATGTTATAGGTCAAAAGAAAACAACTCAGATTGACATCTTTAAAAACCTAGGATGATTCTCAAATTTCCTCGTCTCTTAGTCCAAATTATTCATGAATTAGGGCTAGGTGAGACAAGAAATTGATAAACAACCTACACTGTAGGTTACAAAATTTTTACCTGAATTAAATTTGCCTACTAATACGCAAAAGACGCGACATTCTGTATAAGCGAAAGTCAGGTCGCAATCCTTATTCATATGATTATAACAAGAAAATATCTCCATTATATTATAGACAGTTTAATAACCCAAATTACAGCCTTTTTCCATGAGCGGTACTCACTCAACAAATGCTTGAAGAGCAAATTCTGCCCACTGTAATTTTTGTACCATTGAAAAACATTTAAAGCCTTGAAAAAAATCAGTATATAAAACCATGTCTTCTGTTTCCAACCAAAACAGTTGGCTAAAGTATTTGAACTCAGGACTACTAAGAACAAAAATTATCCAGCTAGGGGTCGAAGGGGGGGGCTTGAACTTGGGGCCTACAGATTTTAAATGTCCAGTGCTCTAACTGAATGGCCAATATCCTGCCTCCACAATTGTAAGATAAAAATAGTGCAATAAAGGGTGTACAGTAATTGATAAGCCCGGGGAAATAGGATTAGTGGGAACCATTGACTATAGGAATGCATGGTGTGATGGTCATCATTTAAATACTGTGGTACAGTCAGTGTAAATACAGACTGAAGACTATTGTTTTCACCATGCAAATGAGAATGTAACAATAGTCCCATTATTTTCTAACCCTAAAAACAATAGTCCATAGTCAGTCTGCAGTCCGCAATGGGCAATTCCAGAAAATATCCATACCCAACCACGGACGGCTTCCATGTTTTAACCCCCCCTTGCCTTCGGAAATTCCAAAATGCGCTACCCCCCCCCCCCCATGCCCTCAGAATTCCATAGTCATGAACCCCCCCTCCCCTTCAGAATTTCCGGTTTTTTTTGGAAGTACATTTTCGACTTAGCAACGCCTATAAGAACAAACGAACATGAATTTATGCCTCCTCAAGGCTGTGATCTAGCGGCGCCAGGTGACAAGCTTTACTCTTCAGTGACAAGAAAAACCTACGCTAGTTGCCAGGCCGTGCAAACTCCTTTTTAAGTCCGAATTTGGTTATAAAAATAAACACCACTTAAGGTAATTTTACTCCTCTTTGTTTTCTTGTGCTGTTTTGACGTTTACAAAGGAAAATAGCTCAAACAGACTGTTAAAATCTTTTGGCGGTCAAATATACCATCGAGTCGTGTTGCGTCCTTTTATACGTCATGTAGTGCGCACGAAAAGCGTTCTAATCTGACAGGCGTTCCTTGGAAGTGAGGGACTGGTGCGAGTTTTTTACTGTTTATCGGACGGTTTCGGACGGGAGTAACAAGAAATTTGCAAGGGGTATTAAAAGATACATTTTCAGTTTTTATTCACGTGACAAGAAATTCATCAAGGTAAATGTGAAACCAACGTTTTACTGTTCACTTCTATAAGTTATGAGCGTAAACACGTGTCTGATCTATCGATGCTTGTCTTCTGCTTCCGCGGTCATACGTTCGTGGTTTATTTACGAACTACAAAAGTCCACAACAATAGTGTTTTCCAGGAACTTACTCTACACTTTCTACTCCAGAAATCCCACCTGTGGAATTCCCCCATACCTTCGGATTTCAATTCGTAAATACCCCCCATGCCTTCAGAATTCCATAATCGTGAATCCCCCCTCCCCTTCGGAAATCCTTAAAGCCGTCCGTGGTATGGTATGGATATTTTCTGGAATCGCCCAATTTAGACTGCCCCATTCAAGTATTAAAATTACACAAGGTTTGTACCCTTTTTTGAGCAAAAAATTCAAGGACTTTTCAAGGACTTTCAAGGACACACTTCCATTAGTTAAGGACACCATTGGGTGCAAAAAAAGAGTCTAGTGTCTATGTCTTTTTTAGTTTCTCCACAACATGAGCAATTTTAACCTGAATGTCGTCTGTGTTTGCTCCTTTTCCTTTGGGTTAGATAAAGTTAGCACTGAAATTCAAGGACTTTCCAGCACCGACTGCAATTTTCAAGGACTTTCAAGGCCTTGAATTTTTAATTTCAAATTCAAGGACTTTCAAGGACAATCAAGGTGTGTGCAAACCCTGTAAATAAATTTCTTGATCTGCTCTTTACATTTACATTTACATATTTTACCTTGCAAAATCAAATACAAACATAGTCGCAAGCTCTTTAAAATCATGGAGTGCTGTTCATTATAAATTCGTTGAAAGTTAGCCTATTGATAAATATATACATTGACATTTTGGGAGTTTCTTTAGGCAACAGGTGACTTCTGGATTTCCTTTTATCAGCTTCTAAAATTTTATGCAGTGAATGTACCTTTGGTGATTTTAACATTTCTTGATTTTGCAGCACTAATAGTTCTGAGACGTAAAATCCCGGCTTCGGCGGCCTGAAAAGAAAAATGAATAAAAAGATTTTTTAAAGAAATTAACAGACAAAAAATAGAAGTTTACAAATAAAAGGGAGTATTAAGTTGAAAAAATTAACACAAAAATAATTGCAACTTTTATAAGCTTAAATTTGTTAATTTGCCAGTTTTTTTTCTAATACTACGATTTTAAACCACACATTGTCTTAACAAATTGAAGGCTTTCACAAAGCATTAAACAGATGTTGTACCTCTTTGACTGGCTGGAATTTTCGCCTTGTTTCGTTCGACAAAGCTCGGAGATCAGCTTGTACAGCATCAATAAATTTCTTTGATCTTTCATCAAGCCCTCGCGACATGTCGAAAACACTTAACGGTGAAGTGCACAATAAACTAGTTCACTCTGTCCGCTCGAACTGGGAATATTTTCAGCCATTCTAGGTTTGTTTTGATACGATTTTCAAAGAGGATTGAATAACCCTACCGAGGGAGTGGGCCGCCATATTGGATTTAGCTGATGTGGCTCGAACCAATCCCTCTCGTTATTGGGGATCAAAAATGAAGAGGCCCCACATTGCGAAACTTATCGAGATCCCCGGTCGAGATCCCTTCTTTATACAGAGCCTTGATGCTCTTGTTGATCGCGATATACAGTCGACTCCCGATAATTCGAACATTCAAGGGAAATTAGGGAAAAGTTCGAGTGATCGGGAGTTCGAGTTATCGAGGGTAAAATTATATAGAAAACTATCTGAAGGGAAATGAAAATTGCTTCGAGTTGAGGTTCGAATTATAGAGGGTTCGAGATACCGGAAGTCGACTGTATGTATTTTTATTCCTTCACAGGAACTAGAATATACTTTGCAAAGTAGCAAACTACCACCTTATGTCATAAATCATTTTAGTTGGTTTGGAATCATAGAGTACAGTCATCTTGGCTTTTTCAATGTATGTTTACAGAAAAAAATTTCGCTGACTCTCATAATGATATCTATCCGAGATCATATTCTGCACCTTTGTTTTGTACATTGGCCCTTGCTACATTAACAAACATTTTTTAGAATGAATGATCGATATAGGATCACTTGATTTGCACAGTGTAATTACTTCCGGCAATGGCTACTTAAACTACTTGTGGATTAACCATCGATCAGATGCAGTGCACGCCGATCGGACACGATCTTTGATTTGACTTGATCGTGAGAGAAGAGGAAGTCATTTAGAGAGTGGAAAAAGCGATCAATGGGTTGGGCATAAAGTTGAAAGCAGCAACTTTTAATATTCAGTATTCCTTGACAAGGACAGTTAAATTAGGTAACTCACTTGGCTGTCAGTAGATAAAAGAACTTTCCCGGAAAAATTTGTCAACCTTTCACCTGACTATTCAGACTATTTAATAGTCATCTATCAACTAATTTGTTTTGCAGGTCACGGACTTCCTGTTTAACGGGCGCGAGGGAGACACGCGAAGCTATTCCGTTTATTGCAAAGCTTCTCGTAGCCTACGCGCGTGTAAGGCGTTTTGATGAGAAAGGGAGGGGCAAAATTGAAATAAAAAATCAACGCGGGCGATGAGCGTACAAAGAAAGAGGGCACGCGTCTACGACGTTCTCGCGCGCCTCTAATGTGCTTCCCATTCCATTCTCCCTTAAAACCCACGTGAGCAGAAAGACGGTATATATATCTATGTAAACATCAGTAATGGGAAACCGTTATAGATTAAAGTTGTAGATGTAGGGCGCGCGCCTATCACGTTCTCGCTCGCTGTCATCTCTCCTTTCATTCCTCTTCACTACGCATCTCATCCGTCTCTCTTAGCTTATCTTCTTATTATCACGAGCTGGTTGCACGGAAAACAGAATGTAAGTACACATGTATACTCCTCCTTCTTAAAACCCGCCGAGAGAGAATAACCCTCTAAGCAGGCTAAGAACCGCATGGCCAGCGGACCGGGCGAGTTTGGTTCTGGGAGATTCCTTGCGTCTCCGGCCTATTGGCACATCGGTGAATCTCGAACTATTGTCCACTGACTAGCTTTCTATGTGGACTTTCTATAAAGGGATTCGTTTCGTTCTCTACGTCGGGGAGGATTGCCTGACGAGCCAAAAGAACGACTGCATGGGAGGCCAACCATTGACAACCATTTTCGTGGTCTATCATCAGTGGTCAATCTTAAAACCCGGGCTCCTAACCTCATAAATTTTACACCGCTTGCCGAGTATTGTGAAGCCACCTTTTAAGTAAGATACCTTTTTCTCTTTTAATTCGTATTGACAGGTCCCTTATAAGTGAACATTCCCATTTAGTAGAGTTTCAATGCACTGAAAAAGATTTTTTCTTTTTCAAAAACTCTCGGGTATAGGCCGAGACCCCGTCTTAGGCTCAAATTTCACTTAACTTAAGCTTTGATTTGTGTAAAAATCGCTCGGCTTATGGCCGAATAAATACAGTAGATCAGAGAGGACTCGATATAGTCGGGGATTTAGACTGTCTGCGATGCAGCTTATAAAGTTCCTGAATTTAATAGTATCGTCACGTTCCGAATATCTGCACTTTATACTCCTCAAGATCATTGTTTGTTATTGTTATATCGATTACTACCGATCGATTTTTGTTAATCGGTGATGATCGATAAATTATTTTTTCCGTGAATTCGATTTCTATCGATTTCCGATATCAATCGATAGCTGATCGGCGGATTAGATCAATTGATTTCCGATAACGATTTCCATCGATTAACTACGCCTGGAATACTAGCAAAGATTTTAATGCAGTTCACAAAGTCGTACTCTGGAAATCACACAGAATCTTTTGATCTTTTACACGTTTTGGAAGAAACGATTACGCCTCAGCGCGCAGCGCTCTCGGAACCCGTTCTGCTTGTACAATTTACCTTAAAAGGGACAGTATGAACTCAGAAGACTTAAAAGAATTAATTCACTCCCCACAAATCAAAGTTTTGTTAGAAATCAACCCAACAAGCCCTGGCCTTATTAACTGAATGCTTAGCAATGGGTTAAATGCGTGAAACGATAATTTCAATAACCTCATGGTCCAGAGCGCACGAAGCTCAAGTTTCAAGTACAGGAAGTTTTTACTTTGCACTAATGACCCACTAAAGCGTTAACTCATCAGCATGGTTACACTAATTTGATAGCGAACAAATTGTCATGTGTCATGCCGACCTAAGCTGGGTATTTTTAAGTTGCTAACGTTTTGAAATTTCACGGTTACGATCGAAAGTTCTGATAGTGAAAATGCAAGAAGCGGTTACTGCTGACATCTAGTGACGGAAAACTTCCACCAGGAACACCAGGTTAACTTGAGTTGACCAATTGATGGTGTGATAGTGATTAGTTGAAGTAATAAAAAGGATAACAGATATTTTCCGCCTGATACAAGATTGTTGCTTGTTTTTAAATAGACTTTTGCTGGGCACGTTTTTCACGGAACAACATGATCACGATTCCCGGTAAATTTCCCGCAGACTTTCAGAGCTTTTTTTTACCGAGAAAGCGGACTTGAAATACTGAAACTGAAAAGTTAACCGAAACTGTTCAGAGCTAAGACCCTATTAGGATATTTTCAGCGATGAAACCAAGTTTACGGCAAGATTTGAAGAGCACAAGAATAGAACTTGGAAATTCTGTAATATCGAGCTGGGACCCTCGGGCAAAAAAAACATGAGTATAAATACTGATGGGGTCGACTCGCTCTGGGTTGTACCTTATGGCTAAAGTTTGTATTTATATTTTATTCTTAACCTCGTATTTCTAATAATCGAGCCTTAAGAGGCCTTTAATGAATTTAACCCCTGATCGTAACTAAAGCCTTCAGCAGAACAGCCTACTTTGGGCATGATACGGGGTAAAGGGTTGGGGGGGGTGCATCGCAAGAAGGTTATCAGCCCTGTGATCACACATAGACAGCAGCTCGTGGTTCAAATTTATGTCATTCTTCAAAGTAAAATGTTTTCAAAACTAAAAGTTTGATAAACATTGGAAACTGAGATAAAGAACGGGAAAAATCCGGACCGTCAGATTATATTCCGACCGGATGCAGTAGCCAATTCTGCCGGAACATAACAAAACATGACATTTTCCCGCGCTCAAAACCACCAAGCACGCGCGGGTTAGGGTGACTAAGGAAGTATCATAAGGAAGTAGGTTTGAGCGTGACTAAGGAAGTATCATTCACAGCATAACATTCACAACGAACGAAGAATCGAGAGACGTAGAGAGGAGACAAAATGGAGGTTTCACCGCGAATAGAGTTCTCTTCGCCCGGATTCAGAAGAAACTGCCGGCTGTCTCCGTGCTGTCTATTTTGTAGGAATTTATTCCACCTCTCCAAATGTGTACCAATTGTAATGTATTATAAAATCTTCATATAGAACTGAGGTAGGACATCAAGAACGTCCCTCATCACAAATATGCATAGATCGAACTTTGATTAAACCAATCAGAACACACTAAGAGCCTTAAGCGACACGGGAACATGACGAGGTCGGTTGACCGCGAGTATGCATTTACTCTCGGTAGCAATTCAAAACTGAAATCCGCATTGCCTAGCTGCACGTGCCTTGTCCAATATCAGTTGCGAGCAATTTGTTTGTAGTAGTTGTTGTTGTTTTGGCTTGCTTTTATCTTTGTTTTTATCTGTTTCAGTTCATAATATACTCTGCAAGACGTACAAAGTGTATCAAGTTTACTTCCTAGTACAGTGTTCACTCGCCAACAATTTGAGCAGTGTCACGTCTATTGCACTCCACGCATTCCACGGCTTCGTTTTCATTCATACCCCTAAAGGGATATCCGCGTTCCCCACTACAGTTTTTTTTTTTTTGTCGTTTTTTGAGGGGAGCGGGGTCGTCTGTACACCGGTTAGCTCCCACTGATGACCGACGTCTTTGCAAATTGAAATCGGGAGCTTGGTTCACTGTAATTAATATTTTACCTTCTATAGTGAGGGTAATTATTGAACAAACAAGTGTAAACAGATGAATACAGACCCCTTTGTTGACATTATTACTTTAAAATAAATGCCTTCGTGATTTTTTTCAGCAACAGCTTTTCCGGAAAGATAACGAGTCAAGGGCATTTCAGAAATCCAAAGATTCGAAAAAATCCGGTTACATAACCACCCTGGGACCTTCAAGAAAATCTAGGAAAAACTAATAGCACGTATACGAGATCAAACTTTCAGGCACAAATCAGGCAGCCAGACGCTAGGTTAAACGGAAGAGAGAGGTGTAACATGGCGTTATGTAACGAAGGTAATACTGAAATAGAGATCCGTAATGGCGCAAACTGAAAGATATCATTTTCTGATTCTGTGATTCTAGTGCTCACGGTTTCCTAGCCTGCGTAGAAGGCGCTTGGAAGTAGTGGGCGAAAGAGAGAACGGGCGCGCGTGCCTCCTTCCCATGCGCCCGTTTTTTCTTGTACCCACTACTTCCAAGCGCCTGCTACGCAGGCTAACGGTTTCCCTTTATTATCACCAAAAGCGTTCAGGAGATCATATCAGGAAGTGCCGGGATGGGGAGGGCGAGGGGGGAGGGGGGGTTGCAGGAACTTAACGAAGTTTTTTACCGGGACTGTCCATGTCCAACAGCTTTACCCCTTTTACAGAAAGGGTACTCCTTTCTTAGTACCCTCCATTGACCAATGGTACCGATTAATTTCACATACCTCGTTTAGAACGCTGAAGCCCTTTTAACTGCTGTAAATACACTGTCTTAATTAAAGCTATGAATAGCTCAATTAACCAGGAAGCTCTCTTGTATTTTTTATAGACAGCCATCAAATGCATCTGTTAGCCCTTCGTAGGTCTCTTCACAGACCCAAATGACAGATTTTCCTACCCTTTCATATACTTCAACTCGTTAAATCCCTACCCTTTCAGGTAACTGAAGCCTGAAAAAGATACCCGTTTCGGGCGGAGCATTCTTGTATAGGACATTATAGGGTGTACCAGCTAGTAGCCCCCGGGAGCAAGTCATGTTCTCCCAATTTTTAAATTGGACACCATTAAAACAACACTAGATGTGGGACTTTTTGATTGGATAGGTTTATCATTTACCTTTCACACTGCCGCTCAAACAACGAAGTATTTGATAACCTGTGTAACGCAAGCTCATACTCTGTAAAAATAGGGAGTGTTAACACTAAAAAGGCTAGCCCCTTTTTGTTGTTGTTCCTATTTGTTTAGTTCTGACACTTTCAAGAAATTCAGAAAAAAATACTTATTAATTTGTGTGTGAATCCGCGAAAAAGCTAGTTTTTTCGACAGTCTTTTATCAAACATCAGGTTTTTGTGGCCTTGAACTCTGGAGCAGAACAGAATCCATCAACTGCATCGACATATAAAACGTTGCCGGTCATAAGAATTATTTATTTTGACAGAATAATCATTTGTATTTTCCCTTTTTGCACTTCTCCGGGAAACTCTTGGCGATTAATTAGTTTAGAGCGTCCGGGGTCAGAGACATGTATTTAAGGAATAGTGACTATTTATATAAAGCAGGCTTCCACGATTTGAAGGAAAAGTTTTGGGAATTTTTATTCCATTTTCTGAAGATCTAAGTTTCAATTGCTTCCCTTTTCCTGTTTATTGCTATCAATAATTAAGGATACTGTTCGATGAAAATATATTAATTCTCTATTTTTTAGAACTGCTGGATTCTACGAACTCAGGCCGATTATCTTTAAGCCGGAGCAACTTGAACAAATTTGTGGGTCAGAGAAAATTATATTTCTGCTGTATTAAATATTACGAAGAAATTCGTGCTGTTTTCAGCAAGTCACAAGTGTCTGTGACACTATTCAAATAAATTTAATATTCGAAGCACGCATCGGTTGATTTGAAGTTTAATTTTGTCGATTGGCTTCAATACTTCGAACGAGGAACCAATTTAAATGCGTGACGTGACTGCTTCCTGCACCAACAATAGCACAATCCACTTCCGCCCACACGCGAATATATCTTATCGCTAATGACAGCAAACAGGAAGTTTTAAAGGTGGTCAAATAAAGCGAACACAGTTCACGACATCATTTTAAGTCTGTACGTGGTCGATCGATACTACTGAGCTACCCGCGCTTGGACTGGGAAAAGACTGATAAAATTTCGAGGTAAGAATTTAGTATACATTTCTTTACTTTTACCACTGGCGATCGTCGATGGCAGAGCGAGAAATTTCATTTATCAAATTTGAAATATGAAAATGGCGAAAAGGAAGATCGTTCATCGTCAGGGCTTGATTTTTAAAAAAACTCCTCAGTTACAAGGAAAAGCTCGCTAGATTTAATGAATTACGAGTTGTAGTCAAAGATTCAGGTTTTTTTAAAGTCGACTTTGTATAATTTTTGTAGATCTTCTATCGCGGTAGTTGGAATGGCAAATACACCGCCGCATAAGCTAGAAAACATAGGCTACGTACATGAGGAGTGACAAAGGAAAACTGGCATTTAAACTCTGTAGAACCTTGAATCAAACATTTTTAGGCTTTTTCTCACAGTCAAGAACTGTTTTAAGGTTGTGTTGTACTACCGCTAAACGAAGAAATTGTGGGTGAGTAGCGAACCGGAAAATGTAACAACACACAGAGGGCATTTTTTCCGCTAATCAATGGTCGAAGCAGGTTTGAATCGCAGTTTTTCTTCAAAAACCTCAAAGACCATAAGAGCTGGTACTTTAATAATGATCCTTAAGTTTTTATTAAAACCTTTTATGAGGTAGAAACTATGCAGAACTGACTGTTTACAACTTCAGAGCAACACCGGAAGTTTTAACGTTCTTAACTACACTGCGGGGGAAGACTGCGGGGGATCACGAAAATCAGCCTGCTTGCCTTTTACAAAAACTTATTCGCTAATTTCTGCGAAAGGTATTTAGGACCGTTCTTTTATATCCACAGTTCTGACTAGTGGCTCAAATGTAAACAACTTATTTCAAAACGGCAATTAGAAGAGCGGTTGTTAATTAAAACTTCTTTTATTTCATTTCCATTTTGAAGCTCTCCACTCGGTATAAATTTTTGTTATTATTATTTTTTAAATTTTTGCACTGAATTTGCACTATGGCATATGATGAAAACATTTTCACAAAGAATAATCCTGGCGTCCTTTTGCCAAAGAACAACGCACAAACAATCTGCCCGCATAGTAGGTCGCTTAGGTCATCAGACTTCCTTCCGCCTTGGGCCTCGAGTGTTTGAATAGCGATGAAACAATAGACCACGCGCAACGTAAATATTGCTTTCTTTCGGTTTTGTTTTGATGTAAAATAAAATATTTGTGGTAAAAGAAAAGCTGTGGTCTGAAAGAAATGAAACTTCTGCTTATTCCACTTTTTGACGGGATATTTCTTTTTAAAGTGAAAATAAAACTGAAAAGAAGGAAAAGAACGCCGAAGAAGTAGACAACCAGAAATGAAAGGGTACTAGCTTACAAACAGGCTAAAAGGGTTACGTGTAAAAACGGGATGAGGTTTATCCTCTGTGGGTGGCCATGTTAAAATCGAGGGACAGTTTTTTCGGTTTCACCGTGATAGATCGGAAATCTCCGATTACTGTCCGAACTAAGAAAACTCGGTTTCCAAAACACTCCACTCGGGAATACCGGAAAAATGATTTTCTTGGGTTAGATATGTAACAGTTTTTTCTGGTCACATGCGTGTCACATTCACCATACAGTTTTAATTGGGCACAGGGTTACTGTAAGACTAAACAAAACTGAAGAAAATAGCAATCATTGAGCATTTTTCCTCCTTTCTTTCAGAAAAGAAGACAACTACACATCTTAGCTAAATTCTGATTAACAAGGATCATGTCTTTCGGTAAGTTTTGTGATAATACAAAATTGGATTTAACGTGACAACTAACATGTCCCAATGTAAATAAGAAAATAATCGTTCATGAATTTTTATTTATTTATCTATGTATTATCAGGATTGTGGTTTGATGATTACGTCGTCGAGAGTTTATTTTCTTTCTAAAAATATGAACGGCCTCTGTTTTTCAAGGCAGTCTGCCAATATCTATACTTCGTCTTGTATAAACTACAATCTCAAGAAAAGGTCACAAAACAAAACAAGTCTCGGCAGGATCGACGTATTTGATATTTTACTCAAATTTCTACCAGTACATGTAGTGGCCTGTTTGAATTTATTTATTTATTGAAAAAAAAAAAAGATTAGAAATCCTCAAAAAAAGAAATTAAAATGAAAACAAAAACTTACCTTGAAAAAATGATCAACATTGACAGTGTTTTAATAGCAAATTGAGATCTTTCATTTTCCTAGAAAGTGAAAAAGTGAAAAGAAAACTTGTGAACGCTATGTAAATAGAAATAGGCTGAAAATATGTCCTTTTTAAATTTTATTACAAACACATGAAATCTAAAATATGATCTAAGAAAGTGCGGTTTATTTAAGTATTATAACATTTATTTAGAGCATTCAGACGAGTACAAAATTTCCTTTCACCAGAAACTCTACGCAAGCCTAACAAAACTGCTGTTCACCTTTGGGAGTTTCTGCTCGATCTCCTATTGGACGAGAAATGTGGTCACATGATCTGCTGGATCAACCGAGAGGCGGGAGAATTCAAACTGAAAAATCAAGAGGAAGTCGCGAGAAGATGGGGCTGCATAAAGCACAGGCCGGGCATGAATTATGACAAACTGAGCCGGGCATTAAGATATTACTATCAGAAGGGAATAATTAAGAAGGTATGCAAAGTATGACGTTTCTTTCGCTGCGTAGTTTAGTGGGTGAAAGGTATAAAATGCAAGAGCACAGGTTGCCCAAGCACAGACTGCGAAAAGGAATTCTGACAATTTTGTGTATCAAAAATGCGAGATTTTTCTGCATGCAATTTATAAGCTTAAACTATCATGTCACTCACTAAATATAAACCGTCTTTGTCTGGTCCTGTCTTTAAAAAATATATATATGAAGAGAAAACCTGCATGTAGTTTTAAAGTTTTTAGGTTTAGAAATTTTATTAAGCACTAATATTTAGAACAAGTGGATGAATTACTTAAAGACCTTATGTTTTTTTTCTTACATCTAGGTTAATGGTCAAAGGCTCGCTTACAAATTTGTGAAACCGCCTTTTGGAAAATCGAAGGAGCCTGCTCCACAAAACGTTCCCGCGCAGACAAACATCAATGCTCCCTCGACAACACAAGAAACAAAGAAAGAAGGAGAAGTAAAGATACAAGAAGTCGAAAACAAGGAAGGAACGGCCATTCCCGTGGTGCCATGCGTGCGGACAGCTGCTGTCACGTTGCCACAGACAAGCGTTACCACGGCTTCGATGGGTTTTAGGATCATTCAAGCCCCATTGGTCAGTCCTAATCACATGACCTGTCCCATTTCAATTTACCCGTATGTTGTTCCTTGCGTCATCCCAGCATGCCGTCCTATTGAGATCATCAAGTCATAAAACAAAGAACGATGCTGATTGGGCAATAAATTATGATGTCATTTTATTTTTAACGTGTTTCGTGTGTCAAGAAATAGAAATAATCACTTCAACGTAGTAAATAGGCAACTTTGAAAAAATGGCTTCATTTTGAACTTAATATTTCTTTTTAAAGAAATCCGCCAAGAAGTTGAACATATTTGAAAGAATGATTCAACACCGCATAAATTATTCACGTACCATCGAAAATTGATGAATACATTGATATCTTTTTTATCGATCAAAACTTTTTATTAATCGCGTTCAATAGTATATATATTCAAAAATAGATAGCCTTTTATCGTTTTATCCATCCAAAAATTTCTTCTAACCCAAGTGTGAACACATCATCTGAGTTTTGTTTTGTTTATTTTCACAGAACAAGCCACCAGCACTTATTTGAAAACGAGTGTTTATTGAGATAAAAATTATGTTCTGTAAGACTTAGGAAATAAATGATAGGCTTAATAACAATTAGACAGAGGCAATGACAGAGCTTTTAATCCTGTGTGTGGCCAAAAACATTGTTCAAACGTAACCAAACGTACTTTGCAAAAGACCTGAAAATGAGGTCTCACTTTGTTCAGCAGTAGTAAATAGGCGAAAGATTCGGAATAATTATACTTTTCTTGGAAACTGCCCACCCACCCCTCCCGTAAGCCAACATTTTGCCCTAAGTGAGAAGTAAGAGTTAATGTTGGCTTAGGGGAGGGGTAGGTGGGTCCAAGATTCGTCGCCGTTAAAAACAAGATGGAAACTGGACTTGGTAAACGTTTGCGAAGACCTCTGGGGCTCTTACTATAGGAACAGTGAAAAAAGGCGCGTCCCCAGTAACCATCCCAGACCACATGCGAGACGCATTTGGGATCCATTTTCCTTCTCATTTCTAAAGTGGCAAATAGTCACACCAGTCTAAGATTTCATCCTGAGACTCAAAAGTTAGTGGCAATCTAGAACTCTGAAATTGATAGAGCTAAACTACTTGACTAATGAGATAGGTCCGAAACCAATGAATATTAATTTAAGTTTAGATAAAATGAGATAATATTTTGTACATAAAATTGTCAATGTTTAGGTGCCTATTTATCAGTTGTAAATAAAGATTAACTCAAAAACCTGTGGTTAATTTTAATTAAATTATTGAACGATTGTTGTCTTCGCTAACAAGCAGATACTCAATGTCGTAAAATGCACTTGTTGCACCCAGAAAGTTTACATGGTTGACATTTCCTTAATTATAACTGGTTTATATCCTGATAGAGCTCAAATTGTACAGATCTTTTGGCCAAACTCGACCGTACGATAATGATTTTCTAAAAACGTAAACAATCAGTAAAGATGAGACTCCAGGGCCAGAAGGTGAATACTCACCCCTTTTACACTCCCCCTCCCTCACCCAACACCGTCTCATCCGTAATTTTCAGACTATTGAACTTATGGAAATGATGAAAATTACTGTGCTTGTACACGTCAGAAGAAGCCAAGCTGAGGATATTGAGTGGGGCAATGACTTCGCTTGATGAGGGGATCTGACCCAATCGCAAATGGCCACCATCTTGGAATTGCCACTGTACTAGAAGGGAAACAATCCAAATGACTTAAATCAACGCAACTAAACGAAGATTTGTGTATTTATACTACTACATGAGAAATTTCTGGAATTTGATTGGCTTAGAGCAGTGGTATTTCAGCTTAATATGAAATACCAACATGTGAAAATTACAAACCTTTTGCGGGTAGTAGTATAAGCAAATAATAGCATGATTTGTACGTAATATTTGGCATAAATACCACTCGTGATATTTCAAAATTGTCTGAAATTTCACTCGCCTGACGGCTCGTGAAATTACGTATAACAATTTCGAAATATCACTCGTGGTATTTATGCCAAATATCACTACAAATCATGCTATTACCTATACAAATTCCTTTACGTCAGTGGTTATATTGACGTGGTGCTCTGTATCATGCTGCAACACTAATTTAGTGATAACAAGTCATTTGCATGGTCTTTGGTTTAGCTCTGGTCCCCGGGAGGGTGTACTTGGGTTTATGTTTGCCGGGTATGTGCTGCTGGCCTCTCAGAGCCCCTACCCCATTATAGTCTATTTTTGGGCCAATTATAGACCCCATCTAACTCACTTTTTGGAAAATGTAATTTTCGCGATCCCAACTTATTCACTTTCTATTTATGCATCTACCTTATCAATGTGGTTTCAAGCGGCGGAGTGTAATGCGGTCAATGCGAGCTTATCGTTAAATTTAATAAACAACAACTTTCTGACTTTTTAACCGAGAATATTCCCATTTTGAATCCCGTCTTACCCCAAAACCAATCCAGTCGTGAAAATGCGACCCCATCCAGCGGCACATCCCTATTAGCCTCTTGTAAGGGAGTATCCCCCCCCACCCCCCCAAGCTCTGGCCCTAAAGAAAACTAGATAATGGTGGCCTAATTAAAAGTGCTACTTTGCCGTAGTGGCACCGTAATGGTGGTCAGGCTGGATTCAATGCAAGCAAATGCCAGGGCAGTTTACTTTCCCCAGACTAAACGGGTCAATTATAATAAACATTACTAATCGAGCTTGAAATAGTTAGAGTATTCGCTTCTCGTTACAGGGCGAGCCTGAACAATTTTTAAAGTGGCGTTTTCGTAAACGTAGCCGTCGTTGTTGCTTAAACTCCCTAATACTAAGATGACGTTTGTTTTAGCCAAACAGTTTTTGGATTTAGACAATCCAGATTCTTTGGATTTTAACGCCAAGCTGAACTCGAGATGGCAGGACCTAGATGGTGGGTGGAGAGTTAAACGCGTGTACTGTATTACCTCCACCCACTTGTAACCGCTCTGTGGTAGTAGCCAACTCGAAAGCTTGGCTCCTTTGGCCGCTACACACTTTTCTCCTTTGTTATGTTTAATTCAATGTATAGTTAGCTCTGTTTTTACTTCTTCTTTTTTTTTCTTATTGTTGTTGTATTGTAATTGAATAAGTGTGAATAAATCAACTTGAACTTGAACTTGAGCTAGTTGGAACAAAAATCTAAAATAAGATTGACCCACATGGTATGCCTGCTGCGCTGATCTTCTTTTCATTTTCAACGGATCGTTTTTCATTTCTTTCCTCCTAAATTAAGCGTCTTCTCTCGGAGAAATTGAAGGAAAAGTAGCTCTTTAACTAATGGTGGCTTGATACTGGGACTCGTCAAGTCATTGAAATTATCTGGAATTTGACTCGAACAAATTCAGAAGACAATTACGAATTCTCAAGTGCTGAGAAGCGCGCCCTAAACACACACACATTGTATATTGAGAATGCAAACGTTTTCGCTAATTTACGGATTTAGAGTTACATTGGAACTTGAGATTAATATACTTCAATCCTTTAGCGGCACAGAACATCGGAGAAGTATCAGTAACGTTTGCCTGAACTGACCTTGACCCGACGTGTTTATCGATGAACAAGCACGTTCTTGCGATTGAAAAGCAGTTTCGATAAATGGAACAAAAATCTGAACGATCCAAGTGCGGAGGTGGATCGTTCAGATTGAAATCTAGTTTTTCTATTAAACTGTAACATTCCTCATGCATCTACTACTTGGAAGGAAGTAATTCGGAAATCACTATGTTTGTCCATTATCAGGAATATCACAGAAATCGTGAAAAAAATTAAGAGTTTATGTGACGCCATATGGTTTTGGGGAACGCTGTCACAAAATTAAGAAGCTACCGTAAAATTCCGAAAATAAGCCCCTCCCTATATAAGCCCCTCCAAATATAAGCCCCCTTAACCGGTAACGCAAAAAACCCTCCGTTAAATCGCCCCTCCAAATATAAGCCCCTGGGGGCTTGTAATTGGAAAATTGTCCTCAAATACAGAGAAAAACAAAGTAAAAAAGGTAAATTTACTTCCGACTGTAAGGCTAGCCCAATTGATTTTGAAACGCAAATTTCCCTCCATAGATAAGCCCCTCCGAATATAAGCCCCTCAAAAATGGTCTTTGAAAAATATAAGCCCCGGGGCTTATTTTCGGAATTTTACGGCATTCTACCATGTTTCCAGAGTCATAGCTTCATCCCTGTTTAACCTTAGAGAACCAAACTTGGTAAAATAACCAGTCTCAACATGACCTTTTATATGGAGGTGTCAGTTTATCGATAAGTTTAAATTTGAAACTCGCCCCAGTTCCCTACACAACTCCGAAATGGTCAATGACAGAGGGGCAAATTAAGGGCACCGGAAGTCGTTTTTAGTCCTTTCCGCGCGCTTTCCCGTCGTCAACTGACGTTCCCGTTCTGTTGCTAAATCAGCCTAATGTTTATACGCTAAACTTCATATGTTACCTCCATTTAGTTAATTTACGAACGTGAAATTCACGAGCGTAAGCAAACGCAATTTACGCGACAGTGGAAACCCACCTTTAGGGTGTAATTTAAGTTTGGAACAATGAGTTACACCAGAAGCATGTAACCCTGCTTCTGGTTACACACAAAAGTACTGGTTACCCTCTTCCAGTTAGATGTAACATGCAGAAATGGCTCGCATGGATTAGAAAAGCGCGTATCACGAAAGGTCAAGTATTGCCTCTGTGGATCCTTGAGTATGGCAGACCAAATTGTTGGTGGGTCGAATTGCATATTAGTGCCCAATCCCCTTTCTGCTTTTAGAAAATTTGAGACGTGATACACTAAACGATTAACAAGTACAATTAAACAAGCATGAGGAATCTAGGGCTAGATTTTATGCGCATAACAAGGTTGTCCTTGCTCACCGCAGCAGTTCTGCGACGGTGAGTTTGAGCAGGAAGTTCACGAGGCAAAGACTACTGAGGTATAGTTTCTTCCTTGTTTTTTGCTTGGAATTTTAGCCTTATTTTTGCTAGAACGTTGTTATCTAGTACTTCTACTCTTCATGATTCCGAAAATTTACAACTTTGTCTTTTTTACGTTATTTCCTGAACATTGCGTTGTTAAAAATTGTTTCAATTTGGCATAAGCCTTCCGCCAAAATTTTCGTTGTAGGCTTAGCCCCCAAAATTTCCTTGGCATCTCATAATGCATCCGCCGAAAGTACTAGTTCTTTAAGCATTGTATATCGTAATTTTCTATTACCACAACTGTAGCTCGCGCTGCTTGAGATTGCCAGTTTTTGTCTAAGCTTACAGTTAATTTGAAATGGGTTAGCTTCACTTTAAATTAATTCGTTCTTCGCGGGAGAGGAAGGCGGAGAAGGAGCCTTCCGCATAGACTTGAGTCAATATGAAATAGCAAGTCCCATAAAACCGTTCTTGATTTCTATGAGGCTGTTTACATGGAGCAAGAAGGATCCTAACAACAGGAAGATCCAAGAAGGCGGAACAACTTACGCTGGGTTTATATGCAAAAATTTAGTTCCGTATGGGTGCCAAAGTAGTTCGAGAAGGAATTAAAAATGGCGGACGACAAAAACAAAACTACAATTTGGGCCCTTATACTTTCTTTACTGGCGTTAATAACTACCTTTTAGCAGAATTATTACAATAATCAGCTGGTGGTAACGCCTAAAGAAATAATCGGCCTTTATTGCCATGATTAGCCACTGAACGACCCGCCGCCACGTTTTGTCTGGTTTTTCCCAAGTACTAGGATCTTCCTAGCGAAGACAGTGAACATGGTGCTAGGATCTTTCTTGTACTAAGATCTTTCATCTCTGGTGTTTTTAATGCAGGCTGTAGCTTCGCTAATAATGTTTTACACCAGACGTTCAAAAATGACTTGAAGAAAATTTCAAACTCTGTTAACTTTCACTTCAACTTTTATTTTAGCACCCTGACATTAGGTAATCTGAAGAGACGTGCATAAACACAAGAACGTGTTGTTTGGAGCCATCCTATATTGATCGTCTAAAAAGGTTTCTTTTTCCCAGAAAAACAAACTCATTATGAACTTGTACTGAACACTTATAAACACTTGTATAACCACCTTTTCTTCGCTTAACTTCGGATATTGGCCTACCTTTTTTGAAAGCTTATGAAAAAATAGAAAGTCGTGAAAATGGTCAAAGGCTGATGCGAAGAATTGTGCGCAAAAGATCAGAGAGTTTAGAACCCAAAGGTCAGTTTTAAGGCTGCCTAAACTAAGCCTAATAAAAAAATTAAGTGCACTCGTTATTGCAATGTACGGAAGACCTCCCGTACATGGCGTATTAGGACACCCACAATGTGAGATAAAAGTGGTGATTAAACACAAAAGTGACGGAAGTTAATGATTTACCCTAACCTTGACCACGTAAAAGCGCTCGAAAAATTTCCCTAATAAAAGTTAATTGAATCAAGTATAGGAGAACTTTTCGAGCGCTTTTTACGATTCTGTAGTTAATTCTACCAGTCTATCGATCCATCGATTTTACTTCTCGTCTCCACCGAACTAGCGATTGTTCGTTTCATCGTGGTTCCATAAGGTTCACGTAGCATTGATTCATCGATCCATGGAACCATCGCCATCGATCTACCGATCCGGCCATTTATCAGCCAATTCATTCATCAAGTTATCTACCGATCCATCGATCTAACAATCTAAATGTGTTTCTACACCGTTTGTAACGGACTTGGGGCCATTGCGCGGAATAGCTGAGTGTGTCCCATTCCTAATACACTAACGTCAATATTTGCTTCAAAACAGACTCATAAATAATCCTCCAGGCTACAATCCCAAGTCGATTATAATTTAATGTTGTTTTTGGTTTTCAGTGCTAGAATAAAAGATAAAAAATGGGCGATTACTTCAGCGAAATACATTTTGGTTTATGTCTTTTTCAACAATTCCTACTGATTAATCTCGTTGGTTTCTCCTTTATAGTCTGTGTAAACTTAGCAAAGCTGATTTGAAAGCACATTTATACTGTAATCTTTATTTACACCTAAAACCAGCTGTGTTCATTGACAAAATTTTAAATTTGCATTGCTTCAATCATCCTTCTTTCTCAAATGTTTTACAGCAAAAAAATGTCGTAATGAAAGTAATGTGCTTTACGAAGGTTCCAGAGATCTCAACGGAAGGAAGCACATTAATCAATTCAATAAAATAACGCAAACAGTTAAAAAAAAGCGATGTATTTGAAGGACTTTGAAGAGTTACTTAAATTTTGTGCTACGTCATCATGAGCTCCTGGCTATTGTCACATAACACAAATCCTTTGAAATGTTTCAACGCATGCGCATACAGACTTAAGCGCATGCGCTGTCCACCAATCTCAAGGAGTGAGGAGCTAGAGGAGAGCAGGAAAAAGACTTGGGAACTAATCTGTCTACACGACGAAGATTTCTTCTTTTACAGAAGTCCTATCCCCTTAGAGCGTTCGCGTACGTGTGGACGGAAAAGGTAACGGATAAGTCTACATACGTTTTCGAACGTTCTAGTGTGAACATTGCCTCACCCTGAAAGGCAATCGATCTTTTTTAGGAACCCTTTCATTCCTAAAAGAAGCCAAACTCAAAATTCAACAAAATTTCTGAATCTTATTTTGTAAAATGCTGAAGAACAAATAGTACTATGTGAAAGTGCAGTCAAAGAGGTTTCATTTGAATGGTAATACTCAGGAGCCTATAGGATTTCATCTACAGACACCAAAGAACCAGTTTATCAGTGATGAGATTCCATCATTGACTCTGAAAGAGTTAAAATGAATGATTGACAGTTATGTCTTGCCAAATGTCTTGCCATCACTGTCTCTATGGTAATCTGATTAATTTTGAGTTTAATAAGATGCATGATCACGCTTTTACGTCTGGATACTTAGACGATTGATTGTCTCGCATGGGGTAGCCCAGGAGATGAAATTAACTGGGGTGATTAGGTTTAAAAACTTTTCCTGTTTTTATCTGTCCCGACTTTTCGAACCACATGGAGAAATGGAAATGGGTTTGAATTACCCGAAGGCTAAAAAAAATCGAGTGTTTGAGAAATCGGTCTTGTACATTCTTTTGGCTGTTTGACATTGGGCAGGCCATGCGATAAATTCTGTAATTGTCCTTGGCAAAACCAGAGCATAATTTGAAAACGGAAGTCAATATTGGGTGGGTAAATTTACGTCAAGTCCAAGAATTCGTATACGCATGTATATATCGCCAACGCCTTTTATGAATAACACGAAAGGAATTAAAGTGGTATGAGACGTATTGAAATTTAGCCGTTTGTGGCGATTTATTTCTATCCGTCATTGGCGCTAGAAAGACCGGCAAGGGCTGAAGGTTTTCTAACTGAATAACTTTGTTCAATAGCAGGTGAGTTTAAGCGCTTGTAATTGATCAGAGGTGTTTTCTGTTTCAAAGGAGATTAAGCGGATTGGTCTTAACGTATGATATAATAAGATGCGATTGGGTTTTTGCATATTAAGACTAGACTCCTGTCCGACGTCGAACTCGCCGACATGCGCCGAATCTCATGCTAACGAGAAAAATCTGTTATTTTTGTGGCCCGTTAGCTTTCCGAGTGAATTTTGACTTCTAAACAGTGGATTGGTTTTTACTTCTGATCAAAGAAAACAAGTAAAAATTTTATTAAATATTGCCTAAATAGCGATGGTTTACTAAATAAAAAAAAAAAGAATATATACGATAAAAAGTTTAAATTGAATGTTCATCCGACAGTTTTGCTTAGGTATTTATTACACAAGGGATACAGCATAAACATAAAATCACAAACAAAAGAAACAAAGGAACGAACGAACGAAAACCACCTCCCCTTCCCTACCCCCCAAAAAGGAACGGAACAAAATGAACGCGAACTGCTAGATAGCCAGGTTTCGTTTGATTTGAAGTTATTGCGGTCTTTTATCTTAAACGTTAGAACCACCTTGTACAACATAATAACTAGTATCACAGGAAAGTACTGCTCAGTAGCTTTCATTGGAATGGTGACACTCAAGGATTTCATCCACAGACTCAAATGCTAGAACCACCTTGTAAACAATAATAAACAGTTATATTGGAAAGTACTCCTCAGTACCTTTCACTTGATTGGGCAAACTTTACGAATTTCATATACAAACTCAAAGGTTAGAACCACCTTAGTGCTATATACAGTATCACAGGAAAGTAGTGCTTAGTAGCTTTCATTTGAAAGGGTACGCTTAGTGGATTTCTTCTACAAAGGCAAACGTTTTAGAACCATTATCAAGTTTAGGAGAACAGTGGTGTTAAAAAGGGAGCGATGGTGACAGAGACTTTCATTTCTTGTGAACTACCTTGTGTAGGAATTAACACAAAACTGAATGCAAAGCTGGCATTACGGCAAAGGGCTGACTTATTTGAAGCCAATATTTCCAATATTGAAAATGTTAGCCTCAAACCTATCAGCCCTTTGCCGTATTGCCAGCCTTGCATTTAGTTTTGTTATAATTCCTACTCAGTCAAGTGAGAGATCCGACAAGAAAGAACCATGCACTCGGTTTTATTTACGCGTTGAGTGGACCTCTGCTTTCAAAGTTTTTTAGTACCTTGTGTATTTTATTACATGGAGGGAGAATTAAAACTTTGTAGGAGAATTAAAAAAAAATCAGTTAATTTCCTACAGAGTAAAATCCATTGACTTTTTTTCCTCCTATTACCAAAAAAAAATTTTTGGATCGTAGCTGATTGCCCCGCTATACAAACACTGTAATTTTACAGGTTTCATACTGTGGTATCATCACAGGGGCTGCGTTACCTGTGCTGGGTGCTGTTTATTTTAACTTTTGAGTAATGGATGAAATCCTTAGGGGTGAATATTCGAATAAAAGCTACTGACAGGAGCCTATACTTCTCGCTCTACAAGGTGGATGAAATCCAATAGTCGTGACAACTGCAACGACCACTTTCTTTTAGCATTGATTGCTAATATGCCTTCCAAGGAATGAAAGCCCCTGATCAGTCCAAAAAAAACATACTACTTCTGAAATGCGTCTCTGAAAACTCCGAAATGCTTCAAAAATTGAAGGCGTAGTGTAGTTTTTCATGGCAATTTGGTATCGAAAAAATAGAAGGATTTTAAAATTGTTCACTGAAGTATACTATTCCCAGACTTCTCGATCATCTGCCGGAGAAAGACAGAGGCCCCCCCTAATCAAACGGAACTGGCGTGAGAACTTTTTTAACCAATCAAAAAGAGCAATCCACAGTTCACCATTGACTATTGGCCTACAATATAAAGATTAGAAGTGTGATATACAGCGCGTCAACAATGTCAGACAATATATCAGTTAAATGTTTTGCACGATTCATCGGTGCATCAATCCCTCACCTGCGTGGAGGTTTTTCACCTGAGGTGAAAAATCTTTAACTTCCTAGTTCGCTTAGAAGTGGCGGAAAAGGTAGGCTTGTTTTGACGATCAACAATGACTGAATTGTGTTCTTTCACTTTTAGCTATTCAAAGACTTGATCAAGACATTTCGCATATAATTGGCGGTATATATTTCCATAATACTACTCCGGCTTTGGGACCGTAAAACTGAATTGCGGGTATTATCATCCGTTTGTTGCAGTGGATGAGGTCTTCGTTTACAGTTTCCAAAAATATGAACAGTCATTCCATGAACTTTCCACCCTTCCATGTCAAGTTCGAACTTGAGGGCTGTCAAGAACCGCTTCTTGTTCTTTGCATGTACACTTTAAACAAGTATCGCTGAGTCACACTTGACCCCCCAAATTTAACAGCTGGGAAATTAAATTGGAAAAAAAAGTGTATTTGAAATTCGACTATATCATTATCGTGACTTAACCCATGCCGCCGAAAAACTAACAAGAGAAGGATATCTAGGAGTCTGGGATATTGCGCGATACTTTGGTCTATCAGATCATCTCGTGGAGATTCTCTCTGCATTAACTGCATTACATGTAGTTGGTTGGTGGTTACCAAAACGAAGTGCAATATCAACATTGAGACCGGCAACTGTTATTAAGGAAGCTAGTTCATCGGCGATGCGTTTTAGGCAACTTTAGTCAAATCTTCAGCGATTGATATACTGATTAAATGAGCTTGATAGCCAAAAAATGGCTAACAACCGTAGTCGTTCGTACAATACATTTCCGAAAGAACATTTGGGAATATGGGCGAGACAGGAGGGGATTGAATGAGGGTAGCACTATCTATACTTTCTTGAATAAAAAGAGGTCAATCACATTAATTTTGAGTCACTGAAAGAGTGATTTATAATACTCGAAAAGCCTTGGTTTGTTCATTTTGTAACACTAATTTTGCCGGAAATAAAAGACGTTCGTTTCTCTGTTTTCAATTTAGATAAAAGAGCTCATTCATCCATTGCATTGGCACGTCTTTTCGTTAAATACTAAAAATTCACAACTGGGAACCGTCATGATAAAGTAGTCATCAACAACCGCTTTTACTTGAATGGTAGCACTTCAGAATTTGATCTTCAGCCTGAATAAAGTTAGAATCACCTTGTAAAGCATAATAAACAGTGCCACAGGGAAATACTGCTCAGTAGCTTTCATTTTGAATGGTCACACTTTAGGGATTTCATCCACAGAAAGGTTAGATCCACCTTTGGATCATAATAAACAGTACCACAGGAAAGTACTGCTCAGTAGCTTTCATTGGAAGGGTGACACTCAAGGATTTCATCCACAGACTCCAAAAAAATAGAACCACATTTTACAGCATATTAAACATCGATCATCTTTCGTGCAAAAGGTCGCGCTTCAGGGTTCCATCCTCAAGCAAACTCGAAAATACATTGCGCTAACTACCACGTAATTATCCTTACCAACAGAGTTTTCTAACAATTCGTATGTGCACTATTAAAGCCTACTGCTCTCAAGTCTAGCTAAGATGTCTGCAATGTAAGGGGAACTTGTAATAAATAAGTGATCCTATCAATGACATCTCAGTCGCCAATTTCGACCACCTATTTTGCTGGTGTATGCTACATTAAACTGACCACTGACGCTGTCCTTACAGAAGGACCAAAGGTCTCTTGTTTTCCCCCCAAATTATGTTCTTTGACAAGGCAATCAACATTTCAAGAGGGATTTTAGTGCGTTTGACTCTTGAACGTATTGACGAATCTCTTAACTAAGATTGAGGAGTTCCTTCCTGTAGTGTTGTATTGTCTTAAGCTTCCCAGGGTGGTACAAACAAGGTTAAAGTACTTTGCGTTCGTTATTGGGTCTATCAATGTTGACTTGATTGTTGACTTCTAAAATTTAAATCGAAAAAAATAATAATCTATTGGCAAAAAAACGTCCAAAACAAACACCTTTCTTCTTGGCATATTGAGTGAAACTTTCAAGAAATTAAGATTTTAGAAGGGGCAAATGCACATAACTTTACTCAGTCAGTTATATATATACATAGCTTGTTGACAATGTATTTAGCTGAAAAGTTAACAAGTGTGTGGCCTAGCCTCTTACATCTCGCCTTTTTGTTTTTGCAAATTACTTTATGCAGAAGTTTTATATGGGAAGGCTCCGCCCGAGGTCCAGCCCCTTCCATATACCATTTTTGAAAGAAAAGGTACACCTTTCGTATACATCATATTGACTCTGAATGATACCCTGTCACACACCTAGTTTAAAACTTTGCATTCCTCTTAACTGCAGTAAATGCACTGTTTTCAGAACACGAAAAAGAGGGTGTCAATGAGGTGGTAACTTTGACGGTTGATGGTTAATTTTTCCAATTTTGACGGCTGATAGTTAAATTTCAGAGCTTTTGATGGTTGATGGTTATTACGTGGAAATTTAGTCCAAAAATTTGTGCAAATATTTTATTAACTTGGGCATGATTTAATATTAACTGATTTGTTTTGAAGGTTGTCTTGGCCTTTCATGTATAAAATTTCGAAATATTTTCAGATACAAGCAGGTGGTAAGGTATTATAAATTATAATGTCCAGAAATACTGTTTTTGAGAACATGGGAACTGGCTTTTACTGTTTAGAAATTCTCTAGCAGCCAAAATTCAGTGGAGATCAGCTGAAATAGTGAGATTTGAAATACTTTGAAGCTTTTGACAGTTAATCTTAACCTGCGTTTTTGACGGTTGACGATAAAAATAACCTTTTTTGAAGGTTGACGGTTAAGTTTTAGGCCGTTTGACGGCTGGCGCGCGGTTAACCAAGGCCCATTGAGACCCTCCAAAAAACCACAAAACCAGAATGTTTTCGCGACTTTTTTGCAGCTATAAAGTGAATCTGTCAACCCTTTTAACCCGAAATGACAAATCTCCCTACCCTTTAATATACTTCAGCTAGTGAAAACCTTTGCTACCCTCTCATGTACCTGAAGCTTAAAAAAAGTACCACTTTCGGGCGGCGTCTTCCCTTATAGGTTATCATGGGGAGTGCGCCCCCGGACTCAACCGAGAGAATAGGGAGACCTTTAGATTCGAGGACGAGAGCTACTACGAGTACGTTAGAACCGTTCTGACTGTTTTCTTTACTGAAGGAGGTTACGCACTCTCCCAATCGCAAAATAATAAAACTTCTAACATTTGATATCTGTCTCCGCCACTTCGATATTCTCGCTGAAACTCGTTGTAGAATGACGACGGCTACCACGTTTTCCCGCCAAAATGACGTTGGTTCACGCGCGAGCACTACCTAGTATTGAGAAAATCTTGTTCTCGTCGTCGTACTCTTCTTAGAATCTAAAGGTCTCTACTGTGTCTTGTTTGCAACAGTGAACTGATTTCAAAGTCAATGATATTTCAGCCAAGGGTAACGCCTACGAAGTCAACAAGGGTTTTATTTAATTCTCAGTTTGTGGTCGCGTTCCGGAATGAATGATAACGTAGACAGATTATGACAAATCTTGTCCTTGTCGGCCAATTAAAAGAACAACACAGACTAGCAACATCTATTGCACGATCAGTAGTGGTTGCAGAAATAGGATTGCCATTGCACTAGACATAAGGATTTCAAGATTTAAGACTTTTGAATAACTTGAAGAGAGATTTCTGTCTTTTCCGTCTTAAAATGGCCAATACTTAAGTTTGGTTATCAACAAATGCGCCGATAAGATTTGTCGTTATGTTCGAGTGTGCACCATTATAAAAACTTTTAGGGTTACTTATTTAAACGGAGTTTAGCCAGTATTTAACAAAACCGCGTTCTAAGCCATTTTCGGTTTGCAGAACGCTTTTACGTAAACACCATGTATTGACAAAAGTTTCATGATAGCACGTGGCGTAGACTGGAAAAGCATTATTATATTTTGTCTTAAAGTAACCCTCTAAGAGTTCTGGTGGTCCAGACATTTCCTAAACCGTTGCCTAAGTTTATAGGCTTCGTTTAAATAACTGATCCTCAGTTTTCAATCTCATTCAATGTTCACTCCACGTAGATCCTTCCGCGGTTTTTCAAACTTTTGACATGGACCAGACAGGAAAAAAAAAAAACAAGACTGGAAACAGCGCCTTAAAATTATGAAAATTGCCAGGTTTGAAAGCTAGCGAACATTTAGGCCCTAGAAAGCTCGGAAATCTACAGACGTTTGTATAGTTGGGCGGAAAGTTATTTGTGCCCCCCACATACGTCTTCAAGATTTCGCGACTTTGATGTCTACACCTTCGTTAGTTTTCAACAAATAACTCTCAAACTTCGCAGTTTTACTAAGGAGCTCTGTTCAGAAAAGTTGATGGATTTTCCTAAAATTGTTCCTGTCAGAAGCTAATTCATTTGAAAAATGACCGACATGAACGTAAGAAACATAAGATTATCCCTGCATTTATTTAACAGGATATTTTTAGGAGAAGGCGAATTCGAAGTGCTACTTAAAGTTCCTTCCTGCGGATTTACGGGGATTTTAGTTTTGAAGAATTTTTAGACGAAAATTTGATAATCCGATTTGAGCGCCATGTGGAAGTTGTTTTTACCTCTCTTGAAGACGATATAGAAATTATTGCCCCTCTCTGTGAAAAATGTTTAGCACTTAAGGGCGATCTATAAAACATATAAAACAAGATCTGAATTGTATTGAATTTTTGAATCTCATGCATAAAATAAAAGAAAAAGAACTTAGGAAATCATTAGCGTGAACGAAATATAAATGCAAATCATTTAAAGATTTGATTAGAATTTTGTGTGAACTTTTGCCGGTGTAAAAAGTTATTGATCATTGGAGGAGATATATCATATTCACGAAAAAGTATTTAAAAATTAATCTGAGCTACTTATTATTGTTAAAATAGCCAATTCTCAATATTTGGAAATCAAATTAAACACTTCTTCTGGTGTCTGAAAATGACGTTGTTTTAAACTCTGAAATTTTGTGTGTAAGTTCATATTCTTTTCGTGAGCAACCATTTTTACCTCAAAGATAGGTTTCCATGTTGTGATGTTTATTGAGTCTGTGGATAAAATTCTAAAGTGTTACCATTCAAATTTAAGCTACGGAGCAGTACTTTCCTGTGGTACTGTTTATTGTACTGCAGGTTCTAACTTTTCAGTGCATGGATGAAGTACTTAAGTACAGCACCTTCTTGCATTACTGTTTGCTATGTTGCACACGGTGGCTATAATTTACGGATGTAGAATAGAATCCCAAATTATGAGCAGTACTCCCGTGTGATGTTATTCGTTATGCTTCCGGCGAGGGAGCAGACGTCTTTCGTTGTTGTATTGCACGCTAATGTTCTCGACGAACAAAACAAGAAAGGCGTTTACGATTTGCATACCACTATATGGTTCTTTCTGGGTACGGGTATGCTTGTTATAAAAGCAGAATAAGTTTATTTCTTGCTCGTGTATTCTTTAATATAGTGACCTTTACGTAAGCGCGAAAAGCTGTGAATAAAGAAGGTTATTCACCAGTAAATCCACAAATATTTGGGAGAGATCTTTTGCATCGTATGAAGGAGGGCTTTACAGGTCTTGGTTTTAAACACGGTATGTTTTCGACGACAAAAAAGGATACTTTAATATCCGCATTTTCTTTATAGTGACTTCAAAACATCTACCTAACTAAAGCGATAAACAAGTTCAAAGTCTTTCGGGTCCGGAAATTAGGTGTCAAGTCTTAAAGTGGGCATCTAGTTAAAATGTAAGTACACTGTTTAGACGTGGAAATACTTACTCCGAAGTGTCTACTTCGTTTTTTGAGAAATCACATTTTCGCTCCAAAATATACCTCTCTAAAAGTGAGAAAAAAAAAGCATAGTTGGTAATTAGTGGCCATTAATGTGCATGGCTGGCAAATGGGCTCCTGTGTATAATGTATATGTCTGTAACTGATTCACGTGGGCGTTGACGAGGTATTTGGCACAGACAAGCAAATCACGCCTCCCCTTATAGACTTGTACATTTCCGCAGGTGACGCGAGTTTAGCACTATAAACATTGTTGTTTATATATGCCTGTGATAGGAGATATCGATGTTTGTTTGCCACTTTCAATACTTCCTTCCATTTTGTTTGTGCAGGTCGCATTCCTCTACGTCCTCCATGTACGCGCAAGTTAACCTTGAGCGATTCTTCTGGGTATTTTCATCACTTCAATAGGGATAATACCCGGGCACCATGTTGCTAGACTTAACATGGACCTAACGAACTTCTACACTTCTCAAAACGAGAGAAAAATGTAATAAATTTAACCCGTATCGTCCCTTGTTAGCCCCGATCCAAAGATAACTGCAACAAAACAAGAAGTTCACTGTCACAAAAGTTTAAAAATTCCTCATTTGCTGCAAGAAACTTAATCAACACTGGCATCGTTCTTTAAAATAATAATAAAAAAAAACAAACAGCATGTTAAACTCTCCCCTGTCTTTACGCTGTCTTGGAAAATTGATAGCTACCCTGAACAGCGAATTACCCGGGGAACAACATGAATAATGAAGATTGAAGTCCACCAAATTTAAGTGACGATCGAAATGCAACGTCGTCTGATCGAAAAGTCTGAAAAGAGACTATCGTGAAAACAACGCCTAAACTGGCCAATGTTGTATTTATCTAAGATGTTTTATGATTGTACAACTTAATTAACGAAACTATATCACAAACTGCCAGAGACAAGTAAATTCAGGAGCCAAAATAAAGCTGATTGTTGAAACATCTAAGCCTGAAAAATTGTCTCAGTCAACCATTTCTCTAAACGATAAACTTTGAAAACTGTCGTATCCTTTTAAGCAATAGATTGACAAAACGGCCAAATGGAAAATGTGTAATTGAACTCAGGCTTTTTCATAGCACGGCAGGCCCTTTCGCTTACTAACCTGACTCAAACGATACCTTTCAAGATCAATATTGACACATTAAAAGGCCTCCATTTCCATTGATATTCCCAAAATTTGAGCGATTGCTTTGCAACTAAAGAAAGTATGTTCACTAAAACACCCGGTAAAAATCACTTTAATGGATTTTTAATCGGAAATTGGAGTCACATAGCAACTCTTTCTTGCCGGAAATTACAAAACAAACTGAATAAATTTTTTTTGTAAAAATTATATGTCTAAGTGATTCTCAAGGTTTTCGATTTCTAGGCAACTATATTCTTATCTTGAGAACGAGAAGAGAAAATTGACAATGAAAAAAAAAGAAAGAAAGAAAGAAAGAAAAGAATCACAAGTTATAAAACAAAATGACGAGCAATTATTATACAAGTTATGACGAAATCAATAACACGGTGGACTGCGTTATTCGTTCGAACATGTGTGAAGTGCACTGAAAAGCAATTTTTCACTAAAGATAGTTGAGCTTCTTTTTCTGACGTTCCTTGAATATTTTCTCCTTTTGCGATTTATCTATCGTACGTATAATTATTATCTTAAACTCACTATATGACACTGTATCCATGAGCTTTAGTCGTAAAAGTTCCATTTAACTATCATTAAAATTTCACAGTCATTTGTCATATTTGTCTTTCGAAAAAAGCTACAATTTCGTGCTATTCACTATCATGGGTTGTTAGTTTGTAATGCAATCCTCGTACTTGTAAAACTTATCTGTTTATTTATTTATTGCACAATGTTGGCACTACATAATAATATTGTGAAATATGCGCACGTATATTGTACAGTTAACAGTTCAAAACCGCTTAAAAACATGCCTGGACTGGCTTCACTGATAAAGAAAATTGATATAAAGTGACAGTGTTTGTATTATCAGTTTTCTGTAAACATTTCCGAGTTTTAACGTAACAAGGAAATCATATTTATCCGAAGAACATTCCACCCCATGGTTAGAAACCGGAAATGCATATAGTCACGTCCGACAAGGCAACACGGAAATTTTATATCGCCTTAATTATGCACTGATCATTGAAGCAATATCTACATTGAACTTATAAGACCCCTTGTTAGTGCGCGTTTTGTAGCGTATATGCATAGAGATAGCAGAGCGGAAGGCAAGAAGCAGAAAGCGTTTGAGGGTAATTGCGCACTGCACAGGTATATAGTAAGAAACTTAGTTTAACCTCCCTTAATTTCGTCTGACCAGCGGGAACAAACTAAAAAAATGTGTCCATGCAAAGTAGTTTGATGTCTAAATATGTGTACGTAAGTTCCAAAGGGAGGCTACTGAGCAGTGGTTCTACTTTGTTGTGCAATATGGTGGAAACTTTGAGTGTGTGGACAAAATCAATATCTGTGATCATTTTTACGGCAGCTTCAGAGAAGGATCCCGTCAGTTTCCGCAACTGACTAGTTCCCCGCAGCACTAAGTTTCATGCAGTTCAGAGGGTTCTTTCGTCGTTTGATTCTGTGAATGATAACGTGCAGCCTCTTCAAATGAAAGCCACTGAGCATAACTTTCCTTTGCTACAGTTTATTATGTAATATGCAAGGTGGCTTTGATCAAAATTAAAAATTTAGGCAAAGCTCTAATCAGGCCATGCTGTGGCGCTCAGTGTTAAGGCAAGTTAAAGTTCTAAATTTTCATTCGTGGATGAAATTTCCAACGTATGACCATTTGAACTCTTGGTGCATAAACTCTTTAATAACAGCCTTTCCGGTTATGCTATTTGTTTTTCGATAAATACGAAACGAGCTACATTTTCCAATATCCTTCTCCACCTTTGAACCTAGTCGGCCCCTTTACGAAAGAGCTGGAGATCATGCATCAGACATATTAAAATATATTTATTGCGCACTGAAACTCAGTGTAGTGCAGATAAAGTAGTTCACCTGGAACTAGTTAACTAGTTAGGACAGCTGAAACACAGTTAGGACACGCTTAAACGACGTCAACATGATTGTATAAGATATCGGAGAATAGCGAAATGCTCCGCTGTACATGCTAAGTTGAGCTACATCTTAGCTTTTTGGTGCATGTTTTAGGCTCCCTCAGCAAACTACTTGGCAACGTGAGACAAGAAATCCCGGTGTGATGGTAAAATGAACACACGTCAAGTAATTTTTAGAACTTTTTTAACACATTGTGTTCACCCGGAAGATTCTCTCAAGCGTGAGCCGTGAACAATACTGACGATTGATTTTCTGTCCCCTGAAATTTTCAAAACCGATTTAACGACAGAACTACTCAATATTTAAACAACCCGTTGTTTGAAAAGGCTAAATTTACTTGCCTCTCTTCCAAATTTATTCATTCCTCTTAAAATAGTGGTGGACATAATATAAGAGACCTCCATTCCTTGAAGACCCCTGAATATACAGCTGTTAACCACTTAAATCAGACGAGTTAAACAAAATTTTTAACTCTATTATTAAAATGAAATCTAGGGTTCAGTTTTATCAACATACGTGTCCAAATGTTTGAATAAATAAGTAAATAAAGAACAGATCGAGCTAGTTGTCTGCAAACGAATTAAAAAAACCCATTATGAAAAACCAACACTTTTCGATCCCTTGGGTTTCTTGTTCCAGTTGGTGAAACGAGGACAAAATGGGGTAATTGTTCAATTTAGTCATTTAACTGAAAAAAAAATGTGTCCCAAGGAAATTATGTTTTATGTTAATTATAATGGATTGAAATAAATGAAACCCTATTTTACACAAAAAGAATTCTAAACAGATTTAAAGTGAGGTAAATTGTGGTTCAGTATTCTTTGATGGAAGGTCAATATTTTAACCACGACAATGAAGAAATGCTTTACGTCAGTTTTCTATTCCAGGTTTATTAATTGCTGAAGGCAACTGAAAAGCGCTATTACAGAACTTTCAGCGCACATTAATTGGGGACAGCATGGCAGAAGGTAAGTTTTAAAACATCATTTGTAATACATATCCATGATTAATCGACTGGCTTTAACAAAATTTGAGCCTTTATTGAGTTCCAAACTCTTTGTAGTACTTACTAGGTTTTATTTTGTTATTTTGACAAACCTTTTGAAGACTCATATGCTTGTCAGCTATGTATATATATGTGAGTCAGCCAACGAGTTCTAAATAGAAGGATAGTTCGTTTACCTGATAAATCTTAAATGTGGGGTCATCTATAAAATAAATAATAATAGTTTTGAACGTTAAATTGAAAACTGCTACTACATTAGTAGGACAATAATAAAACTTATCACTTATGTAAAAATAAAACTGGTATACGTATGATAGTTCTAAAATCAATATTCAAAGTATAAGTAAAGGCGGAGACTGTATCAAATACATAGTTACGTTTAATCAAAAGCCATCTTTAGCCGAGCTCTCAATCAGTCCTTACTATTCAATAACTGAGGACAATCTCAATAAATGTCACAATTACAAAGATTTTGCAGAGTTTTTGGTAAGACTGTGAATTTTTCAGTCTTCTCACTTAATCCCGCATGTAAAAGTTACACGGACTACTCATAGCCATCCTATGTAAATATATTTAAATACAAAGAAACTTTATTAAAGGTCTGCAAAAATAATGTTATAGACATTTTGTTTTCCCTCTGAGAATGAGCGGAAGATTTGCACGCTTAGAAAAAGTCCATAAATACGTTTTACTATCTCTGTAAAAGACTCAGTTTTTCAGTTGTAAAAACCCCTATCTTCATGGATCCAATAATGTTCCTCGGAACCTCTACGTGCGAGCGACCCCCTTCCTTTGTTTAGTATTGAATCCTGCTTAGTTCCAATAACCAAACGAATTTAAAAAGACCTAAAACATACATACTCTTGCAATTCATGTTCACTTAATTTTGCACCGGCCGACAGGTAAGTTAAACTCGCCACATCATGATTGATTGGAGACAACCTTGAAACGACAAGACGAATTTTTTCTTTCTGCCCTCACTCAAGATCGTTGTAAAACCTGTTTCAGATAAATAATACTACTACTATATCACTGAGATAAATTGAAATATTGACTGCCCCGGGCATCAAGCAAGTGATCTCGATAACGAACGAGCGACATTTTCAGTGAATTCATGATTTATAAATTTAGTATCTTTTTCTGGTGAAGCATGAAGTGTGTTAAACACATTATTTAAAATACGTTTTCTTTCAAACAAAACGAAAACTGTATTTCTTAGTTTTGAAACTGGAAATTTAGGGTATGATGGAGAAGTGACGAGAGCATTTACGCCGCCTCGAATAATCGAGACTCGTTGTCGACTTCATAGTACGTAGGTTCTAATGAGTGTTGGTGTTGGTTCTCTATTCTGATCTGAGAGGCAGTTTTTCTCCGGGAGCTCCGATTTCCTCCTCTCACAAAAGCCAACCTTCTTAAAATTCCGTCCCCAGTTAGTTGGGCCGGACATCTAGAAGGACAAGGGTTTGCGTCACCCTCTAACGTTAGTTTGGTTTAGTTTGGCTTGGTCTTGACATGGAAGTCTTCGCTGTTAGTATATCCAAATCCAAGGGAAAGATTAAAAGCCGTCATCGTTCTACTATTTCAATGTAGCCACTTAATTTTTCGGCTGTATGTGCAACAATATTTACTAAATGCAAAATGTCTGTAGCTTTTGCCGCCGAAACTATGGATGAAAGCTTGTAAATCTCTTTTAAGTCATTCACCTCTGGACCACTTTATCCAAATGCAGAAAAATTATTTATTTTACGATTGAATCAGCGAGCTGACAGCGATGAAGCAAATTGTGTTGGTTCTGATCACGACTGGCTACTCGAGCGGTATTTCCCGCCTTGGTCGCGCAAGAAAAAGTTTTTTCTTTGGCCATACAACAAAATGGTTTATATTGACCGGAGCTTGTTCGGTCAAGGTGGCTGAATATTGGCCTGGTTCTTTTTTGCGCTTTTAATGACCTCATCTCGAAGAATCTTTCACCAATTTAAGCCCTCTTTTGTAATCTTTGTTATCAGAGACTGATGGAAATTCTGAAGAGTGTTTTGTATTGACGTTATTCCCCTGGAATGAGTACACAAAAACACTGTTACAAACACTGTGATCTATCGAGATTTTGGACCACTGGACCACTGGTCGACACTATATAATCTGAAAATCAATAAAAGTACCACTGCTGCTTCTACTTCTACTACTACTCATAAAAACAACAACAAATTTAATAACAAAAATAATAATCATAATAATCATAACAAGAAACAACTTAAATGAAAATTGAGGTTATAGTGTAAACGCCTAACAGCAAGGCTGTAAAAACAGCGCCCCTCCGCACATGCAAAAACTAAATTTAGTTTCAATTAACAAGTTGCAACTATTCAAAACACAATCTTCAAAAATGATAAGTCAGTCATAACACTTACTTAACTACTTAAAGTAACTAATCTCTGAAAATTTAGGCTGATAAAAATAAGACAACTTGTATTTACAAACAAGACTTCAAAGGAGTCAATCTGTATCAATATCATGCGCTAATCACCGAGTCAGATGTCACATGCACAGTACCGATGTTTTGATAGAGTAACCTCTTATACAAGCAATGTCTAGAGTTAATCCCATTTGTTCGTATTCCTAAAAATCACAATAACAATAAGATTTTCATTATGACAAAGCAAAATTCGAACTGTTCCGGCGGAAGGAAATCTTTTATCTTTTTATTTTCAACCGTGAAATCTTAATTTGGTAAGAAAGGAAATATTCGCCGACAAATAGGTTATTTTTTTTTCTTTTAAGGGTTCGTGTCAGTTCTTTTAATTAGTAATATAAGAGGACCCTGGCCCCGGGGTACTCTCTACTACAGCCTCTACGGAGACCCGAAAGAGCTACCTTTTTTAGGCTTCGGGTATATGAAACGGTAGGATTTTCACTAATTGAAGTGTATAAAAAGATAGGGAAATCTGGCATTTTGGAATGTAATAAGTACACTAAGGCCTAAAAGGGCAGTCAATTAGAGCTACGCGCCACTTGTTGGGACTGTTATCAGAAACGTGACTTTGCTGCAGCGTCCATTAACCCTTGCCCTACTTCTCTTAATTTTTTGGGAATATAGAATTTAATCTAATGAACACTTAAGTTAAGCAGTTAAGTGCATGACTGCCCATTGGCCAATTCATTTTTAAGGGCCTCCCTAAACGAGCTGAAGGAAAAGCGACCAAGCTACATGCAAGTATAGCCTTGCCTCCCACTAATTGGATTAAACTATTAGTAGATGAGAAAACATAAAAATGCAATGGTCATTTTGTTTTGTAAGATAAAGTAATCTGCATAAAATTAAACAAAATCTTTTTTTTTTAACTTATGAAGACGGTATTTCCAACAAACTTTGAGTTGTCAATAAATCCACTGTCTGGGAAGAATCTCTCGCTAAATGAATGTTATGAACATGTCAACGTGGAAAAAGTTAATAAAATGGGCCATAATAAGTATGTCTAGCAAATAGTCATATTTAGTAGTTTTCGCGTGATTTTCTTCATAAATCCCGGACAGGATGCTTCCTTATTAGGGGTACATAATAGTCTATCGAAAAGGATATCAAGATTATCATAGGCAATACTAAAGCGCGTGCATGCAACATTCTGATAATTCTATCAGTTTCTAAATAGTCCTTTTTGGTTGTTTTCACGTGGATGATTGCTTATTATAACATTTGAAATTAGAGTACCCAAAGCTTGCCTTGGGCCTCCTTCAATTGGGATCGACTCGAAGTTTCAAATCATGTTTGGCTATTGGGTCACGATCATAGAAAATTGAAAATTGAAATCCAAAGAATTTCAGAAAAACCTTTTTAAGTCCTCCTGTTACTAAACCTTGGCTGAAGTGGCATTAAAGCAGGTTAAAAACGTAAGTGGGCTCCTTTCTTTCTGAGAATTATTTTTCTTGGTTGTATGATAGCAAAAGTGCGCATGGGCAGATGAAATGAAACACTTTGTTTTGAAGATAGGTCAGTAATAAGAAAATATATTTCCCTCTTAAAATGAGTAGAATTAAATGATATTTTTAGCTGTGAAAATAGATAGAGAATACAGAATACTTTGTTTTAAAATTAGTAGTCTGATGGACACTTTTTAATTTTGAAAATGGGAAGAGGAAAAATATACACTTAGTAATGTCAGATCCCGTGGGAAACAGTTAGTTTTGTTTTCCTGAGTTCTGATAACGAAGACGAAGTCGTGGGAAACATCAGGACTCGAGGGAAAACAAAACTAACTGGTTTCCCGAAGGACCTGACATTAAATGTTTTGTTATATTTCTAGACTTTCACTTCAACGTACTTCAGTAGCAACAAAAGAATATGCTTAAGCGGAGCGCATCAAAACAGTCGACTGGGTACTTATAAGAACACAAATTTAATTCTGAAAACCACTAAATGAATGATTTACAAAGTACTTTCCTTATATTATCTGCATTTTTTTTATGCACAAGCTGCTGTTTCTCTTCTGCGATAACTTTGAAAATCGACGCTTTTTTATAGCTTGAGGCTTCATGTTTGTGTTGATGTTCATTCACGAAAAAGAAAACTGGCAGTTTTTTTCCCCGCCTTCTGTCACGCCACTTTCCACCATGCTTTGATCACGTGCTGTAATGTATCCCGAGCGTGGTACATTGCTTCGGTATCACGACGGGATACATTTGCTTTTAGTCAAGGCCATGTGACCAAGAGTCAGCCAATGGCTGTCCCCGTTTAGTTGAGTGAAAGTCTAGGAATATAATTTTGCTCTCACATCTGGTCAGAGGAAAATGCCGTTTACTTTGAAAGCCGGTGGAAAAATAAAAGGTAGCCGAATATTGACGAATGTTATCTTCTCGTGTTGAAAGAATCTAAATACAAGAACTAAGATAAAATACGTATCTTTTAGACGGCATGTAGGTCGGTAAAGAAAATATATTACCTTCTTAAAATGAGTAGAATTAAATGATATATTTAGCTGTGAAAATGGATAGAGGATATACAGAATATTTTGTTTACAAATGAGTAGTGTGAGGGACACTTTTTAATTCTGAAAATGGGTGGAGGAATGACATATTTTGCTCGAAAAAGTCTGGTTAGAGAAAAACACCTTTTACTTTGAAAACCGATGGAGATATTACTTAGCCGTGACGAATGTTATCTTCTCCTGTTGATAATATTTAAACACAAGAACACAAAATAGGTATCTATGAGCGGACATGTAATGTTCTGTTTACTATGTTCATCGTGATAAACACAATTCTCGGGTAAAAAAGAGGCTTATCTCGCAGTTTTAGTTCTTTCAAATCAGTTCAAATGTGGTTAAAGAACATCACAAACAAATTAGCAGCGCATATACACAGTAAACGCCGTTTAGCCCGGAATGTATAGTCTTGAATTATTTAACAAAAATGACAATAATCAGATTTTACAATACATACAATGTATGAAGAGAGGTCAAATTTAGTCTCAATGTGTTTTTGAGATGTGAAATAAAAGTTGGATGTTTTATAAACGCAATTCATCACAAGGGTTCTGAATGACAATGGTTCAGTTAACGCACATGCAGTAAACACTTGAATCAGTTATAACAAAGAGAGGATCAAGATTTCCAACCAATATGTCCGATATTAATGGAATATTTTCGGTTAGGATGCACAGATATGCTTGGTGCACCACCTTTATCTTGTTCTTTGCTATGAAGATCACTGTTTTCGATGGCTCGTCGAAGCCATTAAGTAGTTGCCTGTTAGGGACTTTCCACTGAATGATTTTCGCAGGAGCTAAATTGATCTTGAAAACGCCTTTACGTATGCAGTTTCCCCAAAACAAAGCTCACAATCTATTTTCATTGAAGTAGCTGGGAGGTCCACAGCACATGAAGTGGAAGAATTACAAGCGATATTCATCTTGGCAGGCGACGGAGAGGCTGTAGTTAAGTCATTGTGCTTGTACTGTCTAATGGTTGAGGCACGGCTTTGACGATTAGTTTTGGGGATAGAATGGCTTAACTGCTTTCCGTCCGTTTCTCTCTGAGCAAACTGTATGTATTCACCGATTAGAAGTATTTATATTCGGTTGTTTGAGCAATCTGATTGTCTTGCACTGCTTTTAACTAACGTTTTGGCTTGCAATACGGTTCCTTTTGCCTTGTACTTCTCGCCGCTTTGGTCAATTCAGTCTTGCATTATGGTTATGGAGTTTATATATCCCCATAACTTGAGCTTTGAACCAATCAGTGTCCCTTTCATATCGGCTTGACATTGTGTTTCAAAGTTATTTACAATATGAAAAGAGGAATCCGGACCTGCCATGATGGCCGCCGTTCCTTCCTGAAGCCTAGACGTTAATTGTAGTGGGTCGTCATCAGAAGTTGAAGCACTTTGGCGGCTTACTGATGCTGTCGCTGATTTATAGGACCTTCTCCTGTTCTGGTGGTCGTTTTTGTTGGCGTTCAAAGTACCCAAGATATTATTTGCCGTAGATGTCTATTTTAAGAACAACGTCTTCCCCCGAAGTTCTATTTGTTCTTTACGTCCTCGCACAGGCCAAGATCATGTGTTAAGCGAATATTCGAATATTCGAACAGCATTCAGCAAGCGGAAAAACTTACTCCAAGTGACTGTTTGTCAAATTAGAAGTCGAGCCATCTCCTCGCCAGTAAAAGCTGCTGTGGTTCTTGGTCTGTTTCTATATCTGTGATGCTTGATTTCATTTTGTCTGGCTTTCAATACGTCCAACTTGTGGTATTCTAAAACTTTGTCCTGTATTAAGATGCAGTTGCCGCAACCGGCGCGAAGTGGCGTTCAATGCGTTTATTCCACGCGGAGATGATGGCTCGTCTGATCTAGCTATTTCTTGTCTTGATTCTTGCGTCCAAAATAAAATAACTCAGGTAATCTTCGAGTTCATCAGTTGAGGGTAGTTTTCTCGATTTTTCCAATTGACTAACTCAAATTGTCCAAGCACGTCTTCTTCGTCTACGCGTTCGCATTCTCCTCCCCTAGCCTGCAATTGACTTTTTAACATCATTTTTCAGCGACAGTTAGAAATCTTCCTCTTTATTCTGTAACTTTTCTTTCAGGGAAACCACTAAAATTAAAATTCGGTAATTTATCGGAAATGCCGCCCTTTAAGATTTTTGCTAACTTCAGCTATTTTAGTTAAAAAACAACGGCCACGCCGCCAGCACGAAGAGAAAGATCTATTGTGATTGGCTTATTTGACGGTTTCGATGGCTACCCGTAACTTCACATGTTTAAGATAAAAATGGCACGTGTTTTGGGGGGAAGTGAAGAAAACACGTTTTAGGAACGGCAGAAATTCTTGGTGTTTCATCGTGATTTATAATAAAACATTAAAAAGGCATTCCCTGACCATGGCTATAATATCTACATATGATTTTGTTCTGCCCGGCCTAATGATGGAGAAACGGCATATTTTTGTTTTTAAAGCCGTAAGTAGATTAAACGACGCAACTGTTTTTCTTTCTGAAAATAATAGGGAGTACAAAATTTTGACAGGCTAAGTATTTCAAAGGACGGACCGCACATTTAACCAGATGATACCAGAATTGTATAAAGACTAATGGATAGGTTAAGCCAAAGTTAAAGTATCAGGGGCACCCAACAAGAATATAGTTCAAAACCACTTAAACATAGCATTGTTAAACGGTGGGTATAGGTATATTTTTATCCCCTAAAAATTCTTCACCTGTTCGGATTTCAAACTGATAGTCTAGGGATCCGAAAATTATAGGGATCAAAACTTACCTTTTCGAAAATTTCAGTCAGAAAAAAGGCTCCCGAAAATTCTTGGTGACCTTTTTAGGGTAAAAATCCGTTAAAAATGGGTAATTATACCTTTTTTTAGATGTTCGAAAATTCTAGGAGAGGCAGGCAAGCAAGAAATCTTGCAAAAAATGTTCCGAAAATTCTAGAACTCAAATCACGGTCTTCCGAACAGATATTTTCCAAAAATTGACGTTGGGTGCCCCTGACCTTATAAACTTTAAGCGAAAATTTGTTTAAAAAAGCTTTATTTTAGCATCTTTTACGTATGCAAGATTCATCTATGCATGGATTCGAAGACATTACAGTTATTAAATATTGCAAACACTGGCTAAATAAGTCAATAAAGAAGTAAATAATTATATTATAAACAAAAATACTGCTCTATTAAAATTGGACGACCAAACAGCATAATCTAAATGGATTAACAATTCAAAAGGCATTGTGCATATGCCAGTGAATACACGAATTTTATCACGTCTAAGGCGACCTCTGTACCTAGTAAAATACATCTTAGTGAAAAGACAAGAGCAGGTGAAAGTATGCTGAGTACTATTTTGTTTTGTTTTTTTTTTTTCTGTTTAAAACACTCATAGCAAGGGTTTTATTAAATTTATTATTTGTATTTGTATTTAATATTTACTCCGTCCCATAGATAATACATTAGTTGTACAATATTAATTAGTACAAGGTTGTTTAAACTACGTGTACATAAGAAAAAAAGAAAAAAAATTAGAATGGAGAGGAGCACATTATAGTAAAACTTATTATGGCCCTTTAACAAGATTGACTTTATTCTATTATAGCTTTGTTATTCTTTAAAACACAAACACGCACGCACGCACACACACACGTACACAGACAAAAAAGGCAACAAATAACACTAGACTAGCCAGCTTAAAAAGAGGGCGGGCATCATCATCGCTGCCCGCCGTATTATTAATACGTTTATGGTCGAATTTTTGAACTTGATAAGATATTGCCTAAACTGTCATTTTTTATTTTCTTAAACAGAATCAACAGAACACACCACGCCCAGGCAAAGACAGAAAACAAGTCGAATCAACAACACGCTGCATCTATGGGAATTTTTATTCGAGCTTCTTGAAGACGAGAGGTACACGGCGCTAATAGCATGGACAAGGAAAGAAAAGGGCGAGTTCAAAATCAAAAGACAAGAGGACGTGGCTAGAAAATGGGGGAGGTTAAAGCAACGAACCAGCATGAACTACGATAAATTGAGTCGAGCGCTGAGATATTACTATCACAAAGGGATTATTAAAAAGGTGACTTACTTTCAAGAATCTTTATCATACAACAATGTTCCTTAAAGTTCTTTTAACACCGAGAATTTCCCTTATCTAGAAGTCTTTTGATTTTTCTCAAGTTTCCAACAGATGTTTTCCACCATTTATTTAATAAAAGCGCGATTTTGTAGTGCCTTCCTTTGTAGTTAATCATATTGAATAATTACGTATTTAAATAATTCATTGCGATAGATTAGTAAACTCAAAACCCAATTTTTGGACTTTTTATATTAGCTCTAATTAACCCTTTAAACCCTACGACCAAAATTTGAATTCTCATTTCTTACCCTACTCATTTCCTACAATATAGTAGTGGGGAGAAGTTGATAATATCAAGCAAATTCATCTTGTGTGATCATGGCGATCCGTAATTCTCATGACCATTCTGTTTTACAAAGCATTGATATCTCAAGGAGAAATTTGATGCTGATCACTCTTAGGGCTTAAGGGGTTAAGTTCACGTAGGGCTGGAATAGTAGATCAGCTATTGCAAGGAATTTCTTGCCTAGATTCCTTGAGTCCTTGATAAGTGCCAATCGACTCTCAAGTGTGATGTCGAATGTCAGTTTGTTAGCTTGCCTTACTTCTCCCACAAACTATTTCAACGTTTGTTTATTTTTAGGTTCCTGGCCAAAGACTTGTTTATAAGTTCGACAAGCTGCCTTATTCGTACAAACCAATTAGGTATAACTGGCCTTGGAACCCCCCCGGCGAAGATGACGACATCAAGCCAGATAGGCAAGTCCTTGACACGTCCCCTGCTACTAAGGCAGCAAGTTGGCCCCTTTTTCTGGAATGGAATGATCTGGAAAAGCACGTCAAACGAGAAAAGCTTGATATCGTCACATCTCCAGCTTACAAGAAAACGTTTTGTCCAATGACGCCTACATGGGAAGTTGCTGAGGCAGACGGGGATGTCAAACCTGTTAAACAGGTTCCATCACCTCCTGTACACTTTACAGAGAATACCCCCAAGGTGCCTTCACACGCATTGTTTCGAGAAAAACAAGATGACAAACTAGCTAGACAGAAAAAAATTCCCCCGCTGGTTTCCATAAAACCGCACTTACATACAATGCCAACGTGGAAGAATGCTAAAAGAGACCAAAGCTTCAAACCAGTTGCTAAACAGGGCAAAATACCACCTTTAATTCCAGTTAAAACCCATTCGCCGGCGTTACCTAGGAATAGGGTGCCCATTTCACTGCAATGCCATCACAGAAATCGTGATTACGAATTTAGTCACTTCGGTTATCCTTCCCAGCATCCTTCGCAAGGGGTATGCCGCAGTCAGATTATTTTCCCGCCTTGCAGTTGTAGTTGCATGAGATCAATGGCGTGTGGTATGTACCTGGTTCCGGATGTGCCACCGCAAGTGCCAGCAAACGTTCTAATGAGATTTGCATAGCTAATAGGAGGGGATTCCAAAATGGCATTTGCTTGTTTACCTACACTGTTAATTCAAAATACTTGTTTCACTCCTGATCTTTTGGCTTGTTTGAAATGAGTCCGGGCCTCTGGAAGAGGGATAATTAATTCACTCATTTCGTCTGCCTCATGATTTGAGCAATTTACAGGAACTTCCTCTAAATTCACCTGAAATATTTACATATCTTTTTCAGGAATTCCTCAAAAGTGAATGGGTAAAAATCATGTAAATAATCATTTACAGCACCTGTTCTGAAGATTTAGATGTTATTGAAATGTTTTATTACATGTTTCTACATACTGCGTAAATTTTAACCTTGCTATTGAATTTGGTAGGAATGTTTGCCCAAGTTTTACTTGGAAGGGGGGGGGGGGGGGGGGGGCGGAGTGGGGGTCTGAATCTTTTGAATACAATGATAAGCATACTTCATATTTTACTTAACTATGCTAAAAGCAACCACCTACAAATCTATAGTAAAGCTCACTAGTTATATACTTTTGATTGTACTCATTCATGTTTATCACGTCATACACCGATTCTCAACTAAATTTTATGTATAGTTTACGTAAGTGTCAACAAATTTTTTCATCCGCCCCCCAAAACAAGTTTTATGTGATTTCTCGCTGATAAATCCTTTGAAAAAATTAGCCATTATTTTTAAAGGAAATATGGGGCTCAAAATCATATTTTATTTAAAATACGTATCATCGAATCATGGCCGATTTGAAGAATTATAAAGGTTAATTAAGGAGAATAGAAACAATGGTAGAAACTTAAAAATCAGACTCCCATTTTTAGTAGACCGAAGACTTTCCCGATCCCATTTAAAAGGAGTTATGCCACAACCTTTGCTGTCTAAAACTCTTTTCGAATCAATTGGATTCCATAAAAAATGGCCCAGTTTTGTTCAGTTTGAGACTATATTTGTTTCCTGTTGTCTGTTGCAACGAATGGCAAGAATGAACATGGAATGATTTGTGCTTCCTGATGATGAAATTTGATTGACATCTTCTTCATAACCGGCTCTACAGAGCTTTTTGTGTATGGGAAAAGTATTGACTTCCGCACAGAATTGACCTAAAACAGCAATATCCTTGAGAGAAAGCCCCTTTAACGTTTAGTGTTGATTATTTTATTCGTGTCGATATGGAATCATTTCGAATATTTCTCTGAAAACTTAACGAATAAGCCCGAGTAGAATAGCGAAGATAAGCTTTAAAATGTTCTGTAAATATCGCTTACATGCTATATTTAATTGCTGTCTTCCTTTAAAGACCAAAGGAGTGCAACAAAGTACTCAGTTGTATTGTAAATATACACTTATATGTAACCTGTTATTCAATATTAAAGTTTCTTTTAAAGCTTGATTTCCTGTATTCTTTCAAAAACTATACAATGGGTAGAACTGGACTACTACGAAACGGTCTTTCGGATCAGGAATGTTAAGGTCTTTTCTTTAAACAAAAACTGAAAATTTCTCCCCGTGTGTAGTAGGGGTGTGGGCCACAAACGGAACTTACCACACGCACCGGTCCCCCCGGGGGGGGCGTTACTTGATATATTTTTTGCGGGGTATGTGCCGCTGGCCTCTCAGAACCCCTACCCCATTATAGCCTATTCTGTGGCCATATTATAAACCCCACCTTAGTCACTTTTAGCAAAAAGTAAATTTTGTAATCACAACTTAGTCACTTTCTGTTTATGCATCTACTTTTTAAAGCCTGTTAAGAGACCAGTCATAATTTAAGTTGGGGGGGGGGGGGGGGGGGGGAGACGGTGGAGGAGAAAGTGTTTTTTATCCCAAATTATTTCCAGACCCCTACTAATAGCACCCATGTTTTTAGGCACCCCCCTTCAATCATGTTAAAAGATTTAAGGACCCCCCTTTCTTACATAATACCCAAATGGTAATAACAAATGACATTTTCTTTACCTTACCCTTCTTACTCACTGTCACTTCGGAATGTGCCAACTAACAACAGAGAAGCACTTCACACTAAACTGAGAAATAAATTTCACCTAGAGCCTCTCAAACAGCTTATAGAGCAAAAATATAACAGTGATTGTGTTATAATTGAGATAAGACAAGCCATCGAAAGGTTAGAGGCCGGCAGGACCGCTTCAGGGAAGAAAGAAGATAATTAGCCAAAGCTTACTGCTTTTTATATGAGCAGTACATGCTCTAATACCAAAAAACTTGACGGTGACACAGACAGTGAGTCCACATCAACCTCATCTACAAATAATGAATCGGATAGTGAGATTGCATAACATGACTTTATGCATGTAATCATTTGTTAAAATGCCAATGAAATTGTTTCAGTGTTACACAATAATGAATGTTGTGTTGATGCACCTACTATTTGAGCATTAAATCTTTTTGTCAAAATGCTGATTAAATTGTTTTAGTATTACACAATATAGGACTTTGTGTAAAACTGAATCACAATCAGGTCCTTTAATACTTAAGCATCATGCTGCTCAGTAGGGATGCTACTTAAAAGAAACTTGAAGACCCCCCCAAGGTCATCTTTTGGCATTTTAAGGCCCCCAATATTCTATCCAAAAATAACTGAAGGCCCCCCAATTTCTCCTCCACTCCCCCCCCCCCCCCCCCCCCACTCCAACTAAAATTATGACTGGTCCCTAACTACAATAGGTCAGCATCCCGAAATGAACTAACACATTTGTTAAACTTAATACGGTGTAAATTTTTCTATTTTTAAATGCCGATACTACACATACCTGAAGTTTGTGACCCCCAAAATCCTGAACATGTACGACTCCATTCTAGCAACTCTTATAAAAATGCAACCCCATATCGTGAAAATGCGACCCCATTCAGCGGCACATACCGATTAGCCTACAACCAGGAAATACCCTCCCCCCTTCCCCCTTCCAGTGGTAACGGTGCGCGAAACAAACGGAACTCATCAGACGCACTGCAATAATCATTTTTATTATGTAATTTTTATCTTTCACGTGTGAGGATATTGGTGTCGCCATGGTTACTAAAATGATTAGCCAATTACAAGAGAGCTTCCCTCTCAGGCGCGCGGCCTGTTCTTTTGAAATTTCAATCACAAAATGACTTCGAGGTGCGAAGACGATAGTTACCGGTGACTTTCTCGATGAGTGGCCAAATTTTCACATCGATACTTTTTCCGAGCTTGAAGAACATTCAGGAAGATTTTCCGAAGTCTCGGAAAGTGATGTTGAAAAATTCATTGAGGAGGAAGAAAATGTAAACACTAAAAAAGAGACCTTCTAGGACTTAAAATTAGTCAAAAAGTTTCTGGTAGAAGAGCGCCAAGAAATCAGAGAAATAGAGAAGATTCCTCCAACTGAATTAGACAGCTACTTGAGCCAGTTTGTTTTAGCTGCAAGGACCAAGACTGGAAAAGATTTTGAACCGTCATCTCTCCGCGGAATTTTGGCTAGTTAGCTAGTGTTGAACGCCATTTGAGTCGCTCCAGTTACGTAACTATCTTCAAAGATGCTGATTTCAAAAAAAAAGAGACGCGTTGAAAGCGAAACAAAAGCAACTCAAGCGACATGGACTCAGAAACAGACCAAAAGCCACAATGGCTCTTACGGACGACGAAATTGAGATTCTTTTTGGAAAAAAGTTGCTTGGATCAAGTTCACTGCAAGCTCCGTTAAATACTGTGTGGCTAAACAACATCATTCACTTTGGCCTTCGAGGATGTAAGGATCGAACAAAAAGAACTCCGCTGGGGAGACATCGTTTTAAAAACTGACAGTGATGGTAAAGAATATCTCGAGTGCCGCCAAACAAAGACTCGAACGGGAGACGATCCACGGAATCAACGGCCGATCAAGCCGCGAATGTATGCCAACAACGATGCCATTTCTATCGATCGTGATTCGGTGCACGTTTACAAGATGTACAAAGAAAAACGACCATCATCCATGCTAGAACCGGATTCAAGTTTCTATTTGTCTGTAAATTACTTTAAAACTGAGAAACTCATGCATCAGTGGAAGGCAAAAACTGGTTCAAAGCACAACCAATGGGAGTGAACAAGTTAAACAATATCATATCACAATATCGGCGGTAAATTTCAGGCAAAACAAACTACGGTGGTAGAAAAACTTTAGTGCAAAAACTGCAGCACAGTGGAGTTCCTCCCAACCAGATAATTCAAATAACGGGGCATAAAACCTTACAGTCAGTTAACAATTACAGTTCTCTGTGAGAAAAGCAAGTGGAAAGTATTTCACGTAATCTTTCCTCGACAACTAAAGCCGCTACCAACGTCGCCATTTTACAAACCGAAAACAACATGACAGCGCAACCCCTGGCTGAGTATCGAATCGCTTCAACGTCTACCACTTCATCTACTTTGGATGTGAATTCCTTCAATAAGAATAGGCTTCAAACGATGTTTCACGGAAATTACGTTACTGGAGGCGTCTTCAACATTAACTTAGCTCCCGCAAAAAATGAAGTAAAGAGTCCAGAAGTTGACCCGAAGCATTATCAGATAGTAGCCAAGAATCCACAACATGATGCTATTTTAAGATACGCTTTTGCTGTCGTAGAATTTTTCTCTTCTTCATTAGAATTTTGACTTTTTGGAACAGATAAGTATTATTGTCTTTATTTCTCCTTTATAACTTTATATCCGAGTTATGTAGCATTTTTGAGACAGGCATTTTGCGATGGGTGACCGTTTTAATTGCACTATTATGCTGTTTTCAAAATTAATAATAATAAAAAAAGTTGTGTTTTATGTAGGAATTTCATCAGTATCTATAAAATAAACAGAACATTACATGGCCGCTTGGGGATACGAATTTTATCTTCTCGTGCTGAAAGTATCTCTCACGGCACGAGTGAGCTTCGCTCACTTGTGAGAGATACTTTCAGCACTCGAAGATAAAACCTGTATCCCAGCGCGGCCATGTAATATCCTCTATATTCGCGACAAGCTTGGAAGGCAAATATCAATGCTTTTCTATCCTTTCGCTCGTTGACAAACTTTGGGCAAGCACTTTTGAGTGAAAGTTGGTTCGCACATTTCCTTCTAACAGGATAAACAAGAAAAACAGGGTATTTGAAGAGAGTTAAGCGCTTGACTTCGTTTATTTTGTAACATGGGTTTCAACATTTGCCATAAAGAAATCAGTGATGTAGACAGTAACGGAATCGAACTTCGGTAACAAATAATTGTCCACCATCAGCATTTATAATAGTGTTCTTCCCGGTAAAAGGAAATGACGTTTTAAGCGAAAGTTTGCTGTCATCAAAACAACAAGACAAACAATGCTTTGCGGTCGCAGTTCACCATCATTTACACCTGTCCGCCATTTTGAATTTCTCGAGACAAAAATAAAATATTAATGATAATAGTAATAGAAAAAGAAAACAGACACGAGGTGATGTTCCTTGCCACAGTAATCACGTGTGTAAGTGTCCCAAAACCAATACTTTTGCACCTGTTACGTAACAGGGCAAGAAAAAAATTTACTTGCTACGTGACTGAACTACCGGCTTCTCTTACAACAGCCCTAAACTTTGGACCTCTTTGTTTATAAAGATAACAGACGCCTCCTGCAGGATTTAAGTAGGAGTGAAACCTGGTGCACATGCATAAAGATGAACCAGACAGGCGAAGTTTGTTCCACCATTTTGACCCCGAAGACAAAACTAGACGGTAAAATAGTCTTATAAAAATAGTTGTTCACGATTTTTCAAACATATAGGAAGTTACTTGAATGATTACATTGACCGTGGCCAATGTGATATGGGATGGTTTCAAGCTTGACAGATGGTAACCAATACATGACAGGTTTTTCTAGCGCCCGCCTTTTAAAATATGTATATTTTTCATGGTTTCATCCGGAAACAGGATTCTAACTGTAAACACCACGGAACCTCATTCAGTAGAACCCCCGGCGATGTAACTAGCCTCCATGTAACGAAGTTCTCCGTATAACGACCTGCCCGGCTTTGTAAGTCCTAACTTTTTCTCTATCTCTAACCTGAACACTCTTGCTTTGACCACGAAATAGCTCTTGGATATCGTTACTGTACGTGAGCAAACCATGCAATGGTATAATCAGACTAGACAAGTAGCGTTATTGTTGGTACTGAAATTTCAATTCTTTTATCATAATCTTTTGTTTCTTACACTTGAAAGCATTCACATGGCCATATTTACAAAGAACGCTAGACACTGGCGATATACAAGATCTTAATGTGTGTAAATTTCAGGGGCACCCAGCGACTAAATGTTTCCAAATACTGTACGTCAGTAGTTTCTCAAATAGTTTTATCTAAGCTTTAGAAAGGTGTTTGATTAATTTGGAATTGCCCTAAAATCTATTTATCTGTTAGCTTCTCACGGTGATGATGGGTCAGGTCGAAAGTATGAGAAAATCGACTAACCTTACTTTCACTTGAAACTTCTAGGGGACGTTTTGTCTTTTTTACACGATATTTTCAGGAGGCCTTTTTAAGCAATAATTGCAAGATGTCTTGGTAATAAAATGTCCCAATTGAAAACACAACCTCCAAAAATCGTAGATTTTAGTAGAAAAATTCCGAACATCTTAGACGACTGCAACGTTTATGCATAAATTGTGTATCTTTCTCGAGCTTTACAAATTTCTTGGTCCTTCGAACAGTTATTTTACAGAAAAAAGTCGTTGGGTGCCCCTATAAAATGAATGACGATATACCGATACACTCTGAACTCTACATAAGTTAGCAATAGTTATTTTTCGATATTTTGAGCACAATGGACAATTAAGCCATCAGTAGTAATCACTAATTATTCAACCACTCTCAAACTCATTGAAGACCTTATGGCTGATTTCCTGTTTTCCAGTCTATAAACAAAATCCTTCAATGGTTAGGACTTCTCCACCAAATTCTCTTCAGCGTTAATTAAACCGATTCTAGGCTCATTGCTAATCGAATTTTACTTAAATTCTTGGCTCTCGTTATTGCAATAATCTTAGCGTCAGTCTTCTTTAACTTTCATCCAAATCATGTTTCAATGATTCTGTATTAACGCATGAAAATAAGGGCATTAACGACAGAGCGTTTTGATTCAGTCCTAATGAAGAAGTATCTGATTCGAGATATTACTGATAAAAATTTCAATGTTTTATGAGGCTCATTTCATAAGCAATATTAATGTCTTTACATAGTAGGACTGTCTACAAGAGCATAATGACACCTTCAGTTAATATTCACTGCCTCGACTCAATCACAGCACATGCTTGGAACGAAAAAAAAAATCCGTTTGTTTGATGACTCTGGTGCGTTTATTATTGGTTGATGAATGGCTTTCAGGCGTGCTTTTATCAATTTGCTCAATATTATACATGTTGTAGATGCAGCAGGTTTGCATACTTAGACCAATTAAAAGTTATATGAGACAGTCAAACAACCATCATTGTTGTGATGCTTAAAACTCCCCGAGACGGCCAGAGATCATAGTGATTTTATTTTTAGAACGAAAAGAAAAAAAAGGAAAAGAAATGTAATCTATAGCACAGGATGAGGTTGCTTCGGCTAACTCTCAGTGACAATTTTCGACAGAAAATGACAAATACTATTTTGTTTCCAAGGAAGATCGGCCAAGAAAGTTTAGCTTCGCTACACTGGGACTCAGCTTATTGCTCCTAATATTTTTGGCTTGAAGAATGTCCAAGCAGGCCTTTGAAAACATCGAACTTTGAAGAAAAATATCGTCCTGCTAGCTTTCAACTCTTTGATCTGTAGTTGGAATTCTCGGTGGTGTGACAACGTACTCATCAAGATCTGTGAAACCTGTTTAGTATTATTTAAATAATATTGTTTGTTTCTGGTCACTTTTACAGTGTTTGGGAAATTTTTTATGATTATTTGGTTATTTTAGATACGCTGAAGTTCGAAGTGGATTGGTAAAAACATAAACATAAAACTCAGTAGCTCTAACCCTCCTATACAGTTCCATTTCTTCCCAGAGTCTGTGGTTCTAACTGTAACTTTTGATTCTGTGGTCGATATTTATCGGTGGGTCCTTTCAAATAAAATCTATTTTGCAGTACTTTCAATGGCACTTTAATTGTTTTTCAGTATTTCCCAAAATGAAATTTGAAAATTTTACTGAATTTGTGACTTTGGCCTTTTGGGGCATGAAAGGGTTAATGTATTTTACGAGTGGTCCTGATAAGCTACAACCCAGTGCATGCTCATCTTGATTACTTCAAGAAGCAGTTGTAAGAAAATCTGCTAATTGCAAAGAGTTAAGCCTGGAATTTTTAGAATGTCTCAAAGACATAATTCAAGACACGTCTGAAGGGATAGTGGCTCATTAAACTCAACTAGTGCGGAAGAGCTTTATGAACGGTCAAACGGCAGCTGATGATGTCCCGAAGGACAGTCAGGATCGATTGTTGCGAAATCACAAATCCAAAAAATTGCTTTTAAATATGGAAATCTTTAAATCCGAAAAAGGATGATTCATGATTTAAGAGGTAAGACCACAATTTTTTTCTCTAGACTTACCAATTAGAACTACATAAAGTAAGTCTTTTTGGCATCTAGGCCACAAGCAATCCAGCAGATGGACAACCTAGCTTGCCACTTGTATAGCCGAAATGTAACGTACAAAGAAATAGCCTGCTCTTTACCTGATTAATTTTGTTGGAAACTGGCGACAGAGCTTTTTAAAAAGCATATGCTAAATAAAGGCGCGAAGTAGATCAGTTAGGAGATGAATAATACTCTGCATTTAAACCTCCTTAATTAGCAACGCAGTATCTCTGAAGACATAGGACATTTCTTTCTTTGGAGTCTCAGTATGAAGAAACCACTCAAAAGAAATCCCTTTGGCAGTATTTAACTGTTCTATGGCTCATAAAACTTTTACCCGACAACATGCAATTAGGCACAAGATTTAAATGCATCAGTTCTCTTGAATTCTGTTGCAACATCATCATGCTTTTGGGACTGTGTGAATGGATTCGAATGTCATAACTAGAGAGCTTGTGTTCTTACAAAGGGAGGTTATCCGTTTGCAACTATGAAACCTATAATGTCTTAATGGCGAAGCATTTGATTTTGGATACAACGGGATTTTCGAAGTTGTGTTGAAGCTTAGTTAATGAATAGTGTTGTTTGTACATGTAAATAGAACTCAGTCTGTACTATGTATAATGACACCTTTAGTTCATATTCACTCCTTGAACTCTTGATCACAACACATGCTTCGTGTGACTAAATTAGGTTTGTTTGGAGACAATAATCCTCAAGTTTTCTATGCGTTCGTCAGTAAATGAACTGATGGCTTTCGTGGTTTTGTTTATTTGCAGCACTTTATTTCACGGCTGTAAGTTTACCGAATTCCTGAGCTAGCTATGAACTGACGGACGCATCCATTATTGTTTTCATTTGTGGGCTTACATATCCCTCAGAGTTTTCAAGTATTTTATTTAAGCAAGGAAAATTCACAACGTAAAACAAGGTTCAAGTGTCTTCAATTTTCGAGAGATTGAGAAATTCTATTTTATACTTCGAAGAAACATTCAACAATGAAATAACTGAGCTTTCTTTCCTGTGGATCGTTGCCACTGAAACTCAAATAATTTGTGAAAAGTTACTCAATTTGTTCCTAACAATTTAGGCTTGATTTAAGTCCAATCAAGAATCTAAAAACCTCGAAACATCTTGACATGTGATGTAAAATAGCCTAGTCAGTTGTAAAAGGCGTGTATTGTCCCGTTCCAACTTTTGAGTCTGTGGGTGATTTCTTATTGTTTGCATACAATATTGTCAGTTGACAAAGTTGAATTTGCGTTTTTCTTGATGATTATTTGCTAATTTTTCATACAATTGGAAGTAAGAAGTGGATTGATAAAGGGTAAAACGTAAACATGCAATTTACTGCCATTAACTCTAGGCTTTCATCGGCGCAAGAGCTACAAGAGTGAGAATGATCGGGTCTTGTGAGGGGGTTCTAACTTTCGTGTCTGTGGAGGAAATCCTATGGTGTAACCATTCAAATAATACCTCCTTGGCAGTCATTTCACATGTATTATTTGTCTTTCGGAGTTCTACAAAATGAAATTTGAAAATTTTGTTGAATTGTGATATTGGCCTCTGGGGAGTGAAAGGGTTAACGTTCTTTGATGAGCGCCCCCGATAAGCGATAACCCAGTACATGCTCATCGTTAAGTAGCGGTTGAAACAAAACCTGCACATTGCCAAGGGTTAGGCCCAGAATGTCTAGAATGTTCGATTATTCAAAGATAAAAATATTTTAATCCTCTGACTTAGAAGTTAGCCCTACATCACGTAGTATTATGTCTATAATCAACTTTGACTAATATAGAGATTTAGCCAGGGCTAAGAGCGAGGCTCTCGATAATATTTATAGTTTGTTCAAACAAAAAATAAAATCGTGTAATGCTAAGTGGCGAAGGCAACGCCGGAGAACGGTGAAAAACAACAACAGGTCTAATTAGCCAAAAAAGCAACTTTGCACGTGCAGCACACTTTTTTTGTACATTTCTTTGCCGTTGTTTTGCACGACTACTAACAACTATGAACTTCCAGAAACTTCTTAGCTACACGTTTTATGGAGGAAATGTCGAACGCGTTCTCATTCACTTTTTTTTCACTGCCGCTCATTTTCACCTTGCATTGCTGACTGCTAGCAGTTCTCATTTTGTCACCGCCGCTACAAAATTTTCATGTTGTTCTTCCAACAAAAAATGTCTCCTTTGTTTTTTATCTCTCGCTCTAGATCTCTGTCGCCCTTTTTCTCGTTGAGCTTCGCTGGCCTGCTGCCCACTCTCTCTTTTTCTCTGTCTTTCTCCTGCTCTATATTCCAAATTTGTGGACATGACAATTATTCTAAGCGAAGTACTTTAGACAAAACGGATACAGAAACAACTTACCGCTTTCCGCTTTCGTCTTTATTGACTCTTTAGTTGTCTCTGCTTTACAAGACGCCGGTGGCTATACATCCTCGGAGACCCAGGGGCAGTCAGTCGGGTCGAGAGATAAGGGGAGACGAAAGTTTTCAAGTAAGGGCGGAAGAGCCCCTGAGTACCCACTCTCACTGGACCATTTCCAAAGATTCAAGCGGATGCCGGCTCCTGATGGGGCACAAAAAATGCTTTGAATTATTGTGCCCGATCGGCGAACACATCTTCTGAGTTCTTTTCGTGCGTTCGTACACGACGGCTATTGTCTCGACCACGGCTTGTCTGGTTCATGCACCAAAGAAATGCACGCAGTCAGGAAACTTTCAGTTTGATACAAAATCCCTATTTGAGCTCAAAATACTGTCTGCCCGAAAACTAAAGACGCTTTTCCAAAAATACAAGCTTCATCTAACAACACGTATTCACGCTTGCATCGGCCACGTCTTGCGTAAATATATTTATAGACAGATACCACGACGGTTGACAGCCACGAAAACGTCGCATAGAAAAGTGAATTCATATTTTTTTCAGTCTCTATCGTGATTATTCCAACTCGCTTACTTTGTCAAATGCAATCGAACTCTTCTGGAGCTGAATTTCTACTCAACCATATCCAAGTTCATGAAGAGAATGAATTTTGTCATTGCTTGTTTACGTCCTTCACAAAACGCGAAATTAGGCGTTTTCACGGGTAGTCGTGCAGTTGACGGCAAAGAAATGTACAAAAAAGCGTGATGCACGCGCAAAGTTGTTGTTCTGCCTATTGCTTATTATTTGACTTTCTTTCGCCGCCGAATCTTAAACTTCCTATTATTTACGATACATTGTGATCCGTCAAAAACAGAATATTGTCGGGACAAATTCAATTGCTTCTGCTAATAGCAGCTCAAACGTTTCTTCGACTCATCGGTAGTTCCTTCGTTTCTGGTTAAGGAAAGTAGAAAATAAAAGTTTCCCTTGCACGCACAAGCTTGATGAACGAACTGGGCAAGGGTGGCGAGACAATAGCCGTCGTGTAAGAACTCACGAAAAGAATTCGGGAGAAACTGTTCGCCGATTGGGCACAATAATACAAAGCATTTTTTGTGCCCAACCAGGAGCCGGAATCCACTTGAGTTTTTGGAAATAGTTCGGTGAGAGTCGGTACCGAGGGGCTCTTTCGCCCGTACTTGAAAACTTTCGTCCTGCCTTTTCTCCCAACCCGACTGACTGCCCCTAGATCTCCGAGGATGGTGGCTATGAGATTTCCTACCAAAATAACCTGGAGTTGCATTTGGGTTGCCATACCTGTTGATTGAGTTATTTAACACTGGTATACCCATGGTGCGGACGGACGATCGCTTAGGCGATCGGTCGGTCGGTCGGTCGGTGTAACGTGATTACCAAATTTTCTCGGATGGGTAGATTACCTCATTTTCTTACCTATGGTGCTCCGCTGCCGCGCTTCGCGTGCGAGAGCTCCGCTATAAAGAATCCAGCAGATAAGAACAATGTTTCAACTCACTTTGATTTGTAGTGCATTTGATACACAGACTGAGTGATGCATAGCTTAGTAAAGTCGATAAACCCGCATAGCAAATTTATAAAACATTTCGCTTGTCTTCATGCGAAAACGTCTAAGTAAACGCTGAATTTA
>OZ037786.1:21181471-21183971 GCA_964035525.1 Porites cylindrica | reverse complement strand
TCCAGGCTCGGTAATGAATTACACCCACGACCTTTCGCTCTGCAGTCAAGCGCGCTACCAACTGAGCTTATCCTGCTGCCGTAGCTTAATATTTTTTTTTACAACCTGATTTCAAGTTGACGGACAACAGCTGTGCCTGGACCGGAATCTTTTGAGATCTTGAATCATGTGCCAATTCACACACTTTATCCATGGAAGAAGGGCTCATGGCTCCGTTCAGTTAGACCCTTTTATGACATTTCAACGACTTGAATTTTAACAGCCAGATAAGAGATTTAGCCAGACTTTTGAGCATGTCGATGATTTTCATTAAAAGAAATGAAAGCTACCGAGAAACTGTGAGGTTACATATATTTCACATAAATATCGAATTTTGTGTCTCTACTTTAACAAATCACAAGTGTTATTAAAAGGGACTTGACAGTTTTTCCTCATTTTCTATTCTTTTGGGCGCAGGTGCAAGGCCAAAGGCTGGTCTACAAGTTTAACAACCTTCCTTACACTTATAAACCAGGAATCACAAGGTCGTTTTATCGCGATCGGTTTCCAACACCAAAATCAAGTCTTGGTGAACATGAACCACGGGAGTACAAGCCTTTGGTGCCTCAGATGCGCATAAGTTGTACAACTGCTACACAACCATTTCCTTGTTTTATTCCTTCTCAAGGAAGACTTTCGTCTTGGCCTGTACATCCTATCAATTCACCACGAGTTTGTCGCTGCGGGCACAGGCTGGGAACTTCTTTCTCGTCAGCAAACTGCTCTTCAAGAAGTCGAGTTTTCTTTCCATTTTTATCATTCTCAGTGTCACATGGTTTTAACCTTCATGAGCCTGCCCTTTCTCATGATACAAATCCGCAGTTAGTAAGCAAGAAGATTCCCGTTTCTATGATTGTGAGACCTGCCTGTTAGATTAAGGAATACAAAGATTCAGCACCGGACAGCCTTCTTCGGCAGCTCCGGACCCTCGACTCTGCCGGGTTAGTCTGGTCTGCGAACAGTACCTCATTTTTTCTCGGAATCGTAGAGTGAGTCCTTCTACGAGGCTGCCTTATTATGTTCTTAGCCTTCACCTTATAATTCACTATTCAACACATTCTACGTTGGTGTGAGATTTGTTCTTGGCGCTTTCATGACAATTTTGACATGAACATTCTTTATAAACAAGTTCTTAGTTCCAATAACCAAACGAATTTAAAAAGACCTAAAACATACATACTCTTGCAATTCATGTTCACTTTAATTTTGCACCGGCCGACAGGTAAGTTAAACTCGCCACATTATGATATATTGGAGACAGCTTTGAAACGACAAGACGAATTTTTTCTTTCTGCCCTCGCTCAAGATCGTTGTAAAACCTGTTACAGATAAATCATACTACTGCTATATCACTGAGATAAATTGAAATATTGACTGTCCCGGGCACCAAGTAAGTGATCTCGATAACGAACGAGCGACATTTTCAGTGAATTCATGATTTATAAATTTAGTATCTTTTTCTGGTGAAGCATGAAGTGTGTTAAACACATTATTCAAAACACGTTTTCTTTCAAAAAAAACGAAAACTGTATTTCTCAGTTTTGAAACTGGAAATTTAGGGTATGATGGAGAAGTGACGAGAGCATTTACGCCGCCGCGAATAATCGAGACTCGTTGTCGACTTCATAGTACGTAGGTTCTAATGAGTGTTGGTGTTGGTTCTCTATTCTGATCTGAGAGGCAGTTTTTCTCCGGGAGCTCCGATTTCCTCCTCTCACAAAAGCCAACCTTCTTAAAATTCCGTCCCCAGTTAGTTGGGCCGGACATCTAGAAGGACAAGGGTTTGCGTCACCCTCTAACGTTAGTTTGGTTTAGTTTGGCTTGGTCTTGACATGGAAGTCTTAGCTGTTAGTATATCCAAATCCAAGGGAAAGATTAAAAGCCTTCATCGTTTTACTATTTCAATGTAGCCACTTAATTTTTCGGCTGTATGTGCAACAATATTTACTAAATGCAAAATGTCTGTAGCTTTTGCCGCCGAAACTATGGATGAAAGCTTGTAAATCTCTTTTAAGTCATTCACCTCTGGACAACTTTATCCAAATGCAGAAAAATTATTTATTTTACGATTGAATCAGCGAGCTGACAGCGATGAAGCAAATTGTGTTGGTTTTGATCACGACTGGCTACTCGAGCGGTATTTCCCGCCTTGGTCGCGCAAGAAAAAGTTTTTTCTTTGGCCATACAACAAAATGGTTTATATTGACCGGAGCTTGTTCGGTCAAGGTGGCTGAATATTGGCCTGGTTCTTTTTTGCGTTTTTAATGACCTCATCTCGAAGAATCTTTCACCAATTTAAGCCCTCTTTTGTAATCTTTGTTATCAGAGACTGATGGAAATTCTGAAGAGTGTTTTGTATTGACGTTATTCCCCTGGAATGAGTACACAAAAACACTGTTACAAACACTGTGATCTATCGAGATTTTGGACCACTGGACCACTGGTCGACACTATATAATCT
>OZ037786.1:21166471-21171471 GCA_964035525.1 Porites cylindrica | reverse complement strand
AAAATTCTTGGTGACCTTTTTAGGGTAAAAATCCGTTAAAAATGGGTAATTATACCATTTTTTAGATGTTCGAAAATTCTAGGAGAGGCAGGCAAGCAAGAAATCTTACAAAAAATGTTCCGAAATTCTAGAACTCAAATCACGGTCTTCCGAACAGATGTTTTCCAAAAATTGACGCTGGTTGCCCCTGACCTTATAAACCTTAAGCGAAAATTTGTTTAAAAAAGCTTTATTTTAGCATCTTTTACGTATGCAAGCTTCATCTATGCATGGATTCGAAGACATTACAGTTATTAAGTATTTCAAACGCTGGCTAAATAAGTCAATAAAGAAGTAAATAATTATATTTTAAACAAAAATGCTGCTCTATTAAAACTGGACGACCAAACAGCATAATCTAAACGGATTAACAATTCAAAAGGCATTGTGCATATGCCAGTGAATACACGAATTCTATCACGTCTAAGGCGACCTCTGTACCTAGTAAAATACATCTTAGTGAACAGGCAAGAGCAGGTGAAAGTACGCTGGGTACTATTTTGTTTTGTTTTGTTTTTTCTGTTTAAAACACTCATAGCACGTGTTTTATTAAATTTATTATTTGTATTTGTATTTAATATTTACTCCGTCCTATAGATAATACATTAGTTGTACAATATTAATTAGTACAAGGTTGTTTAAACTACGTGTACCTAAGAAAAAAAGAAAAAAAATTAGAATGGAGAGGAGCACATTATAGTAAAACTAATTATGGCCTTTTAACAAGATTGACTTTATTCTATTATAGCTTTGTTATTCATTAAAACACAAACATGCACGCACGCACACACACACACACACGAACAGACAAAAAGGCAACAAATAACACTAAACTAGCCAGCTTCAAAAGACGCGGCCATCATCATCGCTGCCCGCAGCTGCCTACGGTTTTATTAATAAGTTTTTGGTCGAATTTTTTAACTTGATAAAATGTTGCCTAAACTGTCATTTTTTATATCCTTAAACAGAATCAACAGAACACACCACGCCCAGGCAAAAACACAAAACAAGTCGAATCAACAACACGCTGCATCTATGGGAATTTTTATTCGAGCTTCTTGAAGACGAGAGGTACACGGCGCTAATAGCATGGACAAGGAAAGAAAAGGGCGAGTTCAAAATCAAGAGACAAGAAGACGTGGCTAGAAAATGGGGCAGGTTAAAACAACGGACCAGCATGAACTACGATAAATTGAGTCGAGCGCTGAGATATTACTATCACAAAGGGATTATTAAAAAGGTGACTTACTTTCAAGAATCTTTATCAGAAAACAATGTTCCTTAAAGTTCTTTTAACACCGAGAATTTCCCTTATCTAGGAGCTTTTGATTTTTCTCAAGTTTACAACAAATGTTTTCCACCATTTATTCAAAAAAAACAAAAAACGCTCGATTGTCTTGCGTCTTCATTTGTAGTTAATCATATTGAATAATTACGTACTTAAATAATTCATTGCGATAGATTAGTAAACTCAAAACCCTATTTTTGGACTTTTTATATTAGCTCTTATTAACCCTTTAAACCCTAAGACCAAACTTTGAATTCTCATTTCTTACCCTACTTATTTCCTACAGTATAGTAGTGGGGAGAATTTGATAGAATATCAAGCAAATTCATCTTGTGTGATCATATCCATAATTCTCATGACCACTCTGTTTTACAAAGCATTGATATCTCAAGGAGAAATTTGATGCTGATCACTCTTATGGCTTAAGGGGTTAAGTTCACGTAGGGCTGGAATAGTAGATCAGCTATTGCAAGGAATTTCTTGCCTAGATTCCTTGAGTCCTTGATAAGTGCCAATTGGCTCTCAAGTGTGATGTCCAATGTCAGTTTGTTAGCACAGACTATTTCAACGTTTGTTTATTCTCAGGTTCCTGGCCAAAGACTTGTTTATAAGTTCGACAAGCTGCCTTATTCTTACAAACCAATTAGGTATAACTGGCCTTGGAACCCCCCCGGCGAAGATGACGACATCAAGCCAGATAGGCAAGTCCTTGACACGTCCCCTGCTACTAAGGCAGCAAGTGGGCCCCTTTTTCTGGAATGGAATGATCTGGAAAAGCACGTCAAACGAGAAAAGCTTGATATCGTCACATCCCCAGCTTACAAGAAAACGTTTTGTCCAATGACGCCTACATGGGAAGTTGCTGAGGCAGACGGGGATGTCAAACCTGTTAAACAGGTTCCATCACCTCCTGTACACTTTACAGAGAATACCCCCAAGGTGCCTTCACACGCATTGTTTCGAGAAAAACAAGATGACAAACTAGCTAGACAGAAAAAAATTCCCCCGCTGGTTTCCATAAAACCGCACTTACATACAATGCCAACGTGGAAGAATGCTAAAAGAGACCAAAGCTTCAAACCAGTTGCTAAACAGGGCAAAATACCACCTTTAATTCCAGTTAAAACCCATTCGCCGGCGTTACCTAGGAATAGGGTGCCCATTTCTCTGCAATGCCATCACAGAAATCGTGATTACGAATTTAGTCACTTCGGTTATCCTTCCCAGCATCCTTCGCAAGGGGTATGCCGCAGTCAGATTATTTTCCCGCCTTGCAGTTGTAGTTGCATGAGATCAATGGCGTGTGGTATGTACCTGGTTCCGGATGTGCCACCGCAAGTGCCAGCAAATGTTCTAATGAGATTTGCATAGCTAATAGGAGGGGATTCCAAAATAGCATTTGCTTGTTTGCCTACACTGTTAATTCAAAATACTTGTTTCACTCCTGATGTATTGGCTTGTTTGAAATGAGTCCGGGCCTCTGGAAGAAGAATAATTAATTCACTCATTTCCTCTGCCTCATGATTTGAGCAATTTACAGGAACTTCCTCTAAATTCACCTGAAATATTTACATATCTTTTTCAGGAATTCCTCAAAAGTGAATGGGTAAAAATCATGTAAATAATCATTTACAGCACCTGTTCTGAAGATTTAGATGTTATTGAAATGTGTTATTACATGTTTCTACATACTACGTAAATTTTAACCTTGCTAGTGAATTTGGTAGGAATGTTTGCCCAGGTTTTACCTGGAAGGGGGGGGGGGGGGGGGGGGGGAGTGGGGGTCTGAATCTTTTGAATACAATGATAAGCATACTTCATATTTTACTTAACTATGCTAGAAGCAACCACCTACAAATCTATAGTAAAGCTCACTAGTTATATACTTTTGATTGTACTCATTCATGTTTATCACGTCATACACCGATTCTCAACTAAATTTTATGTATAGTTTACGTAAGTGTCAACAAATTTTTTCATCCGCCCCCCAAAACAAAAAGTTTTATGTGATTTCTCGCTGATAAATCCTTTGAAAAAATTAGCCATTATTTTTAAAGGAAATATGGGGCTCAAAATCATATTTTATTTAAAATACGTATCATCGAATCATGGCCGATTTGAAGAATTATAAAGCTTAATTAAGGAGAATAGAAACAATGGTAGAAACTTAAAAATCAGACTTCCATTTTTAGTAGACCGAAGACTTTCCCGATCCCATTTAAAAGGAGTTATGCCACAACCTTTGCTGTCTAAAACTCTTTTCGAATCAATTGGATTCCATAAAAAATGGCCCAGTTTTGTTCAGTTTGAGACTATATTTGTTTCCTGTTGTCTGTTGCAACGAATGGCAAGAATGAACATGGAATGATTTGTGTTTCCTGATGATGAAATTTGATTTACATCTTCTTCATAACCGGCTCTACAGAGCTTTTTGTATGGTAAAGTATTGACTTCCGCACAGAATTGACCTAAAACAGCAATATCCTTGAGAGAAAGCCCCTTTAACGTTTAGTGTTGATTATTTTATTTGTGTCGACATGCAATCATTTCGAATATTTCTCTAAAAACTTAACGAATAAGCCCGAGTAGAATAGCGAAGATACGCTTTAAAATGTTCTGTAAATATCGCTTACATGCTATATTTAATTGCTGTCTTCCTTTAAAGACCAAAGGAGTGCAACAAAGTACTCAGTTGTATTGTAAATATACACTTATATGTAACCTGTTATTCAATATTAAAGTTTCTTTTAAAGCTTGATTTCCTGTATTCTTTCAAAAACTATACAATGGGTAGAACTGGACTACTACGAAACGGTCTTTCGGATCAGGAATGTTAAGGTCTTTTCTTTAAACAAAAACTGAAAATTTCTCCTCGTGTGTAGTAGGGGTGTGGGCCACAAACGGAACTTACCAGACGCACCGGTCCCCCCGGGGGGGGGGGGACGTTACTTGGTATATTTTTTGCGGGGTATGTGCCGCTGGCCTCTCAGAACCCCTACCCCATTATAGCCTATTCTGTGGCCATATTATAAACCCCACCTTAGTCACTTTTAGCAAAAAGTAAATTTTGTAATCCCAACTTAGTCACTTTCTGTTTATGCATCTACTTTTTAAAGCCTGTTAAGGGACCAGTCATAATTTAAGTTGGGGGGGGGGGGGGGGGGGGGGCGGTGGAGGAGAAAGTGTTTTTTATCCCAAATTATTTCCAGACCCCTACTAATAGCACCCATGTTTTTTAGGCACCCCCCTTCAATCATGTTAAAAGATTTAAGGACCCCCCTTTCTTACATAATACCCAAATGGTAATAACAAATGACATTTTCTTTACCTTACCGTTCTTACTCACTGTCACTTCGGAATGTGCCAACTAACAACAGAGAAGCACTTCACACTAAACTGAGAAATAAATTTCACCTAGAGCCTCTCAAACAGCTTATAGAGCAAAAATATAACAGTGATTGTGTTATAATTGAGATAAGACAAGCCATCGAAAGGTTAGAGGCCGGCAGGACCGCTTCAAGGAAGAAAGAAGATAATCAGCCAAAGCTTACTGCTTTTTATATGAGCAGTACATGTTCTAATACCAAAAAACTTGACGGTGATACAGACAGTGAGTCCACATCAACCTCATCTACAAATAATGATTCGGATAGTGAGATTGCATAACATGACT
>OZ037786.1:21148971-21161471 GCA_964035525.1 Porites cylindrica | reverse complement strand
GCATACTTAGACCAATTCAAAGTTATATGAGACAGTCAAACAACCATCATTGTTGTGATGCTTAAACCTCCCCGAGACGGCCAGAGATCATAGTGATTTTATTTTTAGAAGGAAAAGAAAAAAAAGGAAAAGAAATGTAATCTATAGCACAGGATGAGGTTGCTTCGGCTAACTCTCAGTGACAATTTTCGACAGAAAATGACAAATACTATTTTGTTTCCAAGGAAGATCGGCCAAGAAAGTTTAGCTTCGCTACACTGGGACTCAGCTTATTGCTCCTAATATTTTTGGCTTGAAGAATGTCCAAGCAGGCCTTTGAAAACATCGAACTTTGAAGAAAAATATCGTCCTGCTAGCTTTCAACTCTTTGATTTGTAGTTGGAATTCTTGGTGGTGTGACAACGTACTCTTCTCAAACTCATTAATAATTCATTAAGAAAATACAAAGGAAATTAATGTTTAATGAGTGTTTGGAAATCGGATGAAACACTGCTTAGTATTTGCATCCTTAATTTCTCCTTCAAAAATGATTTTGTTTGAGAAGAAATATCAAACATTCGACACAGTGTTTCATCACCAGATGAAACACCTCGAAGTTCGTCAAAAATACTCCGCTGCGCGTCGTATTTTCAACTCTCTTCTCGGTGTTTCATCTGGTGATGAAACACCGCATCTCATGTTTGATATATTACATCAAGATCTGTGAAACCTGTTTAGTATTATTTAAATAATATTGTTTGTTTCTGGTCACTTTTACAGTGTTTGGGAAATTTTTTATGATTATTTGGTTATTTTAGATACGCTGAAGTTCGAAGTGGATTGGTAAAAACATAAACATAAAACTCAGTAGCTCTAACCCTCCTATACAGTTCCATTTCTTCCCAGAGTCTGTGGTTCTAACTGTAACTTTTGATTCTGTGGTCGATATTTATCGGTGGGTCCTTTCAAATAAAATCTATTTTGCAGTACTTTCAATGGCACTTTAATTGTTTTTCAGTATTTTCCAAAATGAAATTTGAAAATTTTACTGAATTTGTGGCTTTGGCCTTTTGGGGCATGAAAGGGTTAATGTATTTTACGAGTGGTCCTGATAAGCTACAACCCAGTGCATGCTCATCTTGATTACTTCAAGAAGCAGTTGTAAGAAAATCTGCTAATTGCAAAGAGTTAAGCGTGGAATTTTTAGAATGCCTCAAAGACATAATTCAAGACAAGTCTGAAGGGATAGTGGTTCATTAAATTCAACTAGTGCGGAAGAGCTTATGAACGGTCAAACGGCAGCTGATGATGTACCGAAGGACAGCCATTGCTTCGAAATCACAACTCCAAAAAAACTGCTGTTAAATATGTAAATTTTTAAATCCGAAAAAAGATGATTCATGATTTAAGAGGTAAGACCACAATATTTTTACAATAGACTTACAAATTAGAACTACATAAAGTAAGTCTTTTTGGTGTCTTGGCCACAAGCAATCCAGCAGATGGACAACCTAGCTTGCCACTTGTATAGCCGAAATGTAACTTACAAAGAAATAGCCTGCTCTTTACCTGATTAATTTTGTTGGAAACTGGCGACAGACAAAGCTTTTTAAAAAGCATGTGCTAAATAAAGGCACGAAGTAGATCAGTTAGGACATGAATAGTACACTGCATTTAAACCTCCTCAATTAGCAACGCAGTATCTCTGAAGACATAGGACATTTCTTTCTTTGGAGTCTCAGTATAAACGAAACCACTCAAAAGAAATCTCTTTCGCAGTATTTAACTTTTCTATGGCTCATAAAAATTTTACCCGACTACATGCAATCAGGTACAAGATTTAAATGCACCAGTTCTCTTGAATTCCTTTTTTGCAACATCATCATGCTTCTCGGACTGTGTGAATGGATTCGAATGTCATTAACTAGAGAGCTTTGCGTTGTTTCAAAGGGAGGTTATCCATTTGCAACTATGAAACCTATAATGTCTTAATGAAGAAGCATTTGATTCTGGATACAACGGGATTTTCAAAGTTGTGTTGAAGCTTAGTTAATGAATAGTGTTGTTTGTACATGTAAATAGAAATCAGTCTGTACTATGTATAATGACACCTCAGTTAGTTCATATTCCGACTGCTTGAACTTGATTACAGCACATATTTCGTGTGACTAAATTAGGTTTGTTTGGAGACAATTACCCTCAAGTTTTCTATGCGTTCGTCTGTAAATGAACTGATGGCTTTCGTGGTTTTGTTTATTTGCAGCACTTTATTTCACGGCTGTAAGTTTGCTGAATTCCTGAGCTAGCTATGAACTGTCGGACGCATCCATCATTGTTTTCATTTGTGGGCTTACATATCCCTCAGAGTTTTCAAGGATTTTATTTAAGCAAGGAAAATTCACAACGTAAAATAAAGTTCAAGTGTCTTCAATTTTCGAGAGATTGAGAAATTCTATTCTTCCAAGAAACATTCAACAATGAAATAACTGAGCTTTCTTTCCTGTGGATCGTTGCCACTGAAACTCAAATAATTTGTGAAAAGTTACTCAATTTGTTCTTAACAATTTTGGCTTGGTTTCTGTCCAATCAAGAATCTAAAAACCTCGAAACATCTTGACGTGTGATGTAAAATAGCCTAGTCAGTTGTAAAAGGCGTGTATTGTCCCGTTCCAACTTTTCAGTCTGTGGGTGATTTCTTATTGTTTGCATACAATATTGTCAGTTGACAAAGTTGAATTTGCGATTTTCTTGATGATTATTTGCTTATTTTTCATACAATTGGAAGTAAGAAGTGGATTGATAAAGGGTAAAACGTAAACATGCAATTTACTGCCATTAACTCTAGGCTTTCATCGGCGCAAGAGCTACGAGTGAGAATGATCGGGTCTTGTGAGGGGATTCTAACTTTCGTGTCTGTGGAGGAAATCAGATGATGTAACCATTCAAATAAAACCTCCTAGGCAGTCATTTCACATAGCATTATTTGTCTTTCGGAGTTCTACAGAATGAAATTTGAAAATTTTGTTGAATTGTGATATTGGCCTCTGGGGAGTGAAAGGGTTAACGTACTTTGATGAGTGCCCCCGATAAGCGATAACCCGGTACATGCTCATCGTTAAGTAGCGTTTGAAACAAAACCTGCACATTGCAAAGGGTTAAACCCGGAATGTCTAGAATTTTCGAATATTCAAAGAAAAGCTCAGCAGATAAAAATATTTTAATCCTGTGACTTAGAAGTTAGCACTACATCACGTATTTCTATAATCAACTTTGAGTTATATATAGATTTAGCCAGGGCTAAAAGCGAAGCTCTCGAGAATATTTATAGTTTGTTCAAATAAAACATAAAATCGTGTAATGCTAAGCGGTGAAGGCAACGCCAGAGAACGGCGAAAAACAACAACAAGTCTAATTAGCAAAAAAAGCAACTTTGCACGTGCAGCACACTTTTTTTGTACATTTCTTTGCGGTTGTTTTGCACGACTACTAACAACTTTGAACTTCCAGAAACTTCTTAGTTACACGTTTAATGGAGGAAATGTCGAACGCGTTCTCGTTCCCTTTTATTTGCACTGCCCGTGCTCATTTTCACCTTGCATTGGTGACCGCTATCATTTCTTATTTTGTCACCATTGCTACAAAATGTTCATGTTGTTCTTCCAACAAAAATGTCTCCTTTGTTTTTTATCTCTCGCTCTAGATCTCTGTCGCCCTTTTTCTCGTTGAGCTTCGCTGGCCTGCCGCCTGCTTTCTCTTTTTCTCTATCTTTCTCCTGCTCTATATTCCAAATTTGTGGACATGACAATTAATCTAAGCTAAATACTTTAGACAAAAACTTACTGCTTTCCGCTTTCGTCTTTATTGACTCTTTAGTTGTCTCTGCTTTACAAGACGCCGGTGGCTATGCATCCTCGGAGATGTCTCGGGAGACACAAATAACATTGCTGAAATGAACAAATGCTGGTGGACAAACAAACCGAGTTAATTAGCGATCTTTTGTTTACCGTCCACCAGCATGGCGGCGATGACGTAACGTAAAAACCACCTTAGAGAGATTTCAAAAGATACCACGACGGCTGACAGCCACGAAAACGTCGCATGGAAAAGTGAATTCATATTTTTTTTAGTCTCTATCGTGATTATTCCAGCTCCCTTACTTTGTCAAATGTAAGCGAACTCTTCTGGAGCTGAATTTCTATCAACCATATCCAAGTTCATGAAGAGAAACAAAACGTGAATTAGGCATTTTCACGAGTAGCCGTGCAGTTGACGGCAAAGAAATGTACAAAAAAGCGTGATATACGTGCAAAGTTGTTGTTCTGCCTTGTCAAGCTACTGCTTATTTGACTTTCTGTCGCCGCCGAATCTTAAACTTCCTATTATTTACGATACATTGTGATCCGTCAAAAACAGAATATTCTCGGGGCAAAGTCAATTGCTTCTTCGACTCATCGGTAGTTCCTTCGTTTCTGGTTAGGAAAGTAGAAAATAGAAGTTTCCCTTGCTCGCAAAAGCTTGTTGAACGAACTGGGCGAGTGTGGCGAGACAATAGCTGGCGTGTACTCACGAAAAGAACTCGGGAGAAACTGTTCGCCGATTGGGCACAATAATACAAAGAATTTTTTGTGCCCGATCAGGAGCCGGCATCCGCTTGAATTTTTGGAAATAGTTCGGTGAGAGTCGGTACCCAGGGGCTCTTTCGCCCGTACTTGAAAACTTTCGTCCTGCCTTTTCTACCGACCCGACTGACTGCCCCTGGGTCTCCGAGGATGGTGGCTATGCGATTTCCTGCCAAAATAACCTCGAGTTGCATTTGGGTTGCCATACCTGTTGATTGAGTTATTTTACATCGGTATTCCTGTGGACGGACGGTCGGTGTACGGTAGATTACCTCATTTCCTTACCCATGGTGCTCCGCTGCCGCGCTTCGCGTGCGAGAGCTCCGCTATAAAGAATCCAGCAGATAAGAACAATGTTTCAACGCACTTTGATTTGTAGTGCATTTGATACACAGACTGAGTGATGCATAGCTTAGTAAAGTCGATAAACCCGCATAGCAAATTTATAAAATATTTCGCTTGTCTACATGCAAAAACGTCTAAGCAAACGCTGAATTTAATGCTAGATCATACATACGTTGTACTACATTATGCTTTTTGATCGACACTGTCCAAATGAAACCTGAAAGAAACTTGAACAGACATCCTCGGCCTCGCTCTAAAGCATGGCGCGGCCGTGTTCCTGACATGTTCGACACGCCCGGGAGATGGATAAGAAGCGACATCCCGCTAATCGAAATTTACGCGGCAAATAAACGTTCAAATAAGTTCCCGGCACACCGGAGGGGTGGGTCAATGTGATGTGGAGATCCATGAAAGAAACGCTAAATATTATTCGATAAACCTCGAAAAATATTCTTGTTCCTTGGATTCCTTGATTACAGCTTCGGGATCTAGTCCAACTGGAGCAAGCAGGGCAAATAGTTAAACTGTCCTCTAGACGACAACCTTTTTCTTAGCAGGTCGGGAGCCTATGAGCCCTTTCCCAAGTGTGATTTTGTACTGAAGTTTTACTCTACACACTTTTCTTTGTTCACGCCTCTTTCACTAGTGTCAAGCCAAATCTCCCTTTAAAGTGTTCTTGCCGGCAACAATCACCACATCTCCAGGGCGTAAGATACGTCTTGCAGTGTGCCATTTCCGCTGCACAAAAGAGTTGGCTCATACAGTTCTGCCCCACCCTACCCTGCAATTCCTCTTCCACTATTGACTGAACAAGGTAATAACGAGAGAACATTTTGTCCCGTAAGGATGCCACCCCAAGGGGTTGACGTGGTGGCTCGTCCCAGCAGCAAATTATTGGGTGTTCGAACACTGATGGTTGAATTGAATCTTTCGTGCCAATAGGATATTCGTTCGGTAAATTTGATACTTTTCTGCAAACTTTATGAAAGCACGGGTTACTGACCGAAAAATGAATGAGGCGCTTGCCCGCCTTGATTAACGATTAAACTGCTCCCTGGTGCCAGAGAGTATCGGCATTGCCCAAAACCCACGTTGATTCATTCTGCGCATCTCTGGAAAGAAAATTCATCAATCTTTTCCCAAGCTTTCTTTAACTCTCTCTCTGGCGTGCACCCACAATTTGGGACCCTGCCATCCGAAGATACATGCAAATCTGCTGACAGTCATCAGTCATATCCAAACACTTGCTACCTCTATAACCAAAGCCTTCATTGCCAGGTCTGTTAATATGGCACCATATGCGTTTCCACTGGTGCATTTTTTGGCTTTAAAATACGGGCCAAACAAAACCGAGCATGGCATGGTTAATTCAGGGGAAAGTTTCAGTCTTGCTTCGGTTAGAAATTCCACTTGCTGCTCCAGGAAGTTTGCATTGGGTTATTTTTTCTGGTTTTTGCACAACTGAAAGCTCATTTCACCGAACTTGCTAGTTTGCTTCCATGTGGCACCCAGTAGCGAATTCTAAATCGGCCAAAGGTTGCGTCACATCCCCTGTGTTGGGACTCATAGAAAAACAATTATTCATGTCAACACTGGTGGTAGGGCTAGAGTAAATCCGTTTTTTTTTCGAGATTAGGGTACGTGTATGCCCCTTTCCTCTTTTGTTGAAATTGAGAGTTACATAAAAAACCACGCTCGATTCACTCTATTCCAGCTTACACCCATGCAACGCTCCCTGGCTACCTATAGTTCCTTTCAACTTGTTGGCATAGGCAAATTCTCTTTTTCATTGGCAGTTCCTAGGGTTTCACATTTACTTCGCTGGGATTCAATCAAATTCTCTACACAGCTAGATGTGCCACTGGCTTAAGCATAGAAGCTATTATCGAATGATGTTTCGATAAGCCTTCAATCCGGGGCTATGAAATTTGTCAAGATGGCGTTTCTAACTAGCTCACCCATGTCCCAAATTCTTTGAAGAACTATGGCCAATTGTTGAGCAGTTTTTGTCTTTCCTGCTTAAAAATTTCAGACTGAAGGGTAAAATGTAAGAAACCCACATGAACTTGATTTCTTCCTGTGGTGTGCACTATCGACAAATCAATTTTAAGCTGGAATTGGCCTAGCTTCTTTGTCACTGTGCAACTCTTAGCTAAGGAAATAGTGTTGTCGTATCAAATGTAACGTTCGGGGGCAGACTAGGAGTAAAACGGAGTATGTGTTCACGTACCGTATTTAGTTTGGTTAATTCACGATGAAAGTTAGTAGAAAAACTGACTTCAGTTAACAGATATATTTTACTGGGCATGCTGGGTTGGTAGCCTGCGAGAGTATCAGCCGAAAGAAAAAACCGAATGCTACTGTAGTTGGATGCAGGCGCAAAATCGATCTTTAGTAACTTCAAATCCTTATCTGAATGAGAATTACCTAAAACAGCATCCATTGCTCCAAGTTGCTCACGATGTTTTTCTTTCTATACGTTTAGGTGTTTTGCCCTTCAAAGCAGAGGAAATTAATTTCAGAAAGAAGATGCGTGACAATGAATTTGGTACTCCTGGGCAGCTTGGGAAGGGCCCTTTGCAGAGCTGCAGAAATTCAGCACGTTCGGAACACAGGTACAAGAATATGTTGCATCTTTGGGAGTTTCTCTTGGAACTTCTGGCTGATGAGAGCTGCAGATCTATAATATGCTGGAGAAGGAGGGAAGAAGGAGAGTTTGAGCTTTTGAACCAACAGGAGGTGGCCAGAAGATGGGGAATATTGAAACAGAGGGGTAGAATGGACTACGGGAAGCTAAGTCGGGCCTTGAGATTGTACTATCGAGATGGAATAATTACCAAGGTATTAGCTTTAAACCAAAGTATTTTGTTTAAGTATCAATGTATTTTGCAAAGGACTATTTGAGGACACTGTTTCTACGTCTCCCTCTGGAGATGAAAACGCCATTTTACCTGCACTGTAATTTTCAGGGAGTTATAATAACTCCTCCAGTGGGGCTAATTTAACTCCTTACAGTGGAGTTATTTTTCGTGAAATTATTTTAACTCCAAAAAGGAGTTTAAAGAACTCTTTTTCAGGAGTAAAAGTGACCCCAGATATTGAGGAGTTAAAATAACCCCCAAAAAGGAGTTATCCTGTACCTAAAATTTTTACTCCACTTTCAGAGTTAACTTAACTCCAAAAAGAGTAAAAACAACCCATGTAAGGAGGACAAGTAACCCCATTTCGGAGTGATTTTAACTCCAGACTGGGAGTAAAAAGAACTCTTTTTCAGGAGTAAAAATGACCCCAAATTCGGAGTTAAATTAGGAGTTAAAATAACCCCAAAAAAGGGGTTATCCTGTACCTAAAATTTTTACTCCATTTTTGGAGTAAAAATAACTCCCTAAAAATCACGGTGTGGTCATTCGAGCCAAGCGACGGTCTAGCCGTTCGCTGGGCAAAGGCAGTAACTTCATTTTTCAGATATTCTTAATTAAGACACTGACGACTGGTCCAGGCTCGGTAATGAATTACACCCACGACCTTTCGCTCTGCAGTCAAGCGCGCTACCAACTGAGCTTATCCTGCTGCCGTAGCTTAATATTTTTTTTTTTACAACCTGATTTCAAGTTGACGGACAACAGCTGTGCCTGGACCGGAATCTTTTGAGATCTTGAATCATGTGCCAATTCACACACTTTATCCATGGAAGAAGGGCTCATGGCTCCGTTCAGTTAGACCCTTTTATGACATTTCAACGACTTGAATTTTAACAGCCAGATAAGAGATTTAGCCAGACTTTTGAGCATGTCGATGATTTTCATTAAAAGAAATGAAAGCTACCGAGAAACTGTGAGGTTACATATATTTCACATAAATATCGAATTTTGTGTCTCTACTTTAACAAATCACAAGTGTTATTAAAAGGGACTTGACAGTTTTTCCTCATTTTCTATTCTTTTGGGCGCAGGTGCAAGGCCAAAGGCTGGTCTACAAGTTTAACAACCTTCCTTACACTTATAAACCAGGAATCACAAGGTCGTTTTATCGCGATCGGTTTCCAACACCAAAATCAAGTCTTGGTGAACATGAACCACGGGAGTACAAGCCTTTGGTGCCTCAGATGCGCATAAGTTGTACAACTGCTACGCAACCATTTTCTTGTTTTATTCCTTCTCAAGGAAGACTTTCGTCTTGGCCTGTACATCCTATCAATTCACCACGAGTTTGTCGCTGCGGGCACAGGCTGGGAACTTCTTTCTCGTCAGCAAACTGCTCTTCAAGAAGTCGAGTTTTCTTTCCATTTTTCTCATTCTCAGTGTCACATGGTTTTAACCTTCATGAGCCTGCCCTTTCTCATGATACAAATCCGCAGTTAGTAAGCAAGAAGATTCCCGTTTCTATGATTGTGAGACCTGCCTGTTAGATTAAGGAATACAAAGATTCAGCACCGGACAGCCTTCTTCGGCAGCTCCGGACCCTCGACTCTGCCGGGTTAGTCTGGTCTGCGAACAGTACCTCATTTTTTCTCGGAATCGTAGAGTGAGTCCTTCTACGAGGCTGCCTTATTATGTTCTTAGCCTTCACCTTATAATTCACTATTCAACACATTCTACGTTGGTGTGAGATTTGTTCTTGGCGCTTTCATGACAATTTTGACATGAACATTCTTTATAAACAAGTTCTTAGTTCCAATAACCAAACGAATTTAAAAAGACCTAAAACATACATACTCTTGCAATTCATGTTCACTTTAATTTTGCACCGGCCGACAGGTAAGTTAAACTCGCCACATTATGATATATTGGAGACAGCTTTGAAACGACAAGACGAATTTTTTCTTTCTACCCTCGCTCAAGATCGTTGTAAAACCTGTTACAGATAAATCATACTACTGCTATATCACTGAGATAAATTGAAATATTGACTGTCCCGGGCACCAAGTAAGTGATCTCGATAACGAACGAGCGACATTTTCAGTGAATTCATGATTTATAAATTTAGTATCTTTTTCTGGTGAAGCATGAAGTGTGTTAAACACATTATTCAAAACACGTTTTCTTTCAAAAAAAACGAAAACTGTATTTCTCAGTTTTGAAACTGGAAATTTAGGGTATGATGGAGAAGTGACGAGAGCATTTACGCCGCCGCGAATAATCGAGACTCGTTGTCGACTTCATAGTACGTAGGTTCTAATGAGTGTTGGTGTTGGTTCTCTATTCTGATCTGAGGGGCAGTTTTTCTCCGGGAGCTCCGATTTCCTCCTCTCACAAAAGCCAACCTTCTTAAAATTCCGTCCCCAGTTAGTTGGGCCGGACATCTAGAAGGACAAGGGTTTGCGTCACCCTCTAACGTTAGTTTGGTTTAGTTTGGCTTGGTCTTGACATGGAAGTCTTAGCTGTTAGTATATCCAAATCCAAGGGAAAGATTAAAAGCCTTCATCGTTTTACTATTTCAATGTAGCCACTTAATTTTTCGGCTGTATGTGCAACAATATTTACTAAATGCAAAATGTCTGTAGCTTTTGCCGCCGAAACTATGGATGAAAGCTTGTAAATCTCTTTTAAGTCATTCACCTCTGGACCACTTTATCCAAATGCAGAAAAATTATTTATTTTACGATTGAATCAGCGAGCTGACAGCGATGAAGCAGATTGTGTTGGTTCTGATCACGACTGGCTACTCGAGCGGTATTTCCCGCCTTGGTCGCGCAAGAAAAAGTTTTTTCTTTGGCCATACAACAAAATGGTTTATATTGACCGGAGATTGTTCGGTCAAGGTGGCTGAATATTGGCCTGGTTCTTTTTTGCGCTTTTAATGACCTCATCTCGAAGAATCTTTCACCAATTTAAGCCCTCTTTTGTAATCTTTGTTATCAGAGACTGATGGAAATTCTGAAGAGTGTTTTGTATTGACGTTATTCCCCTGGAATGAGTACACAAAAACAATGTTACAAACACTGTGATCTATCGAGATTTTGGACCACTGGACCACTGGTCGACACTATATAATCTGAAAATCAATAAAAGTACCACTGCTGCTTCTACTTCTACTACTACTCATAAAAACAACAACAAATTTAATAACAAAAATAATAATCATAATAATCATAACAAGAAACAACTTAAATGAAAATTGAGGTTATAGTGTAAACGCCTAACAGCAAGGCTGTAAAAACAGCGCCCCTCCGCACGTGCAAAAACTAAATTTAGTTTCAATTAACAAGTTGCAACTATTCAAAACACAATCTTCAAAAATGATAAGTCAGTCATAACACTTACTTAACTACTTAAAGTAACTAATCTCTGAAAATTTAGCTGATAAAAATAAGACAACTTGTATTTACAAACAAGACTTCAAAGGAGTCAATCTGTATCAATATCATGCGCTAATCACCGAGTCAGATGTCACAGTACCGATGTTTTGATAGAGTAACCTCTTATACAAGCAATGTCTAGAGTTAATCCCATTTGTTCGTATTCTGGAATACGGCAATTTCTAAAAATCACAATAACAATAAGATTTTCATTATGACAAAGCAAAATTCGAACTGTTCCGGCGGAAGGAAATCTTTTATCTTTTTATTTTCAATCGTGAAATCCCAATTTGGTAAGAAAGGAAATATTCGCCGACAAATAGGTTATTTTTTTTTCTTTTAAGGGTTTGTGTCAGTTCTTTTAATTAGTAATATAAGAGGACCCTGGCCCCGGGGTACTCTCTACTACAGCCTCTACGGAGACCCGAAAGAGCTACCTTTTTTAGGCTTCGGGTAAATGAAACGGTAGGATTTTCACTAATTGAAGTGTATAAAAAGATAGAGAAATCTGGCATTTTGGAATGTAATAAGTACACTAAGGCCTAAAAGGGCAGTCAATTAGAGCTACGCACCACTTGTTGGGAGTGTTATCAGAAACGTGACTTTGCTGCAGCGTCCATTAACCCTTGCCCTACTTCTCTTAATTTTTTGGGAATATAGAATTTAATCTAATGAACACTTAAGTTAAGCAGTTAAGTGCATGACTGCCCATTGGCCAATTCATTTTAAAGGGCCTCCCTAAACAAGCTGAAGGAAAAGCGACCAAGCTACATGCAAGTATAGCCTTGCCTTCCACTAATTGGATTAAACTATTAGTAGATGAGAAAACATAAAAATGCAATGGTCATTTTGTTTTGTAAGATAAAGTAATCTGCATAAAATTAAACAAAATCTTTTTTTTTTAACTTATGAAGACGGTATTTCCAACAAACTTTGAGTTGTCAATAAATCCACTGTCTGGGAAGAATCTCTCGCTTAATGAATGTTATGAACATGTCAACGTGGAAAAAGTTAATAAAATGGGCCATAATAAGTATGTCTAGCAAATAGTCATATTTAGTAGTTTTCGCGTGATTTTCTTCATAAATCCCGGACAGGATGCTTCCTTATTAGGCGTACATAATAGTCTATCGAAAAGGATATCAAGATTATCATAGGCAATACTAAGGGGCGTGCATGCAACATTCTGATAATTCTATCAGTTTCTAAATATTCCTTTTTGGTTGTTTTCACGTGGATGATTGCTTATTATAATACTT
>OZ037786.1:21136471-21141471 GCA_964035525.1 Porites cylindrica | reverse complement strand
TCGATTTTTCCAATTGACTAACTCAAATTGTCCAAGCACGTCTTCTTCGTCTACGCGTTCGCATTCTCCTCCCCTAGCCTGCAATTGACTTTTTAACATCATTTTTCAGCGACAGTTAGAAATCTTCCTCTTTATTCTGTAACTTTTCTTTCAGGGAAACCACTAAAATTAAAATTCGGTAATTTATCGGAAATGCCGCCCTTTAAGATTTTTGCTAACTTCAGCTATTTTAGTTAAAAAACAACGGCCACGCCGCGAGCACGAAGAGAAAGATCTATTGTGATTGGCTTATTTGACGGTTTCGATGGCTACCCGATAACTTCACATGTTTAAGATAAAAATGGCACGTGTTTTGGGGGGAAGTGAAGAAAACACGTTGTAGGAACGGCAGAAATTCTTGGTGTTTCATCGTGATTTATAATAAAACATTAAAAAGGCATTCCCTGACCATGGCTATAATATCTACATATGATTTTGTTCTGCCCGGCCTAATGATGGAGAAACGGCATATTTTTGTTTTTAAAGCCGTAAGTAGATTAAACGACGCAACTGTTTTTCTTTCTGAAAATAATAGGGAGTACAAAATTTTGACAGGCTAAGTATTTCAAAGGACGGACCGCACATTTAACCAGATGATACCAGAATTGTATAAGACTAATGGATAGGTTAAGCCAAAGTTAAAGTATCAGGGGCACCCAACAAGAATATAGTTCAAAACCACTTAAACATAACATTGTTAAACGGTGGGTATAGGTATATTTTTATCCCCTAAAAATTCTTCACCTGTTCGGATTTCAAACTGATAGTCTAGGGATCCGAAAATTATAGGGATCAAAACTTACCTTTTCGAAAATTTCAGTCAGAAAAAAGGCTCCCGAAAATTCTTGGTGACCTTTTTAGGGTAAAAATCCGTTAAAAATGGGTAATTATACCTTTTTTTAGATGTTCGAAAATTCTAGGAGAGGCAGGCAAGCAAGAAATCTTGCAAAGAATGTTCCGAAAATTCACGGTCTTCCGAACAGATATTTTCCAAAAATTGACGTTGGGTGCCCCTGACCTTATAAACTTTAAGCGAAAATTTGTTTAAAAAAGCTTTATTTTAGCATCTTTTACGTATGCAAGCTTCATCTATGCATGGATTCGAAGACATTACAGTTATTAAATATTGCAAACACTGGCTAAATAAGTCAATAAAGAAGTAAATAACTATATTATAAACAAAAATACTGCTCTATTAAAATTGGACGACCAAACAGCATAATCTAAATGGATTAACAATTCAAAAGGCATTGTGCATATGCCAGTGAATACACGAATTCTATCACGTCTAAGGCGACCTCTGTACCTAGTAAAATACATCTTAGTGAACAGGCAAGAGCAGGTGAAAGTACGCTAACTACTATTTTGTTTTGTTTTGTTTTTTCTGTTTAAAACCTTCATAGCAAGGTTTTGTTAAATTTATTATTTGTATTTGTATTTAATATTTACTCCGTCCCATAGATAATACATTAGTTGTACAATATTAATTAGTACAAGATTGTTTAAACTACGTGTACATAAGAAAAAAAGAAAAAAAATTAGAATGGAGAGGAGCACATTATAGTAAAACTTATTATGGCCCTTTAACAAGATTGACTTTATTCTATTATAGCTTTGTTATTCATTAAAACACAAACACGCACGCACGCACACACACACGTACACAGACAAAAAAGGCAACAAATAACACTAGACTAGCCAGCTTAAAAAGAGGGCGGGCATCATCATCGCTGCCCGCTGACCGCCGTATTATTAATACGTTTATGGTCGAATTTTTGAACTTGATAAGATATTGCCTAAACTGTCATTTTTTATTTTCTTAAACAGAATCAACAGAACACACCACGCCCAGGCAAAGACAGAAAACAAGTCGAATCAACAACACGCTGCATCTATGGGAATTTTTATTCGAGCTTCTTGAAGACGAGAGGTACACGGCGCTAATAGCATGGACAAGGAAAGAAAAGGGCGAGTTCAAAATCAAAAGACAAGAGGACGTGGCTAGAAAATGGGGGAGGTTAAAGCAACGAACCAGCATGAACTACGATAAATTGAGTCGAGCGCTGAGATATTACTATCACAAAGGGATTATTAAAAAGGTGACTTACTTTCAAGAATCTTTATCATAAAACAATGTTCCTTAAAGTTCTTTTAACACCGAGAATTTCCCTTATCTAGAAGTCTTTTGATTTTTCTCAAGTTTCCAACAGATGTTTTCCACCATTTATTTAAAAAAAGCGCGATTTTCTAGTGCCTTCCTTTGTAGTTAATCATATTGAATAATTACGTATTTAAATAATTCATTGCGATAGATTAGTAAACTCAAAACCCAATTTTTGGACTTTATATTAGCTCTAATTAACCCTTTAAACCCTACGACCAAAATTTGAATTGTCATTTCTTACCCTACTCATTTCCTACAATATAGTAGTGGGGAGAAGTTGATAATATCAAGCAAATTCATCTTGTGTGATCATGTCGATCCGTAATTCTCATGACCACTCTGTTTTACAAAGCATTGATATCTCAAGGAGAAATTTGATGCTGATCACTCTTAGGGCTTAAGGGGTTAAGTTCACGTAGGGCTGGAATAGTAGATCAGCTATTGCAAGGAATTTCTTGCCTAGATTCCTTGAGTCCTTGATAAGTGCCAATCGACTCTCAAGTGTGATGTCGAATGTCAGTTTGTTTAGGTTCCTGGCCAAAGACTTGTTTATAAGTTCGACAAGCTGCCTTATTCGTACAAACCAATTAGGTATAACTGGCCTTGGAACCCCCCCGGCGAAGATGACGACATCAAGCCAGATAGGCAAGTCCTTGACACGTCCCCTGCTACTAAGGCAGCAAGTTGGCCCCTTTTTCTGGAATGGAATGATCTGCAAAAGCACGTCAAACGAGAAAAGCTTGATATCGTCACATCTCCAGCTTACAAGAAAACGTTTTGTCCAATGACGCCTACATGGGAAGTTGCTGAGGCAGACGGGGATGTCAAACCTGTTAAACAGGTTCCATCACCTCCTGTACACTTTACAGAGAATACCCCCAAGGTGCCTTCACAAGCATTGTTTCGAGAAAAACAAGATGACAAACTAGCTAGACAGAAAAAAATTCCCCCGCTGGTTTCCATAAAACCGCACTTACATACAATGCCAACGTGGAAGAATGCTAAAAGAGACCAAAGCTTCAAACCAGTTGCTAAACAGGGCAAAATACCACCTTTAATTCCAGTTAAAACCCATTCGCCGGCGTTACCTAGGAATAGGGTGCCCATTTCTCTGCAATGCCATCACAGAAATCGTGATTACGAATTTAGTCACTTCGGTTATCCTTCCCAGCATCCTTCGCAAGGGGTATGCCGCAGTCAGATTATTTTCCCGCCTTGCAGTTGTAGTTGCATGAGATCAATGGCGTGTGGTATGTACCTGGTTCCGGATGTGCCACCGCAAGTGCCAGCAAATGTTCTAATGAGATTTGCATAGCTAATAGGAGGGGATTCCAAACTGGCATTTGCTTGTTTGCCTACACTGTTAATTCAAAATACTTGTTTCACTCCTGATCTTTTGGCTTGTTTGAAATGAGTCCGGGCCTCTGGAAGAGGGATAATTAATTCACTCATTTCGTCTGCCTCATGATTTGAGCAATTTACAGGAACTTCCTCTAAATTCACCTGAAATATTTACATATCTTTTTCAGGAATTCCTCAAAAGTGAATGGGTAAAAATCATGTAAATAATCATTTACAGCACCTGTTCTGAAGATTTAGATGTTATTGAAATGTTTTATTACATGTTTCTACATACTACGTAAATTTTAACCTTGCTAGTGAATTTGGTAGGAATGTTTGCCCAAGTTTTACTTGGAAGGGGGGGGGGGGGGGGGGGGGGCGGAGTGGGGGTCTGAATCTTTTGAATACAATGATAAGCATACTTCATATTTTACTTAACTATGCTAAAAGCAACCACCTACAAATCTATAGTAAAGCTCACTAGTTATATACTTTTGATTGTACTCATTCATGTTTATCACGTCATACACCGATTCTCAACTAAATTTTATGTATGGTTTACGTAAGTGTCAACAAATTTTTTCATCCGCCCCCCAAAACAAGTTTTATGTGATTCCTCGCTGATAAATCCTTTCAAAAAATTAGCCATTATTTTTAAAGAAAATATGGGCTCAAAATCATATTTTATTTAAAATACGTATCATCGAATCATGGCCGATTTGAAGAATTATAAAGCTTAATTAAGGAGAAAAGAAACAATGGTAGAAACTTAAAAATCAGACTTCCATTTTTAGTAGACCGAAGACTTTCCCGATCCCATTTAAAAGGAGTTATGCCACAACCTTTGCTGTCTAAAACTCTTTTCGAATCAATTGGATTCCATAAAAAATGGCCCAGTTTTGTTCAGTTTGAGACTATATTTGTTTCCTGTTGTCTGTTGCAACGAATGGCAAGAATGAACATGGAATGATTTGTGCTTCCTGATGATGAAATTTGATTGACATCTTCTTCATAACCGGCTCTACAGAGCTTTTTGTGTATGGGAAAAGTATTGACTTCCGCACAGAATTGACCTAAAACAGCAATATCCTTGAGAGAAAGCCCCTTTAACGTTTAGTGTTGATTATTTTATTCGTGTCGATATGGAATCATTTCGAATAATTCTCTGAAAACTTAACGAATAAGCCCGAGTAGAATAGCGAAGATAAGCTTTAAAATGTCTGTAAATATCGCTTACATGCTATATTTAATTGCTGTCTTCCTTTAAAGACCAAAGGAGTGCAACAAAGTACTCAGTTGTATTGTAAATATACACTTATATGTAACCTGTTATTCAATATTAAAGTTTCTTTTAAAGCTTGATTTCCTGTATTCTTTCAAAAACTATACAATGGGTAGAACTGGACTACTACTAAGGTCTTTTCTTTAAACAAAAACTGAAAATTTCTCCCCGTGT
>OZ037786.1:21116471-21131471 GCA_964035525.1 Porites cylindrica | reverse complement strand
TGAAAACACAACCTCCGAAAATCGTAGATTTTAGTAGAAAAATTCCGAATATCCTAGACGACTGCAACATTTATGCATAAATTGTCAGTCTTCCTCGAGCTTTACAAATTTCTTGCTCCTTCGAACAGTTATTTTACAGAAAAAGTCGTTGGGTGCCCCTGTAAAATGAAGGACGATATACCGGTACACCCTGAACTCTACATAAGTTAGCAATAGTTATTTTTCGATATTTTGAGCACAATGGACAATTAAGCCATCAACAATAATCACTAATTATTCAACCCCACTCAAACCCATTGAAGACCCGATGGCTGATTTCCTGTTTTCCTGTCTATACACCAAATGCGTCAATGATTAGGACTTCTCCACCAAATTCTCTTCAGCATTAATTAAACCGATTTTAGGCTCATTGCTAATCGAATTTTACTTAAATTCTTGGCTCCCGTTATTGTAAAAATCTTAACGTCAGTCTTCTTTAACTTTCATTCAAATCATGTTTTTATGATTCTGTATTACCGCATGACAATAAGAGCATTAACGAGAGAGCTCTTTGATTCAGTCCTAATGAAAAAGTATATGATTCGAGATATTACTGATAAAAATTTCAATGTTTTACAAGGCTCATTTCATAAGCAATATTAATGTTTTTACATAGTAGAACTGTCTACAAGAGCTTAATGACACCTTCAGATAAGCTCAGTTAGTATTCACTGCCTCGACTCAATCACAGCACATGCTTGGAACGAAGAAAAAAATCTGTTTGTTTGATGACTCTGGTGCGTTTATTATTGGTTGATGAATAGCTTTCAGACGTGGTTTTATCAATTTGCTCAATATTAAACATGTTGTACATGCAGTAGGTTTGCAAACTTAGACCAATTAAAAATTATATGAGACAGTCAAGCAACCATCATTGTTGTGATGCTTAAACCTCCCTCAGAGATCGTAGCGATTTTATTTTTGAAAGGAAAAGAAAAAAAGACAAGAAATGTAACCTATAGCACAGGATGAGGTTGCTTCGGCTAACTCTCAGTGACAATTTTCGACAGAAAATGACAAATACTATTTTGCTTCCAAGGAAAATGGGCCAACAAAGTTTAGCTTCGCTACACTGGGACTCAGCGTATTGCTCCTCATATTTTTGGCTTGAAGAATGTCCAAGCAGGCATTTGAAAACATCGAACTTTGAAGAAAAATATCGTCCTGCTAGCTTTCAACTCTTTGATCTGTGGTTGGAATTCTCGGTGGTGTGACAACGTACTCATCAAGATCTGTGAAACCTGTTTAGTATTATTTAAATAATATTGTTTGTTTTTGGTCACTTTTACAGTGTTTGGGAACTTTTTTATGATTATTTGGTTATTTTAGATACGCTGAAGTTCGAAGTGGATTGGTAAAAACATAAAAATAAAACTCTAACCCTCCTATACAGTTCTATTTCTTGCCCAGAGTCTGTGGTTCTAACAGTAACTTTTGATTCTGTGGTCGATATTTATCGGTGTGTCCATTCAAATAAAATCTATTTTGCAATACTTTCAATGGCACTTAAATTGTTTTTCAGTATTTTCCAAAATGAAATTTGAAAATTTTACTGAATTGTGACTTTGGCCTTTTGGGGGCATGAAAGGGTTAGTGTACTTGACGAGTGGATGCTCATCTTGATTACTTCAAGAAGCAGTTGTAAGAAAACCTGCTAATTGCAAAGAGTTAAGCCTAGAATTTTTAGAACGCCTCAAAGACATAATTCAAGACAAGTCTGAAGGGATAGTGGCTCATTAAACTCAACTAGTGCGGAAGAGCTTTATGAACGGTCAAACGGCAGCTGATGATGTACCGAAGGACAGCCATTGCTTCGAAATCACAACTCCAAAAAAACTGCTTTTAAATATGTAAATTTTTAAATCCGAAAAAAGATGATTCATGATTTAAGAGGTAAGACCACAATATTTTTACAATAGACTTACAAATTAGAACTACATAAAGTAAGTCTTGTTGTTGTCTTGGCCACAAACAATCCAGCAGATGGACAACGTAGCTTGCCACTTGTATAGCCGAAATGTAACTTACAAAGAAATAGCCTGCTCTTTACCTGATTAATTTTGTTGGAAACTGGCGACAGACAAAGCTTTTTAAAAAGCATATGCTAAACAAAGGCACGAAGTAGATCAGTTAGGACATGAATAGTACACTGCATTTAAACCTCCTCAATTAGCAACGCAGTATCTCTGAAGACATAGGACATTTCTTTCTTTGGAGTCTCAGTATAAACGAAACCACTCAAAAGAAATCTCTTTGGCAGTATTTAACTGTTCTATGGCTCATAAAAATTTTACCCGACTACATGCAATCAGGCACAAGATTTAAATGCACCAGTTCTCTTGAATTCCTTTTTTGCAACATCATCATGCTTCTCGGACTGTGTGAATGGATTCGAATGTCATTAACTAGAGAGCTTTGCGTTGTTTCAAAGGGAGGTTATCCATTTGCAACTATGAAACCTATAATGTCTTAACCCTTTCACTACCAGAGTGTTTGAGGGGGTTTTGTAAGGTGACTCTAACTTTTGAGTCTGCAGACGAAATCCTATGATGTCACCATTCAAATGAAAGCTCTCTACCTGTACTTTCACATGATGCTATTTGTTTGTCAAAATTTTAGAAAATGAAATTTGGAACTTTGGTCGAAATTTGCCTTTGGCCACATTTGGCAGTGAAAGGGTTAATGAAGAAGCATTTGATTCTGGATACAACGGGATTTTCAAAGTTGTGTTGAAGCTTAGTTAATGAATAGTGTTGTTTGTACATGTAAATAGAAATCAGTCTGTACTATGTATAATGACACCTCAGTTAGTTCATATTCCGACTGCTTGAACTTGATTACAGCACATATTTCGTGTGACTAAATTAGGTTTGTTTGGAGACAATTACCCTCAAGTTTTCTATGCGTTCGTCTGTAAATGAACTGATGGCTTTCGTAGTTTTGTTTATTTGCAGCACTTTATTTCACGGCTCTACGTTTGCTGAATTCCTGAGCTAGCTATGAAATGTCGGACACATCCATTATTGTTTTCATTTGTGGGCTTACATATCCCTCAGAGTTTTCAAGGATTTTATTTAAGCAAGGAAAATTCACAACGTAAAACAAGGTTCAAGTGTCTTCAATTTTCGAGAGATTGAGAAATTCTATTTTATACTTCCAAGAAACATTCAACAATGAAATAACTGAGCTTTCTTTCCTGCGGATCGTTGCCACTGAAACTCAAATAATTTGTGAAAAGTTACTCAATTTGTTAACAATTTTGGCTTGGTTTCTGTCCAATCAAGAATCTAAAAACCTCGAAACATCTTGACGTGTGATGTAAAATAGCCTAGTCAGTTGTAAAAGGCGTGTATTGTCCCGTTCCAACTTTTGAGTCTGTGGGTGATTTCTTATTGTTTGCATATAATATTGTCAGTTTACAAAGTTGAATTTGCGATTTTCTTGATGATTATTTGCTTATTTTTCATACAATTAGAAGTAAGAAGTGGATTGATATAGGGTAAAACGTAAACATGCAATTTACTGCCATTAACTCTAGGCTTTCATCGGCGCAAGAGCTACAAGAGTGAGAATGATCGGGTCTTGTGAGGGGATTCTAACTTTCGTGTCTGTGGAGGAAATCATATGGTGTAACCATTCAAATAAAACCTCCTAGGCAGTCGTTTCATATGGCATTATTTGTCTTTCGGAGTTCTACAGAATGAAATTTGAAAATTTTGTTGAATTGTGATATTGGCCTCTGGGGAGTGAAAGGGTTACCGTACTTTGATGAGTGCCCCCGATAAGCGATAACCCGGTACATGCTCATCGTTAAGTAGCGTTTGAAACAAAACCTGCACATTGCAAAGGGTTAAACCCGGAATGTCTAGAATTTTCGAATATTCAAAGAAAAGCTCAGCAGATAAAAATATTTTAATCCTCTGACTTAGAAGTTAGCACTACATCACGTATGTCTATAATCAACTTTGAGTTATATATAGATTTAGCCAGGGCTAAAAGCAAAGCTCTCGAGAATATTTATAGTTTGTTCAAATAAAACATAAAATCGTGTAATGCTAAGCGGTGAAGGCAACGCCGGAGAACGGCGAAAAACAACAACAAGTCTAATTAGCAAAAAAAGCAACTTTGCACGTGCACAACACTTTTTTTGTACATTTCTTTGCCTTTGTTTTGCACGACTACTAACAACTTTGAACTTCCAGAAACTTCTTAGTTACACGTTTAATGGAGGAAATGTCGAACGCGTTCTCGTTGACTTTTTTTTCACTGCTCGCGCTCATTTTCACCTTGCATTGGTGACCGCTATCATTTCTTATTTTGCCACCACTGCTTCAAAATTTTCATGTTGTTCTTCCAACAAAAATGTCTCCTTTGTTTTTTATCTTTCGCTCTAGATCTCTGACGCCCTTTTTCTCGTTGAGCTTCGCTGGCCTGTCGCCTACTTTCTCTTTTTCTCTATCTTTCTCCTGCTCTATATTCCAAATTTGTGGACATGACAATTAATCTAAGCTAAATACTTTAGACAACAACTTTCCGCTTTCCGCTTTCGTCTTTATTGACTCTTTAGTTGTCTCTGCTTTACAAGACGCCGGTGGCTATGCATCCTCGGAGATCCAGGGGCAGTCAGTTGGGTCGGGAGAAAAGGCGGGAGGAAAGTTTTCAAGTAAGGGCGGAAGAGCGCCTGGGTGACTGGACCATTTCCAAAGATTCAAGCGGATGCAGGCTCCTAACTGGGCACAAAAACACATCTCCTAAGTTCTTTTCGCGCGTTCGTACACGACGGCTATTGTCTCGATCACGACTTGTCTGGCTCATGCACCAAAGAAATGCACGCAGTCAGGAAACTTTCAGTTTGATATACACTCATTCCACGTTAAGTGGGTAAATTACCATTTTTTGGTGTCCATGGCAAGTTTTGGGGACTCAAATTGTTTTCCCATAATCATTTCGCTGAAAAATACTTAAAATATGCCCAAATAAATAGCGATAGTACCCATTTGTGCTCCTGTAGACAGTAACTTTGATGGAATCAAGGCCAAAAGTGTCCAAAAAATGCAATTTTGCTATGTCCACAGAGAGGGTGGGTGTAGAAGGTTACGGTATATTTTTGCTTGTCGCCTTATACTATGGAAACTAATCAATCCAATGTCTCAGGAGGGACCTAAACTAAAGTCCTACATGATCATTTCTCACTGCAGGTCAGTTTTGTTGCTTTTAACTACAGTGAACTGGTGTCCGCTATTTTTATGAAAGTTCCGTTACCGATCTGAGGGCAGATCACAAATGGCCTAGAAATAAATACTGCGAATGATTTACATCGGGTAAATATTACTTAAGTTTGCTCTTTTTGATACGCAATACAGAAAATGGAGAGCAGAAGCCTGTGGAAAGAAATTCCCCCTCACAATAGCAGGATTCAGGGTGAACAGTTAAGGTTGTAACTTCCGTTACTAAGATTACAGAAGGAAAAAATGAAAAGCGGGTCGTGCTGATTTTTGTGGTGACGGAGGAGCTAGTGAGGATTATTACGGAGTATGTTTGGTTTTTTCGAGTTATTAATTTCACTTAAAGATGTAACAGAAAAGGTAGAATTGTAACTTCCGTTACTGTAACTTCCGTTACCAAGAACTTGTCCGGTCTATAAAACATGGGATAAACGTCTGGTAAATTTCAGGAAATGCTGTCACACGATTGCCCCATCAAACAACCCAAGCCTTGATGACATCTGGTGAAGATTTCGTCATAAGTAACCCTCATACGTGTTCCATTGGTGAGATACCTCTCTGTCAAGTGTGATAAGGGAATTTTAGCTGAGTTTGTGGTTCGAGGAGTTTTTTTTGCATAGTTTAAAGAAGTTTATTTTCGTTTGAAGTATTTCTAGGCAATTTAGGAATATAAGATGAAAATGGGGCAGGCATCTTGATCAAATTATTATTTTTTTTAAAGTAACGGAGGTTACACAAAACAGGAAGTGGATTATCTGAAGCTGTTTTCGCTAGTTCAACCCTCTTTTCTGTGAATGGACCTTACAATATTCATGTATTAGAATTCTTGTACGAATTCTAACAGATTACCATGTATATATTAATTTTTTTCTTTCAATTCAATTTATTTTGCTCATTTTGTTGTTTTTAGCCTCGTTCCACCCAAAAATTCCAAAATTTCATCCAAAATTGTTTAGCATTAATTCAATTCAATGGAATAAGTCATATGCATTGTTATTTAAGACGGTCTGTGATCCCAAAAGTAAGTAGTTGGAAGAGAAATGAAATATTACCTTCCTTCTGTTACTTCCGTTACCGAAACGTATTTGATAATCACTCGTTTTCTACTAGATCACGTGTTTCAAAACTATAAAAAAGGTAAACAACACTTTCTTTCCTTCACATTTAGCAAAATAATGTTTAGTCTGACGGCTTTTTCAAAGAAAAAACATTAAAAAAAACACAGCAATTTTAAATTCTCAATATTTTGTTACGTCAGACCAAAGTACACCATGGCAGAACAACTTGACTTTTTCATTCCTTGAGCCACTGACTTGACTAAAATGTAAAACTCAGACCTTAGCCTTCCACGGATTTCATTTTAAACATTTTAGAGTATGCTAAATTGAAAAAAACATACTATAATACAACACTGCGCTGTTTCAAGCCATACAAAATATTACACTACATGCTATTAAATAACAGGCTATAACTTTTTATACATAAAAGATATGTTGACCAAATTTTGGTTTCTTACCCTTCAATAATACATCTTTCGGTTAAACTAACTACTTGTCTGATTTGTTGACCTTCAATTTTTCGAAAATCCTTGGTTCAATTTACCCACTTAACGTGGAATGAGTGTTTAAAATCCCCATCTGATTTCAAAATACTGTCTGCCCGAAAACTAAAGCTTCAGCTTACAACATTGTATTCACGCTTGCATCGGCCACGTCTTGCGTAAATATATTTATAGGTGGTTTCATGCAGTCTCGGGAGACACAAATAACATTGCGGAAATGAACAAATGCTTGTCGACAAACAAACCGAGTTAATGAGCGATCTTTTGCTTACCGTCCACCAGCATGGCGACGATGACGTAACGTGAAAACCACCTTAGAGAGATTTTAAAAGATACCACGACGGCTGACAGCCACGAAAACGTCGCATGGAAAAGTGAATTCATATTTTTTTCAGTCTCTATCGTGATTATTCCAACTCCCTTACTTTGTCAAATGTAAGCGAACTCTTCTGGAGCTGAATTTCTATCAACCATATCCAAGTTCATGAAGAGAATGAATTTTGTTATTGCTTGTTTACGCCCTTCACAAAACGTGAATTAGTCATTTTCACGGGTAGTCGTGCAGTTGACGGCAAAGAAATGTACAAAAAAGCGTGATATACGTGCAAAGTTGTTGTTCTGCCTTGTCAAGCTACTGCTTATTTGACTTTCTGTCGCCGCCGAATCTTAAACTTCCTATTATTTACGATACATTGTGATCCGTCAAAAACAGAATATTGTCGGGGCAAATTCAATTGCTTCTGCTAATAGCATCCCAAACGCTTCTTCGACTCATCGGTAGTTCCTTCGTTTCTGGTTAGGAAAGTAGAAAATAAAAGTTTCCCTTGCTCGCAAAAGCTTGTTGAACGAACTGGGCGAGCCGTGTGTGGCGAGACAATAGCTGGCGTGTACTCACGAAAAGAACTCGGGAGAAACTGTTCGCCGATTGGGCACAATAATACAAAGAATTTTTTGTGCCCAATCAGGAGCCGGCATCCGCTTGAATTTTTGGAAATAGTTCGGTGAGAGTCGGTACCCAGGGGCTCTTTCGCCCGTACTTGAAAACTTTCGTCCTGCCTTTTCTACCGACCCGACTGACTGCCCCTGGGTCTCCGAGGATGGTGGCTATGTGATTTCCTACCAAAATAACCTCGAGTTGCATTTGGGTTGCCATACCTGTTGATTGAGTTATTTTACATCGGTATTCCTGTGGACGGACGGTCGCTTGGGCCGTCGGTCGGTCGGTGTACGGTAGATTACCTCATTTCCTTACCCATGGTTCTCCGCTGCCGCGCTTCGCGTGCGAGAGCTCCGCTATAAAGAATCCAGCAGATAAGAACAATGTTTCAACTCACTTTGATTTGTAGTGCATTTGATACCCAGACTGAGTGATGCATAGGTTTGTAAAGTCGATAATCCCGCATAGCAAATTTATAAAATATTTCGCTTGTCAACATGCAAAAACGTCTAAGTAAACGCTGAATTTAATGCTAGATCATACATACGTTGTACTATATTATGCTTTTTGATCGATACTGTCCAAATGAAACCTGAAAGAAACTTGAACAGACATCCTCGGCCTCGCTCTAAAGCATGGCGCGGCCGTCTCCCGACATGTTTGAGACGTCCGGGAGATGGATAAGAAGCGACATCCCGCCAAATCGAAATTTACGCGGCAAATGAACGTTCAAATAAGTTCCCAGCACACCAGAGGGGTGGGTCAATGTGATGTGGAGATCCATGAAAGAAACGCTAAATATTATTCGATAAACTTCGAAAAATATTCTTGTTCCTTGGATTCCTTGATTACAGCTTCGGGGTCTAGTCCAATTGGAGCAAGCAGGGCAAATAGTTAAACTGTCCTCTAGACGACAACCTTTTTCTTAGCAGGTCGGGAGCTTATGAGCCCTTTCCCCAGTGTGATTTTGTACTGAAGTTTTACTCTACACACTTTTCTTTGTTCACGCCTCTTTCACTAGTGTCAAGCCAAATCTCCCTTTAAAGTGTTCTTGCCGGCAACAATCACCACATCTCCAGGGCGTAAGATACGTCTTGCAGTGTGCCATTTCCGCTGCACAAAAGAGTTGGCTCATACAGTTCTGCCCCACCCTACCCTGCAATTCCTCTTCCACTATTGACTGAACAAGGGGTTGACGTGGTGGCTCGTCCCAGCAGCAAATTATTGGGTGTTAGAACACTGATGGTTGAATTGAATCTTTCGTGCCAATAGGATATTCGTTCGGTAAATTTGATACTTTTCTGCAAACTTTATGAAAGCACTGGTTACTGACCTAAAAATGAATGAGGCGCTTGCCCGCCTTGATTAACGATTAAACTGCTCCCTGATGCCAGAGAGTATCGGCATTGCCCAAAACCCACGTTGATTCATTCTGCGCATCTCTGGAAAGAAAAGTTATCAATCTTTTCCCAAGCTTTCTTGGCGTGCACCCACAATTTGGGACCCTGCCATCAGAAGATACATGCAAATCTGCTGACAGTCATCAGAGAATTGCTTGTGTCATATCCAAACACTTGCTACCTCTATAACCAAAGCCTTCATTGCCAGGTCTGTTAATATGGCACCATATGCGTTTCCACTGGTGCGTTTTTGGGCTTTAAAATACGGGCCAAACAAAACCGAGCATGGCATGGTTAATTCAGGGGCAAGTGTCAGTCTTGCTTCGGTTAGAAATTCCACTTGCTGCCCCAGGACGTTTGCGTTGGGTTAGTTTTTCTGGTTTTTGCACAACTGAAAGCTCATTTCACCGAACTTGCTAGTTTGCTTTCATGTGGCACCCAGTAGCGAATTCTAAATCGGCCAAAGGTTGCGTCACATCCCCTGTGTTGGGACTCATAGAAAACAATTATTCATGTCAACACTGGTGGTAGGGCTGGAGTAAATCCCTTTTTTTTCGAGATTAGGGTACGTGTATGCCCCTTTCCTCTTTTGTTGAAATTGAGAGTTACATAAAAAACCACGCTCGATTCACTCTATTCCAGGTTACACCCATGCAACGCTCCCTGGCTACCTATAGTTCCTTTCAACATGTTGGTATAGGCAAATTCTCTTTTTCATTGGCAATTCCTAGGGTTTCAGATTTACTTCGCTGGGATTCAATTCAATTCTCTACACAGCTGGATGTGCCACTGCCTTAAGCATAGAAGCTATTATCGAATGATGTTTCGATAAGCCTTCAATCCGGGGCTATGAAATTTGTCAAGATGGCGTTTCTAACTAGCTCACCCATGTCCCAAATTCTTTGAAGAACTATGGCCAATTGTTGAGCAGTTTTTGTCTTTCCTGCTTAAAAATTTCAGACTGAAAGGTAAAATGTAAGAAACCCACATGAACTTGATTTCTTCCTGTGGTGTGCACTATCGACAAATCAATTTTAAGCTGGAATTGGCCTAGCTTCTTTGTCCCTGTGGAACTCTTAGCTAAGGAAATAGTGTTGTCGTATCAAATGTAACGTTCGGGGGCAGACCAGGAGTAAAACGGAGTATGTGTTCACGTACCGTATTTAGTTTGGTTAATTCACGATGAAAGTTAGTAGAAAAACTGACTTCAGTTAACAGATATATTTTACTGGGCATGCTGGGTTGGTAGCCTGCGAGAGTATCAGAATTTTTTCGGCTCTAGTTTCAAGTTTCACCCGCCGAAAAAAACGTTGGGTAAAACTAGAGACGAAAGCCGAAAAAACCGAATGCTACTGTAGTTGGATGCAGGCGCAAAATCGATCTTTTGTAATTTCAAATCCTTCTCTGAATGAGAATTACCCAAAACAGCATCCATTGCTCCAAGTTGCTCACGACATTTTTCTTTCTATACGTTTAGGTGTTTTGCCCTTCAAAGCAGAGGAAATTAATTTCAGAAAGAAGATGCGTGACAATGAATTTGGTACTCCTGGGCAGCTTGGGAAGGGCCCTTTGCAGAGCTGCAGAAATTCAGCACGTTCGGAACACAGGTACAAGAATATGTTGCATCTTTGGGAGTTTCTCTTGGAACTTCTGGCTGATGAGAGCTGCAGATCTATAATATGCTGGAGAAGGAGGGAAGAAGGAGAGTTTGAGCTTTTGAACCAACAGGAGGTGGCCAAAAGATGGGGAATATTGAAACAGAGGGGTAGAATGGACTACGGGAAGCTAAGTCGGGCCTTGAGATTGTACTATCGAGATGGAATAATTACCAAGGTATTAGCTTTAAACCAAAGCATTTTGTTTTTAGGCATCAATGTATTTTGCAAAGGACTATTTGAGGACACTGTTTCTACGTCTCCCTCTGGAGATGAAAACGCCATTTTACGTGCACTGTAATTTTCAGGGAGTTATAATAACTCCTCCAGTGGGGCTAATTTAACTCCTTACAGTGGAGTTATTTTTCGTGGAGTTATTTTAACTCCAAAAAGGAGTTTAAAGAACTCGTTTTCAGGAGTAAAAGTGACCCCAGATATTGAGGAGTTAAAATAACCCCCAAAAAGGAGTTATCCAGTACCTAAAATTTTTACTCCACTTTCAGAGTTAAATTAACTCCAAAAAGAGTAAAAACAACCCATGTAAGGAGTACAAGTAACCCCATTTCGGAGTGATTTTAACTCCAGACTGGGAGTAAAAAGAACTCTTTTTCAGGAGTAAAAATGACCCCAAATTCGGAGTTAAATTAGGAGTTAAAATAACCCCCAAAAAGGGGTTATCCTGTACCTAAAATTTTTACTCCATTTTTGGAGTAAAAATAACTCCCTAAAAATTACGGTGTGGTCATTCGAGCCAAGCAACGGTCTAGCCGTTCGCTGGGCAAAGGCAGTAACTTCATTTTTCAGATATTCTTAATTAAGACACTGACGACTGGTCCAGGCTCGGTAATGAATTACACCCACGACCTTTCGCTCTGCAGTCAAGCGCGCTACCAACTGAGCTTATCCTGCTGCCGTAGCTTAATATTTTTTTTTACAACCTGATTTCAAGTTGACGGACAACAGCTGTGCCTGGACCGGAATCTTTTGAGATCTTGAATCATGTGCCAATTCACACACTTTATCCATGGAAGAAGGGCTCATGGCTCCGTTCAGTGAGACCCTTTTATGACATTTCAACGACTTGAATTTTAACAGCCAGATAAGAGATTTAGCCAGACTTTTGAGCATCTCGATGATTTTCATTAAAAGAAATGAAAGCTACCGAGAAACTGTGAGGTTACATATATTTCACATAAATATCGAATTTTGTGTCTCTACTTTAACAAATCACAAGTGTTATTAAAAGGGACTTGACAGTTTTTCCTCATTTTCTATTCTTTTGGGCGCAGGTGCAAGGCCAAAGGCTGGTCTACAAGTTTAACAACCTTCCTTACACTTATAAACCAGGAATCACAAGGTCGTTTTATCGCGATCGGTTTCCAACACCAAAATCAAGTCTTGGTGAACATGAACCACGGGAGTACAAGCCTTTGGTGCCTCAGATGCGCATAAGTTGTACAACTGCTACACAACCATTTCCTTGTTTTATTCCTTCTCAAGGAAGACTTTCGTCTTGGCCTGTACATCCTATCAATTCACCACGAGTTTGTCGCTGCGGGCACAGGCTGGGAACTTCTTTCTCGTCAGCAAACTGCTCTTCAAGAAGTCGAGTTTTCTTTCCATTTTTATCATTTTCAGTGTCACATGGTTTTAACCTTCATGAGCCTGCCCTTTCTCATGATACAAATCCGCAGTTAGTAAGCAAGAAGATTCCCGTTTCTATGATTGTGAGACCTGCCTGTTAGATTAAGGAATACAAAGATTCAGCACCGGACAGCCTTCTTCGGCAGCTCCGGACCCTCGACTCTGCCGGGTTAGTCTGGTCTGCGAACAGTACCTCATTTTTTCTCGGAATCGTAGAGTGAGTCCTTCTACGAGGCTGCCTTATTATGTTCTTAGCCTTCACCTTATAATTCACTATTCAACACATTCTACGTTGGTGTTAGATTTGTTCTTGGCGCTTTCATGACAATTTTGACATGAACATTCTTTATATACAAGTTCTTAGTTCCAATAACCAAACGAATTTAAAAAGACCTAAAACATACATACTCTTGCAATTCATGTTCACTTTAATTTTGCACCGGCCGACAGGTAAGTTAAACTCGCCACATTATGATATATTGGAGACAGCTTTGAAACGACAAGACGAATTTTTTCTTTCTGCCCTCGCTCAAGATCGTTGTAAAACCTGTTACAGATAAATCATACTACTGCTATATCACTGAGATAAATTGAAATATTGACTGTCCCGGACACCAAGTAAGTGATCTCGATAACGAACGAGCGACATTTTCAGTGAATTCATGATTTATAAATTTAGTATCTTTTTCTGGTGAAGCATGAAGTGTGTTAAACACATTATTCAAAACACGTTTTCTTTCAAAAAAAACGAAAACTGTATTTCTCAGTTTTGAAACTGGAAATTTAGGGTATGATGGAGAAGTGACGAGAGCATTTACGCCGCCGCGAATAATCGAGACTCGTTGTCGACTTCATAGTACGTAGGTTCTAATGAGTGTTGGTGTTGGTTCTCTATTCTGATCTGAGAGGCAGTTTTTCTCCGGGAGCTCCGATTTCCTCCTCTCACAAAAGCCAACCTTCTTAAAATTCCGTCCCCAGTTAGTTGGGTCGGACATCTAGAAGGACAAGGGTTTGCGTCACCCTCTAACGTTAGTTTGGTTTAGTTTGGCTTGGTCTTGACATGGAAGTCTTAGCTGTTAGTATATCCAAATCCAAGGGAAAGATTAAAAGCCTTCATCGTTTTACTATTTCAATGTAGCCACTTAATTTTTCGGCTGTATGTGCAACAATATTTACTAAATGCAAAATGTCTGTAGCTTTTGCCGCCGAAACTATGGATGAAAGCTTGTAAATCTCTTTTAAGTCATTCACCTCTGGACCACTTTATCCAAATGCAGAAAAATTATTTATTTTACGATTGAATCAGCGAGCTGACAGCGATGAAGCAAATTGTGTTGGTTCTGATCACGACTGGCTACTCGAGCGGTATTTCCCGCCTCGGTCGCGCAAGAAAAAGTTTTTTCTTTGGCCATAAAACAAAATGGTTTATATTGACCGGAGCTTGTTCGGTCAAGGTGGCTGAATATTGGCCTGGTTCTTTTTTGCGTTTTTAATTACCTCATCTCGAAGAATCTTTCACCAATTTAAGCCCTCTTTTGTAATCTTTGTTATCAGAGACTGATGGAAATTCTGAAGAGTGTTTTGTATTGACGTTATTCCCCTGGAATGAGTACACAAAAACACTGTTACTAACACTGTGATCTATCGAGATTTTGGACCACTGGACCACTGGTCGACACTATATAATCTAAAAATCAATAAAAGTACCACTGCTGCTGCTGCTGCTGCTGCTGCTGCTACTGCTACTGCTACTGCTACTGCTACTGCTACTGCTACTGCTACTGCTACTGCTACTGCTACTGCTACTGCTACTGCTACTGCTACTGCTACTGCTACTGCTACTACTACTACTACTACTACTAATAAAAACAACAACAAATTTAATAACAAAAATAATAGTCATAATAATCATAACAATAAACAACTTTAATGAAAATTGAGGTTATAGTGTAAACGCTTAACAGCAAGGCTGTAAAAACAGCGCCCCTCCGCACATGCAAAAACTAAATTTAGTTTCAATTAACAAGTTGCAACTATTCAAAACACAATCTTCAAAAATGATAAGTCAGTCATAACACTTACTTAACTACTTAAAGTAACTAATCTCTGAAAATTTAGGCTGATAAAAATAAGACAACTTGTATTTACAAACAAGACCTCAAAGGAGTCAATCTGTATCAATATCATGCGCTAATCACCGAGTCAGATGTCACAGTACCGATGTTTTGATAGAGTAACCTCTTATACAAGCAATGTCTAGAGTTAATCCCATTTGTTCGTATTCCGGAATACGGCAATTCCTAAAAATCACAATAACAATAAGATTTTCATTATGACAAAGCAAAATTCGAACTGTTCCGGCGGAAGGAAATCTTTTATCTTTTTATTTTCAACCGTGAAATCCCAATTTGGTAAGAAAGGAAATATTCGCCGACAAATAGGTTATTTTTTTTTCTTTTAAGGGTTTGTGTCAGTTCTTTTAATTAGTAATATAAGAGGACCGTGGCCCCGGGGTACTCTCTACTACAGCCTCTACGGA
>OZ037786.1:21103971-21108971 GCA_964035525.1 Porites cylindrica | reverse complement strand
TGCACTGCTTTTAACTAACGCTTTGACTTGCAATACGGTTCCTTTTGCCTTGTGCTTCTCGTCGCTTTGCTCAATTCAGTCTTGCGTTATGTTGTTCAAAGAGTTTATATATCTCCATAACTTGAGCTTTGAACCAATCAGTGTCCCTTTCATATCGGCTTGAGATTGTGTTTTAAAGTTATTTACAGAAAAATAAGAAAAAGAGGAATCCGGGCCTGCATGCCGGGCATGATGGCCGCCGTTCCTTCCTGAGGCCTAGACGTTAATTGTAGCGGGTCATGATCAGAAGTTGAAGCAGCTTTGGCTTCTTACATTCTCGGCTTTAATGATGCTGTCGCTTATTTACAGGGTCTTCTCCTGTTCTGGTGGTCGTTTTTGTTGGCGTTCAAAGTACCCAAGATATTATTTGCCGTAGATGTCTATTTTAAGAACAACGTCTTCCCCCGAAGTTCTATTTGTTCTTTACGTCCTCGCACAGGCCAAGCTCATGTGTTAAGCGAATATTCGAATATTCGAACGGCATTCAGCAAGCGGCAAACTTACTCCAAGTGACTGTTTGTCAAATTAGAAGTCGAGCCATCTCCTCGCCAGTAAAAGCTGCTGTTGTTCTTGGTCTGTTTCTATATCTGTGATGCTTGATTTCATTTTGTCTGGCTTTCACAATACGTCCAACTTGTGGTATTCTAAAACTTTTGTCCTGTATTAAGATGCAGTTGCCGCAACCGGCGCGAAGTGGCGTTCAATGCTTTTATCCCACGCGGAGATGATGGCTCGTCTGATCTAGCTATTTCTTGTCTTGATTCTTACGTCCAAAATAAAATAACTCAGGTAATCTTCGAGTTCATCAGTTGAGGGTAGTTGTCTCGATTTTTCTAATTGACTAACTCAAATTGTGCAAGCACGTGTTTTTCGTCTACGTATTCGCATTCTCCTCTCCTAGCCTGCAATTGACTTTTTAACATCATTTTTCAGCGACAGTTACAAATCTTCCTCTTTATTCCGTAACTTCTCTTTTAGGGAAAGCACTAAAATTAAAATTCGGTAATTTATCGGAAATGCCGCCCTCTAAGATTTTTTCTAACTTCAGCTATTTTAGTTCAAAAACAACGGCCACGCCGCGTGCACGAAGGGAAAGAACTATTGTGATTGGCTTATTTGACGCTTTCGATGGCTATCGGATAACTTCACATGTTTAAGATAAAAATGGCACGTGTTTTGGAGGGAAGTGAAGAAAACACGTTTTAGGAACGGCAGAAATTCTGGTGTTTCATCGTGATTTATAATAAAACATTAAAAATGCATTTTCTGACCATGGCTATAGAATCTACATATCAGTTTTGTTCTGCCCGGCCTAATGATGGAGAAACGGCATATTTTTGTTTTTAAAGCCGTAAGTAGATTAAACGACACAACTGTTTTTCTTTTTGAAAATAATAGGGAGAACAAAATTTTGACAGGCTAAGTATTTCAAAGGACGGACCGCATATTTAACCAGATGATACCAGAATTGTATAAAGACTAATGGATAGGTTAAGCCAAAGTTAAAGCATCAGGGGCACTCAACAAGAATAAAGTTCAAAACCACTTAAACATAGCATTGTTAAATGGTGGGTATTGGTATATTTTTATCCCGTAAAAATTCTTCACCTGTTCGGATTTCAAACTGAAAGTCTAGTGATCCGAAAATTATAGGGATCAAAACTTACCTTTTCGAAAATTTCAGCCAGAAAAAAGGCTCCCGAAAATTCTTGGTGACCTTTTTAGGGTAAAAATCGGTTAAAAATGGGTAATTATACCATTTTTTAGATGTTCGAAAATTCTAGGAGAGGCAGGCAAGCAAGAAATCTTACAAAAAATGTTCCGAAATTCTAGAACTCAAATCACGGTCTTCCGAACAGATGTTTTCCAAAAATTGACGTTGGTTGCCCCTGACCTTATAAACCTTAAGCGAAAATTTGTTTAAAAAAGCTTTATTTTAGTATCTTTTACGTATGCAAGCTTCATCTATGCATGGATTCGAAGACATTACAGTTATTAAGTATTTCAAACACTGGCTAAATAAGTCAATAAAGAAGTAAATAATTATATTTTAAACAAAAATGCTGCTCTATTAAAATTGGACGACCAAACAGCATAATCTAAACGGATTAACAATTCAAAAGGCATTGTGCATATGCCAGTGAATACACGAATTTTATGACGTCTATGGCGACCTCTGTACCTAGTAAAATACATCTTAGTGAACAGGCAAGAGCAGGTGAAAGTACGCCGAGTACTATTTTGTTTTGTTTTGTTTTTTTTCTGTTTAAAACACTCATAGGACGTGTTTTATTAAATTTATTATTTGTATTTGTATTTAATATTTACTTCGTCCTACAGATAATACATTAGTTGTACAATATTAATTAGTACAAGGTTGTTTAAACTACGTGTACATAAGAAAAAAAGAAAAAAATTAGATGGAGAAGGGCACATTATAGTAAAACTAATTATGGCCCTTTAACAAGATTGACTTTATTCTATTATAGCTTTGTTATTCATTAAAACACAAGCACGCACGCACGCACACACACACGTACACAGACTAAAAAGGCAACAAATAACACTAGACTAGCCAGCTTCAAAAGACGCGGCCATCATCATCGTTGCCCGCTGACCGCCGTATTATTAATACGTTTTTGGGCGAATTTTTTAACTTGATAAGATATTGCCTAAACTGTCATTTTTTATTTCCTTAAACAGAATCAACAGAACACACCACGCCCAGGCAAAAACAGAAAACAAGTCGAATCAACAACACGCTGCATCTATGGGAATTTTTATTCGAGCTTCTTGAAGACGAGAGGTACACGGCGCTAATAGCATGGACAAGGAAAGACAAGGGCGAGTTCAAAATCAAAAGACAAGAAGACGTGGCTAGAAAATGGGGGAGGTTAAAGCAACGAACCAGCATGAACTACGATAAATTGAGTCGAGCGCTGAGATATTACTATCACAAAGGAATTATTAAAAAGGTGACTTACTTTCAAGAATCTTTATCAGAAAACAATGTTCCTTAAAGTCCTTTTAACACCGAGAATTTTCCTTATCCAGAAGTCTTTTGATTTTTCTCAAGTTTCCAACAAATGTTTTCCACCATTTATTCTAAAAAAAACAAAAAACGCTCGATTGTCTTGCGTCTTCATTTGTAGTTAATCATATTGAATAATTACGTACTTAAATAATTCATTGCGATAGATTAGTAAACCCAAAACCCCATTTTTGAACTTTTTATATTAGCTCTAATTAACCCTTTAAACCCTAAGAACAAAATTTGAATTCTCATTTCTTACCCTACTCATTTCCTACAGTATAGTAGTGGGGAGAAGTTGATAAAATATCAAGGAAATTCATCTTGTGTGATCATGTCCTTAATTCTCATGACCACCCTGTTTTACAAAGCATTGATATCTCAAGGAGAAATTTGATGCTGATCACTCTTAGGGCTTAAGGGGTTAAGTTCATGTAGGGCTGGAATAGTAGATCAGCTATTACAAGGAATTTCTTGCCTAGATTCCTTGAGTCCTTGATAAGTGCCAATTGGCTCTCAAGTGTGATGTCCAATGTCAGTTTGTTAGCACCGACTATTCCAACGTTTGCTTGTTTTCAGGTTCCTGGCCAAAGACTTGTTTATATGTTCGACAAGCTGCCTTATTCGTACAAACCAATTAGGTATAACTGGCCTTGGAACCCCCCCGGCGAAGATGACGACATCAAGCCAGATAGGCAAGTCCTTGACACGTCCCCTGCTACTAAGGCAGCAAGTTGGCCCCTTTTTCTAGAATGGAATGATCTGGAAAAGCACTTCAAACGAGAAAAGCTTGATATCGTCACATCCCCAGCTGACAAGAGAACGTTTTGTCCAATGACGCCTACATGGAAAGTTGCTGAGGCAGACGGGGATGTCAAACCTGTTAAACAGGCTCCATCACCTCCCATTCACTTTACAGAGAATACCCCCAAGGTACCTTCACACGAATTGTTTCGAGAAAAACAATATGACAAACCAGCTAGACAGAAAAAAATTCCCCCGCTGGTTTCCATAAAACCGCACTTACATACAATGCCAACGTGGAAGAATCCTAAAAGAGACCAAAGCTTCAAACCAGTAGCTAAACAGGGCAAAATACCACCTTTAATTCCAGTTAAAACCCATTCGCCGGCATTACCTAAGAATCGTGTGCCCATTTCTGTGCAATGCCATCACAGAAATCGTGATTACGAATTTAGTCACTTCGGTTATCCTTCCCAGCATCCCTCGCAAGGGGTATGCCGCAGTCAGATTATTTTCCCGCCTTGCAGTTGTAGTTGCATGAGATCAATGGCGTGTGGTATGTACCTGGTTCCGGATGTGCCGCCGCAAGTGCCAGCAAATGTTCTAATGAGATTTGTATAGCTAATAGGAGGGGATTCCAAAATGGCATTTGCTTGTTTGCCTACACTGTTAATCAAAATACTTGTTTCACTCCTGATCTTTTGGCTTGTTTGAAATGAGTCCGGGCCTCTGGAAGAGGGATAATTAATTCACTCATTTCGTCTGCCTCATGATTTGAGCAATTTACAGGAACTTCCTCGAGATTTACATGTCTCACCTGAAACATTTACATATCATTTTCAGGAATTCCTCAAAACAAGTGAATGGGTAAAAATCATGTAAATAATCATTTACAGCACCTGTTCTGAAGATTTAGATGTTATTGAAATGTTTTATTACATGTTTCTACATACTACGTAAATTTTAACCTTGCTAGTGAATTTGGTAGGAATGTTTGCCCAAGTTTTACTTGGAAGGGGGCGGGGGGAGTGGGGGTCTGAATCTTTTGAATACAATGATAAGCATACTTCATATTTTACTTAACTATGCTAAAAGCAACCACCTACAAATCTATAGTAAAGCTCACTAGTTATATACTTTTGATTGTACTCATTCATGTTTATCACGTCATACACCGATTCTCAAC
>OZ037786.1:21086471-21098971 GCA_964035525.1 Porites cylindrica | reverse complement strand
GCAAGATGTCTTGGTATATGTCCCAATTGAAAACACAACCTCCGAAAATCGTAGATTTTAGTAGAAAGATTGCGAATATCCTAGACAACTGCAACATTTATGCATAAATTGTCAGTCTTCCTCGAGCTTTACAAATTTCTTGCTCCTTCGAACAGTTATTTTACAGAAAAAGTCGTTGGGTGCCCCTGTAAAATGAAGGACGATATACCGGTACACCCTGAACTCTACATTAGCAATAGTTATTTTTCGATATTTTGAGCACAATGGACAATTAAGCCATCAATAATAATCACTAATTATTCAACCCCTCTCAAACCCATTGAAGACCCGATGGCCGATTTCCTGTTTTCCAGTCTATAAACAAAATCCTTCAATGATTAGGACTTCTCCACCAAATTATCTTCAGCATTAATTAAACCGATTTTAGGCTCATTGCTAATCGAATTTTACTTAAATTCTTGGCTCCCGTTATTGTAAAAATCTTAGCGTCAGTCTTCTTTAACTTTCATTCAAATCATGTTTTTATGATTCTGTATTACCGCATGACAATAAGGGCTTAAAGAGAGAGCTCTTTGATTCAGTCCTAATGAAAAAGTATATGATTCGAGATATTACTGATAAAAATTTCAATATTTTATAAGGCTCATTTCATAAGCAATATTAATGTTTTTACATAGTAGAACTGTCTACAAGAGCATAATGACACCTTCAGATAAGCTCAGTTAGTATTCACTGCCTCGACTCAATCACAGCAAATGCTTGGAACGAAAAAAAAAATCTGTTTGTTTGATGACTCTGGTGCGTTTATTATTGGTTGATGAATAGCTTTCAGGCGTGGTTTTATCAATTTGCTCAATATTAAACATGTTGTACATGCACTAGGTTTGCAGCAACCATCATTGTTGTGATGCTTAAACCTCCCCGAGACGGCCAGAGATCATAGTGATTTTATTTTTGAAAGGAAAAGAAAAAAAAGAAAAGAAATGTAACCTATAGCACAGGATCAGGTTGCTTCGGCTAACTCTCAGTGACAATTTTTGACAGAAAATGACAAATACTATTTTGTTTCCAAGGAAAATCGGCCAACAAAGTTTAGCTTTGTAACACTGGGACTCAGCGTATTGCTCCTAATATTTTTGGCTTGAAGAATGTCCAAGCAGGCATTTGAAAACATCGAACTTTGAAGAAAAATATCGTCCTGCTAGCTTTCAACTCTTTGATCTGTGGTTGGAATTCTCGGTGGTGTGACAACGTACTCATCAAGATCTGTGAAACCTGTTTAGTATTATTTAAATAATATTGTTTGTTTTTGGTCACTTTTACAGTGTTTGGGAACTTTTTTATGATTATTTGCTTATTTTAGATACGTTGAAGTTCGAAGTGGATTGGTAAAAACATAAACATAAAACTCTAACCCTTCTATACAGTTCCATTTCTTCCCCGAGCCTGTGGTTCTAACTATAACTTTTGATTCTGTGGTCGATATTTATCGGTGGGTCCATTCAAATAAAATCTATTTTGCAGTACTTTCAATGGCACTTAAATTGTTTTTCAGTATTTTCCAAACTGAAATTTGACAATTTTACTGAATTGTGACTTTGGCCTTTTGGGGCATGAAAGGGTTAGTGTACTTGACGAGTGGTCCTGATAAGCTACAACCCAGTGCATGCACATCTTGATTACTTCAAGAAGCAGTTGTAAGAAAATCTGCTAATTGCAAAGAGTTAAGCCTGGAATTTTTAGAATGCCTCAAAGACATAATTCAAGACACGTCTGAAGGGATAGTGGCTCATTAAACTCAACTAGTGCGGAAGAGCTTTATGAACGGTCAAACGGCAGCTGATGATGTCCCGAAGGACAGTCAGGATCGATTGTTTCGAAATCACAAATCCAAAAAATTGCTTTTAAATATGGAAATCTTTAAATCCGAAAAAGGATGATTCATGATTTAAGAGGTAAGACCACAATTTTTTTCTCTAGACTTACCAATTAGAACTACATAAAGTAAGTCTTTTTGGCATCTAGGCCACAAGCAATCCAGCAGATGGACAACCTAGCTTGCCACTTGTATAGCCGAAATGTAACGTACAAAGAAATAGCCTGCTCTTTACCTGATTAATTTTGTTGGAAACTGGCGACAGAGCTTTTTAAAAAGCATATGCTAAATAAAGGCACGAAGTAGATCAGTTAGGAGATGAATAATACTCTGCATTTAAACCTCCTTAATTAGCAACGCAGTATCTCTGAAGACATAGGACATTTCTTTCTTTGGAGTCTCAGTATGAAGAAACCACTCAAAAGAAATCCCTTTGGCAGTATTTAACTGTTCTATGGCTCATAAAACTTTTACCCGACAATATGCAATCAGGCACAAGATTTAAATGCATCAGTTCTCTTGAATTCTGTTGCAACATCATCATGCTTTTGGGACTGTGTGAATGGATTCGAATGTCATAACTAGAGAGCTTGTGTTCTTACAAAGGGAGGTTATCCGTTTGCAACTATGAAACCTATAATTTCTTAATGGCGAAGCATTTGATTCTGGATACAACGGGATTTTCGAAGTTGTGTTGAAGCTTAGTTAATGAATAGTGTTGTTTGTACATGTAAATAGAAATCAGTCTGTACTATGTATAATGACACCTCAGTTAGTTCATATTCCGACTGCTTGAACTTGATCACAGCACATATTTCGTGTGACTAAATTAGGTTTGTTTGGAGACAATGACCAGCAAGTTTTCTATGCGTTCGTCTGTAAATGAACTGATGGTTTTCGTGGTTTTGTTTATTTGCAGCACTTTATTTCACGGCTCTAAGTTTGCTGAATTCCTGGGCTAGCTATGAACTGTCGGACGCACCATCATTGTTTTCATTTGTGGGCTTACATATCCCTCAGAGTTTTCAAGGATTTTATTTAAGCAAGGAAAATTCACAACGCAAAACAAAGTTCAAGTGTCTTCAATTTTCGAGAGATTGAGAAATTCTATTCTTCCAAGAAACATTCAACAATGAAATAACTCAGCTTTCTTTCCTGTGGATCGTTGCCACTGAAACTCAAATAATTTGTGAAAAGTTAGTCAATTTGTTCTTAACAATTTTGGCTTGGTTTCTGTCCAATCAAGAATCTAAAAACCTCGAAACATCTTGACGTGTGATGTAAAATAGCCTAGTCAGTTGTAAAAGGCGTGTATTGTCCCGTTCCAACTTTTGAGTCTGTGGGTGATATCTTATTGTTTGCATACAATATTGTCAGTTTACAAAGTTGAATTTGCGATTTTCTTGATGATTATTTGCTTATTTTTCATACAATTGGAAGTAAGAAGTGGATTGATAAAGGGTAAAACGTAAACATGCAATTTACTGCCATTAACTCTAGGCTTTCATCGGCGCAAGAGCTACCAGAGTGAGAATGATCGGGTCTTGTGAGGGGATTCTAACTTTCGTGTCTGTGGAGGAAATCATATGGTGTAACCATTCAAATAAAACCTCCTAGGCAGTCGTTTCATATGGCATTATTTGTCTTTCGGAGTTCTACAGAATGAAATTTGAAAATTTTGTTGAATTGTGATATTGGCCTCTGGGGAGTGAAAGGGTTAACGTACTTTGATGAGTGCCCCCGATAAGCGATAACCCGGTACATGCTCATCGTTAAGTAGCGTTTGAAACAAAACCTGCACATTGCAAAGGGTTAAACCCGGAATGTCTAGAATTTTCGAATATTCAAAGAAAAGCTCAGCAGATAAAAATATTTTAATCCTCTGACTTAGAAGTTAGCACTACATCACGCATTTCTATAATCAACTTTGAGTTATATATAGATTTAGCCAGGGCTAAAAACGAAGCTCTCGAGAATATTTATAGTTTGTTCAAATAAAACATAAAATCGTGTAATGCTAAGCGGTGAAGGCAACGCCAGAGAACGGCGAAAAACAACAACAAGTCTAATTAGCAAAAAAAGCAACTTTGCACGTGCAGCACACTTTTTTTGTACATTTCTTTGCGGTTGTTTTGCACGACTACTAACAACTTTGAACTTCCAGAAACTTCTTAGTTACGCGTTTAATGGAGGAAATGTCGAACGCGTTCTCGTTGACTTTTTTTTCACTGCTCGCGCTCATTTTCACCTTGCATTGGTGACCGCTATCATTTCTTATTTTGTCACCATTGCTACAAAATGTTCATGTTGTTCTTCCAACAAAAATGTCTCCTTTGTTTTTTATCTCTCGCTCTAGATCACGGTCGCCCTTTTTCTCGTTGAGCTTCGCTGGCCTGCCGCCTACTTTCTCTTTTTCTCTATCTTTCTCCTGCTCTATATTCCAAATTTGTGGACATGACAATTAATCTAAGCTAAATACTTTCGACAAAAACTTACCGCTTTCCGCTTTCGTCTTTATTGACTCTTTAGTTGTCTCTGCTTTACAAGACGCCGGTGGCTATGCATCCTCGGAGATGTCTCGGGAGACACAAATAACATTGCTGAAATGAACAACTGCTGGTGGACAAACAAACCGAGTTAATTAGCGATCTTTTGTTTACCGTCCACCAGCATGGCGGCGATGACGTAACGTAAAAACCACCTTAGAGAGATTTCAAAAGATACCACGACGGCTGACAGCCACGAAAACGTCGCAAGGAAAAGTGAATTCATATTTTTTTTAGTCTCTATCGTGATTATTCCAACTCCCTTACTTTGTCAAATGTAAGCGAACTCTTCTGGAGCTGAATTTCTATCAACCATATCCAAGTTCATGAAGAGAAACAAAACGTGAATTAGGCATTTTCACGGGTAGTCGTGCAGTTGACGGCAAAGAAATGTACAAAAAAGCGTGATATACGTGCAAAGTTGTTGTTCTGCCTTGTCAAGATACTGCTTATTTGACTTTCTGTCGCCGCCGAATCTTAAACTTCCTATTATTTACGATACATTGTGATCCGTCAAAAACAGAATATTGTCGGGGCAAAGTCAATTGCTTCTTCGACTCATCGGTAGTTCCTTCGTTTCTGGTTAGGAAAGTAGAAAATAGAAGTTTCCCTTGCTCGCAAAAGCTTGTTGAACGAACTGGGCGAGTGTGGCGAGACAATAGCTGGCGTGTACTCACGAAAAGAACTCGGGAGAAACTGTTCGCCGATTGGGCACAATAATACAAAGAATTTTTTGTGCCCGATCAGGAGCCGGCATCCGCTTGAATTTTTGGAAATAGTTCGGTGAGAGTCGATACCCAGGGGCTCTTTCGCCCGTACTTGAAAACTTTCGTCCTGCCTTTTCTACCGACCCGACTGACTGCCCCTGGGTCTCCGAGGATGGTGACTATGCGATTTCCTGCCAAAATAACCTCGAGTTGCATTTGGGTTGCCATACCTGTTGATTGAGTTATTTAACCCTGGTATACCCATGGTGCGGACGGACGATCGCTTAGGCGATCGGTCGGTCGGTCGGTCGGTGTAACGTGATTACCAAATTTTCTCGGATAGGTAGATTACCTCATTTTCTTACCTATGGTGCTCCGCTGCCGCGCTTCGCGTGCGAGAGCTCCGCTATAAAGAATCCAGCAGATAAGAACAATGTTTCAACTCACTTTGATTTGTAGTGCATTTGATACACAGACTGAGTGATGCATAGCTTAGTAAAGTCGATAAACCCGCATAGCAAATTTATAAAACGTTTCGCTTGTCTTCATGCGAAAACGTCTAAGTAAACGCTGAATTTAATGCTAGATCATACATGCGTTGTACTACATTATGCTTTTTGATCGATGCTGTCCAAATGAAACCCGAAAAAAACTTGAACAGACATCCTCGGCCTCGCTCTAAAGCATGGCGCGGCCGTTTTCCTGACATGTTCGACACGTCCGGGAGGAATGATGGATAAAAAGCGACATCCTGCCAAATCGAAATTTAAACACAGCAAATAAACGTTCAAATACGGCTAAGTTCCCAGCACACCGGAGGGGTGGGTCAATGTAATGTGGAGGTCGATGAACGAAACGCTAAATATTATTCGATAAACCTCGAAAAATATTCTTGTTCCTTGGATTCCTTGATTACAGCTTCGGGATCTAGTCCATTGGAACAAGCAGGGCAAATAGTTAAGCTGCCCTCTAGACGACAACTTTTTTCTTAGCACTTCGGGAACTTATGAGCCCTTTCTCCACTGCGATTTTGTACTGAAGTTTTACTCTAGACACTTTTCCTGGTTCACGCCTCTTTCACTAGTGCCAAGCCAAATCTCTTTTTAAAGTGTTCTTGCCGGCAACAATCACCACATCTCCAGGGCGTAAGATACGTCTTGCAGTGTGCCATTTCCGCTGCACAAAAGAGTTGGCTCATACAGTTCTGCCCCACCCCACCCTGCAATTCCTCTTCCACTATTGACTAGACAATGAACAATTTGTCTCGTAAGGATGCGACTCCAAGGGGTTGACGTGGTGGTTCGTCCCAGCAGCAAATTTTTGGGTGTTAGAACACTGATGGTTGAATTGAATCTTTCATGGCAATAGGATATTCGTTCAGTAAATTTGACACTTTTAAGCAAACTTTATGAATTTCAGATAAAGAAACCACTGGTTACTGACCGAAAAATGAGTGAGGCGCTTGCCCGCCTTAATTAACGATTAAACTGCTCCCTGATGCCAGAGAGTATCGGCATTGCCCAAAACCCACGTTGATTCATTCTGCGCATCTCTGGAAAGAAATTTTATCAATCTTTTCCCAGGCTTTCTTTAGCTCTCTCTCTGGCGTGCACCCGCAATTTGGGACCCGTACTGTCGCACTTTGTAATAATCGTCGCACTTTGTAATACCTGTCGCACTTTGTAATAATCGTCGCACTTTGTAATACCTGTCGCACTTTGTAATAAAATTGTCGCACTTTGTAATAAAAAAGCTGTCGCACTTTGTAATAAAAAAAGCTGTCGCACTTTGTAATAACACTTGTCGCACTTTGTAATAAACTTGAAATAGATGGTGGGAGGATAAGTAAACCCAGTGTCATCATCGACAACAACAACAACGACAATAATAATAAGTGTTCACATCAACTTCTGGCTTCAAGATCTTTCTAGGGAAGTACAACTCTTTATATGCGGACGACCTCGATAGAGAGAAAGTGTCTACGCCTATGACAGGGAGAGTCGTTTAAAATGGGAGTTTGTATTGGAATTTCATTTAATTGATTGTTAGTAAAAGTAATTAAAGGTGTCCTTCAGGCGAAACGTGATCGTATAAGCAAAATATTTTTAAAGTTTTACTACTAGCACGGGCAACTAGAAATTAAACTTATGATTTCGTTACCTGCGAGGTATTACTTGAGACATATACAGAGAAATTACTTGATTTGTATTTATTACCATGAAAAAGCTATACTGTATTTCATAAAACCAAATGAAAATCACAAACTCAGAGCACAACCCGGTGCCACAATCATTGTCATCATCATCATTATTGTCACTATTATTTTCCCACTAAAATGTTTTTTAAAACATTGCATATCACGTCATTGTGCCACGATGACCACTATAAATGAATGTTGTGGAAATTTCAAATACGCTGGAACCTACATGAAACGGCATCATTGTGATAAATACACAAAACCAGTGTTATAGTTAAAGGCTACGTGCTGTGTACAGCTGAACATTGTTCTCTGAGATCGCGTAAACCTAAACTTTACGGAGATATTAAAAGCAGATACCCTAAGATTACAGCAGCTATGGAAAAATTGTTATATTTTTGAGTAGGCAAATCTCATAAACGGGCCACAAATTCAACAGGAATACGCGCGAACTGAACAAATTGTCTGTTGTACATTTTAAAGGTTCTGCTCAACTTACACAATTTTCCCTTGCTGAACATAAACTGTACCGAGCCGTATCTTGGTCCGCTATATATAAGCAATATCGTGGTTCAAATATTAAACTGTAAGATCCCTGAAAGAGTTCTCCTCAATGGAGCAATGTTTTCAAAGGTTTCACGCCGGTGAAGATGTGCGGCCTGTCACCTCTTGCAAGTTTTTACTTTATTATTATTATTATTATTATTATTATTATTATTATTATTATCATTATTATTGTCGTTGTTGTTCTTGTCGATGATGACACTGATTACTGGGTTTACTTGTCCTCCCACCATCTATTTCAAGTTTATTACAAAGTGTGACAAGTGTTATTACAAAGTGCGACAGCTTTTTTTATTACAAAGTGCGTTGGTCTGTTATTACAAAGTGTGACAGCTTTTTTATTACAAAGTGCGACAAGTGTTATTACAAAGTGCGACAGGTATTACAAAGTGTGACAATTTTATTACAAAGTGCGACAGGTATTACAAAGTGCGACGATTATTACAAAGTGCGACAGTACAGACCCTGCCATCCGAAGATACATGCAAATCTGCTGACAGTCATCAGAGAATTGCTAGTGTCATATCCAAACACTTGCTACCTCTATAACCAAAGCCCTCATTGCCAGGTCTGTTAATATGGCACCATATGCGTTTCCACTGGTGCGTTTTTGGGCTTTAAAATACGGGCCAAACAAAACCGAGCATGGCATGGTTAATTCAGGGGCAAGTTTCAGTCTTGCTTCGGTTAGAAATTCCACTTGCTGCCCCAGGACGTTTGCATTGGGTTAGTTTTTCTGGTTTTTGCACAACTGAAAGCTCATTTCACCGAACTTGCTAGTTTGCTTTCATGTGGCACCCAGTAGCGAATTCTAAATCGGCCAAAGGTTGCGTCACATCCCCTGTGTTGGGACTCATAGAAAACAATTATTCATGTCAACACTGGTGGTAGGGCTAGAGTAAATCCGTTTTTTTTTCGAGATTAGGGTACGTGTATGCTCCTTTCCTCTTTTGTTGAAATTGAGAGTTACATAAAAAACCACGCTCGATTCACTCTATTCCAGCTTACACCCAACGCTCCCTGGCTACCTATAGTTCCTTTCAACTTGTTGCCATAGGCAAATTCTCTTTTTCATTGGCAGTTCCTAGGGTTTCACATTTACTTCGCTGGGATTCAATCAAATTCTCTACACAGCTAGATGTGCCACTGGCTTAAGCATAGAAGCTATTATCGAATGATGTTTCGATAAGCCTTCCGGGGCTATGAAATTTGTCAAGATCGCGTTTCTAACTAGCTCACCCATGTCCCAAATTCTTTGAAGAACTATGGCCAATTGTTGAGCAGTTTTTGTCTTTCCTGCTTAAAAATTTCAGACTGAAAGGTAAAATGTAAGAAACCCACATGAACTTGATTTCTTCCTGTGGTGTGCACTATCGACAAAGCAATTTTAAGCTGGAATTGGCCTAGCTTCTTTGTCACTGTGCAACTCTTAGCTAAGGAAATAGTGTTGTTGTATCAAATGTAACGTTCGGGGGCAGATTAGGAGTAAAACGGAGTATGTGTTCACGTACCGTATTTAGTTTGGTTAATTCACGATGAAAGTTAGTAGAAAAACTGACTTCAGTTAACAGATATATTTTACTGGGCATGCTGGGTTGGTAGCCTGCGAGAGTATCAGAATTTTTTCGGCTCTAGTTTCTAGTTTCACCCGCCGAAAAAAACGGTGGGTGAAACTAAAGACGAAAGCCGAAAAAACCGAATGCTACTGTAGTTGGATGCAGGCGCAAAATCGATCTTTAGTAACTTCAAATCCTTCTCTGAATGAGAATTACCTAAAACAGCATCCATTGCTCCAAGTTGCTCACGATGTTTTTCTTTCTATACGTTTAGGTGTTTTGCCCTTCAAAGCAGAGGAAATTAATTTCAGAAAGAAGATGTGTGACAATGAATTTGGTACTCCTGGGCAGCTTGGGAAGGGCCCTTTGCAGAGCTGCAGAAATTCAGCACGTTCGGAACACAGGTACAAGAATATGTTGCATCTTTGGGAGTTTCTCTTGGAACTTCTGGCTGATGAGAGCTGCAGATCTATAATATGCTGGAGAAGGAGGGAAGAAGGAGAGTTTGAGCTTTTGAACCAACAGGAGGTGGCCAGAAGATGGGGAATATTGAAACAGAGGGGTAGAATGGACTACGGGAAGCTAAGTCGGGCCTTGAGATTGTACTATCGAGATGGAATAATTACCAAGGTATTAGCTTTAAACCAAAGCATTTTGTTTAAGTATCAATGTATTTTGCAAAGGACTATTTGAGGACACTGTTTCTACGTCTCCCTCTGGAGATGAAAACGCCATTTTACCTGCACTGTAATTTTCAGGGAGTTATAATAACTCCTCCAGTGGGGCTAATTTAACTCCTTACAGTGGAGTTATTTTTCGTGGAGTTATTTTAACTCCAAAAAGGAGTTTAAAGAACTCTTTTTCAGGAGTAAAAGTGACCCCAGATATTGAGGAGTTAAAATAACCCCCAAAAAGGAGTTATCCTGTACCTAAAATTTTTACTCCACTTTCAGAGTTAACTTAACTCCAAAAAGAGTAAAAACAACCCATGTAAGGAGTACAAGTAACCCCATTTCGGAGTGATTTTAACTCCAGACTGGGAGTAAAAAGAACTCTTTTTCAGGAGTAAAAATGACCCCAAATTCGGAGTTAAATTAGGAGTTAAAATAACCCCAAAAAAGGGGTTATCCTGTACCTAAAATTTTTACTCCATTTTTGGAGTAAAAATAACTCCCTAAAAATTACGGTGTGGTCATTCGAGCCAAGCGACGGTCTAGCCGTTCGCTGGGCAAAGGCAGTAACTTCATTTTTCAGATATTCTTAATTAAGACACTGACGACTGGTCCAGGCTCGGTAATGAATTACACCCACGACCTTTCGCTCTGCAGTCAAGCGCGCTACCAACTGAGCTTATCCTGCTGCCGTAGCTTAATATTTTTTTTTTTACAACCTGATTTCAAGTTGACGGACAACAGCTGTGCCTGGACCGGAATCTTTTGAGATCTTGAATCATGTGCCAATTCACATACTTTATCCATGGAAGAAGGGCTCATGGCTCCGTTCAGTTAGACCCTTTTATAACATTTCAACGACTTGAATTTTAACAGCCAGATAAGAGATTTAGCCAGACTTTTGAGCATGTCGATGATTTTCATTAAAAGAAATGAAAGCTACCGAGAAACTGTGAGGTTACATATATTTCACATAAATATCGAATTTTGTGTCTCTACTTTAACAAATCACAAGTGTTATTAAAAGGGACTTGACAGTTTTTCCTCATTTTCTATTCTTTTGGGCGCAGGTGCAAGGCCAAAGGCTGGTCTACAAGTTTAACAACCTTCCTTACACTTATAAACCAGGAATCACAAGGTCGTTTTATCGCGATCGGTTTCCAACACCAAAATCAAGTCTTGGTGAACATGAACCACGGGAGTACAAGCCTTTGGTGCCTCAGATGCGCATAAGTTGTACAACTGCTACACAACCATTTTCTTGTTTTATTCCTTCTCAAGGAAGACTTTCGTCTTGGCCTGTACATCCTATCAATTCACCACGAGTTTGTCGCTGCGGGCACAGGCTGGGAACTTCTTTCTCGTCAGCAAACTGCTCTTCAAGAAGTCGAGTTTTCTTTCCATTTTTATCATTCTCAGTGTCACATGGTTTTAACCTTCATGAGCCTGCCCTTTCTCATGATACAAATCCGCAGTTAGTAAGCAAGAAGATTCCCGTTTCTATGATTGTGAGACCTGCCTGTTAGATTAAGGAATACAAAGATTCAGCACCGGACAGCCTTCTTCGGCAGCTCCGGACCCTCGACTCTGCCGGGTTAGTCTGGCCTGCGAACAGTACCTCATTTTTTCTCGGAATCGTAGAGTGAGTCCTTCTACGAGGCTGCCTTATTATGTTCTTAGCCTTCACCTTATAATTCACTATTCAACACATTCTACGTTGGTGTGAGATTTGTTCTTGGCGCTTTCATGACAATTTTGACATGAACATTCTTTATAAACAAGTTCTTAGTTCCAATAACCAAACGAATTTAAAAAGACCTAAAACATACATACTCTTGCAATTCATGTTCACTTTAATTTTGCACCGGCCGACAGGTAAGTTAAACTCGCCACATTATGATATATTGGAGACAGCTTTGAAACGACAAGACGAATTTTTTCTTTCTGCCCTCGCTCAAGATCGTTGTAAAACCTGTTACAGATAAATCATACTACTGCTATATCACTGAGATAAATTGAAATATTGACTGTCCCGGGCACCAAGTAAGTGATCTCGATAACGAACGAGCGACATTTTCAGTGAATTCATGATTTATAAATTTAGTATCTTTTTCTGGTGAAGCATGAAGTGTGTTAAACACATTATTCAAAACACGTTTTCTTTCAAAAAAAACGAAAACTGTATTTCTCAGTTTTGAAACTGGAAATTTAGGGTATGATGGAGAAGTGACGAGAGCATTTACGCCGCCGCGAATAATCGAGACTCGTTGTCGACTTCATAGTACGTAGGTTCTAATGAGTGTTGGTGTTGGTTCTCTATTCTGATCTGAGAGGCAGTTTTTCTCCGGGAGCTCCGATTTCCTCCTCTCACAAAAGCCAACCT
>OZ037786.1:20998971-21076471 GCA_964035525.1 Porites cylindrica | reverse complement strand
ATTCGGTAATTTATCGGAAATGCCGCCCTCTAAGATTTTTTCTAACTTCAGCTATTTTAGTTAAAAAACAACGGCCACGCCGCGTGCACGAAGGGAAAGAACTATTGTGATTGGCTTATTTGACGGTTTCGATGGCTATCGGATAACTTCACATGTTTAAGATAAAAATGGCACGTGTTTTGGAGGGAAGTGAAGAAAACACGTTTTAGGAACGGCAGAAATTCTGGTGTTTCATCGTGATTTATAATAAAACATTAAAAATGCATTTCCTGACCATGGCTATAGAATCTACATATCAGTTTTGTTCTGCCCGGCCTAATGATGGAGAAACGGCATATTTTTGTTTTTAAAGCTGTAAGTAGATTAAACGACACAACTGTTTTTCTTTTTGAAAATAATAGGGAGAACAAAATTTTGACAGGCTAAGTATTTCAAAGGACGGACCGCACATTTAACCAGATGATACCAGAATTGTATAAAGACTAATGGATAGGTTAAGCCAAAGTTAAAGCATCAGGGGCACTCAACAAGAATATAGTTCAAAACCACTTAAACATAGCATTGTTAAACGGTGTGTATTGGTATATTTTTATCCCGTAAAAATTCTTCACCTGTTCGGATTTCAAACTGAAAGTCTAGTGATCCGAAAATTATAGGGATCAAAACTTACCTTTTCGAAAATTTCAGCCAGAAAAAAGGCTCCCGAAAATTCTTGGTGACCTTTTTAGGGTAAAAATCCGTTAAAAATGGGTAATTATACCATTTTTTAGATGTTCGAAAATTCTAGGAGAGGCAGGCAAGCAAGAAATCTTACAAAAAATGTTCCGAAATTCTAGAACTCAAATCACGGTCTTCCGAACAGATGTTTTCCAAAAATTGACGTTGGTTGCCCCTGACCTTATAAACCTTAAGCGAAAATTTGTTTAAAAAAGCTTTATTTTAGCATCTTTTACGTATGCAAGCTTCATCTATGCATGGATTCGAAGACATTACAGTTATTAAGTATTTCAAACACTGGCTAAATAAGTCAATAAAGAAGTAAATAATTATATTTTAAACAAAAATGCTGCTCTATTAAAATTGGACGACCAAACAGCATAATCTAAACGGATTAACAATTCAAAAGGCATTGTGCATATGCCAGTGAATACACGAATTTTATGACGTCTAAGGCGACCTCTGTACCTAGTAAAATACATCTTAGTGAACAGGCAAGAGCAGGTGAAAGTACGCTGAGTACTATTTTGTTTTGTTTTTTTTTCTGTTTAAAACACTCCTAGCACGTGTTTTATTAAATTTATTATTTGTATTTGTATTTAATATTTACTTCGCCCTATAGATAATACATTAGTTGTACAATATTAATTAGTACAAGGTTGTTTAAACTACGTGCACATAAGAAAAAAAGAAAAAAATTAGATGGAGAAGCGCACATTATAGTAAAACTAATTATGGCCCTTTAACAAGATTGACTTTATTCTATTATAGCTTTGTTATTCATTAAAACACAAACACGCACGCACGCACACACACACGCACACAGACAAAAAAGGCAACAAATAACACTAGACTAGCCAGCTTAAAAAGAGGGCGGGCATCATCATCGCTGCCCGCTGACCGCCGTATTATTAATACGTTTATGGTCGAATTTTTGAACTTGATAAGATATTGCCTAAACTGTCATTTTTTATTTCCTTAAAAAGAATCAACAGAACACACCACGCCCAGGCAAAAACAGAAAACAAGTCGAATCAACAACACACTGCATCTATGGGAATTTTTATTCGAGCTTCTTGAAGACGAGAGGTACACGGCGCTAATAGCATGGACAAGGAAAGACAAGGGCGAGTTCAAAATCAAAAGACAAGAAGACGTGGCTAGAAAATGGGGGAGGTTAAAGCAACGAACCAGCATGAACTACGATAAATTGAGTCGAGCGCTGAGATATTACTATCACAAAGGGATTATTAAAAAGGTGACTTCAAGAATCTTTATCAGAAAACAATGTTTTGCTTATCTAGAAGTCTTTTGATTTTTTTCAAGTTTCCAACAAAAGTTCAACCTCGTCCCCAGGGCGCTTTTTCCCTGGCTTAGGAAAGCCAGGGAAAAGCGGTCCCTGGGGGACGAGGTTGTTTTACAAAGCATTGATATCTCAAGGAGAAATTTGATGCTGATCTCTCTTAGGGCTTAAGGGGTTAAGTTCACGTAGGGCTGGAATAGTAGTGCCTAGATTCCTTGAGTCCTTGATAAGTGCCAGTCGACTCTCAAGTGTGATGTCGAATGTCAGTTTGTTAGCTTTGCTTATTTCCCCCAGAGGCTATTTCAACGTTCGTTTATTTTCAGGTTCCTGGCCAAAGACTTGTTTATAAGTTCGACAAGCTGCCTTATTCGTACAAAACCAATTAGGTATAAACTGGCCTTGGAACCCCCCCGGCGAAGATGACGACATCAAGCCAGATAGGCAAGTCCTTGACACGTCCCCTGCTACTAAGGCAGCAAGTTGGCCCCTTTTTCTGGAATGGAAATGATCTGGAAAAGCACGTCAAACGAGAAAAGCTTGATATCGTCACATCCCCAGCTTACAAGGAAAACGTTTTGTCCAATGACGCCGACATGGGAAGTTGCTGAGGCAGACCGGGAAGTCAAACCTGTTAAACAGGTTCCATCACCTCCTGTACACTTTACAGAGAAATACCCCCAAGGTGCCTTCACACGCATTGTTTCGAGAAAAACAAGATGACAAACTAGCTAGACAGAAAAAAAATTCCCCCGCTGGTTTCCATAAAACCGCACTTACATACAATGCCAACGTGGAAGAATGCTAAAAGAGACCAAAGCTTCAAACCAGTTGCTAAACAGGGCAAAATACCACCTTTAATTCCAGTTAAAACCCATTCGCCGGCGTTACCTAGGAATAGGGTGCCCATTTCTCTGCAATGCCATCACAGAAATCGTGATTACGAATTTAGTCACTTCGGTTATCCTTCCCCAGCATCCTTCGCAAAGGGGTATGCCGCAGTCAGATTATTTTCCCGCCTTGCAGTTGTAGTTGCATGAGATCAATGGCGTGTGGTATGTACCTGGTTCCGGATGTGCCACCGCAAGTGCCAGCAAATGTTCTAATGAGATTTGCATAGCTAATAGGAGGGGATTCCAAAATGGCATTTGCTTGTTTGCCTACACTGTTAATTCAAAATACTTGTTTCACTCCTGATCTTTTGGCTTGTTTGAAATGAGTCCGGGCCTCTGGAAGAGGGATAATTAATTCACTCATTTCGTCTGCCTCATGATTTGAGCAATTTACAGGAACTTCCTCTAAATTCACCTGAAATTTTTACATATCTTTTTCAGGAATTCCTCAAAAGTGAATGGGTAAAAATCATGTAAATAATCATTTACAGCACCTGTTCTGAAGATTTAGATGTTATTGAAATGTTTTTATTACATGTTTCTACATACTACGTAAATTTTAACCTTGCTAGTGAATTTGGTAAGAATGTTTGCCCAAGTTTTACTTGGAAGGGGGGGGGGGGGGGGGGGTGGGGGGTCTGAATCTTTTTGAATACAATGATAAGCATACTTTTTTCTAACTTCAGCTATTTTAGTTAAAAAAACAACGGCCACGCCGCGTGCACGAAGGAAAGAACTATTGTGATTGGCTTATTTGACGGTTTCGATGGCTATCGGATAACTTCACATGTTTAAGATAAAAATGGCACGTGTTTTGGAGGGAAGTGAAGAAAACACGTTTTAGGAACGGCAGAAATTCTGGTGTTTCATCGTGATTTATAATAAAACATTAAAAATGCATTTCCTGACCATGGCTATAGAATCTACATATCAGTTTTTGTTCTGCCCGGCCTAATGATGGAGAAACGGCATATTTTTTGTTTTTAAAGCTGTAAGTAGATTAAACGACACAACTGTTTTTCTTTTTGAAAATAATAGGGAGAACAAAATTTTGACAGGCTAAGTATTTCAAAGGACGGACCGCACATTTAACCAGATGATACCAGAATTGTATAAAGGACTAATGGATAGGTTAAGCCAAAGTTAAAGCATCAGGGGCACTCAACAAGAATATAGTTCAAAACCACTTAAACATAGCATTGTTAAACGGTGTGTATTGGTATATTTTTATCCCGTAAAAATTCTTCACCTGTTCGGATTTCAAACTGAAAGTCTAGTGATCCGAAAATTATAGGGATCAAAACTTACCTTTTCGAAAATTTCAGCCAGAAAAAAGGCTCCCGAAAATTCTTTGGTGACCTTTTTTAGGGTAAAAATCCGTTAAAAATGGGTAATTATACCATTTTTTAGATGTTCGAAAATTCTAGGAGAGGCAGGCAAGCAAGAAATCTTACAAAAAATGTTCCGAAATTCTAGAACTCAAATCACGGTCTTCCGAACAGATGTTTTCCAAAAATTGACGTTGGTTGCCCCTGACCTTATAAACCTTAAGCGAAAATTTGTTTAAAAAAGCTTTATTTTAGCATCTTTTACGTATGCAAGCTTCATCTATGCATGGATTCGAAGACATTACAGTTATTAAGTATTTCAAACACTGGCTAAATAAGTCAATAAAGAAGTAAATAATTATATTTTAAACAAAAATGCTGCTCTATTAAAATTGGACGACCAAACAGCATAATCTAAACGGATTAACAATTCAAAAGGCATTGTGCATATGCCAGTGAATACACGAATTTTATGACGTCTAAGGCGACCTCTGTACCTAGTAAAAATACATCTTAGTGAACAGGCAAGAGCAGGTGAAAGTACGCTGAGTACTATTTTTGTTTTGTTTTTTTTTTCTGTTTAAAACACTCCTAGCACGTGTTTTATTAAATTTATTATTTGTATTTGTATTTAATATTTACTTCGCCCTATAGATAATACATTAGTTGTACAATATTAATTAGTACAAGGTTGTTTAAACTACGTGCACATAAGAAAAAAAGAAAAAAATTAGATGGAGAAGCGCACATTATAGTAAAACTAATTATGGCCCTTTAACAAGATTGACTTTATTCTATTATAGCTTTGTTATTCATTAAAACACAAACACGCACGCACGCACACACACACGCACACAGACAAAAAAGGCAACAAATAACACTAGACTAGCCAGCTTAAAAAGAGGGCGGGGCATCATCATCGCTGCCCGCTGACCGCCGTATTATTAATACGTTTATGGTCGAATTTTTGAACTTGATAAGATATTGCCTAAACTGTCATTTTTTATTTCCTTAAAAAGAATCAACAGAACACACCACGCCCAGGCAAAAAACAGAAAACAAGTCGAATCAACAACACACTGCATCTATGGGAATTTTTATTCGAGCTTCTTTGAAGACGAGAGGGTACACGGCGCTAATAGCAATGGACAAGGAAAGACAAGGGCGAGTTCAAAATCAAAAGACAAGAAGACGTGGCTAGAAAATGGGGGAGGTTAAAGCAACGAACCAGCATGAACTACGATAAATTGAGTCGAGCGCTGAGATATTACTATCACAAAGGGATTATTAAAAAGGTGACTTCAAGAATCTTTATCAGAAAACAATGTTCCTTAAAGTTCTTTTTAACACCGAGAATTTTGCTTATCTAGAAGTCTTTTGATTTTTTTCAAGTTCTTCCAACAAAAGTTCAACCTCGTCCCCAGGGCGCTTTTTCCCTGGCTTAGGAAAGCCAGGGAAAAAGCGTCCTGGGGACGAGGTTGTTTTTACAAAGCATTGATATCTCAAGGAGAAATTTTGATGCTGATCTCTCTTAGGGCTTAAGGGGTTAAGTTCACGTAGGGCTGGAATAGTAGTGCCTAGATTCCTTGAGTCCTTGATAAGTGCCAGTCGACTCTCAAGTGTGATGTCGAATGTCAGTTTGTTAGCTTTGCTTATTTCCCCCAGAGGCTATTTCAACGTTCGTTTATTTTCAGGTTCCTGGCCAAAGACTTGTTTATAAGTTCGACAAGCTGCCTTATTCGTACAAACCAATTAGGTATAACTGGCCTTGGAACCCCCCCGGCGAAGATGACGACATCAAGCCAGATAGGCAAGTCCTTGACACGTCCCCTGCTACTAAGGCAGCAAGTTGGCCCCTTTTTCTGGAATGGAATGATCTGGAAAAGCACGTCAAACGAGAAAAGCTTGATATCGTCACATCCCCAGCTTACAAGAAAACGTTTTGTCCAATGACGCCGACATGGGAAGTTGCTGAGGCAGACCGGGAAGTCAAACCTGTTAAACAGGTTCCATCACCTCCTGTACACTTTACAGAGAATACCCCCAAGGTGCCTTCACACGCATTGTTTCGAGAAAAACAAGATGACAAACTAGCTAGACAGAAAAAAATTCCCCCGCTGGTTTCCATAAAACCGCACTTACATACAATGCCAACGTGGAAGAATGCTAAAAGAGACCAAAGCTTCAAACCAGTTGCTAAACAGGGCAAAATACCACCTTTAATTCCAGTTAAAACCCATTCGCCGGCGTTACCTAGGAATAGGGTGCCCATTTCTCTGCAATGCCATCACAGAAATCGTGATTACGAATTTAGTCACTTCGGTTATCCTTCCCAGCATCCTTCGCAAGGGGTATGCCGCAGTCAGATTATTTTCCCGCCTTGCAGTTGTAGTTGCATGAGATCAATGGCGTGTGGTATGTACCTGGTTCCGGATGTGCCACCGCAAGTGCCAGCAAATGTTCTAATGAGATTTGCATAGCTAATAGGAGGGGATTCCAAAATGGCATTTGCTTGTTTGCCTACACTGTTAATTCAAAATACTTGTTTCACTCCTGATCTTTTGGCTTGTTTGAAATGAGTCCGGGCCTCTGGAAGAGGGATAATTAATTCACTCATTTCGTCTGCCTCATGATTTGAGCAATTTACAGGAACTTCCTCTAAATTCACCTGAAATTTTTACATATCTTTTTCAGGAATTCCTCAAAAGTGAATGGGTAAAAATCATGTAAATAATCATTTACAGCACCTGTTCTGAAGATTTAGATGTTATTGAAATGTTTTATTACATGTTTCTACATACTACGTAAATTTTAACCTTGCTAGTGAATTTGGTAAGAATGTTTGCCCAAGTTTTACTTGGAAGGGGGGGGGGGGGGGGGGGTGGGGGTCTGAATCTTTTGAATACAATGATAAGCATACTTCATATTTTACTTAACTATACTAAAAGCAACCACCTACAAATCTATAGTAAAGCTCACTAGTTATATACTTTTGATTGTACTCATTCATGTTTATCACGTCATACACCGATTCTCAACTAAATTTTATGTATAGTTTACGTAAGTGTCAACAAATTTTTTCATCCGCCCCCCAAAACAAGTTTTATGTGATTTCTCGCTGATAAATCCTTTGAAAAAATTAGCCATTATTTTTAAAGGAAATATGGGGCTCAAAATCATATTTTATTTAAAATACGTATCATCATGGCCGATTTGAAGAATTATAAAGCTTAATTAAGAAGAATAGAAACAATGGTAGAAACTTAAAAATCAGACTTCCATTTTTAGTAGACCGAAGACTTTCCCGATCCCATTTAAAAGGAGTTATGCCACAACCTTTGCTGTCTAAAACTCTTTTCGAATAAATTGGATTCCATAAAAAATGGCCCAGTTTTGTTCAGTTTGAGACTATATTTGTTTCCTGTTATCTGTTGCAACGAATGGCAAGAATGAACATGGAATGATTTGTGCTTCCTGATGATGAAATTTGATTGACATCTTCTTCATAACCGGCTCTACAGAGCTTTTTGTGTGTGGGAAAAGTATTGACTTCCGCACAGAATTGACCTAAAACAGCAATATCCTTGAGAGGAAGCCCCTTTAACGTTTAGTGTTGATTATTTTATTCGTGTCGACATGCAATCATTTCGAATATTTCTCTAAAAACTTAACGAATAAGCCCGAGTAGAATAGCGAAGATACGCTTTAAAATGTTCTGTAAATATCGCTTACATGCTATATTTAATTGCTGTCTTCCTTTAAAGACCAAAGGAGTGCAACAAAGTACTCAGTTGTATTGTAAATATACACTTATATGTAACCTGTTATTCAATATTAAAGTTTCTTTTAAAGCTTGATTTCCTGTATTCTTTCAAAAACTATACAATGGGTAGAACTGGACTACTACGAAACGGTCTTTCGGATCAGGAATGTTAAGGTCTTTTCTTTAAACAAAAACTGAAAATTTCTCCCCGTGTGTAGTAGGGGTGTGGGCCACAAACGAAACTTACCAGACGCACCGGTCTCCCCGGGGGGGGGGGGGGGGGGGGCGTTACTTGGTATATTTTTTGCGGGGTATGTGCCGCTGGCCTCTCAGAACCCCTACCCCATTATAGCCTATTCTGTGGCCATATTATAAACCCCACCTTAGTCACTTTTAGCAAAAAGTAAATTTTGTAATCCCAACTTAGTCACTTTCTGTTTATGGATCTACTTTTTAAAGCCTGTTAAGGGACCAGTCATAATTTAAGTTAAGAAAGTGTTTTTTATCCCAAATTATTTCCAGACCCCTACTAATAGCACCCATGTTTTTTAGGCACCCCCCCTTCAATCATGTTAAAAGATTTAAGGACCCCCCTTTCTTACATAATACCCAAATGGTAATAACAAATGACATTTTCTTTACCTTACCGTTCTTACTCACTGTCACTTCGGAATGCGCCAACTAACAACAGAGAAGCACTTCACACTAAACTGAGAAATAAATTTCACCTAGAGCCTCTCAAACAGCTTATAGAGCAAAAATATAACAGTGATTGTGTTATAATTGAGATAAGACAAGCCATCGAAAGGTTAGAGGCCGGCAGGACCGCTTCAAGGAAGAAAGAAGATAATCATCCAAAGCTTACTGCTTTTTATATGAGCAGTACATGCTCTAATACCAAAAAACTTGACGGTGACACAGACAGTGAGTCCACATCAACCTCATCTACAAATAATGATTCGGATAGTGAGATTGCATAACATGACTTTATGCATGTAATCATTTGTTAAAATGCCATTGAAATTGTTTCAGTGTTACACAATAATGAATGTTGTGTTGATGCACCTACTATTTGAGCATTAAATCTTTTTGTCAAAATGCTGATTAAATTGTTTTAGTATTACACAATATAGGACTTTGTGTAAAACTGAATCACAATCAGGTCCTTTAATACTCAAGCATCATGCTGCTCAGTAGGGATGCCACTTAAAAGAAACTTGAAGACCCCCCCAAGGTCATCTTTTGGCATTTTAAGGCCCCCAATATTCTATCCAAAAATAACTGAAGGCCCCCCAATTTCTCCTCCACCCCCCCCCCACCTCCCACTCCAACTGAAATTATGACTGGTCCCTAACTACAATAGGTCAGCATCCCGAAATGAACTAACACATTTGTTAAACTTAATACGGTGTAAATGTTTCTATTTTTAAATGCCTATACTACACATACCTGAAGTTTGTGACCCCCAAAATCCTGAACATGTACGACTCCATTCTAGCAACTCTTATAAAAATGCAACCCCATATCGTGAAAATGCGACCCCATTCAGCGGCACATACCGATTAGCCTACAACCAGGAAATACCCTCCCCCCCTCCCCCTTCCAGTGGTAACGGTGCGCGAAACAAACGGAACTCATCAGACGCACTGCAGTAATCATTTTTATTATGTGATTTTTATCTTTCACGTGTGAGGATATTGGTGTCGCCATGGTTACTAAAATGATTAGCCAATTACAAGAGAGCTTCCCTCTCAGGCGCGCGGCCTGTTCTTTTGAAATTTCAATCACAAAATGACTTCGAGGTGCGAAGACGATAGTTACCGGTGACTTTCTCGATGAGTGGCCAAATTTTCACATCGATACTTTTTCCGAGCTTGAAGAACATTCCGGAAGATTTTCCGAAGTCTCGGAAAGTGATGTTGAAAAATTCATTGACGAGGAAGAAAATGTAAACACTAAAAAAGAGACCTTCTAGGACTTAAAATTAGTCATAAAGTTTCTGGTAGAAGAGCGCCAAGAAATCAGAGAAATAGAGAAGATTCCTCCAACTGAATTAGACAGCTACTTGAGCCAGTTTGTTTTAGCTGCAAGGACCAAGACTGGAAAAGATTTTGAACCGTCATCTCTCCGCGGAATTTTGGCTAGTTAGCTAGTGTTGAACGCCATTTGAGTCGCTCCAGTTACGTAACTATCTTCAAAGATACTGATTTCAAAAAAAAAAAGAGACGCGTTGAAAGCGAAACAAAAGCAACTCAAGCGACATGGACTCAGAAACAGACCAAAAGCCACAATGGCTCTTACGGACGACGAAATTGAGATTCTTTTTGGAAAAAAGTTGCTTGGATCAAGTTCACTGCAAGCTCCGTTAAATACTGTGTGGCTAAACAACATCATTCACTTTGGCCTTCGCGGATGTAAGGATCGAACAAAAAGAACTCCGCTGGGGAGACATCGTTTTAAAAACTGACAGTGATGGTAAAGAATATCTCGAGTGCCGCCAAACAAAGACTCGAACGGGAGAGGATCCACGGAATCAACGGCCGATCAAGCCGCGAATGTATGCCAACAACGATGCCATTTCTATCGATCGTGATTCGGTGCACGTTTACAAGATGTACAAAGAAAAACGACCATCATCCATGCTAGAAACGGATTCAAGTTTCTATTTGTCTGTAAATTACTTTAAAACTGAGAAACTCATGCATCAGTGGAAGGCAAAAACTGGTTCAAAGCACAACCAATGGGAGTGAACAAGTTAAACAATATCATGAAAGAAGTGACACAAGCGGCGGTAAATTTCAGGCAAAACAAACTACAGTGGTAGAAAAACTTTAGTGCAAAAACTGCAGCACAGTGGAGTTCCTCCCAACCAGATAATTCAAATAACGGGGCATAAAAACTTACAGTCAGTTAACAATTACAATTCTCTGTGAGAAAAGCAAGTGGAAAGTATTTCACGTAATCTTTTCCTCGACAACTAAAGCCGCTACCAACGTCGCCATTGCACAAACCGAAAACAACATGACAGCGCAACCCCTGGCTGAGTATCGAATCGCTTCAACGTCTACCACTTCATCTACTTTGGATGTGAATTCCTTCAATAAGAATAGGCTTCAAACGATGTTTCACGGAAATTACATAACTGGAGGCGTCTTCAACATTAACTTAGCTCCCGCAAAAAATGAAGTAAAGAGTCCAGAAGTTGACCCGAAGCATTATCAGATAGTAGCCAAGAATCCACAACATGATGCTATTTTAAGATACGCTTTTGCTGTCATAGAATTTTTCTCTTCTTCATTAGAATTTTGACTTTTTGGAACAGATAAGTATTATTGTCTTTATTTCTCCTTTATAACTTTATATCCGAGTTACGTAACATTTTTGTGACAGGCATTTTGCGATGGGTGACCGTTTTAATTGCACTTTTATGCTGTTTTCAAAATTAATAATAATAAAAAAAGTTGTGTTTTATGTAGGAATTTCATCAGTATCTATAAAATAAACAGAACATTACATGGCCTCTTGGGGATACGAATTTTATCTTCTCGTGCTGAAAGTATCTCTCACGAGTGAGCTTCGCTCACTTGTGAGAGATACTTTCAGCACTCGAAGATAAAACCTGTATCCCAGCGCGGCCATGTAATATCCTCTATATTCGCGACAAGCTTGGAAGGCAAATATCAATGCTTTTCTATCCTTTCGCTCGTTGACAAAATTTGGGCAAGCACTTTTGAGTGGGTTCGCACATTTCCTTCTAACAGGATAAACAAGAAAAACAGGGTATTTGAAGAGAGTTAAGCGCTTGACTTCGTTTATTTTGTAACATGGGTTTCAACATTTGCCATAAAGAAATCAGTGATGTAGACAGTAACGGAATCGAACTTCGGTAACAAATAATTGTCCACCATCAGCATTTATAATAGTGTTCTTCCCGGTAAAAGGAAATGACGTTTTAAGCGAAAGTTTGCTGTCATCAAAACAACAAGACAAACAATGCTTTGCGGTCGCAGTTCACCATCATTTACACCTGTCCGCCATTTTGAATTTCTCGAGATAAAAATAAAATATTAATGATAATAGTGATAGAAAAAGAAAACAGACACGAGGTGATGTTCCTTGCCACAGTAATCACGTGTGTAAGTAGTCCCAAAACCAATACTTTTGCATCTGTTACGTAACAGGGCAAGAAAAAAATTTACTTGCTACGTGACTGAACCACTGGCTTCTCTTACAACAACCCTAAACTTTGGACCTCTTTGTTTATAAAGATAACAGACGCCTTCTGCAGGATTTAAGTAGGAGTGAAACCTGGTGCACATGCACAACGATGAACCAGACAGGCGAAGTTTGTTCCACCATTTTGACCCCGAAGACAAAACTAGACGGTAAAATAGTCTTATAAAAATAGTTGTTCACGATTTTTCAAACATATAAGAAGTTACTTGAATGATTACATTAACCGTGGCCAATGTGATATGGGATGGTTTCAAGCTTGACAGATAGTAACCAATACATGACAGGTTTTTCTAGCGCCCGCCTTTAAAAATATGTATATTTTTCATGGTTTCATCCGGAAACAGGATGCTAACTGTAAACACTAAACCTCATTCAGCAGAGCCCCGATGTAACGAACCTCCATATATACGAAGTTTTGCGTATAACGACCTGTCCGGCTTTGTAAGTCATAACTTTTTCTGTATCTCTAACCTGAACACTCTTGCTTTGACCACGAAATAGCTCTTGAATATCGTTACTGTAAGTGAGAAAACCATGCAATGGTGTAATCAGACTAGACAAGTAGTGTTATTATGGGTACTGAAATTTCAATTCTTTTATCATAATCTTTTGTTTCTTACACTTGAAAGCATTCACATGGCCATATTTACAAAGAACGCTAGACACTGGCGATAGACAAGCTTTTAATGTGTGCAAAATCAGGGGCACCCAGCGACTAAATGTTTCCAAATACTGTAGGTCAGTAGTGTCTCAAATAGTTTTATCTAAGCTTTAGAAGGCTGATTGATTAATTTGGAATTGCCCTAAAATCTATTTACACTGTATTTATCTGTTAGCTTCTCACGGTGATGGGTCAGGTCCAAAGTATGAGAAAATCGACTAACCTTACTTCACTTGAAACTTCTATGGGACGTTTTGTCTTTTTTACACGATATTATAATTGCAAGATGTCTTGGTATATGTCCCAATTGAAAACACAACCTCCGAAAATCGTAGATTTTAGTAGAAAAATTCCGAATATCCTAGACGACTGCAACATTTATGCATAAATTGTCAGTCTTCCTCGAGCTTTACAAATTTCTTGCTCCTTCGAACAGTTATTTTACAGAAAAAGTCGTTGGGTGCCCCTGTAAAATGAAGGACGATATACCGGTACACCCTGAACTGTACATAAGTTAGCAATAGTTATTTTTCGATATTTTGAGCACAATGGACAATTAAGCCATCAACAATAATCACTAATTATTCAACCCCACTCAAACCCATTGAAGACCCGATGGCTGATTTCCTGTTTTCCTGTCTATACACAAAATCCGTCAATGATTAGGACTTCTCCACCAAATTCTCTTCAGCATTAATTAAACCGATTTTAGGCTCATTGCTAATCGAATTTTACTTAAATTCTTGGCTCCCGTTATTGTAAAAATCTTAACGTCAGTCTTCTTTAACTTTCATTCAAATCATGTTTTTATGATTCTGTATTACCGCATGACAATAAGAGCATTAACGAGAGAGCTCTTTGATTCAGTCCGAATGAAAAAGTATATGATTCGAGATATTACTGATAAAAATTTCAATGTTTTACAAGGCTCATTTCATAAGCAATATTAATGTTTTTACAAAGTAGAACTGTCTACAAGAGCTTAATGACACCTACAGATAAGCTCAGTTAGTATTCACTGCCTCGACTCAATCACAGCACATGCTTGGAACGAAGAAAAAAATCTGTTTGTTTGATGACTCTGGTGCGTTTATTATTGGTTGATGAATAGCTTTCAGACGTGGTTTTATCAATTTGCTCAATATTAAACATGTTGTACATGCAGTAGGTTTGCAAACTTAGACCAATTAAAAATTATATGAGACAGTCAAGCAACCATCATTGTTGTGATGCTTAAACCTCCCTCAGAGATCGTAGTGATTTTATTTTTGAAAGGAAAAGAAAAAAAGAAAAGAAATGTAACCTATAGCACAGGATGAGGTTGCTTCGGCTAACTCTCAGTGACAATTTTCGACAGAAAATGACAAATACTATTTTGCTTCCAAGGAAAATGGGCCAACAAAGTTTAGCTTCGCTACACTGGGACTCAGCGTATTGCTCCTCATATTTTTGGCTTGAAGAATGTCCAAGCAGGCATTTGAAAATATCGAACTTTGAAGAAAAATATCGTCCTGCTAGCTTTCAACTCTTTGATCTGTGGTTGGAATTCTCGGTGGTGTGACAACGTACTCATCAAGATCTGTGAAACCTGTTTAGTATTATTTAAATGATATTGTTTGTTTTTGGTCACTTTTACAGTGTTTGGGAACTTTTTTATGATTATTTGGTTATTTTAGATACGCTGAAGTTCGAAGTGGATTGGTAAAAACATAAACATAAAACTCTAACCCTCCTATACAGTTCTATTTCTTGCCCAGAGTCTGTGGTTCTAACAGTAACTTTTGATTCTGTGGTCGATATTTATCGGTGTGTCCATTCAAATAAAATCTATTTTGCAGTACTTTCAATGGCACTTAAATTGTTTTTCAGTATTTTCCAAAATGAAATTTGAAAATTTTACTGAATTGTGACTTTGGCCTTTTGGGGCATGAAAGGGTTAGTGTACTTGACGAGTGGATGCTCATCTTGATTACTTCAAGAAGCAGTTGTAAGAAAACCTGCTAATTGCAAAGAGTTAAGCCTAGAATTTTTAGAACGCCTCAAAGACATAATTCAAGACAAGTCTGAAGGGATAGTGGCTCATTAAACTCAACTAGTGCGGAAGAGCTTTATGAACGGTCAAACGGCAGCTGATGATGTACCGAAGGACAGCCATTGCTTCGAAATCACAACTCCAAAAAAACTGCTTTTAAATATGTAAATTTTTAAATCCGAAAAAAGATGATTCATGATTTAAGAGGTAAGACCACAATATTTTTACAATAGACTTACAAATTAGAACTACATAAAGTAAGTCTTTTTGGTGTCTTGGCCACAAACAGTCCAGCAGATGGACAACCTTGCCACTTGTATAGCCGAAATGTAACTTACAAAGAAATAGCCCGCTCTTTACCTGATTAATTTTGTTGGAAACTGGCGACAGACAAAGCTTTTTAAAGAGCATGTGCTAAACAAAGGCACGAAGTAGATCAGTTAGGACATGAATAGTACACTGCATTTAAACCTCCTCAATTAGCAACGCAGTATCTCTGAAGACATAGGACATTTCTTTCTTTGGAGTCTCAGTATAAACGAAACCACTCAAAAGAAATCTCTTTGGCAGTATTTAACTGTTCTATGGCTCATAAAAATTTTACCCGACTACATGCAATCAGGCACAAGATTTAAATGCACCAGTTCTCTTGAATTCCTTTTTTGCAACATCATCATGCTTCTCGGACTGTGTGAATGGATTCGAATGTCATTAACTAGAGAGCTTTGCGTTGTTTCAAAGGGAGGTTATCCATTTGCAACTATGAAACCTATAATGTCTTAACCCTTTCACTACCAGAGTGTTTGAGGGGGTTTTGTAAGGTGACTCTAACTTTTGAGTCTGCAGACGAAATCCTATGATGTCACCATTCAAATGAAAGCTCTATACCTGTACTTTCACATGATGCTATTTGTTTGTCAAAATTTTAGAAAATGAAATTTGGAACTTTGGTCGAAATTTGCCTTTGGCCACATTTGGCAGTGAAAGGGTTAATGAAGAAGCATTTGATTCTGGATACAACGGGATTTTCAAAGTTGTGTTGAAGCTTAGTTAATGAATAGTGTTGTTTGTACATGTAAATAGAAATCAGTCTGTACTATGTATAATGACACCTCAGTTAGTTCATATTCTGACTGCTTGAACTTGATTACAGCACATATTTCGTGTGACTAAATTAGGTTTGTTTGGAGACAATTACCCTCAAGTTTTCTATGCGTTCGTCTGTAAATGAACTGATGGCTTTCGTGGTTTTGTTTATTTGCAGCACTTTATTTCACGGCTCTACGTTTGCTGAATTCCTGAGCTAGCTATGAAATGTCGGACACATCCATTATTGTTTTCATTTGTGGGCTTACATATCCCTCAGAGTTTTCAAGGATTTTATTTAAGCAAGGAAAATTCACAACGTAAAACAAGGTTCAAGTGTCTTCAATTTTCGAGAGATTGAGAAATTCTATTTTATACTTCCAAGAAACATTCAACAATGAAATAACTGAGCTTTCTTTCCTGCGGATCGTTGCCACTGAAACTCAAATAATTTGTGAAAAGTTACTCAATTTGTTAACAATTTTGGCTTGGTTTCTGTCCAATCAAGAATCTAAAAACCTCGAAACATCTTGACGTGTGATGTAAAATAGCCTAGTCAGTTGTAAAAGGCGTGTATTGTCCCGTTCCAACTTTTGAGTCTGTGGGTGATTTCTTATTGTTTGCATATAATATTGTCAGTTTACAAAGTTGAATTTGCGATTTTCTTGATGATTATTTGCTTATTTTTCATACAATTAGAAGTAAGAAGTGGATTGATATAGGGTAAAACGTAAACATGCAATTTACTGCCATTAACTCTAGGCTTTCATCGGCGCAAGAGCTACCAGAGTGAGAATGATCGGGTCTTGTGAGGGGATTCTAACTTTCGTGTCTGTGGAGGAAATCATATGGTGTAACCATTCAAATAAAACCTCCTAGGCAGTCGTTTCATATGGCATTATTTGTCTTTCGGAGTTCTACACAATGAAATTTGAAAATTTTGTTGAATTGTGATATTGGCCTCTGGGGAGTGAAAGGGTTAACGTACTTTGATGAGTGCCCCCGATAAGCGATAACCCGGTACATGTTCATCGTTAAGTAGCGTTTGAAACAAAACCTGCACATTGCAAAGGGTTAAACCCGGAATGTCTAGACTTTTCGAATATTCAAAGAAAAGCTCAGCAGATAAAAATATTTTAATCCTCTGACTTAGAAGTTAGCACTACATCACGTATGTCTATAATCAACTTTGAGTTATATATAGATTTAGCCAGGGCTAAAAGCGAAGCTCTCGAGAATATTTATAGTTTGTTCAAATAAAACATAAAATCGTGTAATGCTAAGCGGTGAAGGCAACGCCGGAGAACGGCGAAAAACAACAACAAGTCTAATTAGCAAAAAAAGCAACTTTGCACGTGCAGCACACTTTTTTTGTACATTTCTTTGCCTTTTTTTTGCAGGACTACTAACAACTTTGAACTTCCAGAAACTTCTTAGTTACACGTTTAATGGAGGAAATGTCGAACGCGTTCTCGTTGACTTTTTTTTCACTGCTCGCGCTCATTTTCACCTTGCATTGGTGACCGCTATCATTTCTTATTTTGTCACCACTGCTTCAAAATTTTCATGTTGTTCTTCCAACAAAAATGTCTCCTTTGTTTTTTATCTTTCGCTCTAGATCTCTGACGCCCTTTTTCTCGTTGAGCTTCGCTGGCCTGCCGCCTACTTTCTCTTTTTCTCTATCTTTCTCCTGCTCTATATTCCAAATTTGTGGACATGACAATTAATCTAAGCTAAATACTTTAGACAACAACTTACCGCTTTCCGCTTTCGTCTTTATTGACTCTTTAGTTGTCTCTGCTTTACAAGACGCCGGTGGCTATGCATCCTCGGAGATCCAGGGGCAGTCAGTTGGGTCGGGAGAAAAGGCGGGAGGAAAGTTTTCAAGTAAGGGCGGAAGAGCGCCTGGGTGACTGGACCATTTCCAAAGACTCAAGCGGATGCAGGCTCCTAACTGGGCACAAAAACACATCTCCTAAGTTCTTTTCGCGCGTTCGTACACGACGGCTATTGTCTCGATCACGACTTGTCTGGCTCATGCACCAAAGAAATGCACGCAGTCAGGAAACTTTCAGTTTGATATACACTCATTCCACGTTAAGTGGGTAAATTACCATTTTTTGGTGTCCATGGCAAGTTTTGGGGACTCAAATTGTTTTCCCATAATCATTTCGCTGAAAAATACTTAAAATATGCCCAAATAAATAGCAATAGTACCCATTTGTGCTCCTGTAGACAGTAACTTTGATGGAATCAAGGCCAAAAGTGTCCAAAAAATGCAATTTTGCTATGTCCACAGAGAGGGTGGGTGTAGAAGGTTACGGTATATTTTTGCTTGTCGCCTTATACTATGGAAACTAATCAATCCAATGTCTCAGGAGGGACCTAAACTAAAGTCCTACATGATCATTTCTCACTGCAGGTCAGTTTTGTTGCTTTTAACTACAGTGAACTGGTGTCCGCTATTTTTATGAAAGTTCCGTTACCGATCTGAGGGCAGATCACAAATGGCCTAGAAATAAATACTGCGAATGATTTACATCGGGTAAATATTACTTAAGTTTGCTCTTTTTGATACGCAATACAGAAAATGAAGAGCAGAAGCCTGTGGAAAGAAATTCCCCCTCACAATAGCAGGATTCAGGGTGAACAGTTAAGGTTGTAACTTCCGTTACTAAGATTACAGAAGGAAAAAATGAAAAGTGGGTCGTGCTGATTTTTGTGGTGACGGAGGAGCTAGTGAGGATTATTACGGAGTATGTTTGGTTTTTTCGAGTTATTAATTTCACTTAAAGATGTAACAGAAAAGGTAGAATTGTAACTTCCGTTACTGTAACTTCCGTTACCAAGAACTTGTCCGGTCTATAAAACATGGGATAAACGTCAGGTAAATTTCAGGAAATGCTGTCACACGATTGCCCCATCAAACAACCCAAGCCTTGATGACATCTGGTGAAGATTTCGTCATAAGTAACCCTCATACGTGTTCCATTGGTGAGATACCTCTCTGTCAAGTGTGATAAGGGAATTTTAGCTGAGTTTGTGGTTCGAGGAGTTTTTTTTGCATAGTTTAAAGAAGTTTATTTTCGTTTGAAGTATTTCTAGGCAATTTAGGAATATAAGATGAAAATGGGGCAGGCATCTTGATCAAATTATTATTTTTTTTAAAGTAACGGAGGTTACACAAAACAGGAAGTGGATTATCTGAAGCTGTTTTCGCTAGTTCAACCCTCTTTTCTGTGAATGGACCTTACAATATTCATGTATTACAATTCTTGTACGAATTCTAACAGATTACCATGTATATATTAATTTTTTTCTTTCAATTCAATTTATTTTGCTCCTTTTGTTGTTTTTAGCCTCGTTCCACCCAAAAATTCCAAAATTTCATCCAAAATTGTTTAGCATTAATTCAATTCAATGGAATAAGTCATATGCATTGTTATTTAAGACGGTCTGTGATCCCAAAAGTAAGTAGTTGGAAGAGAAATAAAATATTACCTTCCTTCTGTTACTTCCGTTACCGAAACGTATTTGATAATCACTCGTTTTCTACTGGATCACGTGTTTCAAAACTATAAAAAAGGTAAACAACACTTTCTTTCCTTCACATTTAGCAAAATAATGTTTAGTCTGACGGCTTTTTCAAAGAAAAAACATTAAAAAAAACACAGCAATTTTAAATTCTCAATATTTTGTTACGTCAGACCAAAGTACACCATGGCAGAACAACTTGACTTTTTCATTCCTTGAGCCACTGACTTGACTAAAATGTAAAACTCAGACCTTAGCCTTCCACGGATTTCATTTTAAACATTTTAGAGTATGCTAAATTGAAAAAAACATACTATAATGCAACACTGCGCTGTTTCAAGCCATACAAAATATCACACTACATGCTATTAAATAACAGGCTATAACTTTTTATACATAAAAGATATGTTGACCAAATTTTGGTTTCTTACCCTTCAATAATACATCTTTCGGTTAAACTAACTACTTGTCTGATTTGTTGACCTTCAATTTTTCGAAAATCCTTGGTTCAATTTACCCACTTAACGTGGAATGAGTGTTTAAAATCCCCATCTGATTTCAAAATACTGTCTGCCCGAAAACTAAAGCTTCAGCTTACAACATTGTATTCACGCTTGCATCGGCCACGTCTTGCGTAAATATATTTATAGGTGGTTTCATGCAGTCTCGGGAGACACAAATAACATTGCGGAAATGAACAAATGCTGGTCGACAAACAAACCGAGTTAATGAGCGATCTTTTGTTTACCGTCCACCAGCATGGCGACGATGACGTAACGTGAAAACCACCTTAGAGAGATTTTTAAAGATACCACGACGGCTGACAGCCACGAAAACGTCGCATGGAAAAGTGAATTCATATTTTTTTCAGTCTCTATCGTGATTATTCCAACTCCCTTACTTTGTCAAATGTAAGCGAACTCTTCTGGAGCTGAATTTCTATCAACCATATCCAAGTTCATGAAGAGAATGAATTTTGTTATTGCTTGTTTACGCCCTTCACAAAACGTGAATTAGGCATTTTCACGGGTAGTCGTGCAGTTGACGGCAAAGAAATGTACAAAAAAGCGTGATATACGTGCAAAGTTGTTGTTCTGCCCTGTCAAGCTACTGCTTATTTGACTTTCTGTCGCCGCCGAATCTTAAACTTCCTATTATTTACGATACATTGTGATCCGTCAAAAACAGAATATTCTCGGGGCAAAGTCAATTGCTTCTGCTAATAGCATCCCAAACGCTTCTTCGACTCATCGGTAGTTCCTTCGTTTCTGGTTAGGAAAGTAGAAAATAAAAGTTTCCCTTGCTCGCAAAAGCTTGTTGAACGAACTGGGCGAGCCGTGTGTGGCGAGACAATAGCTGGCGTGTACTCACGAAAAGAACTCGGGAGAAACTGTTCGCCGATTGGGCACAATAATACAAAGAATTTTTTGTGCCCAATCAGGAGCCGGCATCCGCTTGAATTTTTGGAAATAGTTCGGTGAGAGTCGGTACCCAGGGGCTCTTTCGCCCGTACTTGAAAACTTTCGTCCTGCCTTTTCTACCGACCCGACTGACTGCCCCTGGGTCTCCGAGGATGGTGGCTATGTGATTTCCTACCAAAACAACCTCGAGTTGCATTTGGGTTGCCATACCTGTTGATTGAGTTATTTTACATCGGTATTCCTGTGGACGGACGGTCGCTTGGGCCGTCGGTCGGTCGGTGTACGGTAGATTACCTCATTTCCTTACCCATGGTTCTCCGCTGCCGCGCTTCGCGTGCGAGAGCTCCGCTATAAAGAATCCAGCAGATAAGAACAATGTTTCAACTCACTTTGATTTGTAGTGCATTTGATACCCAGACTGAGTGATGCATAGGTTTGTAAAGTCGATAATCCCGCTTATCAAATTTATAAAATATTTCGCTTGTCAACATGCAAAAACGTCTAAGTAAACGCTGAATTTAATGCTAGATCATACATACGTTGTACTATATTATGCTTTTTGATCGATACTGTCCAAATGAAACCTTGAAACCTGAAAGAAACTTGAACAGACATCCTCGGCCTCGCTCTAAAGCATGGCGCGGCCGTCTCCCGACATGTTTGAGACGTCCGGGAGATGGATAAGAAGCGACATCCCGCCAAATCGAAATTTACGCGGCAAATGAACGTTCAAATAAGTTCCCAGCACACCAGAGGGGTGGGTCAATGTGATGTGGAGATCCATGAAAGAAACGCTAAATATTATTCGATAAACCTCGAAAAATATTCTTGTTCCTTGGATTCCTTGATTACAGCTTCGGGATCTAGTCCAATTGGAGCAAGCAGGGCAAATAGTTAAACTGTCCTCTAGACGACAACCTTTTTCTTAGCAGGTCGGGAGCTTATGAGCCCTTTCCCCAGTGTCATTTTGTACTGAAGTTTTACTCTACACACTTTTCTTTGTTCACGCCTCTTTCACTAGTGTCAAGCCAAATCTCCCTTTAAAGTGTTCTTGCCGGCAACAATCACCACATCTCCAGGGCGTAAGATACGTCTTGCAGTGTGCCATTTCCGCTGCACAAAAGAGTTGGCTCATACAGTTCTGCCCCACCCTACCCTGCAATTCCTCTTCCACTATTGACTGAGCAAGGTAATAACGAGAGAACATTTTGTCCCGTAAGGATGCCACCCCAAGGGGTTGACGTGGTGGCTCGTCCCAGCAGCAAATTATTGGGTGTTAGAACACTGATGGTTGAATTGAATCTTTCGTGCCAATAGGATATTCGTTCGGTAAATTTGATACTTTTCTGCAAACTTTATGAAAGCACTGGTTACTGACCGAAAAATGAATGAGGCGCTTGCCCGCCTTGATTAACGATTAAACTGCTCCCTGATGCCAGAGAGTATCGGCATTGCCCAAAACCCACGTTGATTCATTCTGCGCATCTCTGGAAAGAAAAGTTATCAATCTTTTCCCAAGCTTTCTTGGCGTGCACCCACAATTTGGGACCCTGCCATCAGAAGATACATGCAAATCTGCTGACAGTCATCAGAGAATTGCTTGTGTCATATCCAAACACTTGCTACCTCTATAACCAAAGCCTTCATTGCCAGGTCTGTTAATATGGCACCATATGAGTTTCCACTGGTGCGTTTTTGGGCTTTAAAATACGGGCCAAACAAAACCGAGCATGGCATGGTTAATTCAGGGGCAAGTTTCAGTCTTGCTTCGGTTAGAAATTCCACTTGCTGCTCCAGGAAGTTTGCGTTGGGTTATTTTTTCTGGTTTTTGCACAACTGAAAGCTCATCTCACCGAACTTGCTAGTTTGCTACCATGTGGCACCCAGTAGCGAATTCTAAATCGGCCAAAGGTTGCGTCACATCCCCTGTGTTGGGACTCATAGAAAACAATTATTCATGTCAACACTGGTGGTAGGGCTGGAGTAAATCCGTTTTTTTTTCGAGATTAGGGTACGTGTATGCCCCTTTCCTCTTTTGTTGAAATTGAGAGTTACATAAAAAACCACGATCGATTCACTCTATTCCAGATTACACCCATGCAACGCTCCCTGGCTACCTATAGTTCCTTTCAACTTGTTGGCATAGGCAAATTCTCTTTTTCATTGACAGTTCCTAGGGTTTCACATTTACTTCGCTGGGACTCAATTCAATTCTCTACACACCTGGATGTGCCACTGGCTTAAGCATAGAAGCTATTATCGAATGATGTTTCGATAAGCCTTCAATCCGGGGCTATGAAATTTGTCAGGATGGCGTCTCTAACTCGCTCACCTATGTCCCAAATTCTTTGAAGAACTATGGCCAATTGTTGAGCAGTTTTTGTCTTTCCTGCTTAAAATTTCAGACTGAAAGGTAAAATGTAAGAAACCAACATGAACTTGATTTCTTCCTGTGGTGTGCACTATCGACAAATCAATTTTAAGCTGGAATTGACTTAGCTTCTTTGTCACTGTGGAACTCTTAGCTAGGGAAATCGTGTCGTCGTATCAAATGTAACGTTCGGGGCAGACCAGGAGTAAAACGGAGTATGTGTTCATTTACCGTATTTAGTTTGGTTAACTGACGATGAAAGTTAGTAGAAAAACTGACTTCAGTTAACAGATATATTTTACTGGGCATGCTGGGTTGGTAGCCTGCGAGAGTATCAGAATTTTTTCGGCTCTAGTTTCTAGTTTCACCCTCCGAAAGAAACGTTGGGTGAGACTAGAGACTAAAGCCGAAAAAACCAAATGCTACTGTAGTTGGGTTGGATGCAGGCGCAAAATCGATCTTTTGTAATTTCAAATCCTTCTCTGAATGAGAATTACCTAAAACAGTATCCATGGCTGCAAGTTGCTCACGACGTTTTTCTTTCTATACGTTTAGGTGTTTTGCCCTTCAAAGCAGAGGAAATTAATTTCAGAAAGAAGATGCGTGACAATGAATTTGGTACTCCTGGGCAGCTTGGGAAGGGCCCTTTGCAGAGCTGCAGAAATTCAGCACGTTCGGAACACAGGTACAAGAATATGTTGCATCTTTGGGAGTTTCTCTTGGAACTTCTGGCTGATGAGAGCTGCAGATCTATAATATGCTGGAGAAGGAGGGAAGAAGGAGAGTTTGAGCTTTTGAACCAACAGGAGGTGGCCAAAAGATGGGGAATATTGAAACAGAGGGGTAGAATGGACTACGGGAAGCTAAGTCGGGCCCTGAGATTGTACTATCGAGATGGAATAATTACCAAGGTATTAGCTTTAAACCAAAGCATTTTGTTTAAGTATCAATGTATTTTGCAAAGGACTATTTGAGGACACTGTTTCTACGTCTCCCTCTGGAGATGAAAACGCCATTTTACCTGCACTGTAATTTTCAGGGAGTTATAATAACTCCTCCAGTGGGGCTAATTTAACTCCTTACAGTGGAGTTATTTTTCGTGGAGTTATTTTAACTCCAAAAAGGAGTTTAAAGAACTCTTTTTCAGGAGTAAAAGTGACCCCAGATATTGAGGAGTTAAAATAACCTCAAAAAAGGAGTTATCCTGTACCTTAAATTTTTACTCCACTTTCAGAGTTAAATTAACTCCAAAAAGAGTAAAAACAACCCATGTAAGGAGTACAAGTAACCCCATTTCGGAGTGATTTGAACTCCAGACTGGGAGTAAAAAGAACTCTTTTTCAGGAGTAAAAATGACCCAAAATTCGGAGTTAAATTAGGAGTTAAAATAACCCCAAAAAAGGGGTTATCCTGTACCTAAAATTTTTACTCCATTTTTGGAGTAAAAATAACTCCCTAAAAATTACGGCGTGGTCATTCGAGCCAAGCGACGGTCTAGCCCGTTCGCTGGGCAAAGGCAGTAACTTCATTTTTCAGATATTCTTAATTAAGACACTGACGACTGGTCCAGGCTCGGTAATGAATTACACCCACGACCTTTCGCTCTGCAGTCAAGCGCGCTACCAACTGAGCTTATCCTGCTGCCGTAGCTTAATATTTTTTTTACAACCTGATTTCAAGTTGACGGACAACAGCTGTGCCTGGACCGGAATCTTTTGAGATCTTGAATCATGTGCCAATTCACACACTTTATTCATGGAAGAAGGGCTCATGGCTCCGTTCAGTTAGACCCTTTTATGACATTTCAACGACTTGAATTTTAACAGCCAGATAAGAGATTTAGCCAGACTTTTGAGCATGTCGATGATTTTCATTAAAAGAAATGAAAGCTACCGAGAAACTGTGAGGTTACATTTATTTCATATAAATATCGAATTTTGTGTCTCTACTTTAAGAAATCACAAGTGTTATTAAAAGGGACTTGACAGTTCTTCCTCATTTTCTATTCTTTTGGGCGCAGGTGAAAGGCCAAAGGCTGGTCTACAAGTTTAACAACCTTCCTTACACTTATAAACCAGAAATCACAAGGTCGTTTTATCGCGATCGGTTTCCAACACCAAAATCAAGTCTTGGTGAACATGAACCACGGGAGTACAAGCCTTTGGTGCCTCAGATGCGCATAAGTTGTACAACTGCTACACAACCATTTCCTTGTTTTATTCCTTCTCAAGGAAGACTTTCGTCTTGGCCTGTACATCCTATCAATTCACCACGAGTTTGTCGCTGCGGGCACAGGCTGGGAACTTCTTTCTCGTCAGCAAACTGCTCTTCAAGAAGTCGAGTTTTCTTTCCATTTTTCTCATTCTCAGTGTCACATGGTTTTCACCTTCATGAGCCTGCCCTTTCTCATGATACAAATCCGCAGTTAGTAAGCAAGAAGATTCCCGTCTCTATGATTGTGAGACCTGCCTGTTAGATTAAGGAATACAAAGATTCAGCACCTGACAGCCTTCTTCGGCAGCTCCGGACCCTCGACTCTGCCGGGTTAGTCTGGTCTGCGAACAGTAGCTCATTTTTTCTCGGAATCGTAGAGTGAGTCCTTCTACGAGGCTGCCTTATTATGTTCTTAGCCTTCACCTTATAATTCACTATTCAACACATTCTACGTTGGTGTGAGATTTGTTCTTGGCGCTTTCATGACAATTTTGACATGAACATTCTTTATAAACAATCGCTTTTTGCTTTAGACAGTTTTGTTTTCAGTAAGGCGTTACAATATAAAGCCAAAGTTTTTCATTTAACAATTATTGCTCGAGCCCGAATGGGCTATTGACTCCGAGGCCATGAAGGACAGAGGAATAATTGTTTTTAGTAAAATCCAACTATTTGGTCAAAAATATCGAGACAAGACAACTTAAGGCAGCAAAACGCGACTCAGCCGCTATTGTTTTGGTTTTCAAAGCGGACGTTTTTCGCTACTAATGGGCTATAACATATAGCCTAGTAGTAGCTCAACCAATCAGAACGCAGCATTGATAATAGACAAACCCTCACCGTGCTATCGTAACTCATGACCAGTGCGTTCACTCCCTCAGCCCCTGTCGTTATTAGTGCGGGTTAGCATTTTTCCCCATGACAGATACCACACCGAGAATTTGCCGGTTGCACCCGATTGAAGGCCAAAAGGTGATTGTCGGTGAAGGCATTTAATGCTCCAATATCCACATACAAATTCTCCAAACTGATCTCTATGCATTTCCTTCAAGAATAAGTTGAGAGAATTTGATAAATGATCAAGGCATTTTCCCTTAGGTGATCATTTTATTAATTCTCATAACCTGATCTCTTGACATTGTATGGATATCGTTAGGAGAAAACTGACATTAGACACTATTGGGACTTAAAGGGTTAATGCGTGTGTAGCGTTTTTCATTTTCCCTCAGTAGTGGCCATTTTGTTGTTGTTGCGTCGAGCTACACAATGAAATGTTTTTAGGGGACACCCCAACCTGGTAAAAGTCAGTAAAGGAAACGACAGCATCCTAAAACAGTCCCATGGTGCACTTTGATGCATCACGGACCCAGTCTTTCGCCGTACGTTGAAATAGCCAACAGGCCATTTTTAAGTTGCTCTAAGCCTCTTTTTTAAACCGAGGCTTTACAGTTGATATGGAAATGATTTCTTGCTCTTATGCAAGTAAAACCCACTTTCATTTTTTAGCTTCGTTTTGAAAGTTAGAGTTTTTGGAATTGGGAAATGGTATATCTTTATAACCGCTTTTAAGTTTAGATTGACTTTTGAAAATAATTAGCTGTATTAAATGTCAACTAGATGTAATCAGATGACATTTTCTATGCATTTTTCTTAATAAGGATATGTTGATCTATTGTAACATAAGATATATATATTTTTTATCTTACTAAAAGAAAAAAAAATACCCTTAATTTATTATTAGAGTTTCAAAAAATTCATAAATATTTACTAGACCGTTTAATTATACCACGGTTGTAATCACGTACATTAGCACCAAGGATCTTTATAACCGGTAAAGTCAGAGTAAAAAAATTGAATTCAGCCTTAATAAGAAAACGGGGCTCCACGACTGAACAATACAATGCAATTATGATGAATATTTTATACAAAAAAAAATAATTCCAATGATACCAATAAACATGAAACGGTCATCCAAATTTGAAAATCAATGATAGATTTAACTTTTCCATCTTATTGTGCTTTATGTAATTTTGTTCGTATCACTGTAGATGTGGTTGGAAAATAAAAAGAATGTTTGACTTGTACAGTAGCGGTTTTTTAAGAAATACTCCTATCCTATTTTTTAAAATACAAGAAGCTGCAAGTAAGAGATCTTCACTTTGCATATATATATCCTGCCGAACAGGAGCGTCACAAAGATTGTCGTTCAGGTTCACCCAAGGTTCTTTGACTGAAGCTCAGGACGTAAGAATTAATCAACAACGACAAAACAACAAATGATGTTATATATTCGCGCGTATTGATTGGTTACGTTTGCCGTCATTATCTCATGAAGCGTGGGAAATTCGGCATTACGCTAAAAGTTTGTAAAAGTTGACCAACCATGACATTGTCAGGCTGGCATAAAAAAGTGAGACGAAACCAAAAAATCCATTTTAGTATATATAATTATTATTTTCAGTGGGGGCAGTCTCACCGTCAACTTATGAGTTTGTGCGGCGGGTTGCGAGCGGCGCGGAGTGGCAAAAGGGGCTGCATTCGAGTCTTCAAACTCTGCTTCGATCTTTGCTAACTCTTCGGCGAGTTTGAAGGGCGACACAAAAATATTTTAATGAATTCGTCTAATAACAGGACTTTCCTGTGGTATTTGTAATTACGCCGTGGTTCTGTGGATGAAATCCTTAAGTGTGACCATTTAAACGAAAAGCCACGGAGCAGTACTTTCCTGTGAGTGCTCTTTATTGGGCTGTACAAGGTGAATCTAAGTTTTAATCCTATAATGTAACCATCCAGATGAAAGCTACTGAGAAGTACTATCCTGTGCTACTGTCTATATTATGAAGGAGTCGAAGTGGTTTTTTAACCACTTCGACTTAAGTTAAGCGTTAAAATTTTTGAGTCTGTGGCTGCAATCCTATAGTGTCATCAGAGCTACAGAGCCGAGTACTTTCCTATGGTACTGTAAATACAAGGTACAAGGTGGTTCTATGGTAAAAAAAGGTTTTTCAAGTTGCACATTTCAGTCTGTGACTTGTTAAGTTGATAAGAAGTTTACACGACCTTTTACTTTATTATGCATGCAGTAAATGAAGTTTTTTAAGTGCTGACTAAGTATAATCTTGTTGCAGCTTGTCACCATTCTGTGGCGTAGTTGTGTCCTTCTCTCACAGGAAAGTAAATTCTAGTCTTGGAACAAAGGATTGATGGGATGAAAGGCTCTGTATCCAGGCACGTACATCCTTCTGTAGAAGCCCTGGGTGAAGCTGTCCAGGGCGAGGATCCCCTGGGAGGTAGACTAGAAGAGAAAAATGCTCTTGAAACTGGAGGAGAGGAATTCAACTCAAAGGGCAATAAATCTTTGATTATTCCTGGCTCTTGGTCATAAGGACTTGTGTTTATAGTTTGAAATCGATCGCGGTAAACAGATCTTGTAATTCCTGGTTCATACTTGTAAGGGAGGTTTCGAAATTTATAAACCAGTCTTTGGCCTTTCACCTGTTTGAATAAAATGAATATATATCAAATAAATAAATAAATATTTGGCAAGCCATCCTTATAATGGATATCAAAGCTTCTCTTGTCATTTGTCTCACGGTATATGTGCCTTTAGTTAGGAACTTATATATAACTTTCAAAATTTTTTCCTAAACACAGAACAAAGAATAATAATTACATTTTTTTACGGCGTGGTCTTTTAGAGCACTGGTTTGCACCTGTCCACTAAAGAAACAATGAAACAACAAACAAAAACACACTCAAGATAGTAATGTGTAGTAGAGCATAACTGAAAAACAGTTCCATCTTAGCCTTGTTTGGAATGGCCACACCTCAGGATTTCATCAGCAGACTCAAAAGATTGAACAACCTTGTCTAGCGTGTTAGACAGTACCACAGGAAAGTACTGCTCTGGAGCTTTCATTTCAATGGTCACATTTAAGGCTAACGTTAACAGAATCAAATTTATAAACACCCTGTACAGCATAACAACAACATCACAGTTAAGCACTGCTCAGTAGCTTTCATTTGATTGGTAACACTTAAGAATTTCATTCACAGACTAAAAAGTTAGAACTACCTTGTACAGCTGAACAACTCAACAGAGAGGAAAAGTAGAAAAAACTACTAAAACCATTCATTTGGATTTTAATCCCATAGGATTTCATTTACAAACTCTCGTTCCTTTACGGCATAATAAAAAGCTTCACAGAAGAGTCCTACTCTGTATTTATTTCAGTTCATCTGAATGGTTACAATTTTTCTGTGGTAGATGATTGAACGTGCGTTGTTCTAACCAATAGCGACGCGGCGGTCTTTGTGAGATCCAGCATGACCCATTGATTAAAAAAATTTTAATCAATTTTGTTTATTTTTGCTACAGTGGCGTTGACGACAAAAAGAAAGGAACGCACGCTAGCTAGCTGCATAGCCCTTCAAGATGTATCAAAACGCTATTAGAATGTCAAACATTACCTTGGTGATAATTCCTTCTCGATAGTACAATCTCAAGGCTCGACTTAGCTTCCCGTAGTCCATTCCACCCCTCTGTTTGAACATTCCCCATCTTTTTGCTACCTCGTGGTGATTTAAGAGCTGAAACTCTCCTTCATCTTCCCTTGTCCAGCATATGATGGACTTGCACCTCTCATCAGCTAGAAGCTCTAACAAAAACTCCCAGAGATGAAGCATATTTTTATATTTGTGTCGTGGCCGCGTGGAGACCGAACAGGTCTGGACGGGGTGTGCTACAGAGGGCTCGACGACATTGTTGCACTTTGCCTTGAGTTCCATGTCTTTCCTTAGCTTAAAACCAACTCTATTGTTCGCAAAGTAACGTAAATGTGAAAAAAAAAATCAAACTGCTCGCCTGATATGAATGCACAACCGACAATACATGGTCTTAAAACGTGCTTATTGTCATTGCTATGACGGTTTGCGCATGCGGGCGGTCAACTGTCGCGACCGAAACATTAAAAACATTATTTCACTAGTTCAAATTTAGGTTTATTAGCATAACCATAGTATTTATTTACTTTCATTTTTCTTATCAATTACTTATTACGAGGATAACGAATATTATATTCATCGATCATTTATCATTTTAATAGATATACTCATATTAATTTATCAACCAAAAAATAGGTTTACGAACTTATCTTGCTATGATATTGAATGTTGTTACAGTCAATTTCATCCATTGTATATCTTGTATATATTGTAATTTTTCACGCATTTTGATCTGTAAAATAGTTTTGGGGCAAATAAAGTATTCATATAATTATGAAAGTAAGTGTTCGTTTTTCTTCTTTTATTTTTGTGTGTCTGTGTAGCTTCCTGAAGAAACACAAACTTAAACTCGCTCTTAAAGATGTATTTAATAACCACCTTTTTCAAAGTTTCTGGAAGGGTTGGATGGTTGTTGTTATGTCTTTGGTACGTCTTCTATATGACTTTATTCCTGATAATTTTTTTTCCTACACTTCCCACTGACTTCCTTATCACCGAATATGACGATAGGTACGTGCGATATATGAATCGCCTACTTACCGTGATCCTCTTCTCCCAAAATGAAAAGTTTATCTACTCTGTTTACAGGCTTAGTTTTAGTATTTTTCCTGGATGATAGGCACAAAATAATCTTAAATGTACACATTACAGTTGCACTTGTGCGGAACGGAATCGAACTTTCAATCAAATTGTCGTTGTTTTACAACTTCCACTCCTTTGTATTCATTGCAAAAACATCCGGTCTTCTGAAATTGCGTGTTCACCGGTCGTACCTTTGAACCTGAAATCATTACCTTCAAAATTAAAAACCGGACACCAGAGGCGACTTAAACAATCAGATAAATTACCGGTTTATTAAATAATCTATATCCCGCGATACTTTGTAAACCATCGGAGTGTGACTGAATTGACGATGGTCTACAGTTGTCTCCGATAAAGTAACTTAACGAAGGAGTGGAGTAGGAATTCATTCATTCATGAATTTGAGGGTTATATCCAGAGAGGTCAGGTAAGTTCAAACGGTTTTAAAGTTTTCAAAGGTTGCATAGTTGAATACTTGAATTTTACTGGTTCGTTTGTCTGTCGGTTGTGATTGAACAATTTTTTTCCAATTATCCTGGTTTGAAACTCTGCACTGCATACGTCATCCTTTAGAAAAATTGATCAATCATGATAAAGCCTAAATCTGGCAGAGAAATCGAGGCTAACCACAAAATCTGTTTTGGTCTATATGTTTTTTTTTGTTGCAGACGAATTCCTACACTTCTTCCTTATTTCGTCAGTTATTTCCATTTTGAAGTTCTTAAAGGAGTTCTGTCAAGAGGATTTTGCTGTTTCTGTCAATCCTGTGCTGACGTCATTAGTACGTAGTACCTTACCCCGTACACCAAATGCTTGTGTAGAGTCATCAAGAAGATATCGAAAAAAATCTATCACGGATCCCTAAGCAATTTTTTTGGTGATTATTGCAGGCATTACATTCAGACTTTAAAAAGCTGGCTCAACTTTTTCAACTTTTTCAATTTTCACATGGCCTTTGCAACGGACGACAGGAATAGGTTTCAATGCCTAAATATATATAGTTTTACATAACAAAACTGGACCATTAGTTTTGGAATTTTTTAAATATAAATGCAGAAATAGTTTTCGGCTTGATAAAAAGATAACAAATAACATGACATCATCATCATCAGCATGACATAGACCTCTTTCATAATGGAGGCCTTTAAAGATATTCTTTTATATGTATGGTAATTAGCCTTTCAGACCTCGTTTGAAAGTATGAATTTTCTTGTATTTTGCACATGCTAACGAGGACAGTAAGGCTAATTATCATAGATATAAAATAAGATATTAATAGGCCACCATTATGAAAGAGGTCTATAGTTCTTTTAAAAATAGACAGCGAGCAAAGGGAAGGAAAGAACGAAAGAGATCATGATTGGCACCTATAGAGTACACTTTTAGAGTTATTACTCTGACTTTAAAAGAGGCGTGCTGATAAGCTCTATATTAGAGCGTCTTGTGGATGTGGATGGAGGTTTTAAATTTCTAGCAAATCTAATTCTAGATATGATGACCAAAAATCATATACATTTTAGAAACAAATTAATACTACACCCTTGCATCTTTGGCGATTGTTTTCAAACATGCTCCTTAATCAGGGAATTATTTCCTTCCAAACACAAATACCGTGTTCATTTGCAAATCCTCAAAAGAACAATAGTAGTGTTTACGAGTTTTTTTTCAGCGAGAGTTAACATATTGAGCCAGAAAAACAAAGAACGCTGAGAAGCACTTAAATAGTGTTGTTTGTTATCATGCACGACGTAGGTATTCAGTATAATGTGGCTCTAGCTTTTGGATGCTTCTGATTATGGGACTTTTCTGTGGCACTCTTTATAATTAGGCTGTGGTTCTGTGGATGAAATCCTAAAGTGCGACCATTCAAATGAAAGATACTGAGCAGTGCTTTCCTGTGCTGCTGTGTATTATGAAGCAGTCGAGGTGGTCCTATCTTTTGAATCTGTAAACTTCCCAAGGTCCTATAGTGTGAAATGAAAGCTACTGCACCAGCAATACTTTCCAGTAGTGCTGTTAATCATGATGTACAAGGTGGGTATATAGTGAACACGATTTTTCAGACCTTCAGTCCGAATTAAGCATAAGTTGATAAGAAGTTTACATGACTTTTTTTAATGTTATATGCCTTGCAGTGTATGAACTTCTTAAGTGCTGACTGACTCTAATCTTGTCCCAGCTTGTCAGCTGTGTCCTTCTCTCATAGGAAAGTAAATTCTAGTCTTGGAACAATAGATTGATGAGAGGGAAAACTCTACATCCAGGCACGTACATTTTTCTGAAGAAGCCCTGGGAGAAGCTGTCCAGGGCGAGGATCCCCTGGGAGGTAGGCTAGAAGAGAAAAATGCTCTTGAAACTGAAGGAGAGGAATTAAACTTCAAGGGCAATAAATCTTTGATTATTCCTGGCTCTTGGTTACAAAGACTTGTGTTTATAGTTTGAAATCGATCGCGGTAAATAGATCTTGTAATTCCTGGTTCATACTTGTAAGGGAGGTTTCGAAATTTATAAACCAGTCTTTGGCCTTTCACCTGTGTGAATATAATAAATATATATCAAATAAATAAGTAAATAATAAGCATCCTGTAATGGACATCAAAGCTTGTCTTGTCATTTGTTTCACTGTATATGTGCCTTTAGATAGGGACTCGTATAGAACGTTCCAAAATTTTTCTAAACACAGAACAAAGACTAATAAATACATGAGGGTGGTCTTTTTAAGCACTGGTTTGTACCACTAAAGAAACGGTGAAAGAAGACAGCTAATACACTTTAAAAACAGTAATGCATTATTAGTGTAGCATAGTGAATAAACAGTTCCACTTTAGCCTTATTTTGAAGGGGCTATGACACTTCTTAAGATTTCATCAGCAGACTCAAATGATTGAACTTCCTTGTTTAACAAGTTAGACAGTACCACAGGAAGGTACTGCTCTCTTGTTGCACTGCTCTCTAGCTTTCATTTGAATGTCACATTAAAGGGTAACATCCAAAGAACCAAATTTATAAAGACCTTGTACAACATAATAAACAGCACCAGAGAAAAGCACTGCTCAGTACGTAGCTTTCCTTTGATTGCTAACAGTTTAGGATTTCTTTCACAGACACAAAAGTTAGAACATACTATCTTATACAGCTAAACAACCCAAAAGAGAGGAGATGTAGAAACAGCTACTCAGAAGGCCCTTCATTTGCATTTTAATCCTATAGGATTTCATCTACAAACTCAAACGTTACAGCCGCTCTTGACAGCATAATAAACAGCCTCACATGAAAGAGCTGCTTAGTATTTATTTAGTTTTCATATGAATAATCACAATTTACATCCACCGACTCAAAAGTTAGAACTCCCTTGTGAAGCACGCTAGTCAGCACTTCACATACAGGAAAGCACTGCACAGTAAGTTTTAATGAAATTCTTTCCCTCTAGTTCTTCATTTACAGACTCAAAAGTCAGAACCACCCTGTAAAGCAGAATAACAGTGCCTCAAGAGGAAAAACTACAAATTGCCATAACTTGAATTTAATTCTTAAGGATTTCATGCACAATTACATGCATCTCCTTCATTATATTTTATAGCATAATCAACATGCAGTACCATAGGAAGGAACAACTAATTATACCATTCACTTTGATATTCGAATTGATATTAAAAAACTCAGTACCTCTTTTAACATCTCTAGTTATATTCTACTGAAATAGTCAAACTCTAGGATTCTGATGCATCATTAATTTCAGAATGCTATCACCCAAAATTCACAAACAAGAAGCCACGACTCGTTGTTAGGTACATTATCATAAAATTCATCTTAGTTTTTAACACTGGCGATAAAGTACATGTATTATTTTTTATCCGTCAATATCATTTTTATTACCATGTTCATGATCAGGCTTATTAAACAAAAACAATGATCCAGCATGGAGAAAAAATGTTGAAAGGTGACGCAAACGCAGTAAAATTTCGTTTATATTTGACTCATAAACAATGATTCTGTTGCGTTCTGAGATTCCTGACTCCTTCGCAATACAAGATCTCTTGGTGGAGACTAAATTTCACAAATCTTCTTAAGGTAAAATCTTTTTTGTCTGTTAGGTACGATACTTTAAAGACAACAGTTAACTCATACCCGAACGACTATCCAAACAGTTTCTTGAGTTTCACGCCTGGTTGAAAGGCAAGTTCATTTCAAAGCTCAACTCCCTGATCCCACAGGCAAATTTTTTGTTAAAAAGCGTTTATAGCTGCTTCTCCTCATTTTGAAACGTTTTTTCGAAAATATATCTATCGTGAATGAGATTAGACTCAGTCCATTGTACTTGTTAGACAATATAGCCTGTTTTAAGAGAATAACGAAGAGGTCTAGCAGATGTTTATTAGAGGACTGTTGATCATGACAGCAATAAAATTATATACCTTTCAAGTGCGCCGTCCGTATGAGGTAGCTTAAACCTTCTATATTTATATGAGGGTTTTTTATATACAAATTTCCTCGGGTAGATGATTGAACTTGCATTGTTCTAACCAATAGTCGCGCGGCGGTCTTTGTGAGATCCAGCATGACCCATTGATTAAAAAATTTTAATCAATTTTGTTTATTTTTGCTACAGTGCCGTTGGCGACAAAAAGAGAGAAACGCACGATAGCTAGGTGCATAGCCCTTCAAAATGTCTTAAAACGCTATTAGAATGTCAAACATTACCTTGGTGATAATTCCCTCTCGATAGTACAATCTTAAGGCTCGACTTAGTTTCCCGTAGTCCATTCCACCCCTCTGTTTGAACATTCCCCATCTTTTTGCTACCTCGTGGTGATTCAAGAGCTGAAACTCTCCTTCCTCCTCCCTTGTCCAGCATATGATGGACTTGCACCTCTCATCAGCTAGAAGCTCTAACAAAAACTCCCAGAGATGAAGCATATTTTTATATTTGTGTTGTGGCCGCGTGGGGACCGAACAGGTCTGGGCGGGGCGTGCTCCAGACGTCTCGACGACATTGTTGCCCTTTCTATTGAGTTCCATGTCTTTCCTCAGCTTAAAAGCAGCTACATTGTTCGGAAAGAAGCGTACATGTGAACAAAAATCAAACCTCTCGCCTGATTTATGTATGCACTGCCGACAATACACGGTCGTAAAACGTGTTTATTGTCATTGCTATGACGGTTTGCGCATGCGGGCGGTCAACTGACGCGACCGAAACATTGAAAACATTATTTCACCAGTACAAAGCTGGGTTTATTAGCATAACCAGAGTATTTATTTACTTTCATTTTTCTTATCAATTATCTATTACGAGGATAACGAATATTATATTCATCGATCATTTATCATCTTAATATATTTGCTTATATTAATTTATCAACAAAAAGAAAAGATAGGTTTACCAACTTCTCTTATTGAATGTTTTTGTAGTTAATTTCATCCATTGTAAATCTCAGTAATTTTTCATGCATTTTACTCTTTAAAATAGTTGGGGGCAAATTAAGTATGCATATAATTATGAAAGTAAGTGTTCGTTTTTCTTCTTCTATTTTTTGTACGTGTGTGTCTGTGTGGCTTCCTGAAGAAACACTTAAAGTCGCTCTTAAAAATGTATTTAATAAGCACCTTTTTCAAGGTTTCTGGAAGGGATGGATGGTTTTATTGTGTCTTTGGTACGTCTTCTATATGACTTTGTTCCTGAAACTTATTTTCTGCAGTTTCTAATCACCGGATATGACGATAGTTTACGCGCGGTATATTAATCGCTCTTTTACCGTGATCCTCTTTTCCCAAAATAAAAATTTTATCTACTCTGTTTACAGGCTTAGTTTTAGTATTTTCCCTGCATGGCAGGCACAAAATAATCTTAATGTGCACAGAACATGTACAGTTGCATTTGTGCGCAACGGAATCAGACTTTCAATAAAATTGTCGTTGTTTTACAACTTCCACTCTTTTGTATTCATTGCCAAAACATCCGGTCTTCTGACATTGCGTGTTCACGGGTCGTACCCGAAATCATTACGTAAAAACCCGGACACCAGGGCGACTTAAACAATCAGATATATTACCGGTTTATTAAATGATCTATATCCTGCGATACTTCGTGAACAATCGGAATGTGACTGAATTGACGATGGTCTACAGTTGTCTCCGATAAAGTAACTTAACGAAGGAGTGAAGTAGGAACAATCCTGGGTAGTACCCTTATAGGTACGGTACATGAGAAGAAAAAAAAATTGGTTTGGAAACTGTTGAACCCGAGCCAGTTTAGTGTACGATCATCATCATCGTAGTATCTTTATAAATTTAGATATTACTGAATAATTAAATAAGTGAATAAATAAATAAATGATGAAATAGGAGATATCTGTCTGAAGAGACTACTGTCAAGGGTAACGAGCATTATCTTCTGTTTAGATTAAGGAATACATTTTGCAATTAGATATATACATGACTTGGGTGTAACCGATTGTATATTTTCATTAAAATATCGATAAGGTTCTAAAAATAAAAGGATTTAGTTTCAAACGAAATTTTAATGCTGTGATAGTGGGAATAGTGCAACAGACGACCGTGATTAATAAGTTCGATGCCTAAATATATCTGGTCTTACATAACACAACTGGACCATTAGTTTTGGAATTTTTTTAATATAAATGCAGAAATAGTTTTCGGCTTTTCAAAAAGATAACAAATAACCTGACATCATCATCATCAGCATGACATAGACCTCTTTCATAATGGCGGCCTATTAAGATATTCTTTCATATGTATGGTAATCAGCCTGTCAGACCTCATTTGAAAGTATTAATTTTCTTGTATTTTTGCACATGCTAACGAGGTCAATAAGGCAAATAATTATTCATATAAAAGAATATATTATTAGGCCTCCATTATGAAAGAGGTCTATAGCCCCTTTAAACATAGACAGCGAGCAAAATACTTTCCTTGCTTGGGGAGTGGCGCTTAATTAAGAAAGGAAAGAACGAAAGAGATCATGATTCGCACCTATGGAGTTCAGAGAGCTAGTCTTAATCTACCTCAAAAAGGGGTGTGCTGATAAGCTCTATATTAGAGCGTCTTGTGGATGTGGATGGAGGTTTTGAATTTCTAGAAAATCTAATTCTAGATATGATGACCAAAAGTCATATAAATTTTAAAATCAATTTAATGCTACACCCTTGCATCTTTGGCGATGGTGTTGAAACATGTTCCTTCATCAGGGGATTATTTCCTTCCAAACACAAATAACTTTCTCATTTGCAAAACCTAAACGCCGAACAATAATACTATTGAAGAGTAATTTTTCATCGAGAGTTAACATGTTGTGCCAGAACTAAACAAAGAACGCTGAACAGCTTATTTAGTGCTGTTTGTTATCATGCACGACGTAGGTATTCTGCGTACAATGTGGTTCTAGTATTCGGGTTCGTGAATGAAATTATTAGTGTGACCATGTTGAATAAATAATTCTGATTGTGGGACTTTTCTGTGGTACTGTTTCATTACGCTGTGGTTCTGTCGATGAATGAATCCTAAAGTATGACCATTCAAATGAAAGATACTGGGCAGTGCTTTCCTGTGCTGCTGTGCATTATGAAGCAGTGGAGGTGGTTCTTTCTTTTATCTGTGAATTCCCAAAGTCCTATAGAGTGAAATGAAAGCTACTGCACCAACAATACTTTCCTGTAGTACTGTTAATCATGATGTACAAGTTGGGTGACTAGTGAACACGATTTTTGAGACTTTTGAGTCCGAATTAAGCATAAGTTAATAAGAAAATTACACGACTTTTTTTTAATGTTATATGCCCTGCAGTGTATGAACTTCTTAAGTGCTGACTGACTCTAATCTGGTCCCAGCTTGTCACTATCCTGTGGTTTAGCTGTGTCCTTCTCTCATAGGAAAGTAAATTCTAGTCTTGGAACAAAAGATTGACGAGAGGGAAAGCTCTACATCCAGGCACGTACATCCTTCTGAAGAAGCCCTGGGAGAAGCTGCCCAGGGGCGAGGATCTCCTGGGAGGAAGGCCAGAAGAGAAAAATGCTTTTGAACCTGGAGGAGAGGAATTCAACTCTATCAAGGGCAATAAGTCTTTGATTATTCCTGGCTCTTGGTCACAAAGACTTGTGTTTATAGTTTGAAATCGATCGCGGTAAACAGATCTTGTAATTCCTGGTTCATACTTGTAAGGGAGGTTTCGAAATTTATAAACCAGTCTTTGGCCTTTCACCTGTTTGAATAAAATAAATATATATCAAATAAGTAAGTAATTAATAAGCATCCTATAATGGACATCAAAGCTTGTCTTGTCATTTGTTTCACTGTATATGTGCCTTTAGATAGGGACTCATATAGAACCGTCCAAAATTTTTCTAGACACAAAACAAAGACTAATAATTACATGAGAGTGGTCTTTTTAAGCACTGGTTTGTACCACTAAAGAAACGGTAAAAGAAGACAGGTAACACACTTTAAAAACAGTAATGCATTATTAGTGTAGCATAGTGAATAAACAGTTCCATTTTAGCCTTATTTTGAATGGGCTATGACACTTCTTAAGATTTCATCAGCAGACTCAAATGATTGAACTTCCTTGTTTAACAAGTTAGACAGTACCACAGGAAGGGTACTGCTCCGTTGCTGTACTGCTCCCAGCTAGGTTTCATTTGAATGTCACATTAAAGGGTAACATCCAAAGAATCAAATTTATAAAGATCTTGTACAACATAATAAACAGCACCACAGAAAAGCACTGTTCAGTAGCTTTCCTTTGATTGCTAACAGTTTAGGATTTCGTTCACAGATCGGCACAAAAGTTAGAACATACTACCTTATACAGCTAAACAACCCAAAAGAGAGGAGATGTAGAAACAGCTACTCAGAAGGCCCTTCATTTGAATTTTAATCCTATAGGATTTCATCTACAAACTCAAACGTTACAGCCGCTCTTGACAGCATAATAAACAGCCTCACATGAAAGAGCTGCTTAGTATTTATTTAGTCTTCATACGAATAATCACAATTTACATCCACAGACTCAAAAGTTGGAACTCTCTCCATTGTGAAGCACGCTAGTCAGTACTTCACATACAGGAAAGCACTGCACAGTAACTTTTAATGAAATTCTTACACTCAAGTTCTTCGTTTACCGACTCAAAAATCAGAACCACCCTGTAAAGCATGATAACAGTGCCTCATGTGGAAAAACTACAAATTGCCATAACTCGAATTTAATTCTTTAGGATTTCATCCACAGACAATAACGTGCATCCCCATCATTATATTTTATAGCATAATCGGCAACATGCAGTACCACAGAAAGGAACAGCTAATTATACCATTCACTTTGATATTCGAATTGTTATTAAAAAACTCAGTACCACTTTCAACATCTCTTTTTATATTCTACTGAAATAGTCAATTTCTAGGATTCTGATGCATCATTTCAGAATGCTATCACCCAAAACTCACAAATAAGCCACGACTCCAGTTACGTACATTATCATGAAATTCATCTTAGTTTTTAACACTGGCGATAAAGTACATGTATTATTTTTTATCGATATCATCTTTATTACCATGTTCATGATCAGGCTTATTAAACAAAAACAATGATCCAGCATGGAGAAAAAATGTTGAACGGTAACGCATACGCAGTAAAATTTCGTTTATATTTGACTCATAAACAATGACTCTGTTGCGCTCTGAGATTCCTGACTTCTTCGCAATACAAGATCTCTTGGTGGAGACTAAATTTCACAAATCTTCTTAAGGTAAAATCTTTTTAGTCTGTTAGGTACGATACTTTAAAAACAACACTTAACTCAACGCGAACGACTATCCTAACGGTTTCTTGATGTTCAGGCCTGGTTGAAAGGCAAGTTCATTTTAAAGCTCAACTCCCTGATCTCGCAGGCAGATTTTTTGTTAAAAAGCGTTTATAGCTGCCTTTCCTCATTTTGAAACTAAATCAGTTTCTTTTTTTCGAAAATATATCTACCGTCAATGAGATTAGACTCAGCCCATTGTAGTTGTTAGACAAAACAACCTGTTTTAAGAGAATAACAAAGAGGTCTAGCAGATGGTTATTCGACGACTGTTGATCATCATGACGGCAATAAAAGTATATACCCTTCAATTGCACCGTCCGTATGAGGTAGCTTAAACCTTCTATATTTATATGAGGGTTTTTTATATACAAATTTTCTCGGGTAGATGATTGAACTTTCATTGTTCTAACCAACAGTCGCGCGGCGGTCTTTGTGAGATCCAGCATGACCCAATTGATTAAAAAATTTTAATCAATTTTGTTTATTTTTGCTACAGTGACGTTGGCGACAAAAAGAGAGAAAGGCACGCTAGGTAGGAGCATAGCCCTTCAAAATGTCTCAAAACGCTATTAGAATGTCAAACATTACCTTAGTGATAATTCCCTCTCGATAGTACAATCTTAAGGCTGGACTTAGTTTCCCGTAGTTCATTCCACCCCTCTGTTTGAACATTCCCCATCTTTTTGCTACTTCGTGGTGATTCAAGAGCTGAAACTCTCCTTCCTCCTCCCTTCTCCAGCATATGATGGACTTGCACCTCTCATCAGCTAGAAGCTCTAACAAAAACTCCCAGAGATGAAGCATATTTTTATATTTGTGTTGTGGCCGCGTGGGGACCGAACAGGTCTGGACGGGGCGTGCTCCAGACGTCTCGACGACATTGTTGCCCTTTCTATTGAGTTCCATGTCTTTCCTCAGCTTAAAAGCAGCTACATTGTTCGGAAAGAAGCGTACATGTGAACAAAAATCAAACTTCTCGCCTGATTTATGTATACACTGCCGACAATACACGGTCGTAAAACGTGTTTATTGTCATTGCTATGACGGTTTGCGCATGCGAGCAGTCAACTGACGCGACCGAAACATTGAAAACATTATTTCACTAGTACAAAGCTGGGTTTATTAGCATAATCAGAGTATTTATTTACTTTCATTTTTCTTATCAATTATCTATTACGAGGATAACGAATATTATATTCATCGATCATTTATCATCTTAATATATTTGCTTATATTAATTTATCAACAAAAAGAAAAGATAGGTTTACCAACTTCTCTTATTGAATGTTGTTATAGTTAATTTCATCCATTGTATATCTCAGTAATTTTTCATGCATTTTACTCTATAAAATAGTTTTAGGGCAAATTAAGTATGCATATAACTATGAAAGTAAGCGTTCGTTTTTCTTCTTTTATTTTTTGTACGTGTGTGTGTGTGTGGCTTCCTGAAGAAACACTTAAACTCGCTCTTAAAAATGTATTTAATAAGCACCTTTTTCAAGGTTTCTGGAAGGGATGGATGGTTTTATTGTGTCTTTGGTACGTCTTCTATATGACTTTGTTCCTGAAACTTATTTTCTGCAGTTTCTAATCACCGGATATGACGATAGTTTACGCGCGGTATATTAATCGCTCTTTACCGTGATCCTCTTTTCCCAAAATAAAAATTTTATCTACTCTGTTTACAGGCTTAGTTTTAGTATTTTCCCTGCATGGCAGGCACAAAATAATCTTAATGTGCACAGAACATGTACAGTTGCATTTGTGCGGAACGGAATCGGACTTTCAATAAAATTGTCGTTGTTTTACAACTTCCACTCTTTTGTATTCATTGCCAAAACATCCGGTCTTCTGACATTGCGTGTTCACGGGTCGTACCCGAAATCATTACGTAAAAACCCGGACACCAGGGCGACTTAAACAATCAGATATATTACCGGTTTATTAAATGATCTATATCCTGCGATACTTCGTGAACAATCGGAATGTGACTGAATTGATGATGGTCTACAGTTGTCTCCGATAAAGTAACTTAACGAAGGAGTGAAGTAGGAACAATCCTGGGTAGTACCCTTATAGGTACGGTACATGAGAAGAAAAAAAAATTGGTTTGGAAACTGTTGAACCCGAGCCAGTTTAGTGTACGATCATCATCATCGTAGTATCTTTATAAATTTAGATATTACTGAATAATTAAATAAGTGAATAAATAAATAAATGATGAAATAGGAGATATCTGTCTGAAGAGACTACTGTCAAGGGTAACGAGCATTATCTTCTGTTTAGATTAAGGAATACATTTTGCAATTAGATATATACATGACTTGGGTGTAACCGATTGTATATTTTCATTAAAATATCGATAAGGTTCTAAAAATAAAAGGATTTAGTTTCAAACGAAATTTTAATGCTGTGATAGTGGGAATAGTTTAGTTTAGGAATTTACTGGTCCGTTTGTCTGTCCGTTGTGATTGAACAATTTTCTACCAAGTATCTCGGTTGAGAGTGTGCATTACATACGTCATCCTTTGGAAAAATTGATGAGCCATGATATATTCTAAGTCTGGCAGAGAAATCAAGGCTAACCACAAAATCTATTTTGGTCTATATAGTTATTTTTTTAGAAGACTTCCTAGAATTTCTACACCTCTTTCTTTTTTTGTTAGTAATTCTTAAAGGAGTTCTGTTAAGAGGATTTTGCCGTTTTTTGTCAATTCTGTGCTGACGTCATTAGTACGTACTACCTTACCCCGTACACCAAATGCTTCTGTAGAGTCACCATGAAGATATCGAGCAAATTTTATCACGGATCCGTTAGCAATTTTTTTTGGTGATTTTTGCCGGAATAGCATTCAAACTTTAAAAAATTGGCCCAACTTTTTCAAGTTTCAGCGCATGCTCTTTGCAACAGACGACCGTGATTAATAAGTTCGATGCCTAAATATATCTAGTCTTACATAACACAACTGGACCATTAGTTTTGGAATTTTTTTAATATAAATGCAGAAATAGTTTTCGGCTTTTCAAAAAGATAACAAATAACCTGACATCATCATCATCAGCATGACATAGACCTCTTTCATAATGGCGGCCTATTAAGATATTCTTTCATATGTATGGTAATCAGCCTGTCAGACCTCATTTGAAAGTATGAATTTTCTTGTATTTTTGCACATGCTAACGAGGTCAATAAGGCAAATAATTATTCATATAAAAGAATATATTATTAGGCCTCCATTATGAAAGAGGTCTATAGCCCCTTTAAACATAGACAGCGAGCAAAATACTTTCTTTGCTTGGGGAGTGGCGCTTAATTAAGGAAGGAAAGAACGAAAGAGATCATGATTCGCACCTATCGAGTTCAGAGAGCTAGTCTTAATCTACCTCAAAAAGGGGTGTGCTGATAAGCTATATATTAGAGCGTCTTGTGGATGTGGATGGAGGTTTTGAATTTCTAGAAAATCTAATTCTAGATATGATGACCAAAAGTCATATAAATTTTAAAATCAATTTAATGCTACACCCTTGCATCTTTGGCGATGGTGTTGAAACATGTTCCTTCATCAGGGGATTATTTCCTTCCAAACACAAATAACTTTCTCATTTGCAAAACCTAAACGCCGAACAATAATACTATTGAAGAGTAATTTTTCATCGAGAGTTAACATGTTGTGCCAGAACTAAACAAAGAACGCTGAGCAGCTTATTTAGCGCTGTTTGTTATCATGCACGACGTAGGTATTCTGCGTACAATGTGGTTCTAGTATTCGGGTTCGTGAATGAAATTATTAGTGTGACCATGTCGAATAAATAATTCTGATTGTGGAGTTTTTCTGTGGTACTGTTTAATTACGTTGTGGTTCTGTCGATGAATGAATCCTAAAGTATGACCATTCAAATGAAAGATACTGAGCAGTGCTTTCCTGTGCTGCTGTGTATTATGAAGCAGTCGAGGTGGTTCTGTCTTTTGAATCTGTAAATTCCCAAAGTCCTATATTCTGAAATGAAAGCTACTGCACCAGCAATACTTTCCAGTAGTGCTGTTAATCATGATGTACAAGGTGGGTATATAGTGAACACGATTTTTCAGACCTTCAGTCCGAATTAAGCATAAGTTGATAAGAAGTTTACATGACTTTTTTTTAATGTTATATGCCTTGCAGTGTATAAACTTCTTAAGTGTTTACTGATTCTAATCTTGCACCAGCTTGTCATCATTCTGTGGTATTGTTGTGTCCTCGCACAGGAAAGTAAATTCTAGTCTTGGAACAAAAGATTGATGCGAGGGAAAGCTCTACATCCAGGCACGTACATCCTTCTGAAGAAGCCCTGGGAGAAGCTGTCCAGGGCGAGGATCTCCTGGGAGGAAGGCCAGAAGAGAAAAACGCTTTTGAAACTGAAGGAGAGGAATTAAACTCCAAGGGCACGAAATCTTTGATTATTCCTGGCTCTTGGTCACAAAGACTTGTGTCTATAGTTTGAAATCGATCGCGGTAAACAGATCTTGTAATTCCTGGTTCATACTTGTAAGGGAGGTTTCGAAATTTATAAACCAGTCTTTGGCCTTTCACCTGTTTGAATAAAATAAATTGATATCAAATAAATAAGTCAATATTTGGCAAGCCATCCTTATGATGGATATCAAAGCTTCTCTTGTCATTTGTCTCACGGTATATGTACCTTTAGTTAGGAACTTATATATAACGTTCAACAATTTTTTCTGAACACAGAACAAAGACTAATAATTACAATTTGTACAGCGTGGTGTTTTAAAGCACTGGTTTGCACCTGTCCACTAAAGAAACAGTGAAACAACACACAAAAACACACTTTTAAGACAGTAATGCGTAGTACAACATAATTTAAAAACTATTCCATCTTAGCCTTATTTGGAATGGCCACACTTCGGGATTTCATCAGCAGACTCAAAAAATTGAATAACCTTGTCTAGCGTATTAGACAGTACCACAGGAAAGTACTGCTCTGTAGCTTTCATTTTAATGGTCACATTTAAGGCTAACGTTGACAGAATCAAATTTATAAACACCTTGCACAGCATAAAAACAGCATCACAGAAAAGCATTGCTCAGTAGCTTTCATTTGATTGGTAACACTTAAGGATTTCATTCACAGACTAAAAAGTTAGAACTACCTTGTACAGCTGAACAACTCAACAGAGAGGAAAAGTAGAAAAAACTACTAAAACCATTCATTTGGATTTTAATCCCATAGGATTTCATCTACAAACTCTCGTTCCTTGACGGCATAATAAACAGCTTCACAGAAGAGTCCTACTCTGTATTTCTTTCAGTTCATCTGAATGGTTACAATTTTTCTGTGGTAGATGATTGAACGTGCATTGTTCTAACCAATAGCGACGCGGCGGTCTTTGTGAGATCCAGCATGACCCATTGATTAAAAAATTTTAATCAATTTTGTTTATTTTTGCTACAGTGGCGTTGACGACAAAAAGAAAGGATCGCACGCTAGCTAGCTGCATAGCCCTTCAAGATGTATCAAAACGTTATTAGAATATCAAAGATTACCTTGGTGATAATTCCTTGTCGATAGTACAATCTCAAGGCTCGACTTAGCTTCCCGTAGTCCATTCCACCCCTCTGTTTGAACATTCCCCATCTTTTTGCTACCTCGTGGTGATTTAAGAGCTGAAACTCTCCTTCATCTTCCCTTGTCCAGCATATGATGGACTTGCACCTCTCATCAGCTAGAAGCTCTAACAAAAACTCCCAGAGATGAAGCATATTTTTATATTTGTGTCGTGGCCGCGTGGAGACCGAACAGGTCTGGACGGGGTGTGCTCCAGAGGGCTCGACGACATTGTTGCACTGTGCCTTGAGTTCCATGTCTTTCCTTAGCTTAAAACCAACTCTATTGTTTGCAAAGTAACGTAAATGTGAAAAAAAAATCAAACTGCTCGCCTGATATGAATGCACAACCGACAATACATGGTCTTAAAACGTGCTTATTGTCATTGCTATGACGGTTTGCGCATGCGGGCGGTCAACTGTCGCGACCGAAACATTAAAAACATTATTTCACTAGTTCAAATTTAGGTTTATTAGCATAACCATAGTATTTATTTACTTTCATTTTTCTTATCAATTACCTATTACGAGGATAACGAATATTATGTTCATCGATCATTTATCATTTTAATAGATATACTCATATTAATTTATCAACCAAAAAATAGGTTTACGAACTTATCTTGCTATGATATTGAATGTTGTTACAGTCAATTTCATCCATTGTATATCTTGTATATATTGTAATTTTTCATGCATTTTGATCTGCAAAATAGTTTTGGGGCAAATAAAGTATTCATATAATTATGAAAGTAAGTGTTCGTTTTTCTTCTTTTATTTTTGTGTGTCTGTGTAGCTTCCTGAAGAAACACAAACTTAAACTCGCTCTTAAAGATGTATTTAATAACCACCTTTTTCAAGGTTTCTGGAAGGGTTGGATGGTTGTTGTTATGTCTTTGGTACGTCTTCTATATGACTTTATTCCTGATAATTTTTTTCCTGCACTTCCCACTGACTTCCTTATCACCGAGTATGACGATAATTACGTGCGATATATGAATCGCTTACTTCCCGTGATCCTCTTCTCCCAAAATGGAAGGTTTATCTACTCTGTTTACAGGCTTAGTTTTAGTATTTTTCCTGGATGACAGGCACAAAATAATCTTAAATGTGCACAGTACAGTTGCACTTGTGCGGAACGGAATCGAACTTTCAATCAAATTGTCGTTGTTTTACAACTTCCACTCCTTTGTATTCATTGCAAAAACATCCGGTCTTCTGAAATTGCTTTTTCATCGGTCGTACCTTTGAACCTGAAATCATTACCTTCAAAATTAAAAACCGGACACCAGAGGCGACTTAAACAATCAGATAAATTACCGGTTTATTAAATGATCTATATCCTGCGATACTTTGTAAACCATCGGAGTGTGACTGAATTGACGATGGTCCACAGTTGTCTCCGATAAAGTAACTTAACGAAGGAGTGGAGTAGGAATTCATTCATTCATGAATTTGAGGGTTATATCCAGAGAGGTCAGGTAAGTTCAAACGGTTTTAAAGTTTTCAAAGGTTGCATAGTTGAATACTTGAATTTTACTGGTTCGTTTGTCTGTCAGTTGTGATTGAACAATTTTCTTCCAATTATCCTGGTTTGAAACTCTGCACTGCATACGTCATCCTTTAGAAAAATTGATCAATCATGATAAAGCCTAAATCTGGCAGAGAAAATTGAGGCTAATCACAAAATCTGTTTTGGTCTATATGTTTTTTTTTTTTGCAGACGAATTCCTACACTTCTTCCTTATTTCGTCAGTTATTTCCATTTTGAAGTTCTTAAAGGAGTTCTGTCAAGAGGATTTTGCTGTTTCTGCCAATCCTGTGCTGACGTCATTAGTACGTAGTACCTGCTTGTGTAGAGTCATCAAGAAGATATCGAAAAAATTTTATCACGGATCCCTAAGCAATTTTTTTGGGTGATTATTGCAGGCATTACATTCAGACTTTAAAAAGCTGGCTCAACTTTTTCAACTTTTTCAATTTTCACATGGCCTTTGCAACGGACGACAGGAATAGGTTTCAATGCCTAAATATATATAGTTTTACATAACAAAACTGGACCATTAGTTTTGGATTTTTTTTAATATAAATGCAGAAATAGTTTTCGGCTTGATAAAAAGATAACAAATAACATGACATCATCATCATCAGCATGACATAGACCTCTTTCATAATGGCGGCCTATTAAGATATTCTTTTATATCTATGGTAATTAGGCTTTCAGACCTCGTTTGAAAGTATGAATTTTCTTGTATTTTGCACATGCTAACGAGGACAGTAAGGCTAATTATCATAGATATAAAATAAGATATTAATAGGCCACCATTATGAAAGAGGTCTATAGTCCTTTTAAAAATAGACAGCGAGCAAAAGGAAGGAAAGAACGAAAGAGATCATGATTACTCTGACTTTAAAAGAGGCGTGCTGATAAGCTCTATATTAGAGCGTCTTGTGGATGTGGATGGAGGTTTTAAATTTCTAGCAAATCTAATTCTAGATATGATGACCAAAAATCATATACATTTTAGAAACAAATTAATACTACACCCTTGCATCTTTGGCGATTGTTTTCAAACATGCTCCTTAATCAGGGAATTATTTCCTTCCAAACACAAATACCGTTTTCATTTGCAAATCCTCGAAAGAACAATAGTAGTATTTACGAGTTATTTTTCAGCGGGAGTTAACATGTTGAGCCAGAAAAACAAAGAACGCTGAGCAGCACTTATTTAGTGCTGTTTGTTATCATGCACGACGTAGGTATTCTGTATAATGTGGCTCTAGCTTTTGGAATGAAGTCATAAGTGTGACTATGCTTCTGATTGTGGGAATTTTTTGTGGCACTCTTTATAATTACGCTGTGGTTCTGTGGATGAAATCCTAAACTGCGACCATTCAAATGAAAGATACTGAGCAGTGCTTTCCTGTGCTGCTGTGTATTATGAAGCAGTCGAGGTGGCTCTGTCTTTTGAATCTGTAAATTCCCAAAGTCCTATAGTGTGAAATGAAAGCTACTGCACCAGCAATACTTTCCAGTAGTGCTGTTAATCATGATGTACAAGGTGGGTATATAGTGAACACGATTTTTCAGACCTTCAGTCCGAATTAAGCAGAAGTTGATAAGAAGTTTACATGACTTTTTTTCATGTTATATGCCTTTCAGTGTATGAACTTCTTAAGTGTTTACTGACTCTAATCTTGTCCCAGCTTGTCATCATTCTGTGGTTTTGTTGTGTCCTTCTCCCATAGGAAAATAAATTCTAGTCTTGGAACAAAAGATTGATGAGAGGGAAAGCTCTACATCCAGGCACGTACATCCTTGTGAAGAAGCCTTGGGAGAAGCTGTCCAGGGCGAGGATCCCCTGGGAGGAAGGCCAGAAGAGAAAAATGCTTTTGAACCTGGAGGAGAGGAATTCAACTCTATCAAAGGCAATAAGTCTTTGACTATTCCTGGCATTTGGTCACAAGGACTTGTGTTTATAGTTTGAAATCGATCGCGGTAAACAGATCTTGTAATTCCTGGTTCATACTTGTAAGGAAGATTTCGAAATTTATAAACCAGTCTTTGGCCTTTCACCTGTGTGAATATAATAAATATATATCAAATAAAAAATTAAATGATAAGCATCCTCTAATGGACATCAAAGCTTGTTTTGTCATTTGTTTCACTGTATATGTGCCTTTAAATAGGGACTCATATATAACGTTCCAAAATTTTTCTAAACACAGAACAAAGACTAATAATTACATGAGGGTGGTCTTTTTAAGCACTGGTTTGTACCACTAAAGAAATGGTGAAAGAAGACTGCTAACAAAGTTTAAAAACAGTAATGCATTATTAGTGTAGCATAGTGAATAAACAGTTCCACTTTAGCCTTATTTTGAATGGGCTATGACACTTGTTAAGATATCATCAACAGACTCAAATGATTGAACGTCCTTGTTTAACAAGCTAGACAGTACCACAGGAAGGTACTGCTCTCTAGGTTTAATTTGAATGTCACATTAAAGGGTAACATCCAAAGAATCAAGTTTATAAAGACCTTCTACAGCATAATAAACAGCACCACAGAAAAGCACTGTTCAGTAGCTTTCCTTTGATTGCTAACAGTTTAGGATTTTTTTCACAGACACAAAAGTTAGAACATACTATCTTATACAGCTAAACAACCCAAAAGAGAGGAGATGTAGTAGAAACAGCTACTCATAAGGCCCTTCATTTGAATTTTAATCCTATAGGATTTCGTCTACAAAGTCAAACGTTACAGCCGCTCTTGACAGCATAATAAACAGCCTCACATGAAAGAGCTGCTTAGTATTTATTTAGTTTTCATATGAGTAATCACAATTTACATCCACCGACTCAAAAGTTAGAGCTCCCTTGTGAAGCACGTTAGTCAGCACTTCACATACAGGAAAGCACTGTACAGTAAGTTTTAATGAAATTCTTTCCCTCTAGTTCTTCATTATTTTACAAACTCAAAAGTCAGAACCACCCTGTAAAGCATAATAACAGTGCCTCAAGGGGAAAAACTACAAATTGCCATAACTTGAATTTAATTCTTTAGGATATTTCATCCACAGACAATCACATGCATCTCCTTCATTATATTTTATAGCATAATCAACATGCAGTACCATAGGAAGGAACAACTAATTATACCATTCACTTTGATATTCGAATTGATATTAAAAAACTCAGTACCACTTTTAACATCTCTAGTTATATTCTACTGAAATAGTCAAATTCTAGGATTCTGATGCATCATTAATTTCAGAATGCTATCACCCAAAACTGACAAACAAGAAGCCACGACTCGTTGTTTGGTACATTATCATAAAATTTATCTTAGTTTTTAACACTGGCGATAAAGTACATGTATTATTTTTTATCCGTCAATATCATTTTTATTACCATGTTCATGATCAGGCTTATTAAACAAAAACAATGATCCAGCATGGAGAAAAAATGTTGAAAGGTGACGCAAACGCAGTAAAATTTCGTTTATATTTGACTCCTAAACAATGATTCTGTTGCGTTCTGAGATTCCTGACTCCTTCGCAATACAAGATCTCTTGGTGGAGACTAAATTTCACAAATCTTCTTAAGGTAAAATCTTTTTTGTCTGTTAGGTACGATACTTTAAAGACAACAGTTAACTCATACCCGAACGACTATCCAAACAGTTTCTTGAGGTTCACGCCTGGTTGAAAGGCAAGTTCATTTCAAAGCTCAACTCCCTGATCCCACGGGCAAATTTTTTGTTAAAAAGTGTTTATAGCTGCTTCTCCTCATTTTGAAACGTTTTTTCGAAAATATATCTATCGTGAATGAGATTAGACTCAGTCCATTGTAGTTGTTAGACAATATAGCCTGTTTTAAGAGAATAACGAACAGGTCTAGCAGATGGTTATTAGACGACTGTTGATCATGACAGCAATAAAATTATATACCTTTCAATTGCGCCGTCCGTATGAGGTAGCTTAAACCTTCTATATTTATATGACGGTTTTTTATATACAAATTTTCTCGGGTAGATGATTGAACTTGCATTGTCTAACCAATAGTCGCGCGGCGGTCTTTGTGAGATCCAGCATGACCCATTGATTAAAAAATTTTAATCAATTTTGTTTATTTTTGCTACAGTGCCGTTGGCGACAAAAAGAGAGAAACGCACGATAGCTAGGTGCATAGCCCTTCAAAATGTCTCAAAACGCTATTAGAATGTCAAACATTACCTTGGTGATAATTCCCTCTCGATAGTAGAATCTTAAGGCTCGACTTAATTTCCCGTAGTCCATTCCAAGAGCTGAAACTCTCCTTCCTCCTCCCTTCTCCAGCATATGATGGACTTGCACCTCTCATCAGCTAGAAGCTCTAACAAAAACTCCCAGAGATGAAGCATATTTTTATATTTGTGTTGTGGCCGCGTGGGGACCGAACAGGTCTGGACGGGGCGTGCTCCAGACGGCTCGACGACATTGTTGCCCTTTCTATTGAGTTCCATGTCTATCCTCAGCTTAAAAGCAACTACATTGTTCGGAAAGAAGCGTACATGTGAACAAAAATCAAACTTCTCGCCTGATTTATGTATACACTGCCGACAATACACGGTCGTAAAACGTGTTTATTGTCATTGCTATGACGGTTTGCGCATGCGAGCAGTCAACTGACGCGACCGAAACATTGAAAACATTATTTCACCAGTACAAAGCTGGGTTTATTTGCATAACCAGAGTATTTATTTACTTTCATTTTTCTTATCAATTATCTATTACGAGGATAACGAATATTATATTCATCGATCATTTATCATCTTAATATATTTGCTTATATTAATTTATCAACAACAAAAAAAAGATAGGTTTACCAACTTCTCTTATCTAACTTCTCTTAATTTCATCCATTGTATATCTCAGTAATTTTTCATGCATTTTACCTCATAAAATGGTTGGGGCAAATTAAGTATGCATATAATTATGACAGTAAGTGTTCGTTTTTCTTCTTCTGTTTTTTGTACGTGTGTGTGTGTGTGGCTTCCTGAAGAAACACTTAAACTCGCTCTTAAAAATGTATTTAATAAGCACCTTTTTCAAGGTTTCTGGAAGGGATGGATGGTTTTATTGTGTCTTTGGTACGTCTTCTATATGACTTTGTTCCTGAAACTTATTTTCTGCAGTTTCTAATCACCGGATATGACGATAGTTTACGCGCGGTATATTAATCGCTCTTTTACCGTGATCCTCTTTTCCCAAAACAAAAATTTTATCTACTCTGTTTACAGGCTTAGTTTTAGTATTTTCCCTGCATGGCAGGCACAAAATTATCTTAATGTGCACAGAACATGTACAGTTGCATTTGTGCGGAACGGAATCGGACTTTCAATAAAATTGTCGTTGTTTTACAACTTCCACTCTTTTGTATTCATTGCCAAAACATCCGGTCTTCTGACACTGCGTGTTCACGGGTCGTACCCGAAATCATTACGTAAAAACCCGGACACCAGGGCGACTTAAACAATCAGATATATTACCGGTTTATTAAATGATCTATATCCTGCGATACTTCGTGAACAATCGGAATGTGACTGAATTGACGATGGTCTACAGTTGTCTCCGATAAAGCAACTTAACGAAGGAGTGAAGTAGGAACAATCCGGGGTAGTACCCTTACACGTACGCTACATTAGAAGAAAAAAAAATTGGTTTGGAAACTGTTGAACCCGAGCCAGTTTAGTGTACGATCATCATTATCATCATCATCATCATCATCATCATCATCGTAGTATCTTTATAAATTTAGATATTACTGAATAATTAAATAAGTGAATAAATAAATAAATGATGAAATAGGAGATATCTGTCTGAAGAGACTACTGTCAAGGGTAACGAGCATTATCTTCTGTTTAGATTAAGGAATGCATTTTGCAATTAGATATATACATGACTTGGGTGTAACCGATTGTATATTTTCATTAAAATATCGATTGGGTTCTAAAAATAAAAGGGTTTAGTTTCAAACGAAATCTTAATGCTGTGATAGTGGGAATAGTTTAGTTTAGGAATTTACTGGTCCGTTTGTCTGTCCGTTGTGATTGAACAATTTTCTACCAAGTATCTCGGTTGAGAGTGTGCATTACATACGTCATCCTTTGGAAAAATTGATGAGCCATGATATATTCTAAGTCTGGCCGAGAAATCAAGGCTAACCACAAAATCTATTTTGGTCTATATAGTTATTTTTTTAGAAGACTTCCTAGAATTTCTACACCTCTTTCCTTTTTTGTCAGTAATTCTTAAAGGAGTTCTGTTAAGAGGATTTTGCCGTTTTTTGTCAATTCTGTGCTGACGTCATTAGTACGTAGTACCTTACCCCGTACACCAAATGCTTCTGTAGAGTCACCATGAAGATATGGAGCAAATTTTATCACGGATCCGTAAGCAATTTTTTTTGGTGATTTTTGCCGGAATAGCATTCAAACTTTAAAAAATTGGCCCAACTTTTTCAAGTTTCAGTGCATGCTCTTTGCAACAGACGACCGTGATTAATAAGTTCGATGCCTAAATATATCTAGTCGTACATAACAAAACTGGACCATTAGTTTTGGAATTTTTTTAATATAAATGCAGAAAAAGTTTTCGGCTTTTCAAAAAGATAACAAATAACATGACATCATCATCATCAGCATGACATAGACCTCTTTCATAATGGCGGCCTATTAAGATATTCTTTCATATGTATGGTAATTAGCCTGTCAGACCTCATTTGAAAGTATGAATTTTCTTGTATTTTTGCACATGCTAACGAGGTCAATAAGGCTAATAATTATTCATATAAAAGAAAATATTATTAGGCCTCCATTATGAAAGAGGTCTATAGCCCCTTTAAAAATAGACAGCGAGCAAAATACTTTCTTTGCTTGGGGAGTGGCGCTTAATTAAGGAAGGAAAGAACGAAAGAGATCATGATTCGCACCTATCGAGTTCAGAGAGCTAGTCTTAATCTACCTCAAAAAGGGGTGTGCTGATAAGCTCTATATTAGAGCGTCTTGTGGACGTGGAGCTGAGCAGCTTATTTAGTGCTGTTTGTTATCATGCACGTGGTAGGTATTCTGCGTACAATGTGGTTCTACTATTCGGGTTCGTGAATGAAATTATTAGTGTGACCATGTTGAATAAATAATTCTGATTGTGGGACTTTTCTGTGGTACTGTTTAATTACGCTGTGGTCCTATCGATGAATGAATCCTAAGGTATGACCATTCAAATGAAAGCTACTGAGCAGTGCTTTCCTGTGCTGTTGTGTATTATGAAGCAGTCGAGGTGGTTCTGTCTTTTGAATCTACAAATTCCCAAAGTCCTATAGTATGAAATGAAAGCTACTGCACCAGCAATACTTTCCAGTAGTACTGTTAATCATGAAGTACAAAGTGGGTGTATAGTGAACGCGATTTTTCAGACCTTCAGTCCGAATTAAGCATAAGTTAATAAGAAGTTTACATGACTTTTTTTTAATGTTATATGCCTTGCAGTGTATGAACTTCTTAAGTGCTGACTGACTCTAATCTTGTCCCAGCTTGTCACCGTTCTGTGGTTTTGCTGTGTCCTTCTCTCATAGGAAAGTAAATTCTAGTCTTGGAGCAAAAGATTGATGAGAGGGAAAGCTCTACATCCAGGCACGTACATCCTTCTGAAGAAGCCCTGGGAGAAGCTGTCCAGGGCGAGGATCCCCTGGGAGGAAGGCCAGAAGAGAAAAATGCTTTTGAACCTGGAGGAGAGGAATTCAACTCTATCAAGGGCAATAAGTCTTTGATTATTCCTGGCTCTTGGTCACAAAGACTTGTGTTTATAGTTTGAAATCGATCGCGGTAAACAGACCTTGTAATTCCTGGTTCATACTTGTAAGGAAGGTTTCGAAATTTATAAACCAGTCTTTGGCCTTTCACCTGTGTGAATATAATAAATATATATCAAATAAATAAGTAAATAATAAGCATCCTCTAATGGACATCAAAGGTTGTCTTGTCATTTGTTTCACTGTATATGTGCCTTTAGATAGGGACTCATATAGAACGTTCCAAACTTTTTCTAAACACAGAACAAAGACTTTAATTACATGAGGGTGGTCTTTTTAAGCACTGGTTTGTACCACTAAAGAAACGGTGAAAGAAGACAGCTAACACACTTTAAAAACAGTAATGCATTATTAGTGTAGCATAGTGACTAAACAGTTCCACTTTAGCCTTATTTTGAATGGGCTATGACACTTCTTAAGATTTCATCAGCAGACTCAAATGATTTAACTTCCTTGTTTAACAAGCTAGACAGTACCACAGGAAGGTACTGCTCTCTTGCTGTACTGCTCTCTACCTTTCATTTGAATGTCACATTAAAGGGTAACATCCAAAGAATCAAATTTATAAAGATCTTGTACAACATAATAAACAGCACCACAGAAAAGCACTGCTCAGTGGCTTTCCTTTGATTGCTAACAGTTTAGGATTTCTTTCACAGACACAAAAGTTAGAACATACTATCTTATACAGCTAAACAACCCAAAAGAGAGGAGATGTAGAAACAGCTACTCATAAGGCCCTTCATTTGAATTTTAATCCTATAGGATTTCATCTACAAACTCAAACGTTACAGCTGCTCTTGACCGGCATAATAAACAGCCTCACATGAAAGATCTGCTTAGTATTTATTTAGTTTTCATATGAATAATCACAATTTACATCCACCGACTCAAAAGTTAGAACTCCCTTGTGAAGCACGGTAGTCAGTACTTCACATACAGGAAAGCACTGCGCAGTTACTTTTAATGAAATTCTTACACTCTAGTTCTTCATTTACAGACTCAAAAGTCAGAACCACCCTGTAAAGCATAGTAACAGTGCCTCAAGAGGAAAAACTACAAATTGCCATAACTTGAATTTAATTCTTTAGGATTTCATCCACAGACAATTACATGCATCTCCTTCATTATATTTTATAGCTTAATCAACATGCAGTACCATATATATAGGAAGGAACAGCTAATTATACCATTCACTTTGATATTTGAATTGATATTAAGAAACTCGGTACGACTCTGAACATCTCTATTTATATTTTATTGAAATAGTCAAACTCTAGGATTCTGATGCACCATTAATTTCAGAATGCTATCACCCAAAACTCAGAAACAAGAAGCCACGACTCTTTGTTAGGTCCATTATCGTAAAATTCATCTTAGTTTTTAACACTGGCGATAAAGTACATGTATTATTTTTTATCCGACAATATCATTTTTATTACCATGTTCATGATCAGGCTTTTTAAACAAAAACAATATCCAGCATGGAGAAAAAATGTTGAAAGGTGACACATACGCAGTAAAATTTCGTTTATATTTGACTCATAAACAATGACTCTATTGCGCTCTGAGATTCCTGACTTCTTCGAAATACAATATCTCTTGGTGGAGAATAAATTTCACAAATCTTCTTAAGGTAAAATCTTTTTTGTCTGTTAGGTACGATGCTATAAAAACAACAGTTAACTCATACCCGAACGACTATTCTAACGGTTTCTTGAGGTTCACGCCTGGTTGAAAGGCAAGTTCATTTTAAAGCTCAACTCCCTGATCCCGCAGTCAGATTTTTTTTTTTTAAAAAAAAAAAGCGTTTATAGCTGCTTCTCCTCTTTTTGAAACTTTTTTTTTCGAAAATATATCTACCATCAATGAGATTAGACTCAGTCCATTGTAGTTGTTAGACAAAACAGCCTGTTTTAAGAGAATAACAAAGAGGTCTAGCAGATGGTTATTAGACGACTGTTGATCATGACAGCAATAAAATTATATACCTTTCAATTGCGCCGTCCGTATGAGGTAGCTTAAACCTTCTATATTTATATGAGGTTTTTTTATATACAAATTTTCTCGGGTAGATGATTGAACTTGCATTGTTTTAACCAATAGTCTCGCGGCGGTCTTTGTGAGATCCAGCATGACCCATTGATTAAAAAAGTTTTAATCAATTTTGTTTATTTTTGCTACAGTGGCGTTGGCGACAAAAAGAGAGAAACGCACGCTAACTAGCTGCATAGCCCTTCAAAATGTCTCAAAACGCTATTAGAATGTCAAACATTACCTTGGTGATAATTCCCTCTCGATAGTAGAATCTTAAGGCTCGACTTAATTTCCCGTAGTCCATTCCACCCCTCTGTTTGAACATTCCCCATCTTTTTGCTTCTTCGTGGTGATTCAAGAGCTGAAACTCTCCTTCCTCCTCCCTTCTCCAGCATATGATGGACTTGCACCTCTCATCAGCTAGAAGCTCTAACAAAAACTCCCAGAGATGAAGCATATTTTTATATTTGTGTTGTGGCCGCGTGGGGACCGAACAGGTCTGGACGGGGCGTGCTCCAGACGGCTCGACGACATTGTTGCCCTTTCTATTGAGTTCCATGTCTTTCCTCAGCTTAAAAGCAACTACATTGTTCGGAAAGGAGCGTACATGTGAACAAAAATCAAACTTCTCGCCTGATTTATGTATGCACTGCCGACAATACACGGTCGTAAAACGTGTTTATTGTCATTGCTATGACGGTTTGCGCATGCGAGCAGTCAACTGTCGCGACCGAAACATTGAAAACATTATTTCACTAGTACAAAGCTGGGTTTATTTGCATAACCAGAGTATTTATTTACTTTCATTTTTCTTATCAATTACCTATTACGAGGCTAACGAATATTATATTCATCGATCATTTATCATCTTAATATATTTGCTTATATTAATTTATCAACAACAAAAAAAAGATAGGTTTACCAACTTCTCTTATTGAATGTTTTTGTAGTTAATTTCATCCATTGTATATCTCAGTAATTTTTCATGCATTTTACCCTACAAAATAGTTGGGCCAAATTAAGTATGCATATAATTATGAAAGTAAGTGTTCGTTTTTCTTCTTCTATTTTTTGTACGTGTGTGTGTGTGTGGCTTCCTGAAGAACACTTAAACTCGCTCTTAAAAATGTATTTAATAAGCACCTTTTTCAAGGTTTCTGGAAGGGATGGATGGTTTTATTGTGTCTTTGGTACGTCTTCTATATGACTTTGTTCCTGAAAATTATTTTCTGCAGTTTCTAATCACCGGATATGACGATAGTTTACGCGCGGTATATTAATCGCTCTTTTACCGTGATCCTCTTTTCCCAAAATAAAAATTTTATCTACTCTGTTTACAGGCTTAGTTTTAGTATTTTCCCTGCATGGCAGGCACAAAATAATGTTAATGTGCACAGAACATGTACAGTTGCATTTGTGCGGAACGGAATCGGACTTTCAATAAAATTGTCGTTGTTTTACAACTTCCACTCTTTTGTATTTATTGCCAAAACATCCGGTCTTCTGAAATTGCGTGTTCACGGGTCGTACCCGAAATCATTACGTAAAAACCCGGACACCAGGGCGACTTAAACAATCAGATATATTACCGGTTTATTAAATGATCTATATCCTGCGATACTTCGTGAACAATCGGAATGTGACTGAATTGACGATGGTCTACAGTTGTCTCCGATAAAGTAACTTAACGAAGGAGTGAAGTAGGAACAATCCTGGGTAGTACCCTTATAGGTACGCTGCATGAGAAGAAAAAAAAAATTGGTTTGGAAACTGTTGAACCCGAGCCAGTTTAGTGTACGATCATCACTATCATCATCATCATCATCGTAGTATCTTTATAAATTTAGATATTACTGAATAATTAAATAAGTGAATAAATAAATAAATGATGAAATAGGAGATATCTGTCTGAAGAGACTACTGTCAAGGGTAACGAGCATTATCTTCTGTTTAGATTAAGGAATACATTTTGCAATTAGATATATACATGACTTGGGTGTAACCGATTGTATATTTTCATTAAAATATCGATAGGGTTCTGAAAATAAAAGGGTTTAGTTTCAAACGAAATCTTAATGCTGTGATAGTGGGAATAGTTTAGTTTAGGAATTTACTGGTCCGTTTGTCTGTCCGTTGAGATTGAACAATTTTCTACCAAGTATCTCGGTTGAGAGTGTGCATTACATACGTCATCCTTTGGAAAAATTGATGAGCCATGATATATTCTAAGTCTGGCAGAGAAATCAAGGCTAACCACAAAATCTATTTTGGTCTATATAGTTATTTTTTTAGAAGACTTCCTCGAATTTCTACCCCTCTTTCTTTTTTTGTCAGTAATTCTTAAAGGAGTTCTGTTAAGAGGATTTTGCCGTTTTTTGTCAATTCTGTGCTGACGTCATTAGTACGTAGTACCTTACCCCGTACACCAAATGCTTCTGTAGAGTCACCATGAAGATATGGAGCAAATTTTATCACGGATCCGTAAGCAATTTTTTTTGGTGATTTTTGCCGGAATAGCATTCAAACTTTAAAAAATTGGCCCAACTTTTTCAAGTTTCAGTGCATGCTCTTTGCAACAGACGACCGTGATTAATAAGTTCGATGCCTAAATATATCTAGTCTTACATAACAAAACTGGACCATTAGTTTTGGAAGTTTTTTAATATAAATGCAGAAAAAGTTTTCGGCTTTTCAAAAAGATAACAAATAACATGACATCATCATCATCAGCATGACATAGACCTCTTTCATAATGGCGGCCTATTAAGATATTCTTTCATATGTATGGTAATTAGCCTGTCAGACCTCATTTGAAAGTATGAATTTTCTTGTATTTTTGCACATGCTAACGAGGTCAATAAGGCTAATAATTATTCATATAAAAGAAAATATTATTAGGCCTCCATTATGAAAGAGGTCTATAGCCCCTTTAAAAATAGACAGCGAGCAAAATACTTTCTTTGCTTGGGGAGTGGCGCTTAATTAAGGAAGGAAAGAACGAAAGAGATCATGATTCGCACCTATCGAGTTCAGAGAGCGAGTCTTAATCTACCTCAAAAAGGGGTGTGCTGATAAGCTCTATATTAGAGCGTCTTGTGGATGTGAATGGAGGTTTTGAATTTCTAGAAAATCTAATTGTAGATATGATGACCAAAAATCATATAAATTTTAAAATCAATTTAATGCTACACCCTTGCATCTTTGGCGATGGTGTTGAAACATGTTCCTTCATCAGGGGATTATTTCCTTCCAAACACAAATACCTTTCTCATTTGCAAAACCTAAACGCCGAACAATAATACTATTCAAGAGTAATTTTTCATCGAGAGTTAACATGTTGTGCCAGGAAAACAAAGAACGCTGAGCAGCTTATTTAGTGCTGTTTGTTATCATGCACGACGTGGGTATTCTGCGTACAATGTGGTTCTAGTATTCGGGTTCGTGAATGAAATTATTAGTGCGACCATGTTGAATAAATAATTCTTATTGTGGGACTTTTCTGTGGTACTGTTTAATTACGCTGTGGTTCTGTCGATGAATGAATCCTAAAGTATGACCATTCAAATGAAAGATACTGAGCAGTGCTTTCCTGTGCTGCTGTGTATTATGAAGCGGTCGAGGTGGTTCTGTCTTTTGAATCTGCAAATTCCCAAAGTCCTATAGTATGAAATGAAAGCTGCTGCACCAGCAATACTTTCCAGTAGTACTGTTAATCATGATGTACAAAGTGGGTGTATAGTGAACACGATTTTTCAGACCTTCAGTCCGAATTAAGCATAAGTTAATAAGAAGTTTACATGACTTTTTTTTAATGTTATATGCCTTGCAGTGTATGAACTTCTTAAGTGCTGACTGACTCTAATCTTGTCCCAGCTTGTCACCGTTCTGTGGTCTTGCTGTGTCCTTCTCTCATAGGAAAGTAAATTCTAGTCTTTGAACAAAAGATTGATGAGAGGGAAAGCTCTACATCCAGGCACGTACATCCTTCAGAAGAAACCCTGGGAGAAGCCGTCCAGGGCGAGTATCCCCTGGGTAGTAGGCTAGAAGAGAAAAATGCTCTTGAAACTGAAGGAGAGGAATTAAACTCCAAGGGCAAGAAATCTTTGATTATTCCTGGCTCTTGGTCACAAAGACTTGTGTTTATAGTTTGAAATCGATCGCGGTAAACAGATCTTGTAATTCCTGGTTCATACTTGTAAGGAAGGTTTCGAAATTTATAAACCAGTCTTTGGCCTTTCACCTGTTTGAATGAAATAAATATATATCAAATAAATAAGTAAATAATAAGCATCCTCTAATGGACATCAAAGCTTGTCTTGTCATTTGTTTCACTGTATATGTGCCTTTAGATAGGGACTCGTATAGAACGTTCCAAAATTTTTCTAAACACAGAACAAAGACTAATAAATACATGAGGGTGGTCTTTTTAAGCACTGGTTTGTACCACTAAAGAAACGGTGAAAGAAGACAGCTAATACACTTTAAAAACAGTAGTGCATTATTAGTGTAGCATAGTGAATAAACAGTTCCACTTTAGCCTTATTTTGAATGGGCTATGACACTTCTTAAGATTTCATCAACAGACTCAAATGATTGAACTTCCCTGTTTAACAAGCTAGACAGTACCACAGGAAGGTACTGCTCTCTTGCTGTACTGACTCTCTAGCTTTCATTTGAATGTCACATTAAAGGGTAACATCCAAAGAATCAAATTTATAAAGACCTTGTACAACATAATAAACAGCACCACAGAAAAGCACTGTTCAGTAGCTTTCCTTTGATTGCTAACAGTTTAGGATTTCTTTCACAGACACAAAAGTTAGAACATACTATCTTATACAGCTAAAGAACGCAAAAGAGAGGAGATGTAGAAACAGCTACTCATAATTATAAGGCCCTTCATTTGAATTTTAATCCTATAGGATTTCATCTACAAACTCAAACGTTACAGCAGCTCTTGACAGCATAATAAACAGCCTCACATGAAAGAGCTGCTTAGTATTTATTTAGTTTTCATATGAATAATCACAATTTACATCCACCGACATAAAAGTTAGAACTCCCTTGTGAAGCACGCTAGTCAGCACTTCACATACAGGAAAGCACTGCACAGTAAGTTTTAATGAAATTCTTACACTCTAGTTCTTCGTTTACAGACTAAAAAGTCAGAACCACCCTGTAAAGCATAATAACAGTGCCTCAAGAGGAAAAAGTACAAATTGCCATAACTTGAATTTAATTCTTAAGGATTTCATCCACAGACAATTACATGCATCTCCTTCATTATACTTTATAGCATAATCAACATGCAGTACCATAGGAAGGAACAGCTAATTATACCATTCACTTTGACATTCGAATTGATATGAAGAATCTCGGTACGACTCTGAACATCTCTATTTATATTCTACTGAAATAGTCAAACTCTTGGATTCTGATGCATCATTTCAGAATGCTAACACCCAAAACTCACAAACAAGCCACGACAGGTACTTTATCATAAAATTCATCTTAGTTTTTAACACTGGCGATAAAGTACATGTATTATTTTTTATCGATATCATTTTTATTACCATGTTCATGATCAGGCTTATTAAACAAAAACAATACCCAGCATGGAGAGAAAATGTTCAAAGGTGACGCAAACGCAGTAAAATTTCGTTTGTATTTGACTCATAAACAATGACTCTATTGCGCTCTGAGATTCCTGACTTCTTCGCAATACAAGATCTCTTGGTGGAGACTAAATTTCACAAATCTTCTTAAGGTAAAATCTTTTTTGTCTGTTAGGTACGATACTTTAAAGACAACAGTTAACTCATACCCGAACGACTATCCAAACAGTTTCTTGAGGTTCACGCCTGGTTGAAAGGCAAGTTCATTTCAAAGCTCAACTCCCTGATCCCACGGGCAAATTTTTTGTTAAAAAGCGTTTATAGCTGCTTCTCCTCATTTTGAAACGTTTTTTCGAAAATATATCTATCGTGAATGAGATTAGACTCAGTCCATTGTAGTTGTTAGACAATATAGCCTGTTTTAAGAGAATAACGAAGAGGTCTAGAAGATGGTTATTAGACGACTGTTGATCATGACAGCAATAAAATTATATACCTTTCAATTGCGCCGTCCGTATGAGGTAGCTTAAACCTTCTATATTTATATGACGGTTTTTTATATACAAATTTTCTCGGGTACATGATTGAACTTGCATTGTTCTAACCAATAGTCGCGCGGCGGTCTTTGTGAGATCCAGCATGACCCATTGATTAAAAAATTTTAATCAATTTTGTTTATTTTTGCTACAGTGCCGTTGGCGACAAAAAGAGAGAAACGCACGATAGCTAGGTCCATAGCCCTTCAAAATGTCTTAAAACGCTATTAGAATGTCAAACATTACCTTGGTGATAATTCCTTCTCGATAGTACAATCTTAAGGCTCGACTTAGTTTCCCGTAGTCCATTCCACCCCTCTGTTTGAACATTCCCCATCTTTTTGCTACTTCGTTGTGATTCAAGAGCTGAAACTCTCCTTCCTCCTCCCTTCTCCAGCATATGATGGACTTGCACCTCTCATCAGCTAGAAGCTCTAACAAAAACTCCCAGAGATGAAGGATATTTTTATATTTGTGTTGTGGCCGCGTGGGGACCGAACAGGTCTGGACGGGGCGTGCTCCAGAGGGCTCGACGACATTGTTGCCCTTTCTATTGAGTTCCATGTCTTTCCTCAGCTTAAAAGCAACTACATTGTTCGGAAAGAAGCGTACATGTGAACAAAAATCAAACTTCTCGCCTGATTTATGTATACACTGCCGACAATACACGGTCGTAAAACGTGTTTATTGTCATTGCTATGACGGTTTGCGCATGCGAGCAGTCAACTGTCGCGACCGAAACATTGAAAACATTATTTCACCAGTACAAAGCTGGGTTTATTTGCATAACCAGAGTATTTATTTACTTTCATTTTTCTTATCAATTACCTATTACGAGGATAACGAATATTATATTCATCGATCATTTATCATCTTAATATATTTGCTTATATTGATTTATCAACAAAAAGAAAAGATAGGTTTACCAACTTCTCTTATTGAATGTTTTTGTAGTTAATTTCATCCATTGTAAATCTCAGTAATTTTTCATGCATTTTACTCTTTAAAATAGTTGGGGGCAAATTAAGTATGCATATAATTATGAAAGTAAGTGTTCGTTTTTCTTCTTCTATTTTTTGTACGTGTGTGTCTGTGTGGCTTCCTGAAGAAACACTTAAACTCGCTCTTAAAAATGTATTTAATAAGCACCTTTTTCAAGGTTTCTGGAAGGGATGGATGGTTTTATTGTGTCTTTGGTACGTCTTCTATATGACTTTGTTCCTGAAACTTATTTTCTGCACTTCCTAATTACCGGATATGACGATAGTTTACGTACGGTATATGAATCGCTCAATAAAATAATTTAATATTGTGTATTTAATAAGCACCTTTTTCAAGGTTTCTGGAAGGGATGGATGGTTTTATTGTGTCTTTGGTACGTCTTCTATATGACTTTGTTCCTGAAACTTATTTTCTGCACTTCCTAATTACCGGATATGACGATAGTTTACGTACGGTATATGAATCGCTCACTTACCGTGATCCTCTTCTCCCAAAATGAAACGTTTATCTACTCTGTTTACAGGCTTAGTTTTAGTATTTTCACTGCATGGCAGGCACAAAATCTTAAATGTGCACAGCACAGTTACATTTGTGCGGAACGGAATCGAATTTTCCAGCAAACTGTCGTTGTTTTACAACTTCCACTCTTTTGTATTCATTGCAAAAACATCCGGTCTTCTGAAATTGCGTGTTCACCGGTCGTACCTTTGAACCTGAAATCATTACCTACAGAATTAAAAACCGGACACCAGAGGCGACTTAAACAATCAGATATATTACCGGTTTATTAAATGATCTATATCCTGCGATACTTTGTAAACAATCGGAGTGTGACTGAGTTGACGATGGCCTACAGTTGTCTCCGATAAAGTAACTTAACGAAGGAGTGGAGTAGGAATTCATTCATTTATGAATGACTATTTCTATTTCATGCACGACGTAGGTATTGTGCGAACAATGTGGTTCTAGTATTCGGGTTCGTGAATGAAATTATTAGTGTGACCATGTTGAATAAATAATTCTGATTGTGGGACTTTTCTGTGGTACTGTTTCATTACGCTGTGGTTCTGTCGATGAATGAATCCTAAAGTATGACCATTCAAATGAAAGATACTGGGCAGTGCTTTCCTGTACTGCTGTGCATTATGAAGCAGTGGAGGTGGTTCTTTCTTTTATCTGTGAATTCCCAAAGTCCTATAGTGTGAAATGAAAGTTACTGCACCAGCAATACTTTCCAGTAGTACTGTTAATCATGATGTACAAAGTGGGTGTATAGTGAACACGATTTTTCAGACCTTCAGTCCGAATTAAGCATAAGTTAATAAGAAAATTACACGACTTTTTTTAATGTTATATGCCTTGCAGTGTATGAACTTCTTAAGTGCTGACTGACTCTAATCTTGTCCCAGCTTGTCACCGTTCTGTGGCTTTGCTGTGTCCTTCTCTCATAGGAAAGTAAATTCTAGTCTTTGAACAAAAGATTGATGAGAGGGAAAGCTCTACATCCAGGCACGTACATCCTTCAGAAGAAACCCTGGGAGAAGCCGTCCAGGGCGAGTATCCCCTGGGTAGTAGGCTAGAAGAGAAAAATGCTCTTGAAACTGAAGGAGAGGAATTAAACTCCAAGGGCAAGAAATCTTTGATTATTCCTGGCTCTTGGTCACAAAGACTTGTGTTTATAGTTTGAAATCGATCGCGGTAAACAGATCTTGTAATTCCTGGTTCATACTTGTAAGGAAGGTTTCTAAATTTATAAACCAGTCTTTGGCCTTTCACCTGTTTGAATGAAATAAATATATATCAAATAAATAAGTAAATAATAAGCATCCTCTAATGGACATCAAAGCTTGTCTTGTCATTTGTTTCACTGTATATGTGCCTTCAGATAGGGACCAACATATATAACGTTAAAAAATATTTCTAAACACGGAACAAAGACTAATAATTACTATTTGAACGGCGTGGCCTTTTTAAGCACTGGTTTGTACCACTAACAAAACGGTGAAAGGAGACAGCTAAGACACTTTAAAGGCAGTAATGCATAGTACAGCATAATTAATAAACAGTTCCACGTTAGCCTTACGGTATTTTGAAGGGGCTTTGACACTTCTTAAAGATTTCATCAACAGACTCAAAAGATTGAATCACGTTCTTTTGCAAGTTAGACAGTAACAGAGGAAAGCACTGCTCTGTAGCTTTCATTTGAAGGTCACATTAAAGGGTAACCTCCACAGAATGAAATTTATAAACATCATACAGCATAGTAAACAGCACCACAGAAAAGCACTGCTTAGTAGCTTTCATTTGACTTGTAACACTTTAAGATTTCATTCACAGACACAAAAGTTAGAATTGAAACATCTTGTACAGCTAAACAACTCAACAGAAAGGAGAAGTAGAAACAACTACTAAAACCATTCACGGATTTTACTCAAATGGGATTTCATCTACAACTGAACTCTTTTTCCTTGAGGGCATAGCAAACAATTTTACAGAAAAGTGCTGCTCAGTATTTATTTAGCTTTCATTTGAATGGTCACAATTTAAGATAACATCCAACAACTCAAGAGTTAGAACCCCCCTTGTGTGGCATAGTAATCAGTGTATTACACAGAAAAGTACTGCAAAGTAGCTTTAATGAAATTGCCACACACAAGTTTTTCATTCACAGTCTCAAAAGTCAGAACCACTCTGTAAAGCATAGTAACAGCGACTCAAGAGGAAAAACTACCAATAGCCATAACTCGAATTTTAATTCTTTAGGATTTCATCCACAGGCTAACAGCCCTTTCGTGTTATTTTATGGCAGAATCAACAGTACCATAGGAAGGAAAGCTAATTATACCATTCACTTTGAAATTCACCCATCCAGGTTTGATTTTAGTTAATACTTAAACGTTAACAACCTAGAAACTCTGTACCACTTTGAACACCTCTATTTAAATTCTACTGAAATAGTCAAGCTCTAGGATTCTGATGCATCTTTTCAGAATGCTATCACCCAAAACTCACAAACAAGCAACGGACTCCTCGTTACGTACATCATACAAATTCATCATTTTCTTTAACACTGGCGATGAAGAACATATATTATTTTTTATCGATATCATTTATGTTACCATGTTCATGATCAGACTTATTTAAACAAAAACAATACCCAGCATGGAGAAAAATGTTTAAAGGTGACGCATTCACTGCCGGCGTAAAACTTCGTCTATATTGTATTCATAAACAATGACTCTATTGCGTTCTGTGATTCCTGACTTCTTCGCAATACAAGATCGCTTTGTGGAGACTAAATAATTTCACAAATCTTCTCTAGGTAATTTTTTTTTCTGTTAGGTACAATACTTTAAAAACAACAGTTAACTCATACCCGAACGACTATCCTAACGGTTTCTTGAGGTTCACGCCTGGTTGAAAGGCACGTTCATTTTCAAACCGAGCTCCCTGATCGGGCAGGCAGATTTTTTTAAAAAACGTTTATAGCTGCTTCTAGTTCTCATTTTGAAACAAACCCAATATCCCTTTTCAGAAAATATGTACCGTCAATGAGATTAGACCCAGTCCATCAGACAATACAGCCTGTTTTAAGGGAAATAACACAGAGGTCTAGCAGATGGTTATTGGACAACTGTTGATCATGGCAGCTATAAAATTGTACACCTTTTAATTGCGCCGTCCGTGCGAGGTAGCTTAAACCTTCTATATTTCAAGTGCTAACATTTATATGAGGCTGTTTTATACAATTTCTCTGTGGTAGATGATTGAACTTACATTGTTCTATCCAATAGTCGGCGGTCCGTGATCTATTGATTAAAAAATTTTAATCAATTTTTGTTTATTTTTTGCTACTGTGTCTTTTACGACAAAAAGAGAGAAACGTGCGCTAGCTAGGAGCAAAGCCCTTCAAAATACCTCAAAACGCTATTAGAATATCAAAGATTACCTTGGTGATAATTCCTTCTCGATAGTACAATCTCAAGGCTCGACTTAGCTTCCCGTAGTCCATTCCACCCCTCTGTTTGAAAATTCCCCATCTCTTTGCTACCTCGTGGTGATTCAAGAGCTGAAACTCTCCTTCCTCTTCCCTTCTCCAGCATATGATGGTCCTGCACCTCTCATCAGCTAGAAGCTCTAACAAAAACTCCCAGAGATGAAGCATATTTTTATATTTGTGTTGTGGCCGCGTGGGGACCGAACAGGTCTGGACGGGGCGTGCTCCAGAGGTCTCGACCGTGTTGCAGTTCGCATTGAGTTCCATGTCCTTCCTCAGCTTAAAATCAACTACAAATAGTGTTCGGAAAGAAGCGTAAATGTGAAGAAAGACCAAACTGCTGATGTGAATATACCACCGACAATACAGACACGGTCTCAAAACGTGCTTAGGTTCATTGCTATGCTTGTTTTGCGCCTGCGAGCACTCAGCTGACACGACCAAAAATGTTAAAACAAAGTAAACTCATTAATTTGATGTATGATATTGAAAGTCACTTGGCTGACCAAACGGAACCGATTTGACCCCAAAGTATGCCAATAACATAGAAATATCAAATTTATCGTCTTTTTGTAACATGGCTGTTCTCTTCTAGGAGATTGAATTAAACTATTGTCACCTGGTAACATTTGAGGTAGATCCTCACGTATCAAGATTATTTTTTTAACTTTGTGACTTCCTGACTAAATTTGCAACATAGCTGTCCCCTGCCAGAATTGGTGAAATAATATTAGTGAAGACATGTTAACACTTGAGGTTGAATGGACTATGACCTCACCACCAACACAATGTTTTAATTTTTTTTTTATACTCTCGCTCTTAAAAATGTACTTCATAACGGCCTTTTTCAAGGTGCCTGGATGGGCTGGATAAATTTTATTTTGTTTATTTTTTGTAGGTGGGTGATATGATTTTATTAATGATATTTTTCGTAAGAGATGCGCATTCTTTTACTGCATCACCTGTGTTCAAACTTTATGCTGGATAGCTTTTCGTGCCGACAGTAAAAGCCATCTGGTTTAGTACTGATAAACACCTATCCGGTATAGGACTCTCTACTTTAGAGATCGGCGATGCGCAGCTTTGTTCAGTTGCAGAAATCGTGTCTAAATCACCGTTCTTATGTGTAAACAGAGGTGGTGGACACAGCCTTGATCACCGACAAGAGAGAAATATTGTACCTTCTTGTCACCGAACGTGCCTTAAACACATCTCACGTGGCACGTGTAAATCGCTCACTAACCGTTATAACTTTCTCCTTGAAAGTAAGGTAAAAATTAGATTCTCTGTTTTAGGTTTTTTTATAGTTATTTTTTCTAAATCGCCAAAAACAAAGTAATCTTACACGTGTTCCCCACAGCTGCGCTTGTGCGGAACGGAACATTCCATTGAATTGTCGTTATTTTACAACTTCCACTCTATTGTAAGTCGTTGAAAAAACATCCGGTCGCTTCGGCGTAGGTGTTCACCGGTCGTATAATTGAATCTGGAAATTATGACCTAAAAAATTAAAAACCGGACAACACAGGTGATATAATGGGAATGATACTGATGGGTTTAATGATTGATACATCCTGCGAAATTTCAGAAACTCAGTGTCAGTGAAAAGACGATGGCCTATTGTCAGGAATGGAGTAGGAGCAATCCGGATGGGGGGTAGGGGTTGGGAGACGGGAGGGGGGGGGGGTGCATCATTATTAACACCTTAATCATAACTTAAGAATACCTCATCCTTGTAGAAATAAATTTGCAAATAAATAAATGATAATAATAGTAAGAGAAAGAAATCTGGCGACGAGATTTTTATATGGGAAAGAGTATCATTTTCTGAGAACTGGTCAGTTAAAGGAATTTATTGTACAATCGAAATTTGAAAATGACTTTAATGGATGAAAGGGAATTTATATTCGCAAGTTAATGGGCTCCTGAGGGTCAAACGAAACAAATTGTTCTAGCTGCTGCGATGGGGGAAATGAAACACAGCGGAATTTAAAGCCGACAGACGTTTTGAGTGTTATCCTTACGTCTAAACGAATCTTTCAGGTTTCAGAACTTCTGAGGAAATACCGTACTTTTTGAGTACTTAAATGGGAATATTTTTTAATAACCGACGAATCACGTGGGCGCCGGGGTTTGAACCGCTAGTGTGTGTGGGGGGGGTCTGGCGGCATACTACCTCAGAAATTTTTGAAATTTTGATGCTCTGAAAAGTTGTTCTTGTGTTCTGAGGGCGATTTCGTTCTACAATGTTCGCTTATTTTTATGCCTATTACTATTTACGTGTTTCACATACAAGTACTCGATTTTGTTTCATATTTCAGGCGGTATATTTAGTTTTCTGGGTGTCATTTTCAGTTAAGTACACCCTTAGGTGTATTAGATTTTATCCTAAGAATTCATTTGAATTTTTCCTATCCCGATCGCATATTCGTCAGGATTCGGGATTTTCAAGCAAAATCTTGAGAATCCCGACGAGATCGGGATGGTTCATCAGTGACTATAATGAGATTCGGTTTTTAATAAGAAAAGATTGCATAAGAATGTAATGTGCGGAAGAGTTCTGGAATTTGCTCTAGTTTTTAAATGTCTGCTCTAGAAACGATGAACAACTGTTTTGGTCAGTTTTTTTAAGGGAATAGTATACTATAACTCCACCTCCTCTACCCTCATCTCCCCCACCAAAAAAGCAGTGTCACCCTCCCCCCCCCACCCCACCGAAAAAAAGCAGCGCACCTTTGAGACCAAGAGCCCGTGCATGTTCAAGAGCCAACTTCCTGTTTCCTATCATGGATGGCACGTCCAACGTTCATCTCGACAAAACAAATTAAACAGTTGACTTCTCGTAATGACGTCTGAAGTTGATTTCGCCTCGTAAACTAGCAAGGCTCATTAAACCTGATTGTATCAATACATCTACTTTGGTCCTTAGTTCTAATTTGGGACTCATCTAAAATAATATGGGCTCTTAGTAATTTTAAAAAATTTTCATGCGTTAATCTAACGCAGTTAACTTTAAGGGTAAAAAGGCTGGCCTCTAGCCCTCCCCTAGATATAAATGTAATATTTCGCTGTTATAAGTTCATAAGACTCGAAAGATCACCTCTTAAAAAAACGTCTTTTTTAACCTGTTTATTTCTAGAACACGTCACGGCGAGATGATTTGACAAACTTTGAATCTATTCATCAAATTATACGGTGTTACAACTTCAGACAAAACCTCTTTGACAGGTTTTGCACATTATTATAAATTTCTTAGGATTTTACAAAACGAAATTTGGATTTTTTGTGACTTCAGTGAAGTTTAACTGTGTGTGCTTTGAATCCACGAATATCTTTGGGAGACTATAATTATAGTCCTAGTGCAAACTTTTTGTGTTTAAAATGTTATTTTAAGCCATTTAACCTTTGACTGTAATATTTTGTTCCAAAACTGGACGTCAGTCTGGAAGTCGACCAAGGGCGATTGGTTGACAGTTATTTAGGTCTTTCCAGATGATTAGTCAAGGGCTTATGACTTCCTAACCGCGGATATAAAAATTCAATTCGACAGACCAAGTAAATACTAAGATGTACGCTGGTGTGCAGGAAAAGCAAACTCTAGTGCAAAACACCACGGCAAGAACTTAACAAAATTATTTGAAGAGGTAAGGCAAACTGAACAAAGTTGCGAGAAAAAGTTATGTAATATAAATATATATATATATATATTCTTAAATACCGTTTAATTGCTTCCACTTATAGATTGGGGTTTTCTAGCACAAATTTATGGAATGCAAAGTCCAATTAACTCTGAAAGTGAATTTCATCCGGGCGTAGCCGCATTAGGTTCACTCGCCACAAGCAACACAAATTGAAGAAGACCAAGAGAGGACACCAGTTTCGCTCTGTTTTCTCTGAAAAGGTCTTACTTTTTCTGGCTGCACAAGCTTTGTAACCACAAAAAGAGGAAAGATATACAGCAATAAGAACTGCAATGAGTACCCAAAAGCAATACCCCGATGATCATTAGTGTTTCACCTCAGTTTCGCAAGATAAACAGACCAACAGCGTGTCACTGAAGACCTGTTGATTTCAGTTTTAGACTTTTATTAACCCATGTATGAATTTCAATGTCTTTTTTCAGTGGAATTCAAGAGCCAATGGACGAAACGTCAGAGCAGATTAATCTGCAATTACAACGAGCAAACGAACATGAGAAAAGACCAGGTTACAGAAAGCAGCCGCGTTTCAAGAACATCATTCATCTTTGGGAATTTCTACTTGATCTTTTAGCGGACGAGGACTGCCGTCCTTTGATAAGTTGGAGCAACAAAGAACGTAAAGAATTTCAGTTGAAGAACCCTGAAGAGATAGCCAAACGGTGGGGTGCGGTAAAAAGAAGACCAGGAATGAATCACGAGAAGATGACTCGGTCGTTGAGATTTTACTATGCTCAAGGGATTATTCAAAAGGTATTTCATTTATGTCACTAGTAGAGCTTCATATGCTTGTTGTAGATATAACAGTTACTGCTTATTGCCAAATGTTCATGAAGCGGGCATTACAATTACATCAATCAATATTTTAGCTGTTCCCCTTAAAAGACGTTAAATTCTCGCCGAGAGTTTTATTCGAGCTTAACATGCATTGCCTGCGAGTGGATGAAGCATATGTTTAAGAGAATCCGGAGATTCAGCACTCGGCAGCAGCTATTTTTGATAAACTCCCTGTAGCTATTAGAAACATAACTGAGTACAATTCCTTCTGAGACACCTTTTATGTAAGGAATCTTAAAAACCAAACACAACTGTAAATATTTATATACTCTATATATTTTTTTATTTATATATATATTTTTATGTGAAAGGTTTGTGAAAGGTTTGAACCCAGGAGTCATTTCTGTTTTTATATTATTATTATTACTTTTTTTTTTATTTATAGCGTAGATATTGTAGATGAAGAACCTCACTTTGTTGGATACTCTGCAATAAACCATTATTATCATTATTATTATTATTATTATTATTATTATTATTATTATTATTATTTTGTCATGATTTTATTGATCAAAAAATGTGATATTTTTCAAACCGTTTATAAAGAAGGCTCTTGGGGAAAAAGGAAAGAATTACTCATGACACGAGTTTGTATTTATATACCTCACTGAAAGTACGGATTTCACCTTTTTGAACGTTGTAAGAGAATTCACATCGTTGCTTTTTTGGTTTTAGGTCAAGGGACAAAAATTGGTTTACAAGTTTCACAAACTTCCTTACAAATATCATCCAAGAAAGAAAACATATCAGCAAGAGAAGATCCGTGAAACAGTAAAGGAAACCCTAAATGAGAATGTAGAGTTATTGACATCTAAACAACCTAGGCAGATCAACAACATTTGCTCTGCCCTCAGCTTTAGTAGTATGTCAGGAAGACGTTGGGATTGGTCTTTCGAACCCACGTGGTCTTCTCATTTTGCCTGTTGGCACCCTGTTATCCCGAATTGCCAATCATTAACCAGGACAACTCAGACTAGAATCATGTTCCCATCTGGTGGTCACTCAAAAACGAACCTTCCTTCGTCACTGGATTTTGAACCAATACCAATAAAAACTGTCTGTCCAGTTTATTACAGATGTGGTTTAGCAGCTCCTAAATCAATTCCTGTTTCTGTAATAAAACAAACTGCGTGACTAGCTTGAATAAGGGAGGATAATTTTAAGAGCTTGCCTGTATGTACCGACGACACCGACAACGACAACGAGAACGTCGCTTAAAAAGTGAATTTGCGTTCTTTCAGTCTTTATCACGATTGTTCCTACCCACTTACTTTGTCAAATGTAGGCCACCCTCCTTGAGTTGAAATCCTAGGGACCATATATATCCAAGTTCAGAAAGAGAAATAAAATTTCGTCGTTGCTTTTTTACAGTACTCCATAAAACGCGAATTGATTAAGTAGGAATTTTCACGTCCTAGTCGTGCAAAAATGGGCAGAAAATGTACAAATAAGCGCGATGCACGTGCAAAGTTGTTGTTTTTCTCATAAAATCTGTTGTTTTTTGACGTTCTCGTTGCCGTCCGCGTCTTTGCATCTTAAAGTCCCTATTTCGAATGTTGCACAAAAAAGGTGTGGCTATTGAAATGATGGATCTAATCGTTTTCGGTGCAAAGAACGAATGAACGTGGGAATTAACTCTAACTTTTCACAGTGTACCAGCAATTTCCTGCACCAAGGCCAGTCAAGCTGAAGCTGATTCATCCCTTCAATCTTAGCGACTATAATGCAATGCTAGTAAATATGCGTCATTACCCAAGCGTCGGGTGAAGATGGCTAGAAACTTACAGGGGATGTCTGTTCTAATAAAACCACTAAAACATGCGTACAGCTTGAGAGAATGTTAGGCGCTTAACTAAAATTAAAAGGTATTTGTCGGAGAGTTGATCCAGAATATAGTATGTTAATAGAGGTTATAATAATGCAAAACCTACATATTCAGTTTTTACTTACGCTCATGATTGAAACAAAATGTCTCCAAAAACATTTCTTTTCACTTTGTCATTCCTTTTCGTCGCAATAGTATTGACCGTACGTCAGATTTCTTCCTGAAATGTAAATGAGTTGGTTAGCAGCTCGTACATATGGAATATGGAGAAATAAAAATTGGCATAGTTCCTATGTTTCACACGTATCAGTACGTTCCCACACATCGCATTACACCATAGCACAAAACAATCACCACACCACATTGAATCATCTCACATCACTTTACGTCACATCACATCACGTCATAACACCACATCACATCACATCTATCACATAACATCACCGCATCACTTAACATCACATCTATCACACTACGTCACTTCACATATTACATCACCGCATCACATTAGATCACATCGTAGTACATCTGTGACTTGATTTCGCCCACATTACAACTCACCACACATCACAGACGACGGATCTGAAACCAAAGCCGAATGGTTTCAAAACCCTCCTCCATTTTAATGTTTCGCCTCTAATTGCCTTTACGCCAGAGGGCGCTTCTCTTAAATGCGCTCTTATACAGTGTTCCCTAACTTCCTTTCCAGGCCGTTGCAATCTTTAGTATGGAGCATCAAATCATTCGCTTGAAAATTAAGTGCTTGATATGGGTCCCCTGTACAATATTCCCAAGACTTCGCCCTTTATAGCGAAAACGTTTGCCCACCGGCTAGAGCCAAATGATTCCCAACACCTGTCTGTTTCCGACCATTGGCCTCGATAGCGTTAATGGCCTGATACGGTACAGGAGCTGATTTGTGCATAACCGCATAAATAGACTTCTTAACAGTGCCTGCGTGCGTGGAATCCTTAAAAGATAATTAAATACGTCCATGTTCCAACCACTGTAAATACAATGAATCAACAAAGTCTGATGAAAGCTCACTAAAATCCGCGAAGTCATTGTACTACTATCAGCAGAATCGGATTTCATTTTTCGTTTCACACTTAATGATCCCAGCGAGGGAAAAACCAAAAGCCCTATTTTGCACAAAAAATTAGTGAAACTCTGATTGGTTCTGGCAGTTGTCGCAGTGGTAATGGTTATGACGGTAGTAGTACTGGTATTGGTAGTGGTGGTGGTAGTAGTGGTGGTGGTAGTGGTAGTGTTACAGTGCACTTGTAGTAGTGGCAGTGTACTGTAGTGTAGTGTAATGTAGTGTAATGTACAGCTGTAGTAGTGTAACATAGCAAGAAGTAATTAGTGCATAATAGTGCGACGTATTCTTGACTAATACGTCATTATTTCAGGGCTTAAGTAATAAAAATCACCCTGGTAGTAGTAGTACAGGTTTTATCATTTTATGCATGATATGATGCAACTACTACTGACTATGTGCAAATTTAGGTAGTAATGTAATTCCTTTTCTTCTAGTTTTGTTGCGTTGTTAAAGTTTGAGGTGTTGAAGGTTCCAGTTCGTCCTCAGTTCCTAATTTGCACCGTTTTGGAGCAAACAAAGGACAATTTGAAGTAAATTTGCGTATAGCTTGGTAGCATGGTTAGCATCAGACACCCCCAGCTAAAAGGCCCGGATCAGCCCTTGTAGTAGCAGTCGGTAGTGTTCTTTCCTGATTTTCTTTCCCACAGTAGTAGTAGTAGTAGTAATAGTAGTAGTAGTAGTAGTAGTAGTAGTAGTAGTAGTAGTAGTAGTAGTAGTAGTAGTAGTAGTAGTAGTAGTAGTAGTAGTAGTAGTAGTAGTAGTAGTAGTAGTAGTAGTAGTAGTAGTAGTAGTAGTAGTAGAGGTAGTAGTGGTAGTAGTAGTAGTAGTAGTAGTAGTAGTAGTAGTAGTAGTAGTAGTAGTAGAGGTAGTAGTAATAGTGGTAGTAGCAGCAGCAGCAGCAGCAGTAGTAATTAGTAGTAGTAGTAGTTAGTA